>OY783231.1:4977503-6221879 GCA_963678685.1 Patella ulyssiponensis
CTATTTATTTGTAGAGTCATTTCTAAATGCAAGAATTGAGAACGGAAATACCGCGAAAAGCCGCCATTTGCATTGTTTACATTTTGCTCTGTCGCAGGCTACAGGTACTCAGTTTGGAAGTAGACAATTTTATAACAATGAATTTCACACATTTTACGCTTGTTTTCATCTACTTGGCACTAGTTTATAGCATTATGGAGTACATGTATTACATCTAAGTAAATTAAAACGTCACCTGAAATAATTCTACCGTAACGACACCACAGTAAATATTAGAAAGTGGCTGGAGTGGAAGGGAAATACACACGGCTCGATAGATCAAAGCTTCGTAAGTTCGTGTATCTAATCATTTAAATAATTTACAAGACAATTCGACAAAATCAAATAATCAGGTCAGAAAAATACCTCGGATATTAATATAATTTGTAGCGTAGGCCCTAACTACAGTCCCGATACATTGTATGTGAGACGGGAATTCCAGGTGGCGCTATCTGTCTTTCACAAACGGCATATTTCTTACTGTGCGATGCACAGGTGTGATTTGTGTTTTGATATTCAATTCAATACGGATATTTTAAAATTTGAATTCTGCACCTCAACGTCGAACTATTTGATTTAGCACAGAGGTGTGATACCATGATAAAATTTGCGGAATCCACGTGGCTACGGATGATAGAATTGTAGTTGTACGGATCTTCGACTCGCTAGGCCAACGCAGATTCGCCGACTTTCAAGAACTTTTAGGCATTTCGATGTCAAAGAAATAAAAAGGTTTTTATATTACGATATTTATAATATGAAGCAATGTACATCATACCTAAACAAGCGTGTGTGTAGTACTATATGTATGGATATGTGTGATACTATACTATTACTTAGTCTTGCGTTTGACAATTGAGAGTGACAGGTTATTCACTGAAGCGACAGGTATGATGAAAAGCTACCTGTCGCGCGACAGGTAGCTTTTTTCAAACATTTCGATGGCCTGATATAGGAAATAAATTTTAAAAATTCTGTTAGATTTTGACAGTCTTTCACTGTGGAAATTTGAGGGTCTACATTTATGATTTACTTTAAATGAGGTGTCAACTACATGTAATAAGCCACTTCAAGTGTCGAAACTACTCGAAACGCTGAAAGCAAAAAATTTTATTTTGCTCATAGACTTATTTACGCATTTACAGGAATATTAGTCTATTTTTGTGAAATAATTATTTGGATAACGAATCGCGATACGGACATTGATTGTAACAGACATCGTGGATTTTTAAAACAATGCGATACATCGATGAATCGTTGCAGCCCTATCTACTAATGATTGATTGGTTATGTTTGTACATGTACATGTAAGCTTATACAGATAATTGATTGGTTATATATATATATATATTTGTATACTAACCATTGATTGGAAATCTTCGTCTAACTGATGAAAATAGGAGAAGAATTTGGTGGAGATCCAGTATTGTTCGATTCTATCATCCGTTAAACTACACACCCCTCGAGCCAGAGATAAAAACCCGCTATATCTTGGATCACGTCTCTATAAAACATCAGTATAAACACATGACTTAAATTTCATTATTGAAAATATTGTAGCAAAGATGAAAATATGTGATTCGGCTTATGTGGTACTGGGCCATCTTAAGAATATCTCCAGCCCCAAAGATCACTAATATGTTACTAATGCAACAAACCATTGCCAAATTGTAAAAGCTGTGTGCTAAAAAAAGTTCCTGGTAAATCGATAAATCATTCAATCGGAATGAAATTTTTAAGTCAAGATGTTGAAAATGTTCCAAGGATTGATAATTAATATGTAACCCATGCAACGAACATTTGCCCAATTGCTGAGACATCAACAGCATTTCATTCTAACAAATCCTACGAATAAGTAGCCACTGGGGACGAGGCTTAAGACCCGATTTCACACTGAAACGAAGGGTAAAGTTATCTCTGGGATCGAGATTGCGTCAAAGTGGGTTAATTCGAACATCATGCTACGTCACCACATTCCAATGCAACATATATGTGGTACAAATTATCTGGCATGACCCCATGAATCTTCTAGGCCATCGAATTTAGGCCCTGGGCAAATCATGCTTCATTGCTGCACTCCATCCCCAACATGTTGTACCAATTTAACCATCATCACTCATGACTTTTTAGGCCATAAAATTTGGGTCGTAAGTGAGATGTGCTCTTGTCGAATTTGGGCCCTGAGGGAAGCGTCGAGTATTTTGCTAGTTTACCATATTAGTTTCCTCAAACGGGAGACAACCCTGGTCTAAAAGATACATCTTGAAGAGAATTTCTTCTTCCGGTGTTTGACTAGAGATTCTACGTAAAACCGTTAAACCATGATGGATATCTTTATACTGTTGATTCCGCTGATCTGTTACAAATTTATGGGAATCTTGACTTGTTGGTAAAATACCTAAAAAAATAAAAATAGATTCATGTATATATCCTCTGATTAAAGAACCATTATCTAAGAGCTAAATATACCTATTGCCGATCTGATTAAAACACAGATTCAATTTCATTTCGATTTTTTTTATCAAGAGAGAGAGAGAAATGGGTTTTAACGTCCACTCGACACAAACTAGATCATTTTGGGACTAACATATGGTTTCAATTTTATTTCAATAATTCGCTTGCGCGTAGGGGTCTTTAGCAGTGGGAGGAAACCGGAGTGCCCGGAGGAAACCCACGAGGTTCAGAAGGCGCCCCTATCTCCATGCCACATACGCTCACACCAGGGATCGAAACCACAGCCACAAGCCAGAGGTGACCGGCCAGCTAGAGGTCGAAGCGCGGCACTCTAGACCACTAGGCCATCCCAACCGCCCTGATTTTTTATGGCTCAAAATTTCATTTTACTTCTCTTTACTAAACTAGGATCTGGAAGAGTTGTTATAATAACTCGCATTCTGGTTAATGTGAGGAATTAACCATTAAAAAAGTATGGCAAGTCCTTGATGTGCTCTGCATGGAACTGTGAGTAAACCCCTAGAAAGGTCAACACTGGCTGGGTAATCATTGTCTGATGTCATGAGGTCAAAAGGCGCTGGTATATAGGCCTATATTAGGCTATATAAATTATAATATGTTGGTTTGGTTAAATAAAATGATGTCCATACTCCATGACCCGCATATGATAACCCTGCATTAACCGATCTAGTCACGTTTTTGAGACATCATTATTACTCTGATTCTTTAGTTAATTACCTAGGAGAACTTTCCAAACCATCAATCTGTACATAGCGGGAAGAGAGAAACGTAGACAGAAATGTCTCAGTTTATCGGCATCTAAAAACGGTTCTTTTAACAAGCTCAGAATCTCAACAGATTTTTTTTCTTCCACTTCATCTTCTAGACGAAATCCACATTTTTTATAATAATACTGTCGGAAATTTCTTTCCTCTGTCATTTTGTAAGTTTTGTAAGAGTAATAAAACGTTTAATGACAATTTAAGACATAACAAAACAGGAAATTCCAGGTCTTTTTACTTCCTTGGTTAGATCTATGTTGCAGTACAGCGGGCAATTGCGTACAGCGGTTGGCGGTTGCCATTTAGCGTCACATGACTAGTCTCGGTTACCCAGACTCACCAACCTTAGTGCCAATAAACCCGTCCAAAAGAAAACTCGTGTACAGTTAAGTCGTCCAAAGCAGCAAGGCTAAGTCGTCCGCGAGGTATTGGTTATGCCGTCATTTCGGGACTAACATATCGTTTTAATTTTATTTTAATAATTCGCTTGCGCGTAGGTGTCTTTAGCATTGGGAGGAAACCGGAGTACCCGGAGAAAACCCACGAGGTTGGACAGGCGACCCTACTCCTTGCCACGTACAACCGGTGTTTCGAAACCACGCGCGCACGCTACCCCCCCCCCCTCTAAAAAAAATCAAAAAAAATCAGTCTTTTTACAGGAATGATAGAACGTAGCTGTAACATTTTGTGAAGCGTGGTAATTGTCTTAATTGGAGCAAGACGGAAGACATCATTTCTAGATAGAAAGACAGGGTTCTCAGTTAACTCCACAAGCAAAGTTGTCAACACTTAAGTCCACAACCATTGGTTAAGTCGTCCACATGGAATTCGTTATGTCGTGAAAAACTAATGGTTAAGTCGTCCACAACTGATACTTGACTCGTACACAATTCGAATGTATGGAATGAATAAGTTTTACTCGTTGATTATTGTTGATTAATGAACACGACAGGGATTAGTTCACGGCTGTCTAATCGTATTGTTTGTTAATTGGCGTGATGATTTTAGGTCAATTCACCGATGTTTTTGTGGTAAAGTATATTTGAATTGCTATTTAATTGCCGTTATGATTTTAAATTTTAGATTAGTTCAAGAGGTTTTTAAATAAAGTAAACCTGTTTTGTTTATTAATTGGCGTATGATTTTTATGTTTACTTGATAAGAAATCTGAATATTAATGATTAACTTTTTCATATACCAGGACTTTTTATATTGTGTTTTAACCAACTTTAAGGAGACTTTAGATATACACGGACGTTGGTATTGTATGTTTTTACCAACTTTCAACGCATGAAGTGTAAATAATTTAATTAAATCAACCTGATCATAATATTATATCTAATGTATTGGACGTTAAATCTTTAATGAGCAACAAACAACAACAACAACGTTTGTGTTCAGATTAGTTTATAAATGTCTTACATAGTTTATCTTCTTTACAAAACGGTATTTTACAATTACATATTGACAGTTTCATCACTTGCCAAATTACTCCACGGACTCTAAATTGCGCCGGAACCCCCATTAGATAAGACAAATTAGATTAATATTATTTTAGAACCATAATTAATTTTAAAACTAATCGTTGATTTAATTTTCGTACACGAAATGGAACTAAACAACTCCAAATAAAAGAATTCCGTATAAGAATCAACACGGTTTTTTAGGACTTCGAATTTTGTCTAATGATTTCGATTGTTCGTAGGCCCTACTTTATTTTATTTTGTCTTGAATACCAAAATACGAATTGTAACATATTGTGGTCCAAACTGTGTAATAAATTATAAAATAAATCATAAATGGAACCTCTAACCTCTCCATGCTTTCTTTTAATGTTGAGTTATTTGAGGCGCCAGGTCGTCTGAACAACCGTGCAAATTTATTCTTTGATCTGTTATTTCATGGGGCGTTTCTGCTTTAGTGAAACCAGACTGCATGAAAAGCGTATGCAAAGAAAGAAGTTGGACGCTATTCACGATAAAATATTTATAAAAAAGGAATTATATGAACTGGGTTATAAGAAAAGTGTATCGGGACCATAGAGTCGAGTCGTTTAGTGGTTGTGTAGTGAATTATCTATTAATGAAATTGTTATTGAATAAAGTAACTAAGTACAAGTCGTGTGGGCCAGTCAACCTATGCCGTGTGGACGAGTCCACCAACGAGTGTGGACGACTTAACTATTCGTCTGGACGACTTGACTGGCATTCCACAGAAATCGTAGCAATGTCTGGGTGACAAAGACTAAACCACCTGTCTCTGGAATTTTCCATCAATTGTAGTTTCGTAATAACGATTTTTTCAAAAATCGTTATAAAACACACCGTTGATAAATTGCTTAACTACTCTTAAAACAGCCCTTAATCTTGTTAGTTCATATTCTATTAGATTTTTTTTTTATTTTACGAATGTTCCACTCTGTGACTAGCTCAGTATGTAAACTTCAGTTTATCAAAATGGAGGCCAAAACAGAGGTTGTGGTTTACAACTCGGAGAAACCGTCGATACAGACGGCCATCTCTGCTGTTGATTTATCAAAAAAATTGCAGAAAAGTATGCTAAGGTAAGTAATACAAATAAGAGTAAAATATAATGACATTATGCTGATGTCTTGAACCGTCTGTGCATTTTATATTTTATATCTCGAATTCCAGTACACTAGGCCTACTGTAACTGTACTACTTATACTCTACTGTACAGACTCGACTGCGCCAGCTTCACTGGCTTCTCAAGTCACTAACTTTATGTACATAGGGGAGACCGGGGCAGATTGAATATATGGGTACATTGAACCACCCTGGATAAATCGTTTATAAATAATACTAGACAACCCAAAACTACACAGAAGTGAGATAACTTCTTAAACCTATTTTTCCATCAATAAATAAGCAGTAGCCACATGCTGTCAATTATTTTTTTATGAATGATTTTTTGAAAAGAGCGCTTAAAAGTGAAAATGCACATGTTTACTGCTAAGTCTAGGAAATTTCTGTACTTAAAATCGGTTCATATGTCTAGCCTATAATCGTGACAATTGGGGGCTTGATACATAGAGGGCATATTGAATTTTTTAAAATGTTTATCATGAAACTGTGTTGGGGCAGATTGAACCGCTGTTAATGGTGTACTTTGAACCATGGTTCATTGTACCCCAGTGCATTATAGACTATATATATAACATTTAATAATTTTTTTTATCCTACGAAATTCTTGTATGCCTAATCTACAATCCAGATAAACAAGGGCTTGATACATTTTGAATCTTTTTAAAATTTTGATCACAAAACTGTGATGTGGCAGATTGAATTGAACCACTGTCAATGGGGTACGTTGAACCACTGGTTCAATGTACCCCAGTGCATTATAGTCTATATATCATTTGATAATTTCTAATATCTTTGAAAATATAAACAATAGATTTAGAATATCAGTTGATCCAACTCTGTAGGCTTATTGTATGTACATGTATGTACCCCATTAATACTTCATGGAAGCAGTGTTCGAAACTTGGCTGTGACATGCAGGGGGGCAATGAGTCTCCCTGACTAGAGTCGCCCGTCAGCAAATCATGCTGTCCGAATTTAGACAGAATATTGGACAAATTTTTGTTTGATTCACTACAGAAGTTGAATGGGATCCCACCAAACTGCTAATTGAAGTGCATTTTATGACGATTTTTAGGAGCCTAGGGAATCCGGACTCCTGCTTGTTTCGATCATTGCACGAATGTTAAATCTGTTGATACATGTATTTGTTTTTAATTAAACACTGATTGTTTGAAGATTCATTAGATCACTACGAAACAAGTGACTAGGATTGTGATCCAAATCCAGATCTATGTTTAACATGGAATTTTTACCACTGTTCAATTGCCCCATTATGTGGCTAAACCTGCCCCGACTATTTTGTACAGCGGGGTACATTGAACAATTGTGGTCAAGTGGATTAAAATGTGTTTTTTTATTAAAAGTTATAGATTAATTTAAATGAATCTGATACACAATAGCAACTATGATATGTCTTCAAACAATACAATAAAGTAAAGAGACCTTCTAATAAAAACATTTGATACAGAAGGAGGACAACCATGTACATGTATGTGAAAAAACTGGTTCAATGTGCCCTGGTCTCCCCTACAAGTAGCTTGCATAACATACTGCGTGGGACCATGGGTTAGAGCTGGACGATATGATATTGGTAAAATCAAATATCGCGATATTTCCCAAAAAAACGACGATATATATCACCATATCGCGATATATCGCAATATCCCGATATTTTAGTTTTATTTTAAGTGTTATAAACAGGTCATTCCCTCCCCGCTCTCCCCTTAGGGTACAGTTTCAAAAGCACAGACCGAGAATTAAGTTCAAGGGTTAGGGTTTTGGCAAGGCAAATGTGGAGGGGGTGGGGAGATGTCCTAGAACCGTGTTAGAGTACACAGTGGACTCTGTAACATCCAAACTCTTATCACTCCGGTACTCTGTCACATCCGACATTATTGTCTTGTCTCGATTTATTTCCTTATTACTTCAGCCATAAAATATCTGGTAAATCCGGACTCTGTACGTTCCGGATTATGACATCAATCAGCCACGCGCAAGCGAATTATTGAAATAAAATTGAAACCATATGTTAGTCCCAAAATGACCTAGTTTGTGTCGAGTGGACGTAAACCCCATTTCTCTCTCTCTCTTTCTTTAGGACTGAAATGTTATATAAACTATTGATTACATATAGACATTTATTAACATGAAAAGAACATAATCAAGCCACAATGCCATTTTACATGTATGTATCTTAAGTATCAGTTGGTAGAGGGAAGATCTCCATCATGACGTTTATTGACATTAGCAACAATTATTTGACATCAAGCGACAATTTCCGGCCCAAGTATTCAAAATTTGACTTCTTAAAACAATCACATAAATCATTGTCACATTTTTCATTGTGGCCCAACCCTACACACAATATTTGTTGTAGCTATTCTTCTTTTATTTATGGTTTTATAGGCCTACACCTTTTTCATAGTAAAAAAACCTTATGGATTTAAATTCTTGGTTTATTACATGCAATGTTTCAATACTCTTACAACTTTCTTTATCAAGCAATGATCAATAATGAATAACTTTTTGTTTAAAATTTTAGTTTTGAGAATATACATGTATACTGGGTATTCAAGTGAAATTTATACTCAATGATTTTGTTCGCATGTACATGTACCTGACTATAAGAATTTCCCTTGTGTAATCATAACCATGTTTATTTTTCGTATCGTTAGATTATTTTAGAGTAGAGGGTGTTCAATCATTTATAAATTCAATTTTCAATGTATTAAGTCTGGATAATTTTGCTACTCATAGATCAACTGTGGTCAATGACCCGTGAAGACTCTGCCCTGGTTTACTACATGTGTATATTGACTATTGATTGATATACTATTCAGTAAATTCCAAATGGGACATGAAAATAAATAAAAAATAGGTTAAGAGTAGCTGTTGACAATAGAATACCGAGGATAAATAGATATGTTGATAGATGCAGTAAAAAGTATCGTTATTGTTTACTGTTAGTCATATTATTCAAATTTCTATAAGATATTCCCTCTGTGTGAATTTTTTATTTTGAATTTATTCATGAATAACTTGATCACTTGCTCTATGGAGAAAAAATATGTACATGTAGGTTACACGTAGGACCATGCTTTTGTACCAATTTAAAGGAGCTAAATCCACTAGTATTTGGGACCTAGAAATTGACACAAATGGGTCGCAACACGTACATGTATATATTAATGTAACATGAATGTATATAAACCGATTTACATTTAATCTTTTCTGTTTTCACTATTAATTTCAAATCATTTTTGTTCAGTGAAATATGCCTGAAGTCTCAATCGAGTTACAATCTTTAGCGTCTGGGTATTTACATCTACATACATGTAGTATTTATTGCAAATGCTCTATGCCATCACCGTTTGACATGAATTGTGGAATATGTCTAGCCTCGTTTTACGAGTCCCTTGTTACAAATGGGCCCAAAATGCATTATGGTACATGATTCGTGTACCAATGGTAAAACGTTTATTTTGTCTTACATGTAAATATTGGATATCAAAAGCCCATCTTTTCCCATCTTCAATAGAAGGCTTGATCTCGCATAGATGTTGTTAAACTCGCGACGTTGCTTCAGGAACATGATCTTTTCCAGGTAACATGACAACATCAGTGTTGATTTAAATTGACAATAATTTGTGTTTTCAATGTCAAAGACTATGGATGATATTGAGTTACATGTACATGTAGAGACTTAGCTACTTTACATGTAGATATACCGGTACATTATGTAAGACAAGAGCTGTTTTTTTTTTCTGGTTTCAAATGTTTATTTGAATTATTATTTAAACATTTATTATCATGATGAGCCCAATATCAACTCTCTGGCTCTGATTTTAAAGATACATGTGGGTTAGAAGGTCATGACAGTTTATAAATGTTGAACAATAAACTAGATAATTCAATCTGATTAAAACACAGAATCCTATTTGGCTTTACTACACTAGGATCTGGAAGAGCTGCTATATATATCCTGGGGGGTTGGGATGGTCTAGTGGTCTAGAGTGCCGTGCTTCGACCTCTAGCTGGCTGGTCACCTCTGGCTTGCGGCTGTGGTTTCAAGCCCTGGTGTGAGCGTATGTGGCATGGAGATAGGGGCGCCTTCTCAACCTCGTGGGTTTCCTCCGGGCACTCCGGTTTCCTCCCACTGCTAAAGACCCCTACGCGCAAGCGAATTATTGAAATAAAATTTTTAAAATAACATGTGTTAGTCCCGAAATGACCTAGTCATGTCGAGTGGACGTTAAACCCCATTTCTCTCTCTCTATATGTTCTGTTTGATGTGAAGGATCAGTCAATGCAAAAGTCTGTTGTAGCGAGTTCTTAGCGTGTAATTCATGTAACTGGGTATCCTTCTACATGTAGAAATGTCAATGCTGATTGGTTAATCAGATGTCTGACGTCACACATGTAGGGTCAAAAGCCACTTGTATGACCCCTGACACGACCTTCCATTAAAACTTGTCAGATCTTCGACAGTTTATAAAAAAACAAAACGAAATATTAATCTGTATTTTAATCAGATTCTGTTGTAATCAGGACTTAATAGTCTCAATTGTCAAGTACCGTAATAAAATAAAACCAAGTACGAACAATCCAAACCATTAGTCAAAATTCGAAGTCCAATAAAAATGGTCGAGGCAAAATAGTGTAATCAGCAAATGGACTGTTCACCGTGTACAAAATACACGACAAACAGTGGTAACAGGTGTCCGGAAGAGTAAGCTTACCCTGCCTGGCGCCACACCCGCCATCGCTGCATCCAAACAATTAGACGAAATCTCAATGAAATAGCATGATTGGCCAATGGACTATCGGTATACAAAATGCATGTGATGAACAGTGTTAACGATGTAATAGGCAGACATAATTACTATTAGGAAGATAATACTTTACGAGTCAATAAAATATATCTTGAATAATAATAGCCGAGAGAGACATGTTATATTTACCAATCAGGTCAATATGACGTCCATTACTCTATACACTACATTTCAATCTCATTTAAATACAGATCTATATTTCGTTTCGTTTTTTTATACTTTCGATGGCCGCAACTACAGTGAAGACAAGTAAAACGAAGTTTTGAACTATAAAAACGAAACGAAATAGGATCTGTATTTTAATCAGAGAGAGAGAGAGAAATGGGGTTTAACGTCCACTCAACACAACTAGGTCATTTCGGGACTAACATATGGTTTTTAATTTTTATTTCAATAATAATTTGCTTGCGCGTAGGGGTCTTTAGCAGTGGGAGGAAACCAGAGTGCCTGGAGGAAACCCACGAGGTTGAGAAGGCGCCCATATCTCCATGCCACATACGCTCACACCAGGGCTCGAAACCACAGCCGCAAGCCAGAGGTGACCGGCCAGCTAGAGGTCGAAGCGCGGCACTCTAGACCACTAGGCCATCCCAACCCCCCAATATTTTAATCAGATTGCACTACATTTGTACATATATAACATTGCACAGAATAAAGTAATTTGAATGAAATTTTCAATATACTGTATGTGTTCATGTTATATTATCTATTTTTGAACTGTTGTAACAAGAACGGTTAGTTCTTTATCTAAATCTTACATGGTATATCTTTATAATTAAAGCTATATTTCAATTATAAACTATATTTCAATTATAATCTTTTAGAGGCATCTAGTAACTGGATAGAGGAATAAACTAAAACACATACATATACATGTACTTATGGAAAAACCGCTAAAGTATTTTTTTTTTGGTTATTTGGGCGAGGTCTGTGAAGAACATTTTCTCAACTTTATCAAAGTGACAACGTTGAGAAGACAATCTTCTAACACATACTTATGGCAAAACACCTACTAAGTTAGTATGAGGGAAAGTTTATTGTTTTACATGGTTTAAGGGAGAGTTTATTGTTATATAGCTTGAAGGGAGACTTTATTGTTTGCTTATTTATTTTCAGGTTGAAGGGTGAGTTTATGTCTGAAGATGGTAAAGGTGTAGCGTATCCCAAGTTAAAGAGTAGTCCATTATTTAAAGAATATAAAGAAGATGCCTGTTTATTACAAACCATAGATTTAAACACTTTATCAGAAGATGAAAAAATACCGTTTTTTATAAGTATCCTTTTAAAGAAAAGTCAAAGCATAATTATTTCTATGTCTTTTGCTCAACTCACTATTATTATACGATCATAGGCATTATTTCCCATGTTTAAAAATCATTCTCACCAGGAAAATTAACACAATTATCTCCCTTTAAATTGTAAGGTCTATCATCGAGTCAAGCAGTATGATTTTAATTCCCCGATTGTACATGACAAGGACAACTGTGGCATCCTGTCCAACTTCATAACGTTTTCTCCAGGTTCTGCAGTTTCCTGCCAAAGCTTATATTATATACCGGTAAGCTAATTATTTGCACAGTAATATTGAACCATGAGTTAGTCCAATCTGATTAAAACACAGATCCAATTTCGTTTCGTTTGTTATAGTTCAAAATTTCGTTTTTACTTGTCTTCACTACTCTTGGATCTGGATGACTTGTTATTTAACTGAAATGAGGGGTCAGCCAATCAAATGGTCTGTCGAATCGACCGTTTGACCTTTTCATGCGTGGAACTGTGGGTAGATCTTACCAGCCAATGACGTCTATACTAACACCAGCGGATAGAAATCAAAACAAAACAAAAATAGATTTTAAAAAGCATGGCGGTTGCTAATTGGTTAATCGAATGACTGACGTTATCGGGTCAAATGTCCCGTGCTTGATACCTGACGTCATAGAACGTGAGCTCCCACTATAACTTGTTAGATCTACATGAGTGTAGGCCATCGAAAGTATAAAAAACGAAACGAAATATAGATCTATATTTTAATTAGATTGTGAGTTAGTCCTGAAATAAGCTTCTTCGTGTCATGGAGAAACTAAGCGCAATTTCTCTTTGTGTATCAATTTGTATGTCTTGTCTGTGGGGTTGTCTAACGTGATGGCCGAATGGTTAACATGTACGTGCTGTATCATAAAGCCTGTCATTGAGTCAACTGGCGTGCTTTTGAATCACCGTTTGTACGTGACAAGGAGTAGAGTGGTCTGTCCAGTCTCATGGGTTTGTCCTCCCACTGCTAAAGACCCCAACGCGCAAGCAAATTATTGAAGTAAAATTGAACCATATGTTAGTCCTGAAATGACCTAGTTTGTGTCGAGTGGACGTTAAACCCCATTTCTCCCTCCCTCTCTCTCACCTCCTGGTGGTCGATCCCTGCATTGTCGAGATTGGTCAGTGCGATTTTCTGACATGGTTTCTCATTGTCAGTGGGGCAGGAGCAGCAGGACAGGTAGGCCTGACATGGACAGCTGTCTAGTTGTTTGGATGGGACAAAAAAACTAGCTCCCGTATGCACATGGGCATGCACATAAAAGATCCCTTGGCAATTAGAATTCGATGTAAGAGTAGGCCGTAGTGTTGCTGTCCGGGCAAAATTTCTCTCATAGCACACACCATGGTGCATGACCGTCTTCATTAACCCTGTTGGAGCAGAACAGGATGATGTTCAACCCTGTTTCAATTTGATTTCCTTCTTCACATTCTGGGGGGTTGTGATGGCCTAGTGGTCTAGAGTGCCGCGCTTCGACCTCTAGGTGGCCGGTCACCTCTGGCTTGCGGCTGTGGTTTCGAGCCCTGGTGTGAGCGTATGTGACATGGAGATAGGGGCGCCTTCTCAACCTCGTGGGTTTCCTCCGAGCTCTCCGGTTTCCTCCCACTGCCAAAGACCCCTACGCGCAAGCGAATTATTAAAATAAAAATTGAAACCATATGTTAGTCCCAAAATGACCTAGTTTGTGTCGAGTGGACATTAAACCCCATTTCTCTCTCTCTCTCTCAACCCTGTTTCATTTGATTTCCTTCCTCACATTCTAAGAATAGAGTGAATTGAATAGGTAGCTTCAATCTATAGCGTTATAAACTCTATACAGGTTGTTGATGTTATCAGAATTCGTATATCGATCAATCTGTAATTGGTGCAGACTAGAGAAGATCACTGATTGATTGATTTGATAAACAGAACTTGATATTGATCTCCCATATAAACATGCTAGGCTAATATAAGATTAGAAATTATAAACAGCAACTGCACTCATTAAAACACAGTATAAACAATACATTAATACAAATCTCAAACTCCGATAATCGTTGTAAACAATTTTTTTTTGTTTTGTGAAAGGTTATGGATGAATCGCACTAATTACCTTTTACTAATCAGGCAGTAAAAGTCATTAAATATTGATAGCAATAATAAGTCTATTTTCTTAATATTGCTTTGTCTAATGGTAGACTCGCCATGCTTGTATCACAAATACTGAGTTAGTTTCTCTGCCCTTAGATAGAGGATTTTAAGTGATTTTAACACAAAATTAAGCAGTTTTATTCTCTAAAAAATTATCAGGATTAGCCCTTTAAAATAATGTCTAGTGTTGGTTTTATTAGCTTATTAGTTGATAAGATGTCAAGTCTGTGATCGGCTCATAGATTTAACATGATGCACAACCAAGCCTAGATTTAATTATTTTAGATGTACATGTACCTGACAAAATGTCAGGCACTAATGAAATAGTACCTGACATTTTCAACTAAGTGCCTGGCAGCCTGACATATATTGATGATATCAATAAAAAAGATAAATCAGTGCCAGACAAAATGACAGGCACCAGAGGGATTGTGCCTGACGAGGCCGGAATGTGTGCCTGACATTGTGTGTGACATGTGCCTTATTTCCAGGTTTGCGACAACCTATTAAATTAGTTATTGAGTTTTAAAAGATGTCTTGTCAGTGATCAACTTGAAGTACAGCCTATTAAATTATTTATTAAACATGCATTATGCAAGAGCAAAATCTGCCTATTTTAGGTCTTTCTTTAGGCCTGAAATGTTATATAAACTATTAATTAGACATTAATTAACCTATTCAGACCATAATCAACTCTCGATATCGAGGCTAGCATGAGATGTTTGTTGGATTGTAGTTCGATTCGCTGAAATATTTTCCTTTGTGATTTACCAATAAAAATGGATAATCGAGACTACTGGTTTTGTCTTACCGACTTTAGTAATGATGACCGACGCTAAGCAGAACTTTCAATCACTTAATTCTAAGTTAATAGTGGATGAATTTGACTGAAATTTTCATCAAATTGCCTATTGTAGGTCTTTCTTTAGGCCTAAAAATTTGTTATAAAAACTATTAATCAGACGGTAATGAACTAATTCATACCATAATCAACTCTCGATGTAGAGGCTACTCAGGCTAGCATGAGATTTTTGTTGGATTGTACATATGTAGTTCGATTCGCTGAAATATTTTCCTTCGTGTTTAACAATAAAAATGGCTAATCGAGACTACTGGTTTTGTCTTACCGACTTTAGTAATGATGACCGAGGCTAAGCTGAACTTTCAATCGCTTAGTTCTAAGTTAATAGTGGATGAATTTGACTGAAAGTTTCAGCAAATTGCCTTTACATTGGCTAGTTTTTAACTATTGTAGTGAGAACTGCCAACTCGTTATCTAATCTCCCATAATGTATCTTTAAGTTTTAAAAGATGTAAAGTCGGTGATAAGCTTGTACATGTGGTTTCAACTTGATGTAAAGCTTAATAAATTCGTTATTGACATGTTGTGCCAATGACCTAGTGACTTGTCCAGTTTGTGTTGTCAACCTTCATATCATGAATCAGCAAATAAAGTGTAACAAATTTAATCTTTGAATGACATTTAGTGATTAAACATCATACATGTATAATACAACACAGTTCAAGGATAACATTAATAACAATCACTATAATTATACACGCAACATTTCAACTAGATTACACTGGGCGTTATCATTTACAAATTTGTATGCTTTGATACCGAGCATTGAAATCTTGTTGCAATGTCGTATGTAGGCCTATATAATATAATCATTAGACCTTTGTTAAGTTATTTCATGTTAACAGATTACACTGTAAATTGGGTATCATTTAATCTTGTGTATTTAGCCCTCTAATTGCTGATCAAAAATAAACAACCCGATCGATTATTGATGTATACTGTTTAACAGTTGTTGGGAAGTGAAATGATTGTAAATTGGTTTGCCATTACCGAAATTGAACAACAGCTTTACTTTAAGCAGTGTTTACACGATACAACCAATACATACAATCGTTGGATGCAACTTATTAGACGTCCGTTTACATGATGCCATGGTTTTATCTGTTGTATGGCAACATTTGTTCCTTCTTACTAACTGAATAAAATGGTAGCAATAGACCTCAAGGAGACTCTATTTTGATGCTGCAGATACCACAAAGTCCACGCTTCCTATACACAGTTATTAGATATTCTAATTCAGTCGCAGATCCATTTTAGAGGACGTTAAAGTTAACAAATGTTATCTTCGTTCAGTGCTTAATGAATCAAACCATGAATGATGGACTTCTGTTTTGTGATCGTCCCCTGTATCTGAATTTGTGCATAGTATCTAAATTGTTGCCACTTCTGGTATAATTGTTTGTTGCATTAAGACAGTGTTGGTTGATGTCATGTATAATGCACATCGTGTGTAGTTGATGTCTGTACCATGTGTATCTATCAGTAATTGCGTACATACTCACATTGTGTGTGGTTAACGTCTGTGTCATGTGTACCCAAGTATGTATTTTATGCCCTCTATAAATTCATGTTACATGTTCACTTGAACCTGTAGAAAGTATATTGTTCAAGTAGCTATAAATCATGAGGAAATAGATAAGAGAATCTATTTATTAACTACATAATATTAAAGATATAATATTTAGATATTACTACATGTATGTACAATGTACCAGCACCACTCTACAGATTTAACATACATGTACAGTTAGAAAACTTCAAAATATATGTGATCTTGTCAAAGGGGGGGGGGGCAATGGTTTAACGCATGCTTGTTGAATCATAAGGTCTGTAATTTAGTCAAGTGGCATGGCTTTGATTTACCATTTGTCCGTTATTGAAATAAAATTGACGAATGTTATTCTTGAAATAGCTTAGTTTGTGTAGAGTTGGTGCTAAACCCAATTTTAACCT
This sequence comes from Patella ulyssiponensis, assembly GCA_963678685.1. Classification (NCBI taxonomy): domain Eukaryota; kingdom Metazoa; phylum Mollusca; class Gastropoda; family Patellidae; genus Patella; species Patella ulyssiponensis. The sequence continues at coordinate 4,994,474 of OY783231.1, forward strand.
ACATGTATATCCATAAATGTACCTATGTGTCTCTGTTTTTTTATACGTCCCACAATTAATTTTAAATGCTTCTTTTTTCACGAATTTGAAAAGGATAGATGAAACGTTGATAGAATTTATTCAACCTTAAATTAATACAAGATATATATAACGCTCTGACTATACATAGTCTAGCCGAACAAACAGAATTACCGGATTCAGTTTTAAAAATGTATCAGTTCTGGAGGACGGCAGCGTATAATATTGGTGGCCATGTTTATACGTTAGATGATATTGAACATGGTATACTACGAGGTAAGTACCAGGGGCAGATCTAGGAACTTTGAAAAGGGGGGGGGGCCGCAAAATGACGGCACTTGCCATGGAGATGGGGCACGCCGCTGCGAGGGGGTGGAGGGCGGGGGCCCAAGACAATTATCCGTCATCTCCTTGCATCAATAGACATTCTAAGAGCTATTTGGCTGATATTTTCGTCTAAGTAAACATTTGGAGAGGACATATTTGGGTCTGAAAAAAGGCACTTTCAACAGTAAAAAGGGCACTATCCCCATTGGATCCGCCTCTGAGTACAGATATAATTTGGTCCTAATTGCAGCTGGTCTGGAATAAAACATTGAATAAAGACAAATCAGTGTTGCACACAATTACAAGTATCAGAGGGACAGGGCTGAAAATGAAATTTTAGATGTACCTGAGAAAATGTCAGGTACTAATGAAATAGTACCTAACATTTTCAACTTACATGTAGTGCCTGACATGCATTAATAATTTCAATAAAAAAGACAAGTCAGTGCCAGACAAAATGACAGGCAATAGAGGTTTTGTGTCTCACAAGGCCTGAATCAGTGCCCAACATTGTCTGTGAAACAGGTGCCTCGTTTCCTGGCTTGACTCGATTCGTCCTTCAATTTCAAGAGAAAACTGAAAAATATATGCTGAAAATCTGTGCTCCCGGGGAGTCATGCGTTAAGTAACTGAAGAAATACATATATTCTCGCAAATATATAATTAATGTATTGTCAAGTAATCGTTCTCATCCAGCGTGTAATCAATCATTCCTATATTTATTACAGGTAATCGTTATTATATTTATTACAAGTAATCGTTATTATATTTATTACAGGTAATCGTTCTCATCCTGCCAGTAATCAACCACTATTCAGTGAGAAAGATCCCAGATTAAAATTTGCTGTGAAGAAAGTTGATCCTAGAATCCACTTTGCCCTTGTCTGTGGAGCCAAGGTAAGAATTCATTATTTAATTAATACTGATGTGTCACTTTTATTTCTTTTAATTTTTGACAGTAAATTTTACACCATACAATTTTAATAATAATTTGTGAAATGGGGTTTACTATCTTACTCTTTTGCACCAACAGGTTTACTGTGATGGAAATTTTGATCTGGCTGTGGCATTACGAATACGATCTACTTTAATTTCGTCACACACAAATGACTAGGCCCTTTTGCTCTCCTGAGCCTCTGTCCTATACCTGTAGACCCTTTTAGTATACTCCCTAGGGTCTCTGCTCTGCATATGTAAGGCTTTTACTCACCGGGGACTGTTCTGCACCTGTAACCCCGTTTATTCCCCAGAGACTCTGTCCTGCACCTGTAGATCCTTTTACTCCCCATGTCCTGTATCTGACTGAGAATTGTTTTTCAACCTACATTGGGATCAATTTCAGGACCTCTGACTAATGAATCTGGGCCATACTCTCACTGTAGTTTTGAGAAGGTTTGTTTACACCATACTGTACACTACATCATGAAAATATGTTAGTCCAAAAATAACCTAGTTGTATTCAGTGGATGTTAAACCCCATTCCTCTGAGACAAAACTACTAAATCATGCCTTCTAGGGCTGCAACGATACGCCAGACAATGATACGATGCTCATCATGATTCATTGTCTACAGTACGATTAATATCGTGATATAGGAATTAAATTTAAAAATAGGCCTACTTTTATGATTTACTTTAAATGCGGATTTTTCTCGGTCAACTAATAAGCCACTCCAAGTGTCAAAAACACCTTTACACTCGCTGAATGTAAATAAGTTATTTACGCATTTAAAGGAATATTAGTCTTATTTTTACGGATTTTTTTTTAATAACAAATTGCGATACAGACATTGATTGTATCATGAATTTTTAAAACATCGCGATTCATCGATAAATCGTTGCAGCCCTAATGCCTTCTTAACACTGTGATAAATGCAAATGTATGTCGGGAGTCTGATTTTATGGTTACCCATTTTTTTTATTACTTGTGTTCCAGTCATGTCCAGCTATAAATGTGTACTCCCCAGCCAATAAAGACCATGCATTAGATGAGGCCACGAGAAATTTTTGTCGTCAAGAGGTCTCGATGTTTACTGAATCAGATGAAATTTGGTTGTCAAAGATATTTCAATGGTATCGTCAAGATTTTGGTGAAACTGACACTGATGTGATTCGGTAAGACTATTGTTTTGATCTGTTGTTAAGAAGAGCATCCATCTTCAACAGATGCAGGTGTTGTGTGAGTGACTCCCCCTGCTCAGGTAGTTAAGATAAAATTGGAAAACAACACTTTTATGAATGTGCTTTAGCCTTTATCATCAGAACAGAAAATCAAATAGAGTTGACCTCACTCTGGAACTAGCATCACATTAGAATTTTTGTGCTTATATACGCTATATATGAATGTTCATACATTATAATTATTATGGTCTTATGTTGAAGCCATTCATTTGTGCTTATATGCGCTATATATGAATGTTCATACATTATAATTATTATGGTCTTATGTTGAAGCCATTCATATGTTTCCTTGTCTTATGAGCGGAGAGGGGTGGCCAAATGGGTTAACACCTGTGATTTAGCTCATAAGGTCTGTCACTGAGTCAGTTGGCATGGTTTCGATTCCCCGTTTGTACATGACAAGGAGTAGAATCGCCTGACCAACCTCAATGGTTTTCTTCCAGTCTTCCGATTTCCTTCCATAGCTAAAGACCCCTACTCCAAAAGACCTAGTTTGTGTCCTTAAACCCCATCTCTCTCTCTCTCTCTCGCTCTCTCTCTTTGAGGAGGCTCAGTCCAGAACGTACAGAATTGACAGACTTGTAATCGAGGGGCGGTGGAATTCAGTCCCGTCACATTCCTGTCAGCCTTGAGGACAGAGGTGGTGTAAGCAGAATCATGACATAATTTAACACAACAAATAAGTTTGGGCTGTCACGGTTGGTCATTGGTCGATGTATTTTCCCATGCAGACAACGCATGCGTTGTAACCCAAAATCCAACTTCTCACTTGATTGACACTTTTGGGGTGATTTAGAGAATTCATTTCCAAACGTTCAATCACGTATTCCCTTTATCTTATTAGTATTTAACTGTTTAACTATTTTCTTTCAGATGGACAATACCATATTTAGACGCTAATCAACAAGACAGAGCTAATCTTCTGCTCTTAAAGTTAGAAAAAATAGGTCAAGTTGACATCAAATATAACGAATACGATTGGTCATTGAATAAATCATGATACAAGTCAGATGATTGGTTGATTTTAAATATTGTAACCGCTACATTGTCGTTTTAGCGTAACAGCATGTATTTGGTAATTAACTCCGTTCATGCATTTATATAATTTACTATTAATTTCATATTAATTATAAGTCACATGTAATATTTAAACATTTAATTGACAGTAAAGATAGATCCTAAATGTGTAACCCATGGTTTAAAAAACCTTGAAACTACTGGTACATATAAATTTGTATTTGTGGCCAAAAATAAGTTGATCAAATTCGATACTTCCAAGACATCCATAAATGATTTTGAAGGGCATTTAGTTCTTTTCTTTGAAACCTAGTGGTGTAGGACTGAGGGCCAGATAAGAACAGCTGTCTAGTCATCCCTTCAATTGGGCTTTTATATAAGGGTAGGCCATAATGTCGCTGTCCGAGTAAAATTTACCTCATAGCATACGGTATGGCGTCTGTCCGTCGTGATTATCTTAGTCAGAGAGTCGCCGTAGGATGTTAAGCCTCATTTCATTCTATGAAACCAATAATTTAGAATATTATGGATATTAGGTTCGAGCTACATGTACATGCCCTTTAAGTGACTCTTGCTGTGAGACAATGAATGCTTTAAAATTGTTTCCGATTCGATGAATGAATGTTTACGTATTCTAGGAATCATGAATTATTACTTAGTTGCATTTTTGCAATTTTTAAAATTAGGTGTGTTAAGATGGAATTTGTATCATCAATTAATTGAAATATTGTAAAATAATTCAATTTGTTGACCAGAATAAAGATTGGGACACATTATTCAGTTACAAGAAGAGTGGTATTTAGCCTTTTAAGATGCATTATATATGTTGGACTAAGATAAAGAGTTGGACATAGTCACTATATAATAGTTGGCTAGTTTGCAAATAATTTGAAAATCTCAGTCAAATTAATTTATTCTGAGCAAAGTTATGACTGTTTGAAATTTTAACAAAAATAGCATAATCTCGATTGTAATTTCTACTGATTATAGGCTTGTCATATGAATAAATATGTCCAATTGATAATTAATATAACATTTGAATCCAGAAAAGAGACTTTTAATAGGCTAGGTACATAATGCAGCTTTAAGTGAATATGAATCCGGAAACAACTTAATTAGTTGTGTTGAGTGTTATCTTTTTAACTTGCATTTTTTTTCCTCCGACCTCATCTGCACGATATTGAATGATGTAGAACCAAAGGTGTGGAGACTGAATTTAATAAATAAGGTTAGAATAAATTTGGAGTTTTAGACTATAGATTAAACTGCTATGTCAAACTTTTCTATGCAAATTATTTCATGTTGCTGTAAATATTTTTATCAGGGGTTTTTAGCTAGTGTCCTGGGGCCTGTTTCACAAAATTTTGACTGAGATAAAATCCAAATTTTAGTAATTTGATTGGATGATATATATTAGATTGATTTTAGTGCTTAGCCAATCAAAATTGAAGTATCTACTAAAATTGAAATTTTTATCTTTACTTTAAGATTTCGAGAAACAGGGCCCTGATATCATTTTAATAATCGTACTTCAGTATTCTTTATAATCCATCCTTCCAGTTCAGTGGATAGGATGGATCACAGCTGACTGAGCTTGTGACACGTTTCCAGCTTGTGTCTCAATATCAATGCCAATGCTTCATTAAGATTGGTAAATACATAATCTTTAAAGAAACAATAACACTCTTGCTGGCTTGGCAGCTCTAGAAAATAAATAATAGCCTTATTCTAAGTACTAGATGTTTATTTGTTCTAGCTGTTGTGTAAATTATCCATTACATCATATTTTACTTGTTCAGAGGGTTCGAAAATATTTTAAAATCCAAGTCACATTTGAAAAGGTTTACGTTAACCTTTTCAAATCATGTAGTTGAATTTTTCCAATTCTTTAAATTAGGTGTGTTAAGATGAAATTTGTATCATCAATTAATTGGAATAGTGTAAAATAATACAATTTGTTGACCAGAATAAAGATTGGGACATATTATTTAGTTACAACAAGAGTGTTATTGGGGCTTTAAGTGACATTTAGCGATTAGGAAACACATTAACAGAACACAATTTTTATGGGAAACAATCACTGGTTTTACTGATTGTTGCCCATAAAACTTGTGTTCTGTTAATGGTAAATACATGTATGGGTATATGTTGCATTTGCCGTAATCTGTCCATCCAATAAAAGACCAATTCAGTAATAAAATACTGTATGGGTGGACCGTAGCTGGCTCGGCTTGTTACATGTACATGTTTCTAGCTGGCGTACCAATATCAATGCCATATGCATATATCTAATGACCATGCTTCAATCAGATTGGTATTTCGTATTGTTTAATGGCTGAGAGCGAGACATTAAGTAATATATTCTAACAAGAGGCCCGAATCTTTTTACAATATATTACACAATGTCCTAAGCTCAAGACCATTAAACAACTTAAAATACAGACACTTGCACATGCTTGTGTATTGAAATACGTCACTCGGGTTCAATATCTTAACTAGTTACACTTGGCACATTGCTCACATGATTATTTGAAATAATGGTACGCCAACATCCAAGGATGACGTCACATCTGTATTTTAAATTCCTATTAAAGGCCAGTTCAGTGATAAAAATATGGAATGCACAAAGCACAAGTCGTTAATCTTGTCATGATTTAAGTTACGTATATTGTGAAATTTTTGTATGTTTGTATTGCCTTTCTCTGTTCTTCCATAAACACCGCAACATTTAACACACATTACAGAAGTTACTATTTTTAAATTATTTTCATGTTGTAGTGTATAATATTGATTATAGTATGATAGTTTTCGATCTTGACATTCAATTGATATTTACACTAGAATCAGTTACTATATCATGGAGAATTTAATTGAAATTGACAAGATTTGAAGCAATTGATTCCCAGTCTGAGTATTGCCGCATTATCACTTCTGTTTGATTTTATATTGGAACTATTGTCTACTCATACATTTGTTTATCTCAATATTATAGTGGGCACTTGGCACTTACCCACTTAGTCGTGCGCTATAAAAATGTATAATAATATTCATATGAGGATGATCTGTTTTTCTCAGATGAAGTGGCTTTTTCCTGAATCTATTCTGCACAAATTAGATTTAGTGAAGTAGTTATTAACAATGAATGTGTTTGTTAAAGGAATGACTGTTGACGAGATGAAGTATTGTTATAGAGACTAGGGCTTCATTAAACTACTGGTTGTAGTGGTCTGCATCCACTTTATTGGTACTGGGTCTGACTCATACCACAGTACTCCATTGTCACTTGGGCTTCATTAAACTACTGTTTGAGTGGTCTGCATCCACATTATTGATATAATATTTGTATAGATTGAGTGAATGGAAACATGGCACCTAACTTACGGTATATCCATAAAGATATTTGTTTGAACGCATATTGATGCAATAATTAGCTTGTGTAGAGAAGTCAGATTTATACATGTATTTGCTTTCCCACGTATTGATGGGATAATTTAGTTGTGTGCACGGGAGTCTGGAGAAAGCTTACTAGTTTAGGCGAACAGGCGATAATTCTCCCTATTACCTAAACATATGGACATATATTGAGGCCCTAGTTTAGTTACTTTAATCAAAGAAAACACAGGTGGGTTTGTTGAGTTAGTGACAAATGTTATTACTAATCTTGTTAGCATTCTTTTCTATTATTATCGCAAGTGGCTTATACTGTTATTGTTAAAAATTTGTCTGTGATCTGTTGCCATTCCTTGGAAATTTTATACAAAAGGACATTTTGATAATTGTTCAACACTGCTCAAGATAGTTTACAGTGTTCTGTTACTGAAGAATCTGAATAAAAAACAGATCTATATTTCGTTTCGTTTATTTATACTTTCGATGACCAACAATACATGAAGATCTGACCAGTTGTACTAGACGGTCGCGTCATGCATGGTATGCCAAGAAGTTGCCGTAACAGATGGTTTCATTAGCTAATCCCTCACACCATCCAAAACGCCTGTTATAGAACAACTTTTCCAGATCCTTCTGTAGTACAGACATGTAAAACTATAAAAATCAAAACGAAATAAAAAGAAATTTTGAGCTATAAAAAACGAAACGAAATAGGATCTGTGTTTTAATCAGATCGGTTACCATAAATTAATGTTAAAGGAGAATTCCACATCTTGTGATCTTATTTATTAATGAGATAACTGTGTGTATAAAATAGAAAACTGTAACAGCTGGAGTTGTCCTTTAAAATAAGATTATTAGTGCTGAAGTTTTTATATGTTTTTCACTTTATGAAATAATGTTTAATTGTGTTTTTATTTTGAAATCAGCCTTTGAAATACATCCAACAACTGTTTTAAAGGGGCATTACCACCATGACCATAAAAATAAATGGAATTTTGAATATGATATTCGGTAAAACCCATGGAAAAAGTGATCATTAAAATACTAAACAACTGTAAAACTTGTAAGTAAAATATAACACCTGTGTCTCAGCAATGGATTTTCAGATCGGTTTCCTTTGGAAGATTATTCATTAACCTGCTAAAAAGATTGCGTAAAATTTGTTATTAGGAACTTCAGCAATGGATTGATGTTTTCCTGCGAAGATTGTTTATTAACCTACTAAAACAATTGTGTTAAATTTGTACAGTAATTAGAAACTTTAAATGCCTGCATCTCAGCAATCGGAAATTAAAAAACCTGTATTTCTGCAATGGCGAGAAGATCTGTCTCACATTTTGCATACAATATAATTTGTTATCTGTATCCCTGATGCAACTTTATTGTCAAACCACTTCAAATTTTAATGATTTCCAAAGTGGTGATGCCTTTTTAAACTTAGATTTTTGATAATGTATTTTATACAAATATTGTAGATACACATAGTCAGGAATAATGAAATGATTTGTTGAATGATAAAGTTAATTAATATTATTGATTGAATGAATAGAACAAAGTAGGTTATATATTGCTATGGTTATCAGTCTTTATAATAATATACATCACCGTGGTTACCACCAGTCTTTATTATATATTGCTATGGTTACCAGTCTTAATAATGTTATATATTGCTATGGTTACCAATCTTTATATTGGTATGGTTACCAGTCTCTATAATATTATATATTGCTATGGTTACCAATCTTTATATTGCTATGGTTGCCAGTCTCTATAATGTTATATTGCTATGGTTAACAATCTTTTTTACACTTGAATTGCTTTAATCATCCATAAATAAAATTTTGTGTTCTCACATTTGTTGTCTTTAAGTATCAGCAAAAACAGGTTCTATGAGAGACCGTCTGTTGTCAAGGTCATAAAAAGAGTTATGTTCCTCAACCACAGCCTTATGGCTCTTGCTTGTTAGCTAATCAGGGGGTCCTGTAGACATATTAAATGTTTCTTTGCGGGTCGGAATTTGACCTAAAAGTCGCCTTCTGGACAAATGTCCCTCACAGAACATTGCTTGATGTATGCCTGGGCTAAACAATACTGTGTTAAAAAACATTTAAGTTTAGCGTAAGTCTTAGTATATTATTTTAACAGGGTGACGTCATAAAACATACGTAGGGGAGATAACCAGTCTGTGCTTTCTGGAGACAGACCACCATCAAATTTCAGCCGTTGAAGTTCGTTTATTTATACTGAGCGCCGTTAAAAACGCATCACTTAGTTTTTCGTATGACAAAATGATCCTGCAAACATCTTATTTATTTTGCTTCTTATTGTGAACAATATTCAAATGGGAAGACATCAATAACAACACATTTGTACACTTATGGATGTTTAATCTGTAATCAACGGTACAAAGTCAGAGGGGTCAAAACCAAAAGTACGACAAAGATGGTTTTCTATGGCGCTCAGTATAGTAATTCTTTCTCCGCCTCTTTTCTCGCCTTTTGCGTGACAATCTGTGTTAATCTTTTGTCTAGAATGGACGAAGAGGGTTTGAATTAATATTTTCTGCCAGGTTTTGGTAAATATTCATGATTTTTAGGCAGAAGAATAACGGGGTTATCAGGTTGGCTACAATGATCGTACTTAATTAACGTACGAAAATCAAATGGCTGGGTTTTTTTTTATTTTCGCACGTACACAATAAATGCCTATATTGCGCAAATAATCCCAGCCAGAATTTGGCTATTTTTTTTTTAAAACTTGCGTTAAAGTTTTAAATGTTTGTTCAGAACTGAAATAAATTAACTATTAGTCAATCCCCCACGCTAAAAACATTAACAGGATTGATTGTGTTTATATGAAATAGACACTACCGAAGCTCAAAATAGTGCCAATATGCCGACGTCAAATCCAGAGTTGTAGATGTTATTTCGGTGAAAAATCATTGGAAGAAGCGATAAGACGTTGTGGCTGTACGGATTATAGAGTCCTAAATGCTACAGGAAGGTTTGTTTACAATGTAACATTGTGTCTTGTAAAGATGACATTTTGTTTGTTGGTGTGACCTCATGACCTGTGACGTTTAGATAACATCATATGGATATCATGGCTATTCACTGTGTCAGAGTCACTTCTCTGCAGGTCTGTCGTTCAGATTGTACAATGATATGTACGGCAACTTGTTACATGTTTTTAGTATGCTTCTTCAAGTTTGTGTATCTCAAAATTTTGGTGGTCAACCTCTTACAAATTTTAGTGCAAATACATGACCATTTGTTCCTCTGTCTGTAGTGAAAGGCATTCAGTCCAACGAAAATTTGGGGAAAAGTTAGAGGTGGGAAAAGAGGCCAGAATTAACATTGAAGTCGATGGGGAAGGTAATGGTGGCCTGTCTCCTTTTGGACTTAGACTAGTAATTATTTGCCCTTATCTGAAACCATTTTGGACCTGTTATGCAAGATCTTTTTCGACATTCCAAAGTAAACGTACGGTGCCAAGACCACCTAAATATAATCTTTTAGTGGCATTTAGCGATCTGGAAAACACATTAACAGAACACAGTTTTTATGGGATATAATCACTAGTTTTATTCTATAAGCACGACGTTTCGACAAGTATCCTCTTATCGTAATCAAGCACGAATGACAATTTAGTAAACTTAAGTCAATATATATGAAATTAATAAGAAACCATCTACATTACCTAATTTTAATTTACTACTGCTGTATGCGCTGTGAGCCAGGGGCGGATTCGGTCGCTCGAAGTGCCGGTCGGACAAAAAATGAAAAAAATAATTTTGTCCAATTCGTCTAAAAAAAAAAACTTTTTTGCTGAACATGGACCTGCCATGGAGCCAGCGCCAGATTAACCTTGTGGGGGGTCCGACACATACCAACTGTGCGGGGGCCCCATTGCTGTTTGTTCAAATTGTTCGTAATGACCGCGGATCGTACTAGTTTGTACTCCGCCCCCTTGAGTGCCTGTGGTGTTTTCCGCCAGTCCGGGGCTCCCAATATCCCTTACTGCCGAGGGCCCTAACCCTCGCCCCTCAGCCCAGGAACTGGTTGGCTCCGTCCGGGAAAAAATATTAGTATGACATCGAATTGTGTGTGGGGGGGGGGGGCTAAATGTGGGGGACCTGGAACATTTGTCCCACTTTGCCCCCATTAGATCCGGCACTGCATGGAGCCATTATGATCATATTGTATGTGGCCGGTGGCTTTAACGGGCCACCACGCCATCACTGGAGTACGAAATGGGCTGGTATAATAGACTCTCTGGGCCGGGTGTGCTGGGTGTGGGTCAGAATTCGGAATCCTGCAATGGGGATTCCGAATTTCAACCGAAAATTTCATCGGATTCACCCGACACTGTCTCCCGCAAATTCACTAATTATTAAGTCACCTGCACCCTGTTTGTGAGGATACGCCAGCATCCAAAATTCAGAAAGCAGCTTTTATGATTTTCATTTTCGTCACTCTGTACCAATGTGTCTCGTGGCCTTCCATCACAGGAGGAATCAACTAGCACTCCCGGCAACAAAAATGGGACATTTTTCAATGAAAATATTCCTGCTGATTCAATATACCTAACTGGTTAATCAAATGGTCAAAATTTTCTCAACATTTTTCAACCAGTTAAATTCTCTTTACTCTTGACGATACAATGATAATACGTTAATTAATAATATGACGATATGATAATTTCACAGGTTGATGGTTGTAAATTATTTGCAGGTCAAGGTTTTATGCCTAAGTTAATCGATTTATGAAATATATTATTTGACAGAGATTATAATCAGATATGCCACCAAATCGCATATTTGGGGTTCATTTTTCAAAAATGCCCAGGAGAAGGGCCCCCGGACCAGCCCCCCCACCCTCCTACCCCTCCGGGCTCATCGGTCAGTAAAAGGGGCCGATCCGACACGAGAGACCAGGGCGGGTTCCCTGCCCCAATCCGCCCCTACTATGAGCACGATTTGTGAAATTGGCGCCATGTAAATGGACATGTTATTATTAATTTAGAATGGATTTTAGCGGATATTTTGAAGAGCACCCCCAATTTTCACCCCCTACAGATTATTTATGTAGATTCTTATCAAATAACTTTATGTAAAACTAATGCAAAAAGAAGTCAAATGCGCAGCAATAATCTTATCTTAACCTACAGAGGCCCATATCCTTTTCTCTGTGTTTGTGGCCATTTTGAAGAGCGCCCTCACCATTTCATATTATCTTCATTGTGGTACATAATAATGAAGATGCTTTGTGAATAACTCATATCACAATTAGTGCAAAATGTGACCATTGCGTGGCCTAAAAAATGCTTATCATGAGATACAGATTTATTTTGGCGGCCATGTAAAAAGCGCCCTCTCTTTTTATCATTTTCAAGAGTCTGGAATACAATCGAAGCTTCTTTGGGAAGGTTCAGGATATGACCTGTTTACCTCATATATTCTTGTTCAGAATAAAAATCTGGCCTTGAAAAACCACATGAGAATTTCTACCTCTCCAGGTGGCACCTCCCTCAATTTTAACCCGGACTAATGCGGAGTTTAATAAATTCTAGTATTTTTATACATTTGTCAACAACGTGTTGAAAATCTTCGATTTTGACCAGTCTGATTATGATAGAATGTCCATATAGCAACCATTATTGTTAGACCAGCCTTAAAATGAAATTTTCTTATTATCTTTCAAATACACTCACTAACTTTAACTTTTGTGTGTTTCAGGTGTTTTTTTTTTCAATAAACCAATGTTTGAATTCCATTGTGGTGACATAAAAGAAAATATTCATGAAGATTTCCTGGAATAAAGTTTTGAGGTGTAGCACCCACAAATTATTCATTCGCAGTGAGTCGCCCAGGAAATTTAGAGGACTGCTATACTCATTTGACGCCACTTTTCGACCAATCAGAATCAAAGAAATTTCCATTTTGGGCTAATAATTATCATCGTGTTATACTATTCTAATCAAACTCGACATTAAATCAAAATATGCACGATAGAATAATAGCATTAAATTATAACATTTATAATAAAAATATGCATGATAGAATAATAGCATAACATTATAACATTTACATTATAACATTTATACTAAAAATATGCACGATAGAATAATAGCATTAAATTATAACATTTATAATAAAAAAATATGCATGATAGAATAATAGCATAACATTATAACATTTACATTATAACATTTATAATAAAAATATGCACGATAGAATGATAGCATTAAATTATAACATTTATAATAAATATATGCATGATAGAATAATAGCATAAAATTATAACATTTACATTATAACATTTATAATAAAAATATGCACGATAGAATAATAGCATAACATTATAACATTTATAATAAAAAAATATGCACGATAGAATAATAGCATAAAATTATAACATTTATAATAAAAAAATATGCACGATAGAATAATAGCATACAATTATAACATTTATAATAAAAAATATGCACGATAGAATAATAGCATAACATTATAACATTTACATTATAACATTTATAATAAAAATATGCACGATAGAATCATAGCATAAAATTATAACATTTATAATAAAAAATATGCATGATAAAATAATAGCATAACATTATAACATTTATAATAAAAATGTGCACGATAGAATAATAGCATAAAATTATAACATTTATAATAAAAAATATGCACGATAGAATAATAGCATAACATTATAACATTTACATTATAACATTTATAATAAAAATATGCACGATAGAATAATAGCATAAAATTATAACATTTATAATAAAAAAAAATATGAATGATAGAATAATAGCATAACATTATAACATTTACATTATAACATTTATAATAAAAATATGCACGATAGAATAATAGCATAAAATTATAACATTTATAATAAAAAAATATGCACGATAGAATAATAGCATAAAATTATAACATTTATAATAAAAATAGGCACGATAGAATAATAGCATAAAATTATAACATTTATAATAAAAAAAAATATGAATGATAGAATAATAGCATAAAATTATAACATTTATAATAAAAGAATATGCACGATAGAATAATAGCATAAAATTATAATAAAAAAAATATGCACGATAGAATAATAGCGTAAAATTATAACATTTATAATAAAAAATATGCACGATAGAATAATAAAATTATAACATCTATAAAAAAAAAAATATGCACGATAGAATTAATAGCATAACATTATAACATTTATATTTTAAAAATAATCTAAATAATGAAATAATGTCGTTAGGAGTGAGGATAGGGGTTTAACATCCACTCGACACAGACTATGTCACTTCGTTACTAATTATGATTTAATTTCACTCCTTTAGCAATGGGAAGAAAACAGAGGAATCAGAGAAATACCACGAGGGCAGGCGATCCTAGTCCAAGGCACCTTCAAGCTGGGAATCGAAACCACGCCACTCTTAACCACTAGACCCCCCTCTCCCCCGGTCCGCTTGACAACGAAAGTTCGGCAGTTAAAGATGCATTATACAAGCGCTAAATTTGTCTTAAAATTTTATATACATTAATATTCAGATATTCATTTAATTTTAATTATTAAACTTTAAAATGGATAACCGGGTCTTAATTATTGTAGCAATGGTATTTGGCGTACTATGTTCATTTTTCTTTATCTATTTTTTAAACCATTATAGCAGAAATTGTCAGCTCTTTAGCTAAATCTTACATAATGCATCACAGGGGCGGATCTAGGAATTTTGAAAAGGGGGGTGGGCGCCGCAAAATAAGGTCACTGACCGCTGAAAGGGGGGTAGGGGGACCCAAGAAAATTATCCGTCATTTCCTTGCATCTGTAGCCATTTCAAGAGCTATTTGGCTGATATTTTCGTCTAAACGTTCGGAAATCGTTGAAAAAGAGCTTCAAAATCGATCAAAAAGCCAGTTGAAAGGCACTTTCAGTAGTAAAAAAGGGCACTGTCGAATATTAGGTGTGGGGGGTGCGCACCTTGCGTCCCTCCCCCCCCCCCTTTGAATCCGCCTCTGCATCATATAAAGTGGTCGGTGCTGTGGTGTTTATAAATCCTTTGTCGTTTTGAAACTAAATTCTAAATAAAGACTGACTTTGGTGACAAACTGAATTTCTGTCGTAACTTTGAATATCACCGTGATTCATACTTATCACTACGAAAACAATTCCAGCAAGTTTGAAGAAGAAATCTCAAAACACGTCACCTGTTACCGAGAATTTCATATTTTCTAAGAAAGTCAAAACATAATTATTTCTATGTCTTGTTCAGAAGGTTGTCAACTCACTATTATACGATCATAGGCATTATTTCCCACGCTTAAAAATAATTCCTGCCGGAAATAATAACACAATTGCCTCCCTTGATTTCTATTCCTCGAATGGAATAGTTATCTTCAAACGTTTGAATTTGATGTTGAAAAGATATTTTTCTCAACTGGCAATAGTGAATTATTGGATTAATAGGATTATTCTTTAACAAGGCAGGACTGTCTATAGATTAGGGTTTTATTGTAATACATTTTAAAAATATAACTTAAAAATATGAAATTGCTGCTTTAAGAGATCATAGAAGCAGCCAATGACAGTACCTCAGACAGTTAATGTCTTACAAACAGTGACTTTAATGTTGGGTATACCGCAAGCAAACAAAAATTATAATATCAAATTTAATCTTAAAAATGTTAGATGGGACATGTGCTTAAAAGATAAATAAACAAACAGCAAACAAAAATATCATGTCCCCCATTTCAGTCCCAAATTAAATCGATGACAATCCTCAGTTTGAGCATCATATTTAATTTAGAAGCCAACGCTAGTAAACTGTGTTATATACAAACGGGCGAACTTATTTATTTGAATAGTCCTCTGATTTTCGAAAAAGCGGGGAGCAAACAATAAATTGCGCATTGAATAAGACGGGATCCGACTGGAATATTTTAAACCAAGAATGACCAATCTCTTGCAGTCATCTTAAGCAAATTAATTTGGCCCGTCTTCCAGATTTTCGTAAATGTCATCTTCTGATGGAGTACATGCAGTGTTGTCATAGTCTGCAATAAACAATAATATCATGTTTCTCAAACAATATTAAAAGATTGATATAATGATGCGTTATCTAAAAGATTAATCTGTCTAATAGAGGTCATTCAGTTGGCTTTAAATGTTATTTAAATTATTTTAAACGTTCATTAACCTGAAAAGCCCCATCATCAACTTTATGGACCATCGTGTTGCTCTGACGATGTCATGAGGGAAATTCCAATTTAAAATTTTACGATGGTTATAATTATCAAAAAAGTCAGTGCAAGTTGGAAACATTTCCTCGAAACTGTGAGTAGCATCTTATTTTGTATGTGAACAAATTACAAATGAATCTATTACCTGATGGTTTGCTTTTGTTTTTGTGTTGGACTTTGTTGGTACTAGAAATAAATACAGGTAAAACGTGATGTTAGCAATGTAAGGAACAGGACAAACAAACAATTCTTACATTATTATGTCCAAACATACGTACATGCGCTAAGATAGAACAGGCCTACATAGAATTCTCTACAACGTCTAAGTAATCCAGTTTCCCGGAATCAAGGAATATATTGTTACCTATTTGGAACAGACTATTTTTTCTCGACCGGTAGAAATAAAACAAATTAAAGCTTAGTAAGACATTACTTCAAATGAATCAAAATAATTTATTTATGCGATGATATAAACTGATATTCGTCCAAGTACAATGAAACAGAAAACTAACCTCTTTGATTTTGCTTTTTTATCTTTAACACCTACAAATACATTGGTTGTTTACAAATAATATTATTATTATTATTTCTATAATAAATATATATGTATATCGTTGATTGCTAATACTTTAAATGCGATAATCTTAAAATACATATGTATATCATTTAGGACCAAACGTAATATATAAACGACCGTTAATTGCTCGTGTTGTTGTTCAAAGCTCTGTTAATCTTTAACGGAGAGACATGTTGTTGCTGTCGTTAACTTGCCGTTATATTTAACGGAGGTGTTGGGCTTCGTTATCTGTTTATCGATGGCATTAGTGGGCTGTCAGTTGAAGTATCCCCTCAGCAAATAGTCATAGATTACAAGAATAGTTTTCTATAGAATATTCTAGAGGGTAGGACGGTGTGCAAATCCCATAATTTTTCCAACAGCTTTATGCTAAAATTTCTAAAGGAAAAAATAATGTATTCTGTAGTGTTTTCTGTAGTAAATTCTACAGTTATCTTTTTGTCTTTAATCAAGTGTTGTGAACAGACTGCACAGTTGTCCCACGGTCTTCGGTTTCTTGTTAATACTAACTTCTATGTAGTTGTTATACATGTACATTGAATTCAAAAATTTAAAATTGAGTCAATGAACAAACAGTTTTCTCTTGGATTTACTTTAATCAATCCGTAAGCTAACGGATAATGAAATTGACTTTCCAGCAACAGAAATTTAACGGACCGTTAACAAACGACATGATAGCAGGATAACGATCCATTAGAGTCTAACGGGTCGTTAAAATAACATAGTTTTGTGCAACCGGTCCCTGTTCTTTATTGTGACTTATTTGCGTCAGATGTTGTTTAAATGAGTAAGGCACTGACTCACTAAAACCCAGGATGTGGTTGTTGGCTGGGAAACTAAATCGTAACTTTCCTTCGTGGTTTCCCCTTGTCAGTGAGGGTGGAAAGCCTGGTAAGGAACAGTGTCTTGTCGTTCGGGTAAGTCTGTTTGACAGGTAAGTTTGGGACTAAATATAAAACACCATGCCTCCTAATGTGATTAGACGTCACGCTATCTGCATTATGTCAAATTAATCACAGCCTAAGAATTAAACTATTTTTTCCGTGTTGTATTTTACTTACCTCGCGATTTCAAAGCCCTACTAACTAGCAAGACCATGCCCAGTACTAGAAGAGTGGTTATAACTCCTACAGCGATACCGATACCCAATCCAGCGGCGCTGATGAACGGCTGTGTGGTTGCTGGACTCACTTCTTTAGCTTTAATAGTAGAGTTCTTGGAGTTGGAACTGTTGGATGTCATTACTGGATTTACATTTACAGTAAATACAACAATAAATACTTTCCCAGTAGCATTAATATGAACACTGTATTGCCCAGCATCTTGCAGATGAACGTTCTTGATTTGGAGATAAATGTATTTATTACTATCATATTGCTTTGACCAACTTACTCTATACCTGTACATTTTGACCTCAACTTGTGATTGTCGTCTGTACCAGGTGTAACTTGTAACAGGATATCCAGAATAATACGCTTTTAACAATGCAGAAGATCCAACAGTAGCATTAACCGTTGTGTTTGTTTTGTCCACTAGTAGTTTCACTGGACCTAAATAAACAAAAAAAACCCCCTATTTTTAAAGGTCTGAAAAGCTTTTCCAGATTTCGGCTCTGGGTGAAATTGCCATTCTAAAGAGATACGATTACTGATTTTTCAACGTCGATTTAATATAATGTAATAAAATATAATATTAAACAAAATTCATCATTGTGATTTAATTCCATTTCCACGTATATTGTAAATAAAAGTATAATATGGCCACTGATTGGCAGGATTTGTCGTAATGAATTGCTGCCGATATCAAAATGGTCGACGATCTTTACCAGAGATAAAGGAAGGGTAAAACGATTGCAGCAGGAGCAATTCTGAATTTCGATATGGTAGAATAAACCAAGTAATATTTACGAGAAATGGACAGAAGCGACTTTTAAGTGGACTTAAAAGTATTCGTGTACCAACCGAGATAGTGCCTTGTTTCTGCCATACTCCGCGCAGCGTTTCGTTTGATTACAGGTAATCTCACTACACACTGCTATTATGAGTGGATATTGTTGTGTTAAATTTTGATTGGTCAGTAGTTCGACTACCAACCAATCACTACCTACCATACAAAAGCTTTACATTTAAAACGAGTGCCAGTATTGGACCAAATATGTTTACATAACGTTACGTCATGGCTCACGCTTTTATTAAGCCTAATTAACCCGTGCATAGGAGAATACTGCAGTAAAACTAATTGTGTGACAAACGAGGCTATCAAGTCGAATGAAATGTAAACAATACTCCTTGGAAACGAACATACTTTCACCGTTTTTAATACCTTAAATCACTGTCCAAAGTTTTAGGGAAGACCCAGATTAAACGAAGGACTGTCATGTTGCTGTGCTTAAGTGATAGCTTTCATTGAACGGGGAGAATAGACACACTCCCGAAAAAGTTCAAGAAACAGACGCTATTCCAGCAATGGTCAGAGAGAGATTTCTCGGGCCATTGCTTCAGGAATATGTGTTTCTGCATGTTTAACTTTCATTGCCAAACTACATATACTACATTATTTGCATAGTTTAGTACAACATGTATTTACAATACTCACACTTTAAATTGATTGACAGCCTACGGGTATAAACCTTATAAAAACCATTATATGCAGTACAGATAAACTTGAAATCGGTACATTGTAACCTTGTTGATGTAGCGAATGTCCTAGTTGAAGAGTTGGTGACGTAAGTTAGATTCCCTTCTCTAGAAACACTAGATATGGAAACATTTACAGGTAACAATGTTGTACTGGACACACTGCAAGTCAATGTGATAACTGTACCCACATTTACATTACTACTACTAGGACTTGATGTAAAACTAGTAATATAAGCTCTTTCTGAAATATAAAAACAAACCACATCTCTTCAGCGTACTTCTCAATTCGTTAATGTTACAACTCATAGAGTTGAGTTTATACGGACCCAGATTACTCCCCTCGATACTGTATGATTATGCACACCGATCCTAGTGTTAGTCAAGAAAGTTCACTGGGATTTTGCAGCGTGGTATATCCCTGGCGGTGGTGCTCAGTAATACGCAACAATGGTATTCCAAAGAATTGTGACATGTATATTCTAGATAAAATAAAATTGATCCGCCCTGAACCGTGGTTCTAGCGACTGAATTTTGCATAATGTATGTTTAATGCGATGCGAGGCTGCCGGTGCAGTATCCACCTACTACTTGGCCTAATTATCAAATCCCCAATCATCTCACCTGCTCATTGAAGTAATATAAAGAACTAATAAATTATAATGTTTTATTTTTGGCGGATTTCAAAGAAGATGTTTCTATTAAACATGCATTATGCAAGAGCAAAATCTGCCTATTGTAGGTCTTTCTTTAGGCCTCAAATGTTATAAAAACTATTAATTAGATATTAATTAACTGATCTAGGCCATAATCAACTCTCGATGTCGAGGCTAGCATGAGATTTTTGTTGGACTGTAGTTCGATTCGTTGAAATATTTTCCTTCGTGATTTACCAATAAAAATGGATAACCGAGACTACTGGTTTTGTCTTATCGACTTTAGTAATGGCGACCGAAGCTAAGCAGAACTTTCAATCGCTTAGTTCTAACTTAATAGTGGATCAATTTGCCTGAAATTGTCAGCAAATTGCCTTTACATTAGCTAGTTTTGAACTATTATAGTGAGAACAGCCAACTCGTTATCTAATCTCCCATAATGTATCTTTAATAGAATAACGAATCGTAATAAGCAATTATAAAACAAAGCGTTTGTTTAACGGTAAAGATGTATTGGATACAATCAACCATGAGTTTAAACAAATAATACGCTTTGGACAATATCAACCAAATTTGTTTCCTGATACTATATATTAAATAAATATTTACATATTATAAAAGTACACTGTATAATTGTGGGATCTGAAAACAAGCCGGAGCTTATATAAATTCATCTCCTCAGGAATATAATAAAGTACATTGTATAGGAATATAATCATAAATAATATGCGGGTATAAAATAACAAGGTAAGTGTGTCAAAAGCAGAAGAAACGTAGTGTGGTTAGCGACACGATTATAGTACGGAAAGGGGGTGCGAAAATCGAGTTGTGGTAGAAGGGGGAAGAAAGATTTGATATATATATATATATATATATATACAGAATGTAAATATCTCAATCAGATAAAAGCAAAGGTCATTTACTCACACGGGTTGAATCTTCAATAGAAGGCTTGATCTCGCTTAACTACATACATCTTATCAAGCCCTTCACGCAATACCCTGCATATTTCACCACTAAGTTCCTATGGGTAACAAGCCCAACTTAGGATCCCATCAGATTCATCGGTCGTCGTGAATACCGAGTCTCGTGCTTTTAGGTAAAATGCCTACATGTGACAATCGAGTTGCAATGTTCAAAGATCGATCAATGTCAAAAAAACCTGTTTGTTTATAGTGTGTTATGTGCCACGACAATGGTTTAATTTCGTATTAAAGAACATAAATTAAAATTTTTACAAATTCGCTGATAGCAAATACCGCTAATAACTATCTTGAAAAATACCACGTTTAGTAAACGAGGCATTTTTTTACCAAGCCTCGGTCTGAACAAAATACCTCGTTCCAAAAACAGGGCAATTTAAAAAAAAAACTCGTTTTGGAACTGCAGACAACGAGGCATTTTCTTTTACCTCGTTTGGACATTCTGAGGTTTATAGTGTTATATACTTTAAATCTTTTGTTGTATGTTATTCAATATTATTTATAATCCATTGTCATGGAAATCTATTATTCTAAAAATGTATATATATATATCATCGCATTTGCTATATTTTGTATACATTATTGATATCTGAAGACGCCCATAGAAGGCAGACAGCTAGCTTATATAATTCAATATATCTCATAATGAAGTAAAGTGGAGCATTTTTTTACCTGGAGCTATTTTTTATTTATTTATGCATTTATCTACCATAAACAAAGAAGTACCTGTACTTTATCTACTTTGCTATATTTTTATTCAAAATCAAAATAACGAATCTTCACTGTATGGTTTTTGTTCTTGGATTAACGAAACCCATGGAACACATCTGTATATACTGTTATAATGCACAAGTAATTCAAAAAGTTGGAAATTAACTTTCATCCACACAAAACAGGGACTATTGCCTTCTCAAGAAAACTAAACCGCACTCCTATTTACTGTGATGGAAAACCACTTACTGATAGCAAAGAACAAGCGAAGTAATAATTCTAATGAGGCTGATCATACTGATTATACCGTTAATAAATTTTAAAAAAGATTTGTTTACAGAATTTAAAAAATGTTTACAAAATTAAAAATTTTGTTAACAAAATTGAACAAATTGTTTACAAAATTAAACAAATTGTTTACAAAATCAAACAAATTGTGTACAAAATTAAGAATAATTTTCCAAAATTAAGAATAATTTTCCAAAATTAAGAATAATTTTCCAAAATTAAGAATAATTTTCCAAAATTAAGAATAATTTTCCAAAATTAAGAATAATAAATCAAGAATAATTTTCCAAAAATAAAAATAATTTTCCAAAATTAAAAATAATTTTCCAAAATTAAAAATAATTTTCCAAAATTAAAAATAATTTTCCAAAATTAAAAATAATTTTCCAAAATTAAAAATAATTTTCCAAAATTAAAAATATTTTTCCAAAATTAAAAATATTTTTTCCAAAATTAAAATTAGTTTTCCAACATTAAAAATAATTTCCCAAATTAAAACTATTTTTCCAAAATTAAAAATATTTTCCAAAATTAAAAATATTTTCCAAAATTAAAAATATTTTCCAAAATTAAAAATATTTTCCAAAATTAAATTTAAAATTAAAAATAACACATTGCACTATCGTACTGCTAGATGAATTGTGAAGTTTACATACTATAATAATGAGACAAATTAGTATAAGCCTTTGGTGTTTTTGAATCCTTGCAATTTTAACAAATTCCGTATTTTACTTGCATCGTATTTAAATTTTGAAGCGTATATATTATAAGTATAATAAGACAAATTAGTATAAACCTTTGGCTTGTTTTTGAATGCTTACATTTTTGACAAATTACGTATCTAAACTGAATCGTATTTGAATGAAAGGAAAAGATCTTTTATTATGAGCACTCTTACGACAATCTCGACTCAGCGCTTCGCTGAGGTAGCCAATAAGATTTGGTGATTTAGTCACGTGGTACCAAGGGAGGCAACAATCATGGCGGGAAATTGGATCGAGGCCGACGAAGATAAGTTAATTGAATTATGCAATTATGGCTGCAACGATCCTCGTTATTCGACAACACGTGACTAAATCTGATTTGTTTAAAAACAAGAAAAAAACATGTTAATACCGCGCACTGTTGGGACAAATGAACAGTAGGGCAAGCCTACCCCCTTTTATTTATTACAACGATAAAATTTCAGAATTGCCGCCGCCATTTTGAAGCTTATCACGTGCCACTTGCAGTCATGTGATCAGTTGTGACTCCGATTCTATAACTGATGCCGGGCGACATAAGCGGGCTTACGATAAGACCAACTAGTTGCTCGTGCTTGAATCCAGTCGTAGATAAATTCAGTCGTAGCGACATAAGCTCTCAGTCGCCGTTAGTTGCCGTCAGTTTCGTCGCGTCGTAGGGCGACATAAGCTAGAATTCAAAACACA
Source organism: Patella ulyssiponensis (assembly GCA_963678685.1). Classification (NCBI taxonomy): domain Eukaryota; kingdom Metazoa; phylum Mollusca; class Gastropoda; family Patellidae; genus Patella; species Patella ulyssiponensis. The sequence goes on from OY783231.1 coordinate 5,017,955, forward strand.
TAACTGTTAAAGTTCCAATAGCATTTTTTTAAGTTATATTTTTAAAATGTATTAAAACAAAGCCCTAAAATAGATTGAACCTATAAACAGTCCTACCTTGTTAAAGAATAATCCTATTAATCCTATAATTCACTATTGCCAGTTGAGAAATTGGCAAAAATATCATTTTCAACTTCGAATTCAAACGTTTGAAGATGGCCGTCCATGGAGAGGAATGGGAAAACAAGGGAGGTAATTGAGTAACTATTTCCTCAATCAGCCTGTGTCACCCTTTCTAATGTCCCCAAAATTTTGCCCTTGATCGTATAATAGTGAGTTGACAACCTTTTGAGCAAAAGACATAGAAATAATTATGCTTTGACTTTCTTAGAAAATATGAAATTGGAACTTTAATGAACCTTGACCAAGACGATCAATTGCCGCCAAACAAACAGGGTCAGTCTAAGCATCATGTAATCGTATGTCTAAGCATAGAACTGTACTAGAAAGGAAGTCTGACTGGTGGTTTATGTTATTTATCGCATGCGCGAAGTCACAGAACCTAAGTTACTTCCGGTTAAACAAAACCCTGAAGAAATGCGTATGGAGTCCTGTGAGCTTCGGAATAAAATAAGAAAAAAACATCGTCTGCACAACTTCCAATTACCAAGATATATCCGTATGGCGGGGGAAAGCGGCAAAAACCTAATGTTATGTAGAAATGTCTAATTCAAAACACACATGTAACATAATGCCATACCAAATACCTAAAACGCCTAATGCAAAAAACAAAATACAAGAAACCTCTAATATAAAATACCTCATACGTCTATTGCAAAAGACAAAATACAAGAAACCTCTAATACAAAATACATATAACCTCTTATGCACAATTGATTTTACAATCTGAAACATCTACCATAAGCATTAGATGACATATCTCTCATGCATTACTTACGTTTCTCCACTGAATTATCTTTATTTAGGTCAATGTCAAGGTCACCGAACACAACTTGGCGACCTATTCGGCTAGCGAGCTATTCGACCGATGCAGTTGGCAACCTATTAAGACAACAGTCGCCCAAACTCATCTATTTTTAACAACCAATAAAATCCAACGTTACGTCTATCAAATGAAAGTAGAACAATATATTATTTTTATCAATTCCTTTAGCTCAGAATAGAGATGTAATTTTGCATTATCGTACAAAATTCTAGACATGCAACTAAATATATTCCGAAAGGTGATTAAATAGGCTTTCTAAGTATTATCAGTAAAAATTGGCACATTCATATTAAAGGGGTGCACTCTCTTCCTAAACATGACCAATTTTTTTAAAAATTTTAAAGGGAAAAACTGTTAATATCCCGTGTCAAAATTCGGACCATCGTAAAAAATTCTCATGATCCAATTAAATATATTCTAAAAGGTAATTGAATAAGCTTTCCAAATATTATTAGTAAAAGTTGGCACAATCATATTAAAGGGGTGCGCTCTCAACCTGAACATAGCCAATTTTTCAATATTTTAAAGTGAAAGAACGGTAATATTTCGAGTCGAAATTCGGACCATTGTACAAAATTCTTAGCAACCAGCTATATATATTCCGAAAGGTAATTGAATAAGCTTTCTAAATATTATTAGTAAAAGTTGGCACAGTCATATTAAAGGGGCGCGCTCTCAACCTGAACATCGCCAATTTTTCAATATTTTAAAGTGAAAGAACGGTAATATTCCATGTCAAAGTTCGGACCATCGTCCAAAATTTGGAGCATCCAGCTATATATATTCTGAAAGGTAATTGAATAAGCTTTCCAAATATTATTAGTAAAAGTTGGCACAATCATATTAAAGGGGCGCACCCTCAACCTGAACATATCCAATTTTTCAATATTCTATATGTAAAGATAGACCGGTATTTTTTTTTGAAGTCCAAATTCGAACCATCGTACAAAATTCTGAGCATCCAGCTATATAAATTCTGAAAGGTATCTGAATAAGCTTTCCAAATATTATTAGTAAAAGTTGGCACGATGGTCCGAACTTTGACACGGAATATTACCGTTCTTTCACTTTAAAATATTGAAAAATTGGCGATGTTCAGGTTGAGAGCGCACCCCTTTAATATGATTGTGCCAACTTTTACTAATAATATTTGGAAAGCTTATTCAATTACCTTTCAGAATATATTTAGTTGGATCATCAGAATTTTGTACGATGGTCCGAATTTTGACACGGGATATTAACATTTTTTCTCTTTAAAATTTTTAAAAAATTGGTCATGTTTAGGAAGAGAGTGCACCCCTTTAATATGAATGTGCCAATTTTTACTGATAATACTTAGAAAGCCTATTTAATTACCTTTCGGAATATATTTAGTTGGATGTCTAGAATTTTGTACGATAATGCGAAATTACATCTCTATTCTGAGCTAAAGGAATTGATAAAAATAATATATTATTCTGCTTTCATTTGATAGACGTAACGTTGGATTTTATTGGTTGTTAGAAATAGATGAGTTTGGGCGACTGTTGTCTTAATTCTGAATAGGTTGCCAACGAACAGGTTGCCAGCTGGATCGGTCGAATAGCTCGCTAGCCGAATAGGTCGCCAAGTTGTGTTCGGTGACCTTGACATTGACCTAAATAAAGATAATTCAGTGGAGAAACGTAAGTAATGCATGAGAGATATGTCATCTAATGCTTATGGTAGATGTTTCAGATTGTAAAATCAATTGTGCATAAGAGGTTATATGTATTTTGCATTAGAGGTTTCTTGTATTTTGTCTTTTGCAATAGACGTATGAGGTATTTTGTATTAGAGGTTTCTTGTATTTTGTTTTTTGCATTAGACGTTTTAGGTATTTGGTATGGCATTATGTTACATGTGTGTTTTGAATTAGACATTTCTACATAGCATTAGGTTTTTGCCGCTTTCCCCCGCCATATATCCGAAATTAATGTTTAACCATGTGTAAGTTATTTTGTATCAATACGGTTAGTTGTCAGTACATGTTTCGTTCGTATACAAATTAAAAGGATACTACGGTGCCCAGCCGACACAGGCCTACAACAATAACACATAAAAAGTATGATAAGTTATTGAATAATCATTTTCAGTGAGAATGCGTCCAGGACGCATTCTATTGTATTATAAATTCTCAATTTGTTTCTATTCGATATAATAATATTTCGTCAAACGTAATAAAAACTATGCAGCCAGTCTAGAATCTACAATTTTCTAATTATATAGGCCTGTATACATGTAGGCCTATAGTCATGTTTTATCTTTACTTTAGGCCTACGAGGTTTTTTTGGTGTATCAATATTCATTACTTCAAGGTATCTTCATAGCCCCCCCCCCCTCAAAAACAGTAAGTTAATAGCTAAAATTTCCCTTTTAGTTTTAGATTGTAAGAAAAACTGTTTTGATAATTACGTCTACCGTATACGTCTTTACGTGTATAAATAAATAAAAAATCTGTCTTTATCAATTAAAGATGTAGGAAAAATCAAATAATATCCTAAGGAAATTTTCTATAAAATTTAGACTTTAATGAATGGTCTCAGCATTTTGTCAAATTCAGATGTGCTATCAGTATTTTAAAACAATATGTTTGCACACTGAAATTTCAAGGTAAACTTTTAAAAAAAATCATTTGAATGGATGTTCTGTTTCTAAGCCCTCATTTAATATTGAAAACATTATATGTGTAGGTGAAAAATACCGATCGCTATCAAGTACAGCACATAGGCCATTCACTGTATTATAGATCTTAGGGAATCGATTTTCAGGTCACCCAACGAAAAAAAATGACCTGAAATTTTAAAAGCGTTACGTGTCCGGATAAGCAACTTAGCCATTCTTAGTCAAAACAACTCAATTTTTTTAGCTCAAATTTTGAGACAAGGTATATACACCATTGCTCTATATTTTTACGTTGAAATTTCATAGGTACCCAGACCTTTATTTTTCCGACTATGTTCAAATTAGGATAATTCTTTTAAATATTGGTCGCATTGACATTATAAAATTTGCATGAATGTAAATCTAAATGTCAGATAGTGTCATGTTTTTTTTCATTCTTACACCATATTTATTTAATGATGCATAATTATTGGATCTGAAAACTGTCTGTTAGGATTATGTTGAAAATATTATTATTAATACCCCTTTAAACTCCTCAATTTCTTTATGAAAATGTTAATACCCGTTACCCTGTACTTTCTTTCTTTTGTAGGCCTCTGAATATAAGATAAGCTCTTCACTGCTACAACCTTCCATAAATAATAAAGTGTGAAAAATACTTTGTCAGTAATTTCGGAAGAGGGCCTGGCAAGGACATTGTCTATTCGATTCGTTGGAGTACATGTAAAAGAATCCTTGACAATTTTCGAAATAAGAGTAGGTAATTAATTAGTCTGCTGTCTGGACAAAATTTACCTCATAGCACACTGTATGACAAACACTTGTCATTATTTGCCAAACCATGCAGAAAAATAGGAGATAAACCTCCATCTGTTAAAATATGCAGCCTCTATCGTGTTCAGAAAAAGGTTATCCTCTATTGCTATTCAGAGGTTTTCAGGTTATTTTTTTTTAATGTCTGTAATTGTTAAAATAAATAAAGGGGTTCTTTTTTTATGTATCTTATTGTTGTTGAAATATTTGTTAGTAATATTCTTCTAACAAGAAAAGACCCCTGTACATATGTACTTCAAAATTGGGGGGTTGGGATAGTATAGAGTGCTGTGCATCAACCTCTTCTGGCCGGTCACCTCTGGCTTGCTGTTGTGGTTTCGATCCCTGGTGTGAGCGTATGTGGCTTCGAGATAGGGACGCCTTCTCAAATTCATGGTTTACTCCCACACGAAAGACACCTGCGCGTGCGCTTTGATAATAACAATGCAAAATAAGACTTGTCTACTATATCACCTTCGGTGGAAGTTGTCGTTTAACTCTTAAGAACAACAGTTCAAAATTGAAGAAGCATGGACAGGAAGATGCTGTCCGGGCAAAATTCTCCTTTCTTGGATTTTGCAAATAGTCATAGAATAAAGACTACCATATGTTATCGTAACAAAATACTGAAGGATTGCATGTGTTGACAAGATAATGTTAAAACCCAATTCCATATAGTTCAAAATTGAAGAAGCATGGACAGACAGATGCTGTCCAGGCAAAACTCTCCTTCCTTTTTTTCATTGAAAATTGTTTTGAAGAATCAGTTTGTTTACAAAATTATGATGCCAATGTGTACCAATGAGCTTGTGTTTTTTGTCCCATCTAAACAACTAGACACTGTTCTTTTCCATGTTGTCCCTCCTACACTACCGACTGGGAGAAACCATGCTGCAAAATGCTGGTGAACTTTATTGAATAACACCAGCATACATAATCCTTATATATTCAGATTGCGACGGGACATTACTGACACGGACTGGGAAAGTTTAATTAACATAGAATCAATTAATACAGCTTGTGTAAACTTCACAAGTGAGCTGACAAGGCTAGCGAAAAAACACATTCCTAATAAAACGGTAATTATCAGACCCAAAGACCAACCATGGATGAATAATGCGATCCGTAAATTAAGTAGAAAGAAAAATAAAATACATCAAAAGGCGGTTAGAAGAAATTTAGAATCAGATTGGCATCAATTTAGAATTATTAGAAATGAATATATAAACCTGATCAGAAATTGTAAAAAGGAATATTTTGACAAAATCGATAATAAAATTAATAATTGCAATAATTTTGGAAGTAAAAACTGGTGGAGCCTTGTCAACTCATTTATGAAAAAGAATCGTGCTGGCACTAGCAATGAACTACCACCTCTATCAGTAAATGGCACTATATATCAAACACCATCCGATAAATGTAACTGCCTTAACGATTTCTTTATAAGTCAGTCTAACATAGATAGTAACAACGCACCACTTCCTGCACTCGAAAGAATACCAAACTCTATAACTAACATTACCCTTAGCCAGAAGGAAGTTGAAGACATCATAACTACTATAGATTCCTCAAAAGCAAATGGACCCGATGAAATAAGCGGAAAACTAATAAAACTCATATCCAAAGAAATCTCTGAACCTTTATGTAAATTATTTAACCTTTCCCTCGTATCGAAAACAGTACCGAATATCTGGAAATTTGCCAATGTAACTGCCATATTAAAAAAGGGTGACCCATCAGACTGCGGAAATTATAGGCCCATATCACTACTTAGTATCTTAGTTAAAATATTCGAAAAATGCATTTATAAAAATGTCTTCAACTTCCTAAGGGATAATTCTGTTCTAACCAACCTTCAGAGTGGTTTTTTGCATGGGGATTCTAGTGTTTACCAACTTACCGATATTGCACATTACTTTTGTCAAGCCATCGACCAGGGATTGTACACGAGAGCAGTGTTCTGTGACATAAGTAAAGCTTTCGACAGGGTATGGCATGCTGGACTCTGTCACAAGCTTGAAGCTGCGGGGATACGGGGAGACATCCTACAGTGGTTCCGCAACTATTTAGATGGAAGAAAACAGTCTGTTGTCACTGGGGGTGTCTCCTCTTCCCCCAAAACCATTCCATCAGGAGTGCCACAGGGCTCTGTTCTCGGTCCTCTCCTTTTTCTCATTTATATAAATGATATTGTAAATAATATCACCTCAAATGTTCGACTCTTCGCTGACGACACTTCCCTTTATCTGAAAATTGATGAACCTACCAAATGCGCAAATATTCTAAACGATGACCTGGATAAAATTAACGCGTGGGCTAAAACATGGCTGGTATCCTTCAACCCACTAAAGACCGAAACACTAGCACTAACAACCAAACAAAATCCTATTTTACCCACCCTTACTCTAAATAGTGTTCCTATCAAGGAGGTCCCACATCACAAACATTTAGGCCTGACTTTTCAACAAAATTGCAAATGGAACAAGCATATTGATGACATTATCGAAAAAACCAGCAAATCTGTCAACTGTTTAAGATCCCTAAAATACAGACTTAACCGTAAATCGTTACAAACCATCTACACCTCCTTTATCCTACCACACTTTGACTATTGTGACGTCATCTGGGACAATTGCACAGACCAACTAGCTAACAAATTAGAGCACATACAACTGGATGCACTTAGGTCCATATGTGGTGCTGTAAGGGGTACCAGCCATAGATTGTTATATAAAGAAACTGGTTTTATTACGCTAAAGGAGAGACGCAGAAGACATAAACTCAAATTCATTTATAAAATTATAAACGGCCTTTCTCCTTGCTATCTTCATGATTTAATCTTGACAAAAAGCTCCCACTATAATCTCCGAAACACATGTCTACCTGAATATAAATGTAAAACAAATATTTTTTATAATTCTTTCATACCATCGTCAATTAGAGAATGGAACAAATTAAGTGCAGACACAAAAAATTCGTTATCTCTAAATATTTTTAATTCTAAACTTACGGCTCATGATTCAATACCACCAAAATCTTTTTCGTTTGGGTCCCGCACAAATCAAATCATTCATTCCAAACTGCGTCTCTCCTGCAGCAATCTAAACGGGCACAAATTTTTACGTCACATTTCTGATAATCCATGCTGTAAATGTGGTCATCACTTTGAAGATACTGAACACTTTTTATTGAATTGCTCCTTATATTCAGATGCCCGAAAAAATACAATAAATAATTTAGCGACTATTTACCAAAACACTACCGTTTTATTGCATGGAACTGACGACGTGGAAAACTCGCTCAATATTTTCAAAATTGTCCACTCGTTCTTCGAAATCACCAGACGGTTCCAGGGACAACTATAACCACACATTGTACATATATTTTTACTATAATCATAAATGCATATGTTCATTGATAATTAATGTCTAAAATGTAAATACACGTATCTATATCTGACAGGGAGAGGGGTTTAATATAGGCTATGCCTGTTCCCCAATCCCTATTCAGATACAAATCTGAATAAAATACTGCTTATAAAAAGATTGGTATTTTTTTTCTTTGGAAAAAATTATAATGAATCAATTTGAATTAAAAAGATCAAGTATGAAGACAATGATTCTAATATCAAGATTTTTATTTTTGCTACGAAAATATTTTAAGTACATCTTTTCTTTTGTGTGAAAATAGATTTGAAGAATGAGTTTGGTTACAAAAATACACATGATATTTACATCCTTAAATAATGGACCCAAAACAAAAAAGTAGTTTTATTTTTACAAGAAATTCTGTAGATCGATGAAATATAAAAAATTATTTAGAAACGAAAATATTTTAAGTGCATCTTTTTTTTTCTCTGTGAAAATAAATTTAAAGAATCAGCTTGGTTACAAATATACACATGATATTTACATCCTTAAATAATGGACCCAAAACAAAACAATTCAAGAAAATCTGTAGATCGATAAAATATAAAAAATGAAGTAAAAAAATACAGTATTCATGTTATTATTAACTTCATAAATATAGGAAAGTTGTCTCAAAATTTCCAGTCGCTATTTCAAAATTATTACAAAATAATAACAAAAAAAATCAAATATCAGTTCACGCATAGGCTTTGCAATCTACTGCTATATGGCCCATAGTATGGGATCTATATTTACGTACTTTTTAAAAATATAAATACCGAAGTAAAAAATACGGTCTTCGTGTTATTATTAGCTTCATAAATATAGGAACGTTGTCTCAAAATTTCCAGTCGCTATCTCAATTACAATTATTACAAAATAATAACATTAATATCAGCTCACACGACTCCGCTTCATTATAAACAATAGCAAAGCCTTCGACCGGAAGTAACTTAGGTTCTGTGGACTTCGCGCATGCGATAAACAACATAATTCATCGTCCAATGACAGATACTGCAGGGTCAGTTATCCATATTAGATACGATCTATGGTCTAAGGACTGTCACCACCCAATTGGCGTCAAACATCCTTATTCCATTGTTTAGAGAACAATAAAAATATGTTATTAAAAGAACAGAACAATGCGTCAACACTAATTAGGTCCAACCAACAGGCTAGTGAGTGCCACCTTTGCTACTGACATGCTATTATGATGTATTGAATGTTTAACTTCCTTGTTGAATAAGTATGCCAATAATAATATATAATATAAAGAAGGCGATGTGTGAAATAGTATCAACGATAAATATATGGTTGGTGTAATTCATTACTTATACGTGCCCAAACTGATCCCGCAGTGAATATTCGCTTGGCCGCTACAATCACTGATAAGCATGACATCGGCGAGGCTTAATAAGTACGGCATATTATTTTTTTTACTCCGACAAATTAAATTCTCAAACATTTTTTTGAGGTAAAAGAAAAATAAATAAAGACGTTTGAAGTATTTGAAGTTAAAAAATATTTCCTATTTTGTGTAAAAGGGTATTAAAATGAGTAAAATGCATCATTTTGCCCGAAGCAGTTAGGTGTTAAGTAAACATTGCACGAGCAGTTGAGCCAATGACTGGCGCGGTGAGCAGTCAACGCATGCGCTGTGGACAATTATCTGTTACAGAGTTAATTCGTAAGTAATTCTCTGTGAAACAGATTGATACGTGCCTTGTCCTCTTACCGAGATATCAGATAAATTTATTCATAAAATGACCCCGTGATGCAAAGGCATAAGGGCTCGATGAATGTAAAGGGAGATTGGGTGGCTAAATTTGAGATACCCGAAAAGAGATTTGGGTTACAGATGGCGAGGCGCTCGTCCGCGAGAAGCGAAAGGGCGCACCGTATTGTGTATGTATCCCCACCCCACCCAACCTAGAACGTTTGGAAAATTGGCCGTCCACAAACGCGTTTCTTGTTACTACAGTCAATATTTCACAGTGGTCTGATATAGCCTTAGGCATATAGCTTAGGCCTAATGTTACTTTTGAAATATTTTCGACGTAACAGGCGGCTGTGATCCGAAAACATAATGACGCAAATCCCCGATAGGTTAAAGTGAGACTGTATTTGGGGCCTCGCATAGTTATTGCAAACACACATTTATGACACCTTGCTCATTACATTTTGCAACAAAATAAGACTAAGATTCTGAAGGTATATAGATTCGGCTGTTCTTGCTGTTATATGTATCATTATATCTGAAAAATCTAGAGTTTTGGAGCTGAAGCACAGCGTTCCGAGCAACATTTCCCCCATAGCACACTGTATGGCCTATACCCGTCTTCATTAGCCCAATCAGAACAGAATAGTAAAACCCGTTTTCATTTCATTTCATTTCCTTATCCCGGATGGTGCAGATACATAGAACGTTTTATTTCGTTTGGGAAACAAGATGTAGGCCACCACCTTAGGCTTTTCGCTTCCCCCTTTAAGCTCGTGGTTCAAAGGACGCGGATATGGCAACTTAATATAAATAGAGACTTTTGGCAAGTGGAATGTTCCGCATCCGCACCACGTATCGCGTATCACCACGTGATATGTTGCGTCAATGTAGTTTTAGAGTTTTGGCAGATTTTCGCGGCGTGTACATATGGGCAGCTGAGCTGAGCTTAGTTCTATTACAGCATGATGTCGGTTATCTACCAAGATCAACATGAGGACTAGTCAAGTCTCTAGCCTCCAAATTCCTGAAGGGAGTAAAGTCGCTCGACAGTGGCTGAGCTATTTAAAATTCAAAAAGAAATTTAGCGTCGAATCTTTTTGGGGTTTCACTAATGTATCATTTCAGAAAGTATATACTCCTTTTAAATGCAGATTTTCAAGGTCCCAACTCCCTAAATTTAGTACGTAGACTGACAGACAGGCAGACAGATAGGAAAATATGAAAATTCTGCGAAAATCTCATCAAAAGTAATCATTAAATTCATAAAAACGCAACGACACAACATTTCAGGGTCTAAAAGTAGCAAAAAAAGACGATAAAAAGCGGGCCCGTGACCAGCTCATAACATTGGGGGGGGGGGGGCTACAGAATTTTTGGGAGGGGTTGAGGATGTGGCTGGCTAAGAACACCCCTGAAAAAATCATTATTGTTAGCGAAATATTTGGGGGGCTAATTGGATTTTTTTTTTTTTGGGGGGGGGGGTGCCCCCGTAGCCGTAGCCCCCGTGGCTACGGGCCCTGTAAAAAGACGACGATGCTATACGGACCTTTTCCGTGTGAAAGCTGCTCGATACGTGCTGCCGTATCCGCGTGTCGTACCACGTATGAGAAATACACGAGTATTGATGACGTCCCACACAAAATCGATACGGATACGCGATACGGACCAGAAATGTTTGCTTGCCAGAAGTCTCTAATGTCCCGATTTTTCGTAGCAATTTAAAAGGCATGGGTGATTGTGGTAACCAGTAAAGTTAAAATTTAAGAGACGGGAATAGTGTAAGAATCGACGTAGCCATCATGAATTATTTCTCCTTTTATTTAATTGTTGTGTAAATGATGTACTGATTACATTTATCTGTCGGATTCTGAATCTATTCATATTGACTCTAATTCCAAATGCAAAATTCATATAGTCAATTCTAATTTAAACATAGTCATATTGTATAGTCAATTCTAATTGAAATACATGTATAGCCATATTGTGAAGTCAATTCTAATTTAAAGGAGCTAAATCGCTAATATTTGGGGCCTAGAAATTGACACAAATGGGTTGCAAGCCATATAATAATGTAATATGAATGTACATAAACTGATTTACATTCAATCGTTTCCGTTTTTACTCTAATATCAAATCAGTTATGTTTGGCGAAGTACACGAGAAGTCTCAATTGAATCACAATATATATAGCGCCTGGTTATTCCAGTCTACATAGTATTTATTGCGCATGCTCACCGTTTGAGATGTAATGTGGAGTATACCTAGCCTTGCTCTTTGGGTCCCTAGCTGAAAATGAGTCTGAAACGCCGTATGGTACACGATTCGTGTACCAATGGTAAAAATTATTTCGTCTTAAATATTGGATATCAGAAGCCCATCTTTTCCTGATAAGACCACACCATCAATGTTGATTTAAATTGACAAATAATTTGTGTTTCGAAGACTTTCGATGATATTGAGTTAGAGACTTGGCTACTTTAAACATAATCATATTATATAGTTAATTGTAATTGAAATATAGTCATATAATAAAATAATCTTACCGTCAGAATCCACAGGGTTAACATTGTACGTTGAGCTGTCTCTACCGTGTCTACATGTCCACAACCCTTCTAACCAGTTCTTCCGAGTATATAGCCTTACTGTAGATATACCAAATGTTGTATTGACGTAAAAATTAGAATAATAATCATGAGACAATGTTGTATTTATAAAACATTGACCAGCTCTATATGGTGATACACAAGAGAAATAAGTTCCTCCATTAATAATCCATTTAACTTCATCAGTTACTGTACCAATATGACACGTTAATGTAAAAGGTCTGTGGTATACTATTACCTCCGGTTCGCTGGTTATGGTTATGTCACCTGCAAAGCAAATTGTATCAATTATTATCCGACGAATGTTAACCAGTTTAATATTTCTTTATATTAATATAAATTTACTAATTCGGATTATATATAGCTGAATACAGACACATTTTGCTAGACTAATACTAACCTTGTGTAGCCAATACAAATATTGATGTTATTGTCACACAGACAACTACCAGTGCTGTCATCTTGGATACCATTCTTGTGATTATGACAACAGTCACGCTGGTGTCTTCTGTCTTAATCTTAAAATAAAAGGATGACCCCCATTAATTAGTTTCATGTTTATATTTTGGTGTACATGTACATTGCGGGTGAATGAATTGACTAGGTGTAATGAGCAATTTGATTTCTCAATATTTTGGAACACGCTTACCCGGATTCTAGTTGAGTATGCCTGACGAACCCCACCAAGACGTCATCCTCTGCTACATTCTACCTTAATTACAAACATTGTGTCCCAAAAAGTCTGATTCATAAAGCATTGACCAATCTTATTGCTTATAATTCTGATTAAAGATACATTATGGGAGATTTTTGTACGAAGTTAGCTATTCTTGCTATAACAGTTCAAAAATAGATGATGAAAGAAGACTATATTGAAAATTGCAGTCAAATTACTTTATTCTGAACATAGTTAACACCTTTGTTATTTTTGACTAGAAATAGTAGATAACTCAATCTTCACCGATGGCCGATCGTTTGATTGACAGGCGTTAATGGAAAATAGAATTAAATCAAATTTTAAAAACTGCAAAATATTCTAGGGAGCTTATTCCCCTTAAGATGCTTCTCACTGATGTCCGTCTTAATCAGTATTTCGCCCTAGACCCCACGAATTACTTCTAATGGGAGCATGGAATAGAACTGTAAAAACTATTTACAGCAAAACAGGTTCAAAATCGTGAAAACATCCGCGTGGGTCTTACAACGGATTCAGTTGGTTTACTCTCGACGGTCCTTTGGTTTCGCACTACCCGTGGTAACTGCTAAACCCCATTGAAGACGCCACGCCGCCAGAAAGTTTTGGCCACTTTGCTGCGACCGTCACACGCAACCACTTCTTAGTTTGATTTAACTATTCTGTTTTTTTAGTAACATCTTTTGGTTAATTCTATTTGACAACATTAGGCTGTAGTCAGTCTGCTATTAATTAATGCCAAACTGTAAACATTCTGTGGTATGAAAATATTAAAAAAGAAGAATTCATCAAAGTTTTAATTTTTAAGACACATACATACATGTATTTTGGTATGCAAGCAGAAATTAAAAATTTTACAAAAAATACTTTAATTTTGGCGTAATACTGTATAGAGTTCCTTGAATGAAATATAAAACTTACAAATGTCAGTAAATGTGTTTGTGTAGGTTTTAATGTTCTGTGCAGCAATCCTTCGAGGTGTCTTTGGCAAAGAATTGGGTAACTATTTAACATATAACTCCAATAAATTTTCGTCTTTGTCCATACGTTTATGCTGCTCCTTTCTCAATGTGATTTCAGGTCGCAGTGAAAGACTTTGCCGCTGACTCTTGTGTCACGCGATTGTATAATGTGCTGTATTTATTAAGATGTGCAAAACGTCATGGGAAAGTTTCCTTTGTCCTGCACTCGCACTAGCTTTACATCATTTTCTTTCGCTGAGGTTACCAGGCGCGGATACAGAGGGGGGGGGGGCGCACCCGGCGCACGCCCCCTCTATTTTTTTGCGGTGGCGAACAATTTTTAGCTCCATATATTCTCGCGGGAAAGGAGAATAAAAACAGTTTCGGTTGCAAATCGTAATATACAGTACTAGTATGAAATTAGTCCTTGTGGGCACGCTGTTCCTGTCTGCTCGAAAATCTGATTGTCCGAATGTTGGGGTGAGGGTGGATGTGGCTGCACACGGTCCTTATGCCTGTGGCTAGGCAGCATATCATACTAAAGTCTCGCTGGGGGACTACACCTCACCTCGGCACCCACATTCTGGGCCCGCACCGATTGACATATTATGATATTATAATCTATATTTACTAAGATGGTTGTTCTACTTTAATGGTTGGTATACAACAAGGAAGTTCTTACTGTAATAGACATTACATCCTTTTGAACAAACCAATTATATGATAAGTTTGAATTGTTTATTTATATATACATGACACATTTTAGTGAACTTCTCCGGTTATGTAGACCACGCATACAGTGATTTATTATGACCAATTTCAATCAAATTGGCCATAATAATGGCTTACACTGTCGGTCGCCCAAGTCGCAATTTGCGATAGAAATATGGAAGTGACGATTTAAATTGATTTTGGCGACAAGTTTTACGATACTGGGGATTGTTTTTTGGAACTGACGGAAAAAAATGTTAAAATTCTAATCTTATTTATCCTGGATAAACCATTATCGATTGTCAATCACGTGGCTAAACACTATAATAAATTAATCAACTGACTGATAATCCAAGTCGCTTCGATGAGTAATACTAATCAGTTGTCTTCGCTTAATGATTAGTTAATTAATTGTTTATTGCCAATGATATAGATTTAACTTTATCTCGAGTCGTTATTAGGGTGAGAAAATCATTAACAACTCGTTGCCATCTTCAAGAACAGAACCGGCTCCAATTTGACGGAGACTTGGGATGACAAAAAGGCTGTAAAAGATTTCGTCTCTGTACCTGATACCCGTCAAATTTCCTTGGACTACGAAAAGAAGAGTCCTGTGATGTATCGAAATTCCAGCCCACACTACTACCGTACCACCTCCAAAGCGATGCCGTTGTCTGACGTTAATATCAGCAAATCTTTCTCCTTGCTGCCTATAGACGCGAAGTCTGCCACCATTGAACTGTAATGCAAATCGGGAGTCATCAGTAATGCAAATCAGAGTACCCGCCCCCATTGTAGCCGTCTCTATGACGTGTGCACCAGTCACGACATAAGCATCTCTTACAAATATAATTGAACTATGTCATTATATCAGGGATTCAGATTCTGACCATTGACGACACCCGAAAAATAATAATAGGTCTATTGTTCACGAAACACATAAATTTATATACAAACGGCAATCCTTGAACGAGATTTGACGTGTAAATACTGAATATATAGTTCAATAAGACGATGTTCCAATAGACTAAAGTCACCAAAAATAAAATCTGATCTTATTTAACCCAAACTGTGCTAATGTATTATGTAAAGACAGATTTCTAAAGTTGTTGTATATTGTATATATCGGTGATCGTTTTATAATAAGCCTAGCTGAGACATAAAATTGTTACATGTTGTATTTTTATCACGTAGTTTTGGCAGATGAAATATTCAAGTTGGCAGAAAAAAATATTAACATTTCTTATATAACGTTTATCATCCATTTTGGCGGAAAAAAAATTGAAAGCCAAAGTGAGCACTGAATTTGATAACCAGTTAGAGTAAGCCTGACTGATTCACGTTGTTGATTATTGTTACGTCTGTGTAGAATTTGAATGGTTGAATTCGTTCGTTCGTTCGTTCGTGGGGTTTAACGTCCACTTCACCAGGTGATATCGTAGACAAAATGGTTGAATGGTGTGTAGTACGATTATATACTGTGCATGATAGGTTGAATAGTACATCACTGGTTGCACTATGTCAAAACCAAGCTGTTTCACAGAGAATTACTTACGAATTAACTCTGTCACAACACGTGCATAGCTTTCACGTGGCGTCAGTCATTGGCCCAACGGCTCGTGCATTGTTTACATAAAATCTAACTGCTTCGGGCAAAATGATGCATTTTACTCATTTTAATACCCATTTACACTAAATAGGAAATATTTTTAACTACAAATACTTCAAACGTCTTTATTTTTTTTTTCTTATACATCAAATACATGTTTGAGAATTTAATTTGTCGGAGTAAAAAAGTTAATATGCCGAACTCATTAAGTCTCGTGGATGTCATGCTTATCAGTGATTGTAGCGGCCAAGCGAATATTCACTGCGGGATCAGTTTGTGTCAAAACATGTACATATGTCTATTGATTATCTGGGGTATGTAGTACTAGGATATACTTTATATCATGGGTTGCACTACTACTGACACATTTGGGTGTAGGGGGGTTGGGATGGCTTAGTGGTCTAGAGTGCCGCGCTTCGACCTCTAGCTGGCCGGTCACCTCTGGCTTGCGGCTATGGTTTCGATTCCTGGTGTGAGCGTATGTGGCATGGATATAGGGGCGCCTTCTCAACCTCGTGGGGTTTCCTCCGGGCACTCCGGTTTCCTCCCACTGCTAAAAAACCACTACGTGCAAGCGAATTATTGAAATAAAATTAAACCTAGTTTGTGTCTCTATATAAATTAACACGCGTTACCGATGACTCTAATCAATATGATAACTACAACCAGTAGTCGTTAATCACAATTTATTAGAGCTCCACTATTTCTTCTCAGAACCCCTTATCTCCCTGTGTGGTACTACATTCCCCACGATTTTCGACTTTTGATCGTGTGTACTTGGTCTGTGATGTTTTTTTTTACCAGTCTAGTCCTAGTTGTTTGAAAATAAAGTTGTTTAAGAAGGCGGTGATTTGCATTTAGTCTTATGCTATTTTGTCAACGTGCAACCAATTTGTTTATAAGTTTTATTTCATATGTTACAAATGAATACGGGGGTAAAAAAATATGTCCAATAATTTTGCCAGGGAAAATAAATCTTTGATAATGCATATCTTATTATAGCTGTATAACGTTTACAACCCACTTAAGAAACGAAATCGACAATCAGAACTTCTGCTGATGCCGAGTTAAAAGTGAGTTCATTTGTGTTGTTAATCATTTTATCCTAATATCTTTGCAAATGAGACCTTACATCCTTATTTTAGACACAGACTTGTCTAACCTCGTGGGTTTTAGCTGGGTCTTTGGGCTGTTTTTTTAATGGTAGTCTCGAAATGTCATAGTTTATTAGAACAATGCGTCGTGATGGTCGAAAAGTCAGGCCGATGAACTCTTGACAAGGGTGTCACAAGGAAAACCTTTTCAAGCCAGGTCTTTACATTTGATATATCTATCATATTGTATTTCTCAATATAGTCCGGCAGCAGGTCGACGAACCTGGAAATATAGTCCACCTAATATATTTTAATTGATTATATATCATCCCTGGCACCTTTGGGGAAATTCTATATTCAAGATGGCCGCCCCGAGGCATTTTCTGGTTATTTCCTTTAATTTAATGGGGTATAATTCGGGAAAAAATCTCTCGGACCTTAGTATGAAGGTGGTTTCTGTAAGAATTTGATCCGCTGAATCTAATGAGCTTGGGTATTCATCCTAAAAGTGACGACTAATTCCGCTGGGAGGCCAAAGTCATAATGGCAGCTCCTTTTTTGAGGTAAACTCATAGTGTCCCCCTATACGGTGTGTAATATATTGAAACATAGGTTTTCATTGTCAGTTTCTTCAGATATAAACATAAATACATGTTCAAGAAAAAAGTGTTGAAATCCGATGATATTCTTCCCTTAATATTCTTATAAGGACACAGAGTATACACGGTCAAACACAATCAACTATCAGACCATCGTGAGTTGATAGCAATTTGTCACACATTGTCACATATTTGTCTTGTGCAACCTTGGGAATTTGTCTAACTCACCCTCTCTTGAATCACTGGAATACTCGCAATCGGTATAACATTCTGATTCTTCCCATTTCATCCATGTTATGCAACGGGGATGACATTTGTCATCCCTCACTCTACTCAGTTTTCTATTAGAGGAGGTGACACGGACGGGTGTCATAGTGGATCATAATTTATGCTTGACAATTCGCTCCCCGTAGCTTTTGTTCATATGGTTCTCTGATTTGTGCTCTTAGTCAAGTGATACATAAGTTTTTACGTTAACGGCTCTATTATTTTCCATGGTCACTAAATTTAGTTATTTTGTTGAACTTGGGAACCATATTGGTGTTTCGTTCGATCATGGCATATTTCACCATCAGATATGAAATTTAGCGACCCCTAAAAAAAACCTATAGTTTAATACATTATGAATATTGTTATGTCTTGCCAAATACGGCCACCATTTTGAATTTAAGCTCAATCTGGAATACTTGTTGATCAGAACATGTTTTATGTTTATATCTGAAGTAAATGACACCGAAAACCTATTGTTTAATATATTGCACAGCCTTTTGGGGCGACTTTATGAGTTTCACCAAATAATTTTCCTCCATTTTGAATTTGGACACCTTGTGGAATTGGACAGCTTTTTAAAGAAGAATACCCATTTTTGTGGATTCAGAGGGTCACATTCTGACAGAAATCACTTTTATATCGAAATCCGAGAGAATCTGTCCCGAATTTTACCCCACTAAACTAAAGTAGATTATCAGAAAATGCCTCACGACGGCCATTTTGAATTCTTTTAATATACTCAAGGATGCCAGGAGGGCATCATCTGGATTTTGAAACTGCACAGATTGAAGATATATAATACACCAAAAACTTATCTTTCAATAAATTACACACCGTTTCAGGAAACTTTATACATTTCCAGCCAAAATAAGCCACCATTTTGAATTTGGCCTCCTAACGGATTCAGTGGGTCAAATTCTTGTAAAACCCATCTTCAACTCGTGGTTCGAGAGACACTCTCACATATTTTACCCCACTCAACAACCAGAAAAAGCTCTCATGGCAGCCATCTTGAATATTTAAATTTCCCCAAGGGTGCCGGATTCTTAATCTACACATACTGAAGATATATGATCCATCAAAAAACATTAGATGGACTAAATTTCCACGTTAAGGCTTAAAATGAGGCTTGGTTGCCGGACTAATGTTATCGTTGTAAAAGTAAAAGGCTATAAAAAAGAGTAGAGGATATCGCACCAACCATAATACTGATCAGATTCGTCGTATAAAACGTACTAGATACTGTATAAAACAGTAGTGGGCGTGGCACCTTCATTGTCAACGATATCACCTTAGGTGGAAGTGGACGTTAAACCCCACGAACGAACGAACGGCACCTTCATTTGCTTATGGGGGGGGGGGGGGCGGCCGAATGGTTAGCACGTGCGTGGTGTATCATAAAGCCTTTCATTGGGTCAACTGTAGTGGTTTCGAATCCCCGGTTGTATGTGACATGCTTTTAGAAATTTTCTGAAGGCAGGGGATCTTGCATGACTGGAGTCCAAACCTCACTGATCAGCACGCGTCTTGTCGACACTATTGACACCATGTTTAATACTGAGAGATGGAATGAAGCAGAATCAAATGACCTGAAACAGTGGATCAACACTGAAGGAAAATATAAAGATCCAATGTTCACATTTTTACGGGTGTCACTGCTCATCCCACTATTGCGTTGCATCCAATTTTATTTTTTATTTTGATAAAGCATGGTATGAACTTCATAACGACCGTATGAGATACTATGAAATACCTGCAAAGGGGGTGCTACAAGGATTTTTGGGAATGGTGTATTTTGCCTCTTAAAAGATATACCATTTTGACTGAGCTCTGAAACACCCATAATACATCATTTTCTAAAAATGGTGCCCATGTTAGAAAGCCGGAAACATGGCCTTTGCAATGAGAGCATGACAACTACCGTACATAACATATTTTATGAACAACGATATTTCAAACATTTGGTATTTTCAATGAAAATTCAATGAAAATATGGCTATTTTCGAGTGAAAAACTACTGTTCCAGCTGTAGGCCCCAGGGTAGGTTTTGGGCTCTGGGACTTTACCACATTTATAACAATGCTTAGGTGGTCCAATAACTAGAGTAAGGTTAAAAATTTCGAACTTAGTACTTTGGCGTTTTTTCGAATTTTGCATGGTTTTCTCGCGGATTCATTCTTAATCGGCTGTTTTTTGTCGGCTTTAGCCGATTGATCTTTAATCTAGCCGATTCGTTAAACAATGAATCGGCCACTATGATATCATATATCAATCTACTTTCGGCCGATTTACAAAGAGTTAATTATGATGCCCATTGATATAACAATGAACAAGCCACTACGATGTCATATACGGCATATTTCCGAGTTCCGACTATTCACGGAAAATAATTTGTTCTACATTGTTTTATTATTGACATGTGCTTACAAATATATTTTGTTATTTTTATATATTGACAAGTGTTTACGTATAAAATAATTAAAGACGAACTTATTTGTATTTGCTTGTAGTTTTTCATTTTACTAAATTAACTATAACTACTTCCGTTTGGTTGAATGAAACCAAAAGTAGATTATGCATTACGCAAGTTGCCAATATTCGCCGAAGACAGTAAAACGAAATTTTGAACATATGTAAATAGAAACGAAATAGGATCTTTAATCAGATTGCTTCTGCTTCAACTGGGATACTCAAGACGGGGATATCATTCAGTGTGCTACAAGGGCGATTTTTGTGAGAGAGAGAGAGAGAGAGAGAAATGGGGTTTAACGTCCACTCGACACAAACTAGGTCATTTGGGACTAACATACATGTATGGTTTCAATTTTATTTCAATAGTTCGCTTTCGCATAGGGGTCTTTAGCAGTTGGAGGAAACCGGGCCCGTATCTACAGGGGGGCGCAGGGGGGCATGGCCACCCCGCGTGAAATGCTCGCCCCCCCCCCCGCTCAGAAATTGCTAACAATCATTAAAGTATACACAGTTCCTTATATTAACCTAAAAAAGCTAAAATTTTTTGTTTGAACACTTATTTTAAAATGCTTATTAGAGGTCTAGTTAACTACATAGCATGATGATAACAACAGTCTGTGAGAATGACCTTTCCGAAAATTTCCTCAAAATGTTCGCCCCCTGCCGAAAGGTAATGCCCCCCGGCTTAATGGTGTCTAGATACGGGCCTGGAGGAAACCGGAGTGCCCGGAGGAAACCACGAGGTTGAGAAGGCACCCCTATCTCCATGCCACAAACGCTCACACCAGGGATCGAAATCACAGCCGCAAGCCAGAGGTGACCGGCACTCTAGACCACTTGGCCATCCCCCCCCCCCCCGACAGCATTAAGACAAATGGGGAAAGGGGGAGGGACTGGAGAACAAGTTGGGCTAAATGTATAGTATGTATATGAAATACGGACTCAAAAGTATTGTACAAATACTGCAGAGATAAGATTTAAATTACAACTGTGTACGCCGATTAAATGATGCAGGCTCAATCTACTAGGATATACCTGGAAATACATAGTTTGATAAATAATATTGTACTATTCGACGGCGAAGATCGCAATCTATGTAGTGGAGACAGAGAAACGTTATGTCTACAAGTGTGATACTTGATAATCGACCATGGTGTATAAAGCTTTGCCAAAGAGGCCTTTAACCATAATTAAGTTGCCCCAATCAGCACCATCTAGCACCTTTGGTTTACCCTTTATGCCATTGCCCACATTATTGGGGGCACAAGAGGTAAGGTATCCGGAGAGAAAGAGAAATGGGGTTTAACTTCCATGACACAAACAAGGTCATTTCGGGACTAACATGGTTTAATTTTATTTCAACAATTCGCTTGCTCGTAGTGCCTTTTAACAGTGGGAGGAAACCGGAGGACCCTGAGAAACCCCACGAGGTTGGACAGGCCACCCTTCTCCTTGTCACGTACAATCAGGGATTCGAAACCACGCCAGTTGACACAATGACAGGCTTTATGATACAGTACGCACGTGCTAATCATTCGGCCATCCAACCCCCAACAGTGTCTGGACAATATCTGTGTCAGGGGCCTGACAATATCTGTGACAGGGGCCTGACAATATCTGTGACAGGGGCCTGACAATATCTGTGTCAGGGCCCTTATTTCCAATCTTGATGATAAATAATTGCTATAATTCACAAAAGCCAACACAGCAATAATATTACATGTATTTCAATACAGTTTTAGTCATACAATATATTATTATTTAAAACAAATAATGTCAGATTAGCCTACACATAAATCTATCATGGCCTTCACCTATATCTGCCATTACATTACCCACCCTCGGCAAAGATAGAGCTTTTACTGTTGTATTAAATGGATGAAACAGACTGTCAACAATCTTTGCCATTAAGTTACCCACCCTTGGTGGAGAAGATAAGAGCTTGTACTGTCCACAATTAAACCGATCCCAATGGAACAATAATAGCTCAATCCTTACCAAGGTTAGCCATGGAGGTAATAGCCATTGAGGTTGAATGAAGAGAATACAGGCTCCTTTATAAACTTTCTAGTTATCTTTCAACCCTTTTGTTCTTATATCCAATTAATGTTATGGGGGTTCTTAGCAGTGGGAGGAAACCAGAAGATCTTCTAGGTTAGGTTGGCAGGTGACCCTACTCCTTGTCACTTTTAAGATCAGGATCAAAAAGAATAATGCAAAAATTAAAGACAGAACTTAGAATATAAAGCACACTTGCTAGATGACTGCCAAATTATTAGAGCTCTACCCCCTTCATTCATAATCCAAGAATTAGCTAATGAAAACAAACAAGAGGAAGGCCAGGATTACACAGCTCCAATAATTGGGGATTTGCTTAAAATCTTTTTCATTCCACCAGCACATCCTACAACTTGAAACAAACAGAATATTTCTCACTAAACCAGACCAAACCAGATGGATAAAAATAAAGTCTTCAGCAGCAAGCAAATCAAATCAAATCAATTTCATTGGCTAATATACATACAAGCAGGATAATAAATAGTCCCTCCTATTAAATTTGGTCTGAGAAAGTGGACCATAATCGTAGTTATACTTTCATCTGTTTCTGTGATCTTGTCACGAACTGCAGACAGAATCTGGTGTTAAATTCCCTCTAGGATTTTACTGCCACTGACTGCGGACAGAATTGGGTTTCATCTTCATGCTATTAGAAGTGTTTCTAATTTCTTCAATATGATTCAAGGTGAAAGCAGAAATTGAACCCAATCCTAAATATAGTTGATAATTTATCTCCACCTAAAACGTAAGTCAGAGTGGATGCGTGCATCATAACTTCGTTAGGTTTCAAACTGTCTCTAATTTGCGACATGATTAAGGATGGAAGGGTGTACCTTTAACTCTGGTTGTAGAATCTGTTCTCTTGTCCCTCTTGGTGTCAGCCGATATCCAACACAATCCTAGGCGTAGGCTAAGGAGAAATCTAGTCTGCCTTATCACAGAGAAATATATTTTTATGTCACAGCGTAGTGCAGGATAAAATAATGCGTTTTATTGATAATTCAAATTTACGGATCACGCTTCAGTTAATGCACACATCTAATAATAAATTGTTTCCGTAATGTAGCACTAGGTTATTTGCTGCACACACAATTTATAATGTTCAGTTCCAAAATAAAGTCTCGACAATTAATTGGAATTTTAACCTCTTTTCACTTACTACCATATTCTCCGACCATTTAAATGTACAAAATCAATTTGCTCCAGGATTTGAATAAAAAATCTTTATTTTTCTTTCTGCATCTGCTTCATTTTTTGTTATTTTCCAACCATCAAAATCAAACTGTTCCAAGATTTGAGTAAAAAGAACAGAAGCATAATTGTCCGCACTTCTATCATTTACATCGCGGTAAATGCAGAATCCATTTTAATAAATTCATATTTTGGTGAAATACGAAAACCTTCACCATAATCTGCTGATAACTAAACACAAATCAACAAATTGGTTGTAAAAAGACTGGATGTACATTGACTAAAGTCTTGGTTAATCTAGCGTTATATTATCTCATATAGGTTATATTAGCACAGGAAACTGTAGATTAAACGTAACTGATAACTGAAACACGGCAGCAACATATTAAAATAATACATCTGATATAAAGCTGTTATGGAATTTAATGCATTATCTATCTAAAAATGAATGTCAAATAATGTTATTATATTTATTAAACTTTCCAGCGTTAAATAACCGTAGGATAAAACTGATGAATATTATAATTAAAGGGAGATAATTTGTCGCATAAAGCTATATATATATATATATATATATATAGTCTTCTATCATAGATCTGTAATCTGTATGTATATATATATAATAAAACATATTTGTACAAATAAACATTATAACACGATGGTACACCAGTTACCACCCCTTTTTAACAGATAAACACAGTTATCCCCCTTTGACCTACAGTTCATAATGTGTATAACGTGAAATAATGTTTGGTTTTCTCTGTGAGTTGTTTGTGTGTTGTATTACTGGTAGTCGGTGTTAACAGTACGGGCCTTGTAGCTTTAAATACTGAAATACACAATACATATATCACATTAGATAATCTTCACGGGCAGACGGAGAATTAATAACCATGTGATGTCTACCTGCTCGTGTGTGTCGCCTTATTTCTGATAAAGAGAGAGAGAAATAGGGTTTAAAGTCCACTCGACACAATCTAGGTCATTTCGGGCTGAACATATGGTTTAATTTTATTTCAATAATTCGCTGGCTAGTAGGGGACTTTAGCAGTTTGAGGAAACCGGAGGACCCAGAGAAAACCAACGAGGTTGGACAGACGATCCTACTCCTTGTCACGTACAACCGGGGATTCGAAGCCACGCCAGTTGACTCAATGACAGGCTTTATGATACAGCGTGCATGTGGTAACTATTCAGCCATCCAACCACCCTTATTTCTGATAAAGACATCTTAACCCTTAGAACCTGAAATGCCGCAAAACCGGCTTGACGTTGTATCGCATATACCCGAAATGTTGGTTTTGCGGCTTTGGGCGTGTCAAGCTCCAATTACGTTGACGTCATAATTATTATGACATCCTGT
Source organism: Patella ulyssiponensis (assembly GCA_963678685.1). Lineage (NCBI taxonomy): Eukaryota > Metazoa > Mollusca > Gastropoda > Patellidae > Patella > Patella ulyssiponensis. The sequence goes on from OY783231.1 coordinate 5,043,149, forward strand.
AAATCCAGGGAGGGACGTGCAACACCCCATGTATAGTCAGTGTTCAAAGGGTTAATATCATTTTAGGGGGCTTTATGGAAGATTAGATAAAAAGCTGACAGTTCTCCCTATAATAGTTAATTTAAAGGGAATATGCTGAAAATTTCACTCAAATTTGCTTGTGTGTAGGGGTCTTTAGCAGTGGGAGGAAACAGGAGGACCCTGAAAAAAGAAAGGGATTGGACAAGTGACCCTACTCCTGGTCACAAACAAGCAGTGAGTCGAAACCAGGCCACTTATGAAACCAGGCAGACCTTGTGATTTAACGGGTACGCATTAAACCCTAAACACATTAAACCATTCGGCAAACTATTCTTTCCAGGGATGGAAAGAATCCTGTTCTGTCATTTAAGTATCCAGAAATTCACCAGGTTTCCTTGACTACCAAATTCTGTCGAACTGGGACAATTTACCACATTGAGTACGGAAAAGGCCATAGAAGAATAGATCACTAACATGGCCGACTTACCTGAATAACTAATGATGGCCCTCTGGCAACTATTTCAGCGGGAATCTGGCTTAAGGGACAATTTTCTATGCTCATAATCTGTAAATTACTACAATACGCCAACTCATACGGTAAACTGTGTAACTCCGGGTTATCATTTATATATAAATTCTCCAAACTTTCTAAATTACCTGGAAATATTAAAACATAAAAAACTTATAATATCTACAAATATCAAACATACAGAACTTAAATTACATACAAGAACAAAAAATACAGAACTTAAATTACATAGAAGAACAAAAAAATACAGTGTCCACCTCATTTTAACTAAAACATAGCCCTTTATAATAATTTTCTTGTTTCAATGTATCAAATAAAAACATCAATAAGAAATTATGTGCAAAGTTTTGTGTTTCTGGGGGTTGGATGGGGCTAAGGAAACAATTCGACGTCGATTAGCAGCCAGCGATGTTTAACAAGAGATAGGCTCCTACTAATTCCATCTGTGACAGGGTCTGTGTTAATAATAAGATTGTGGTATTATAAATGGACTAAGACTTGACTTACCCACTTCTGACGGAAGGGACGTCAAATTATTTTCACCAGCACCCAAATACTGGAGATTTTTTAAGAACCTGTAAAAGATAATATCAACAGTTTTAGATGGCAACTGGTTCATTTCACTGACTTTTTAATATGACAGTAACGCAAATTAAAAGAATTTTAAAATTGCGCGAAGCATGCATCTGCAAATATCAGAACTGGGATGAATGTTCCGGAATTGATACGAGAGAGAATGTCCACACAACACAAACTAGGTCATTTTGGGATTAACATATGGTTTAATTTTATTTCAACAATTTGCTTACGCGTACATGTAGGTGTATTTAGCAGTGGGAAAATTCAGGATTTTTAACAGTGAGAGGAAACCTGGAGACCCAGGGAAAACCCACAAGGTTGGACAAGCGACCCTACTCCGGGAATTGATACAAACGGTTACAATGGAGTGAAGCGGCGAATTATGGTTGTCAACATATTCCTGAAGCAATGGCCCGAGAAATCCCTCTCTGGCCATTGCTGGATTAGCTTCTGATTCTTGAACATTTGCGGGAGTATGTCTATTGTTCCCGTACAGCAACATGACAGTCCTTCGTTTAATCTGGGTCTTTCCTAAACTTTGGACAGTGATTTAAGATATTAAAAACGGTGAAAGTATGTTCGTTTCCAAACAATATTGTTTACATTTCATTTGACTTGATAGCCTCGTTTGTCACACAATTAGTTTTACTGCGGTATTCTGCTATGCACGGGTTAATTGGGCATAATAGAATCGTGAGCCATGACGTAACATTATGTAAACATATTTGGTCCAATATTGGCACTTGTTTTAAATGTAAAGCTTTTGTAGAGCAGCTAGTCATTGGTTGGTAGTCGGACTACTGACCAATCAAAATTTAAAACAACACTATCCACTCATTACAGCAGTGAGTAGTGGGATAAATCAAACGAAACACTGCGTGGAGTATGGGTTATCAATGGAGTTAACAGAAGAAATTTGGTTATCAATAAATACATGCATTTGGCAATCTATCACTAGGACATGACAGTACTTACACTTGTTCTATATGAATAAACAAAGAGAGAGAGTCAACTCGACACAAACTAGGTCATTTTGGGACTAACATATGTTTTATTAAAATTTTATTTCAATTGAGAACATTACAGACAGAAATTCATCACTGTGTAGGAGAATTACCCACAAAATGGCTGAGTTAAATATGAGTCAGACGTCTGTAACTTACCCTAAATTTCTTGGTAAACACGTTAATTGATTGGACTGTACAACCAATTTCTGTAATTCAAGTAACTGACCTACAAACAGACAACATAATAAACATAAGAATGGTGACAGGTTTATTATAAACAATAATCTTTTATTCTGCATGTAGTTTAACCTCCACGCGACATGAACTCGGTCATTTTGGGACTAAAACATGGTTCAATCTTATTTCAATAATTCGCTTGCAAATGGGGGTCTTTAGCACTGGGAGGAAACCGGAGCACCCAGAGAAAACCGAAGAGATTGGACAGGGGGCCCTACTCCTTACCACGTACAAACGGGGAATCAAAACCACGCCATCTGACTCAATTACAGACCTTATGTTACAACACGCACGAGCTAACCATTCGGCCATCCTACCCCCATCCTCCTCCTACATGACAGACTGTATCAATCTAATTAAAATATAGATCTATATTTCGTTTCGTTTTTTATACTTTCGATGGCCTACACTCATGTAGATCTAACCAGTTATAGTGGGAGCTCACGTTCTATGACGTCAGGTATCAAGCACGGAACATTTGACCCGATAACGTCAGTCATTCGATTAACCAATTAGCGACCGTCATGCTTTTTAAAATCTACTTTTGTTTTGTTTTGATTTCTATCCGCTGGTGTTAGTATAGACATCATTGGCTGGTAACATCTACCCACAGTTCCACGCATGAAAAGGTCAAACGGTCGATTCGACAGACCATTTGATTGGCTGACCCCTAATTTCTGGCAGAACACGACTTAAATAACAAGTCCTCCAGATCCAAGAGTAGTAAAGACAAGTAAAAATGAAATTTTGAACTATAAAAAACGAAACGAAATTGGATCTGTGTTTTAATCAGATTGAGACTGTATTGTCTAACCACCAAACCTAACCCCTGCTGTTTGAGTATAAACCTTAAAACGGCAATTTCATATTTTTTAGTTATATTTTTAAAATATATTAAAATAAAGCCCTATAATAGATTGTATCTATAAACAGTCCTACCTTGTTAAAGAATAATCCCATTAATCCTATAATTCACTATTGCCAGTTGAGAAATTGGCAAAAATATCATTTTCAACTTCAAATTCAAACGTTTGAAGATCGCCAGGGGAATGGGAAAATAAGATTGGAGGGGAATGAGAAAACAAGGGAGGTAATTCAAGTAATTGTGTTATTATTTTCTGTGTCAAGGATTTTTATGCCTGTGAAATATTGCCCATGATCGTATAATAGTGAGTTGACAACCTTTTGAGCAAAAGACATAGAAATAATTATGTTTTGACTTTCTTAGAAAATATGAAATTTCCGCTTTAATGGTATGGATAATGTACGTATAGGATATTAACCTACCCAAGGTTGATATGATAGAGAACACGCGGGCGAAGCCCAAGGGTTCTCTATCATATCAATCCGAGGGAGAGTAGGTTTATATCTGACATATACAACGTTCACCCTTAAATTTAATGGACTCTTCTAAAAAAGGCAACAGTGATTGGATAATTGCTCGGTAGTTTCCGCCAAATAGCGAGAATTACCGATGTAATATTGCGCCTGTGTTTGTTTACACGTCGCCATTTTGGGAAATTGAATTGAAAGCATGCAAGAACAAAATGGATAATTAAACGAAGTCAGACGAATAAGCAATCCTTTTTAGTCATCATATTGACGATGGAATAGATGTGGATGCAAATATGATGAGGATCTATCCAAAGCCTGAAGAAAATTTCGATCAAAAGGCAATCTTTTCCGATATTTCTGACAATGAACCGTGATTGAAATTTAGGTATGTTCAGAGAAGGATTTGACCGACTGGTTTAAGTGGACTGTATCCAAAAATACTTTACAAAGGAACTTTTGAGCGATAAATACTTTCAAATCTTGCAGTGTGTGGAGAAATAATGTGGGCAGAAAGAAAATTCTGAAAGATATCTTAGACATGGAGTATGGATAACCGATTTAAATATGCCGATAAGTACATCATCTATTTCGTTACTGAATGCTACAAACTGTACCATAACTTTCTTTTATTGTCAAAAGAATAAAATTTTATTTCTGTGTTCTTTGTATTATTTCGATCATCTACATTATCAGCCGTTGAAATGAGCCGAATATATCGACCAGGGGTAGGGCTGGGTATCGATAGTGATTTTTACTATCGATAATCGGCAATGAAATGTCGGTCGATAATCGATAGTATCGAAAACAAACTTATTTTCACGGTCGTCATCACTGGATACAGTGTAAGTTCAAAGTTCAAAACCATACGAAGTTGCGAAAGATCGTTTGCTCCTGTCTAAGGATTTTAGCTTTGCCGGGAAAATCAACAAGCGTTTTGTCGTCCATGTGTGCTATTTATTGTACCGGGTACTCTATTACTGAGGCACACGTACGGAAAACGTACAGAAATAGTGAACTGTACAGACGAATTTTGAAGCTTGCAAAGGGAAATAACTCTAACTTTATTTACACATCTGGGTATTTCCGATTTAGCAATATTGAACAATAATTTCTTCAAAACTAAAGTAACGTTTCAATGAGAGTGAATTTATGAAAACGGCTGTTCAATAAGCAGTCACAATTTTGTTATGTGTTTCAATGATACTTGATAGTAATTAAAGTGAGCGGTGTATTATGATTAACTGAAAGAAAACATTGACATTTCAGACGCAAGAAAAATAGACGAAGAGCGATAATCGATAGTAACCCACCGCTATCGATAGTGCTTTTCTGGGCCGTCCAATCGATACTATCGATTTATATCGATATTTTACCCAGCCCTAACCAGGGGTGACGTCATCAGCGGTTGATATGAAATATCAACCTGTCAGGACGTCATCAGTGGTTGATATGAACCGAATATATCAACCTCTGATGACTTCATGAGAGGTTGTTATGAGATATAACTGCTATGGACATCAAAGAAAAAAACTACTACCAGTCGTATATATTATGATACTGACCTATTTCTGGTGGTAAAGTTTCCAATCTATTCTCTTCTAAATCTAATGTTCTTAAATTCTTTAAATTACCAATACTAGCTGGTAATCGCTATAGAATACAAAATATACAATTAACATCCAATACTAGCTGGTAACCGCTATAAAAACAAAATATACAATTAACATCAATACTAGCTGGTCAGGGCTGGCCACGAATAAATTGATGGCGAGCAGATGACTGCTCTCGCAAATTTAGGTTTGGGCAAGCAATAAAAATTGCTCACCTAAAATGTTGCTTGCGTAACAAACATTTTCTAAGATTGTTTCAATTTGTTGCCTGGATACTTTTGTTTAAATAAATAATGACAAAGCTGTTTAAAGTTTGTAATACCGGTATATTTTTTTTTTTCAATTCTGTATCTACATAGTAATATGAGTTGGCAGTAGTATAACAAAACAACAAAATTTGGCACTAGTATAACAAAACAAAATAACGATTGAGCAACAAAATTGCTATTCCTGGCACAGAGTTTGCAGTAAAAATGTGTGACCATCGCTTTTCTGTTTTTGGCAGTCATATTCTTTTCTATAACCAATTTCCGTATGGATTCATTGGATTTCTTCACCCCACGACATAAATGTGGATAGGTAGGGCATTCGGGTTTTCCTTGGCCATTATTCCGCTTAGATTGAAAATTATACGACTGCACAATGGAATAAAAACTGAAGTTCTGATAAAATAAGAAATACCGATAAATATAAGTTTGAAACGTGTTCATTTTGCGTGAAATGCCAAATCATCCGGATGTAAACATTCTTTACTTTAGACTCGATTTTCACGCGTTTGTTACTGGTGTTTGTAGGAGAACCAGACATGACGTTCGGGTATAAAGTGTATTTTTAGTAACACGACTTTCATTAGCCAATCAAATTTATGGACGAAATGACGCGTGCAGCTTGAAGAATCTCAGTTTGACAGACGAATTTATGACGTTATTGATATTGTTGGATTAGTTTCGGCAATAAACTTGTCAATATTTGGATTGTTTTTACAGGTTTTTCTTAAAATTTTGCGCGAGCAACCCTAACCCTCTACATTTACGCGAGCACAGCGCGAGCGCGAGCAACTGCTCGCGTAGTTGCTCGCGTCTCGTGGCAAGCCCTGGCTGGTAACCGCTATAAAAACAAAATATAAAATTAACATCCAATACTAGCTGGTAATCGCTATAAAATACAAAATATACAATTAACACCCAATACTAGCTGGTAATCGCTATAAAATACAATATATACAATTTATATCCAATACTAGCTGGTAATCGCTATAAAATATGCAATTAAACTCAATACCTGCCAGTAATTGCTACAAAACATTTCATTAAGCGCAATATTAGTAAATAGTCACAATAAAGAGAGACAGAGAGAAATTGGGTTTAACGTCCACTAGACACAAACTAGGTCATTTCGGGACTAACATATGGTTTGATTTTATTTCAATAATTCGCCTGCGCGTAGGGGTCTTTAGCAGTGGGAGGAAACCCACGAGGTTGAGAAGGCGCCCCTATCTCCATGCCACATACGCTCACACCAGGGTTTAGTCACAATAAAATACTAAATAAACACTGCTTAAATAGCAGAGCGAGAGATATGGGGTTTAACGTCCACTCAAGACAAACTAGGTCATTTCGGGACAAACACATGGTTCAAATTCATTTCAATAATTCCCTTGCACATAGGGGTCTTTAGCAGAGGGATGAAACTGGAGGACCCGGAGAAAACCCACGAGATGGTTTGTTTAAATAGCATTTAGTAATTGAACAGATTAAAATGAACACAACAGTTCTACGGAAAGCCATTAGCGTATTTTACAATGATTCAATCATAATACAATTCACAACCAATAACCATTTATCACTTTGTGCTACTGTTTTTTTTTTAAAAAATAAAAATCTATCTTCTGATTTTAAAATATTTTCATGTTTTCAACTAAATAGAGAAGGGAGTATAACACAAAAATACTTATATGGCAGTTTCCTTTGAACAAATTCATCCACTATTGACAAGAATAAACCTAGCTGAAAAGATGAGTTTTAAGCTACGGGTTAAAAAACCTTCTGCCCGACTGACAAGGGTAGCGAATCTTATAGAAAGAGAGTGGATCCATCAATAGATTTTTTTCAAAATTATTCTCGGATCTCTAATCAGACAAGAAGAAATCCTTGATCTTGGAAGAGGCAGAATAAATCAGCTGTTGATAGACACTTGCCCAATTTGCATTCAGATTATAATTATTCAAGATTAAAATGGCTGTTGAAATAAACTCCCTCCCCGGAACTTACTTTCAGATTATTATTACTCAAAATTAAAACTTCTAATTTCTCGAGTTTTTCGATATCATCTGGTATTACGGTTAGTTGATTGGTTCCTAAATTTAACTCCACCATATTCGTCCACGTTCCTAAATCTAATAACAAACACGAAAATTACAAATATACACTAGACATAGAGAGAGAGAGAGAGAAATGGGGTTTAACGTCCACTCGACACACACTAGGGCATTTCGGGACTAACACATGGTTCAATTTTATTTTAATAATTCGCTTTCGCATAGGGGTCTTTAGCAGTGGGGAGAGACCGGAGTACCCGGAGAAAACCCACGAGGTTGGACAGACGATCCTACTCCTTGCAACATACAACAGGGGATTTGAAACCACAACAGTTGACTCAATGGCAGGCCGTATGATACAGCGCTCGCACGCACGCTAACCATTCGGCCATCAAACCCCCAACACTACAGACAAACACCAGTGTTGAGAATGACATGGTTGGCTTACTTTGCCACCATTTTTTAAAAATGATACATATAAGTAGCGCCTAAAAGTTTTCAATTTTATAAGAAAGAAAACGTAATTGCTCCAGTTTTTTTAGGATCAAATTGGAAACAAAATTAAATGGCAAAATCAGAGGGATAAAGTGGGGAACAATCTAATCATTTCTTAACAATTTGATAGATTTTAGACAAATGAAATGATCTTTGTTACAAATGGTAAGTCTAAATTGTTTGACCAATGAAATGATATGTTATAAATACCTAAAGGAAGTGATGTAAGTTGGTTATCTTTCATGTTGAGTTTAGTTAAACAATGCGCTCGCATAAAAATACCAAACGGGATGTGATTCACTTGATTGTGTTCTATGTTTATAGCCTGAAATCAAAACAAACATTTTAAGGTCTTTTGGAACTGGGGTGAGAGAGAGAAATGGGGTTTAATGTTTTCTTGACACAAACTAGGTCATTTTGGGACTAACATATGGTTCGATTTCATTTCAATAATTCGCTTGCGCGTAGGGGTCTTTAGCAGTGGGAGGAAACCGGAGGACCCTGAGAAGAGAGAGAGAGAGAGATGGGGTTTAACGTCCACTTGACACAAACCAGGTCATTTCGGGACTAACATACGGTTTAATTTTATTTCAATAATTCGCTTGCGCGTAGGGGTCTTTAGCAGTGGGAGGAAACCAGAGTGCCCGGAGGAAACCCACGAGGTTGAGAAGGCGCCCCATCTCCATGTCACATACGCTCACACCAGGGATTGAAACCACAGCCGCAAGCCAGAGGTGACTGGCCAGCTAGAGGTCGAAGCGCGGCACTCTAGACCACTAGGCCATCCCAACCCCCCGACCCGGAGAAGACCAACAAGGTTGAACAGGCGACCCTACTACATGTCACTTACAACTTTGGAATCGAAACCACCGCAGTTGACTCAATGACAGGCTTTATGATACAGCATGCACACGCTAACCATTGGGCCATTCAACCCCCCGTCTTCTGGAACATCCAATAAGGTTATGAAATGGGTTTTAAGATTCTACTACCCCTGCTAATGAAGACATGTCCTGTAGTGTGCTTCGAGGGAAATTTGGCCCTGACAACAGAGCTTTGAACTACTCTTTTATCGAATTCCAAATGTCAAGGATTAACTTTGAGTCCATCTGAACGACTATTCGTTGTTCCTTGCCAAATACTCTGTCCTACCCCACTGACAAGGTGGAAACCCCACTGCACACAGGATTTCAGATATATGGTCCCATCTGAACACCTATTCGTTGTTCCTTGCCAGGCCCTCTGTTGTACAACGCTGTGGAAACCATGCCGTAATATCACAAGAAACTTTTTCTGACAACATTGGAATGTAACACAGGACCTGATACAACTTGCCACTAGGATTTGAACTATGGAAATAAAATAGGGTCTAAAGTGTAACTTGGCAGATGGCATGAATTATGGCACTAGTCGTGTACATCAGCTTTACGAACAGTCTAAACAATTCGGATAATAAGATGGCAAATCCAGAGGGATTTTTTCGGTCAACTGTAGGATATAAACCAGAACTTGTGAAAATGAGTTTTTCTTTTAGTTTACAAAATTGTCAACTTACGTAAACAGAACAGAACTGTGAGGGCCCACCAGAAGGATAAGATTGGAACGCATTCCGCGATAAAGTTATACTCGTCAAATTTACCAGACTTGACAATAACCCTTCCTGTTAAAATGAAAAGAAATATATAAATATTCATGGTGCATTCGGTGTATACATTCAAACAAATTACACAGATACACCTTTACTTTGGCGACGGCTAAATATATTTGTTAAGGCCAGCTCAATTTTTCTTACAGGCCGCTGAAATGTAAATATGGTTAGGGCACATGACTGTTGGCAAGATTGTAGGTTACGGTTAATTAGGGCTAGGTCAAGGGTTAGGGTTTGAGTTGGGATTAGCACCAGCGGTGTTTACATCTCTTGACAAAAGATCATACTTTAACATCAATGCAAATTAACATTATGGGGAACAATTCCTTTTATTCCTCTTTTGACATTTTGAACAATTCTTTTTATTCCACTTGGTTACTCTTTAAAATCTCTGTGTGTCAGTTCTATTTTTCGGAGAATATCAAATTTTTCATGGCATATTCTGTGCCAAAAACTAGCATTGAATCATTTAATATTTAATAAAAAAAACAAAATAAAATTATCAACGGTAGAAAAAAATCTTCCGCATTGGATTCAGTCGAAATGAAAAGATTTTGGAGAAAATCATAGGTTCCCCTATTGACCTCAATTTTTTGTACCATTCCATACAAATGGGCATATTCAAACAACTTGGTTAGCCCTGAAGGAGCCACCTCTTACAAGTGAAGATCTAGCTTGATAAATCTCTGTGTAATGATAACTTACGGGTAATTGAGATATGTTATTCGACTCCACGTTAAATTCATCCATATTAACACAATTAGCAAGCGATTTGGGTATACTGCTAACACGATTATACCTGTAAAAAATATAAAACAATCGCACATTTAGTTTCTTATGTTGAGCATATAACACAGGGGAGAATTTTGCCTAGACAGCAACTGAATTAGCCAGCGATTTGGGTATACTGCATTTACTTTCTATAGTTGAGCATACAACACAGGGGAGAATTTTGCCTGGGCAGCAACTGAATTTCAACTGTCTTTCTCTGTAAATTGTATAATAGTTTTTTATATCATCTGAATAGTCTCTACAATGTTTTCTTGTCAGTCTGGGTTTATATCTTTCCTCTGGGCGATAATCATGTCAAAGACAAACATATTCTGACATGTTGAAAATCAGTAAAATTCTTTGTTTCAATAAGATACACAAACCATATCAAAGAAATAAATATGAATGACGGTTAAAAGTGGGAGTATACAAAGAAAACAACACATATATATATACCTTAAACCAAGTCGAGTTATTTGTCGTAGATTACCAATGGATTCTGGGATATCTAACAACTCATTATGCTGTAGATCTAAAGAATTTAAATTCACACAATTTCCTATTTCTGAAAAACACCAAATAACATACACAATATTTAAGTATCATATATGTTTTTGTATATAATTTGTGTATGTAACTTTATTTGGAAACAGTAGAAAATTGGACCAATGACTTGTTGTACGTTTTGCTCTCTTTTTACCCTCTTTTAATATACTGATTGAGAATAATGCAGGATATATATAGATTTTAAACAAATTAAGATTATATTTTATGCATCAAGGGAAGAGGGGATTGTACAGAGGTTTCATGTAGAGCACCCCCAAAATATAGATACCTTGATCATATAAGTAAATACAAGAAAAGAGCTCTTGTAATTGTTTTTTTTTTTTGAATTAACCCTTAGAACCCGAAATGCCGCAAAACCGGCTTGACGTTGTATCGCATATACCCGAAATGTCGGTTTTGCGGCTTGGGGCGTGTCAAGCTCCAATTACATTGACGTCATAATTAATGATGTCCCGTAAATCCAGGGAGGGACGTGCAACACCCCATGAAAAGTCAGTGTTCAAAGGGTTAAATATATGGGAACGCCAGAAGGGTCTTAATCTGGCCCTGAATTGATGGTAATACATAGGGTTTAACATCCACTGACCACAAATGGGGTCATTTTGGTACGAAAACCTGTTTTAATTTTATTTTAATAATTCACCAAGGAAAAAACCATTGGGGTCTTTAGCAGCGGAAGGGAGAGAGATAAATGGGGTTTAACATCCACTCGACACAATCTAGGTCATTTCGATACTATCACATGGTTCAACTTTATTTCAATAATTAGCTTTAGCGTAGGGGTCTGGAAGACAATCTTCTCAAACTTACCATCTGGTAGGTGTTCAAGGTGATTATGGGATACATCAAAGGTCAAGAGGTTAATTAATTTGCCGATTCCTGTCGGTAATTCCTTGATCTTATTCTCACGTAAACTAAATTTGGTTAATTTCTGAAAGTAAAAAATAAAGAGTTCACGTTAAATATTCTAGAAAATCAAGATACAGTAAATTCCATTAATAACATTGACAACCATATATATCATCCTGATGATTGGTCAAGAAATAACATTGTCGCTTGTAGATAGTTTATTTATCCTTGTATAAAATTAAGTCCGTGACATGTGCTTTATATCCAGACTTGATTATAAGAAAGTTTTTACTTACAGTTAAATTACTGATTTCTTCCTCTACTTGTCGTATTCTATTGAAGCGTAGAAATAAAGTTGTTAACGACGTCAACTGATAAACTACTGGTGGTATCTACAACAACCAAATATAATTATATAACAACCAAATATAATCATATCACAAATAAAATTATATCACAACCAAATACAATTATATCACAACCAAATATAATCATATAACGACCAAATATAATTATATAACAACCAAATATAATTATATCACAAATATACTTATATTACAACCAAATACAATTATATCACAACCAAATATAATTATATAACAACCTAATATAATTATATCACAAATACAATTATATTACAACCAAATACAATTATATCACAACCAAATATAATTATATAACAACCTAATATAATTATATCACAAATACAATTATATTACAACCAAATACAATTATATTACATCCAAATATAACCATATCACAAACAACCAAATAAAATTATATTACATCCAAATATAACCATATCACAAACAACCAAATAAAATTATATTACAACAAAATATAAGATAGGTTGCCAGGCAACGAAACATACGCCCACAGCAGCTAAATCGTCCGGGCAGTCAACAAGGGTTGTCGCATATTTTTACTTTTTTTTGGTAATGAAACATTTCTAATACACTAAAATCTGAGTAACAACTCATTATGTAATTATCTGAATATCATTAGAATTTGTTTGCTTTTTATAAAGTTTTGCCCCAAGCTAACAATTAGTATAGGAAACATTTAATATCATGGATTTAGCTGTTCAGTTATCAAAATTCATTGAAAATCAAAATAATTGTTCGTTTCAACACCTTAAACTCTGTGTATCAATCTGAAGTCAATCGAATGATAAGTTTGGCATCTACAGCGCCACAAGGTTTTTTGAAGTGATCAAGGGAGATAACTCTGGAAGTAATTATTTGAAATCGATGAAAATCAGTAGGCTTCTTCCTCTCAGGACCTTAAACAGTGTGTATAAATTTAAAGTCAATCGGATATTAACTTTGGCTTTTAGAGCGTCCACAAGATTTTTTGAAGTGATCAAGAGCCATAACTCTGTCACTAATTATCGGAAATTGCTGAAAATCAATAAGCTTCTTCGTCTTGTGACCTTAAACACTGTGTATAAATTTAAAGTCAATCGGATATTAACTTTGACTTTTAGAGCGTCCACAAGATTTTTTGAAGTGATCAAGGGCCATAACTCTGGCACTAATTATCGGAAATTGCTGAAAATCAATAGGCTTCTTCGTCTTATGACCTTAAACACTGTGTAAAAATTTAAAGTCAATCGGATATTAAATTTGGCCTCTAGAGCGTCCACAAGATTTTTTGAAGTCGTCAAGGGCCATAACTCTGGTAGTTATTATCGGAAATCGCTGAAAAACAATAGGCTTCTTCGTCTAATGACCTTAAACACTGTGTATAAATTTAAAGTCAATCGGATATTAACTTTAGCCTCTAGAGCGTCCAGAAGCAATTGTGGACGCCGGACTGACGGGGGCGACGACAATATACGACCACATTTCAATGTGGGGGTATAAAAACGGGTTTAAAGTCCAATTTAATCTTTCCCACCAACCGTGCTTATGAAAATAGGCATATAAAATACAGTTTGCTATGAGGGAAGTGCGATCTATTCTTTTTTTTTCGAATTCCAACTGCCAAGGGTTCTTTCACATACATGCCCATCCCATCAACTAGATACCATCCTGCCAGGCTCACTGACATGTGGAATCCCCACTGGAAATATGAGGAAGTCTCTGGGCCAGTGATTCTCAACAGGTGAGATCTTCCTAAGTGTGCCACAAAATTTTGAAGGGCATACTAAGAAATTTTCTCATTGAAGAAGTCATCCGTTTCTGATGAAAATCGAAACACTGCAATAAAATAAGTTCATAGCCGTATTTTTCTTTTATTTAGTTCGGGTCATTCTATGTGCCTAAGACTAATCTGCGTCTACAGCTATATGCCGTGTATAACCTGTCATGTTTTTATTTTACAAAATTCAAATACTCTTCATATATATTTAGCCAGGCGTGCCGCTATTTTATCATGTGTTACAAGATGTGCCGTTGGCAAAAAAAGGTTGAGAACCACTGCTCTAGTCCAATACAGGGATTGATCCTGAGACCTTCTGGTTAGTGAGCCAGCACCTTACTAATGGATCTATAACCAATCGCTTCACTGATCAATAACCAATCAATTCACTGATCAACAACCAATCACTTTACTGATCACTAATCAATCACTTTATTGATCAATATACATTCGCTTCATTGATCAATAAACAATCGCTTTACTGATCAATAACCAATCACCTTACTGATCAAAAACCAATTGCTTTACTGATCAATAACCAATCACTTCAGCTTACCTCTTGTAATTTATTGTGGCGGAGATCTAGAACCCGTAACTGTGTAAGATTTTTTAACGTTTCTGGTAAACTTGTGATGGAGTTTTCACTTAACGCCAAAGTCTGCAAATTCTTCAGATGACCGATTTCCACAGGAAGTGACGTTAACCGGTTGCCATATAAATAAAACTCTACTAACTGGTGCAACTAAATCATAGAAAATAAAACATCAATTAATAAACATATCAATCAATGTTCAAATATTACTTACACTTGACACAAACTAGGTCAATTTGGAACCAACATATAAGCCTATGGTACAATTTTATTTCAATATTCCTTAGTGGGAGGAAACCGGATAAAACTCACAAGGACAGACAGGCGACACAACTGCTCATCACTTACAAATTTTGACTCGAAACCCTGTCAATTGAATCAATGACACATCTGAAGATCTAAAGTGCATGAGTTAGGCAAGAAACATCCAACCAAAAGTTCTATGAAGGTTGTCCGAGATGTTCTCAGCTAATCAAATCAATAATATTTCAAACAGAATTGAATAATTGATCCTATTTGAAGGTGACAACACAATTACGCAACAAAAGGATAATAACTCTGGAAGTTGCAATTGACAATTGTTGAGAATCAATAGGATTCTTCCTTTCAACAGGATAGACAACCAATATATATATACATCTCTCGTTTAATCATCCAAAGACATCTGATCCCTAACCCATTCAAATACTAGAAAATCAAGACCAGTCGTTGTTTTTTGTATTTTAGAGGAGAGCCGAAAAAAGCTTCCCTTAATGAAGAAATTGAAAAAATCGCTCTCCTAAAAAAGCTCTCCCAATTTCGATAAGAAGAGTGATTTAGAAGTTAAGGAGAGTGATCTGATATTAAGAAAAGTGATTAGTTTTCTGTATATGGAAAATGGTTCTGAAGATCAATAACTTGGTGCAAGGGGTCATTCCTGGTTACATAATTGATAATATACATTGCCTGCTAAATAATGGCATTTGTTCGTAGTCGTACGGTCAAGTAAAACTTCTGCTATCGTCTATAACTACTTACGGTATTCCAATAGAAATACTTGTCGAAATTTCTAAATATATTTAGCTTGTATAATTATTTTTAAAAAACATAACCCCCATTCAAAATATAATCATAAACGAAATTATTCGCATTGGAAATTTTTACGTACCATCTCTCGTAATTTCTCACGTCTCGCCGTACGTAACTAACGTACCAAAATTAAATGGTAGCTGGCTTTTTTTTCGCACGTATACAATGAATGGCCATTTTGCTCAGTAATCCCAGCCAGAATTTGGCTATTTTTTAAAAATTGCGTTAAAGATTTAAATTTTTGTTTAGAACTGAAATAAATTAACTATTAGTCAATCCCCATGCTAAAAACATTAACAGAATTGATTGTGTATATCTGAAATAGACACGACCGAAGCACAAAATAGTGACAATATGCCGACGTCAAATCTAGAGTTGTAGATGTTATTTCTATGAAAAATAATTGGAAGAAGCGATAAGACGTTATGGCTGTGTGGATTATACAGTCCTAAAGGCTGCAGGAAGGCTTGTTTACAATGTAACATTGTTTCTTGTAATGTTGACATTTTGTTTGTTGATGTAACCTCATGACCTGCGATGTTTAGACAACGTCATATGGATATCATGGCTATTCACTGTGTCAGAGTTACTTCTCTGCAGGTAGGGTGAGTCTGTCGTTCAGATTGACGTCTCGCGAGAGTTCTACATTTCATTTCAGTAAAATTAACCAATGGTGCATTGGCACCATCTATTTTTAGCAACATATTCAACAGAATTTTATTACCATGTGCGATCACATTCTAATCGAATACACCAAATAATTTAATTTCACAATGACAGCATGGCAGAGATCGAATACATGTCCATGATTTACAAATATGGAGAGCCTCAAAAAACAATGCCCGCAAGACCAAAATGGAATATAATCCAGTACTAATTTTGTCATGTACGGTATTTAATAAGGAAATTGTTTATTGGTATCTGTCAACCTGTTGTTGACATAAACACACTTACCTCTCTAACTGAGCTATTGAGCGAAGAAATCTACAAAAAAAAAAAAAAAAAAAAAAAAAAAAAAATTAATCAGATTTGTTTGCTTCTCTGTAAATACACACTGATATATTTGATATGTAATTCATCAACTGTGTTGATTTTGTTTTCAATTTGGCCTTTAATCATGTTGCTAGGTCTTGTTTTGCCATTGACGGAACTAAGTTTATAAAAGTTCCTTTATATTTATATCTACTGTTTAAAAAGTGGATTACCGTCCTTAACAAGTATTCATATATGAAAAACAAATGTAATAGTACACACAGAGTCATGATGGCTAAGTGAGTAAGACATTGGATCGCTAAACTGGAGGTCAGGTGTTCGATCGCAGCATTGGCCAAGAAAGTTCATCAAGATTTCCAGACATAGTGCCGGATGGAGGGCCTGACTAGAACAGCAGTCTAGTTGCTCAAATTGGAAAAAAAACCAGAAGACCGCTGTATACAATGGCATGCCCGTAAAAGATCCCTTGGCAGTTGGAATTCTATATAAGAGTAGGCTCTAGTGTCGCTGTTCGGGTAAAATTTCCCTCATAGCATACTGTATGGCATCATATGCCCTTCTTCATAAGCCCAGTCGAAGCAGAACAGTAGGACGTTAAAACGTTTCATTTCATTTCAATTATTGAGATCTTGTTTCCTTACCTGAGATTTACTGAGATCTAATCGAGGGGCTCCTTCTTCCTTACATTTCTTAAACTCTTTAGTCACATCCTATTGGGAAAGAAAAAAAATTACAAAATAAGATGAGAGAGAAGAGGTTTAACATCCGCTATACACTGGTTGTTAGTTCTGGTATGTACATGTAGTTTATGCCCTTAAATCCTGGAAGAGATTATGTAAAGAGAATCTATATATAGTTTTGCAATCACCTCATATTTGAGGTTATTTCTATGGCATCAATATGATTGGGAATAGGAAAATATTGCAGAATGAGAGAAAGAAATAGACTTAACATCCACCAAACACAATGTTTGTCAAACTAGATTTTTTTCAAGACTGTAACATTTGGTACTTATATCACTTTGTTAATTCATCTATTAGTAGGAATTTGAAGGAGCTTATGGAAACAGCCCCAGTTTCACAAAGCATTCTCAGACTTAAGTTAACAATTTATTCAACTTTCAATCTGTGCTTAGAGATAAATCTTTAATCCACCAACAAAAAAATTTGCACATAGTGTCCGATGAATATGATACATCATCATAACAACAACACTTTTATAAAGCGCTACATTTTAGTTAAAATAAAGGAAACAATTTTAATCAAATTCTTTGTGAAACCGGGGCCTTATCATGTAGCCTACAAGCCTGGGATATAAACCATGACATCTGACTCTATGACATATTAGACCACTCAGCCACTCTACCCTAACTTTCAAATTAATAAAGATATTTAATAAACATATACATGTACAACTCACCAGATCAGCTTTAACAGACTGTCGACCTGGTACTGTCTGTTTCGCTTTATGACCAGCTTGAGTTACTACCGTTACTTGCTTTTTAGAATTAGCTGGATCCACCTGTATTGATCCTTGACTTGCCTTCTTCGGCTGAAAAAGTAACACATTTACATCAACATTCATAATACTGGTCTAGTGTAAACGATGTTCACAACATTACAACAACTGGTTATCACAATAAATAAACAAAGTATATGTTATGATTGATCGTAAGTGATAAGTCTATTTGATATCATTTACAAAACATCTATTGGACTTTGGAGTTTGGACACTGTATAATATCAACTTTGATGAAACAGGGCATCCCACAGGGTGTAAACACCGAGCGTTCATTGATCTCTTGTGTGAACAGTTATTTTCCAGTGGTTTACAACTTAGAAAAGCAGCTTAATGAAACTTGGAACAGGAATATTCTTTAGAACAATTCCAAAGCTTTAACAGGGAGCAAGACTTCCATGAACACAACTCTTTGAATCCAACTTAAGTAAGTCACCTGATCTGGAAATAATCAGTGTAGTTCAAGCCTGGAAATTAGGCACCTGTCACTAACAATGTCAGTCACAGATGCAAGCATTGTCAGGCCAAAAACCTCTGGTGCTTGTCATTTTGTCAGGCACTGATATGTCTTTTTTAATGATATCATTAATACATGTTCGGCACTAAGTTGAAAATGTCAGGTACTATTTCATTAGTGCCTGAAATTTTGTCGGATACATCTAAAACCATTATTACCAGGCCAGGGCCCTGTTTCTCGAAATCTTAACTAAAGATAAAATCCGAATTTTAATAGATACTTCAATTTTGATTTGGCTAAGCACTAAAATCAATCTAATATTATCGAATCAAATTACTAAAATTTGGATTTTAATTTAGCTAAAATTTCGTGAAACAGGCCCCTGATGTAGTTAAATCTGACAAACTAAAAATATGTTACGTGTATTGATAAAACACTGAAACAGACATGGTTTATTTCAAGACATGCATATACCATGATACTTTCAATGTACACGAAGACTTTTTGATGCAATAATGAGACTTGGACAAACAATATAATTGTGTTATACTGTCCATGGCGATAATGATATAAATAAATATGTCAATTTCTTTAGCGCCAAGCCTTCACAGCAATTATTTGAAAGAATCTTAAACCTGTACACACTGCATTTCCCAAATCATTCTTTCAGTAAAACAACTTAAAATAAGGAAATGGGCTAATGGTAATATCTGTTGTTGTGATTCCCCGCCTTGGCTGTGATGATAACTGGTGGAGATGCTTGTGTATTTACATGTATTGAAGCAGGAACTTTTCGTTGAAATTTTGGGAATGTCTGCCAGTAATGTAATCCGGTGATGTAGTTGAGTTTAATTATGATGTGATCTTATTACACTTGAAGTGACAGTTCCAGGTACACCCATGGATAAAAGTGGGTTTAAGTAAACTGGGCACAAATATGTCAAGAAATAGCCCAGATACATGTAGCTTGTATTAATAACTGTGGCGCCGCATATCATTTATAACTGATGAAAGTAAAAGTTTGTACTGTACAGTGTACTGATACTGGTAGAAAAGACTATACAGGCACACTGAATACATGGAATTTGGGGTCGTGACTTGTCAGGCACATGGAATATACAAGGAGTAGAGTCGTCTGTCCAACCCTGTGTGTTTTGAAATAAAATTAAACCATCTGTTATTTCCATTTCTCTCTTTGGTACTGTACTTCAATATATCTTGGACAGCTCCTTTAACCAAAATACTAATTCAATCTGTTTTGATTGGTGACCTTGTAGATAATGTACGGTACATTACATGTTCCGTATTATACCCCACTTGAAAACTAGATGAATTCAGGGCAGTGAATCACAAAGGGAACCAGGATGTAATTACCAGCAATATTATCTATCTACATCATACAATTACCACATAATAGCATCTATGTATAAATTGTCTCATCTTAAAGAGAGAACGGGCGAGGACGAAAAGCAATTAACGTCTACTCTACACAAACCATTTCGGGACTAACATGGTTCAATCTTATTTCAAACAGGGAATCAAAACCACACCACTTGACTCAATGACAGACCTCACGATCTAAAGCGCATGCATAAAACCATTCGACCAACAAACTCCCTTTATCATATAAATGTATCATATGCATCCTATAATAGCACATATAAAAATTTCCACATCTTTTTTTTATAATAAGCAATATTTTTATTTAGATTTCTATCTGAATAAATAGGGATTGGGGAACAGGTATAGCCTATATTAAACCCTTCTCCCTGTCAGATATAGATACACGTATATGTATATACCGGTATACATAATGAAACATACGTTAACTATACTCATAGTTCCATCTTAACGAGACTTTATCACTCTGGTCAAAACAAAATATGTCATTACACAGGTATGTCTTCTCTCCTGTCTTGGCTGGGGACCCTTGTCTGTCCGTGCCCGTGATTAAGAAGTAGTAGTGACCAAGAAGTGCACACACAGTGTTGTTGTCGGTATTCAAAATAACCTTCAATTAGGCTCATATATATAATTATCTAAAATCCATTGTAAAGGCATCTGGTACTACTGCCGGGTACATGATACTTTGATATTTTGAAATGTATGTGTCGTTCTGTATATTTGGTGAGTGGTCAGTGACTCAGTACTAGTCTGTCAATGACAATAACCCATATTGCTTACTGCTGCACTGTTCATTAATATACTGTGTACATATTTCTAACAAGCGTATTTAATTACCTTGTCCTATGCTCGTATACCTCTAAAAACAATGTAGGACTTCAAGATCAGGAAATAACAATGCCATTATGTCTGGCACTACTAAACTACATGTAGGATAAGTCTGTAACATCTTGGTATTAAAAATCATCCTTCGAAAAGAATGGGCTATCGTGCACAATAATGTGA
Organism: Patella ulyssiponensis; assembly: GCA_963678685.1. Lineage (NCBI taxonomy): Eukaryota > Metazoa > Mollusca > Gastropoda > Patellidae > Patella > Patella ulyssiponensis. The sequence continues at coordinate 5,064,293 of OY783231.1, forward strand.
AGAACCTGAGGCATGCACTATATCAAAGTAATAATATCTAATTGAAGGTGCAGGTCGTTTTGGGATGAAACCACCCAGGGTGAACTCGTTTGGGGATGAAACGACTCGGGACTACATGTAAATGGTTTGGGGATTTAACAACCCAGGGTGAAATTGCTTTGGGATGAAACAATCTCCTCCCATGACAGATACTCACCCTGTCCTTATCTTTAAATCCTAGAGTTTCAAGGTTAGGTAAATCATCCTCTGGTTTTAGTCCATATGTTGATGCAGCTCCATGACGAATTGTATCCTGATCTGGGGATTCTGATCCAGATGCATATGCACCAGACGTAGAGTTGCCAATAGAAACAACACTCTTTCCTGTATAATCAGCCAATCGCTCAGCAGCAGCTGAATTCTCTCGTGGTTTGGGTTTTCGTGACATTTTCCCGTAATATTTATTTATGTACCGTATACATGAAAAGCTTTATCTCTATCATACAAGTAGTCTTTGATAATTGTCGGGCACCTTTTTTTAATTTATAAATTATATCCTCATTAAAGAAAAACAAATGTGTCTGTTGTCAATTCACCTCACGAAAAATTAACAATTGTCAATACGGTGTTATGTTCTGCTTTTAACTTAAATATGATGTCTCATTGCAAGTAAATTTGAGGAATCGTGTATATAAGTTGAAATACGTTATTCGATTCAGAGATCGCAAAATGATCAACATCAAACCAACTCTATCCAGTGCATAAAACTGTTGAATAATATATTTGACCTTTTCAGTGATTAATAAAAGTGTGCTATGTATACTATTTCACACATAGCTGTAACAGTCTAGTTTCTGAAAGTTATTAATATTATATTAGATATCAGGATATCATCTTCTGACAAGTTTCCTGATTTAGGGACGTCAGTGTAGCGTGGAACCTGTCACTACTGACCACACTGCGGTCTTCAGAAGGATATTATAATGTGACTTGCTATAATAAATAACACAATAATAACAAGAGTCGATGAACTATCTGTGAAGCTCAGGTTACTACGATTTGTTATGGTTGTAGAGTTTAACTATTTGTACCTAAGAGCTATAGTAAAAAAAATGTCACATGGCTGATTGTAATTTAAGATAATTAATCATAACTGGATCACATGATTACACTGTTTTATCTTTCTATAATATAATAGTAGTAATATTAGATGACAACATTGACTGTTCATGTTCTAAACACATGCCATGAGTCCATGAGAAGAAAACAGATCTATTATAAACACTTTGCATGACATCCAAAAATCATTATTGACAACCGATCGGCACAATTTCAACCCTATATTAGACCATATTATTATAAATTATATCCCCGTGTTCTGGTAAATCCTTTAATTTTTCACTGTCTTCCCAAATATTCCACATTTTTTTCTATGATATCATTTACTATCGCATATTATCTGGCGTATTGTTGAGAACGAGGCAGAGTCTGACACTGTTCTGTACGTCAGGATATCAGCTTCATTCAAATCTAAATTCTTGAGTTATGCGTCAAACCAAAAATTTCTAATGGACTTTTTTCGTTGCGGGGATATTTTCGACAGTTGGCTATCGTCCTAAATGCTGGAAAATTCCATGCACAATAGAAAACTGGATGAAATATTCGCCTATTTGCTGTAAAAATTGCTCCTTATTTTCTTACAAATAGATGCGCAGCAAGGTGCGCGGTAATATTGTATGGGAAGTGACGTCAATCTCCCAAACTTGTTAATAACTAGGTCAAATATTGTCCTAAATTTTAACGCTCTATTTTTATTTTGGTTTGCTTATAAATTCGCAGCTGAAGATAACTGTAGAATTACAACAATTTCTCCAAACTGCGCACCTTAACCTCTGTTATCTGTGCATGCCTTTAATCTATTCCGATAACTTTTATCCGCTTATCGGAATAAATTCCACCCTTTATAATTATTAGAATATATCATGTGATATACCTTGGAGTATGTATCAAAGTCCATTTGGCATTTTTTTTTTCTAATCATGAAATGTCTTTGTTTTTAGAAAAAATCTTATCTTTTTAATAACTTATTATTAATCGGGAAAACGGGCACCTGTTCATGAATTACCTCCCCCTGATTTCCTTGGCGGCGCTCGCGACCAACTTCCTTTTCCGCTATACCATTTTGATTGAGGGTAAATATTGAGAAATGTGCAATGAAATCTGATAAATATCGTTATTAATTCAAAACATCACCGAACAAATAAAATAAAAGTCAACCCCTTTATATCCCTTAGCCTATTCTAAATGCCAAACTAGCTTCGTAGTCCTTGTACAAGATGGAATTTCGCGTTTAAAGTACACGAGGGTTTACATGGGATCGTTAAAATGTTGCTCTTGTGAACCAATGTAATTGATTGCAATAGAAATAAAGATATTACTGTGTAGTGTAAAATAGATTAACTGTATAAGATCACTTTAAAATTTTTATGACATCTAAATATCTCCGAAATTGTCCTTCATAATTTAATTGTAAAATTATGCGCCGTCTTCCTCCAGTCCACGTTTATAGACGTCACACTACACACTTAGTATGTACAGCCAAACAGTTCGGAACAGATAAGACTAAGCCACCACAACCAGTATCGTTGGGAGTCGATAATTATACAACTTTTAACCTAGAATTGTTGAGTGGCATTGTCGCCTTAAATTGTTGACAATCATTTGCATTGGATTCCAAAGAAATCATCAAGGGGACTAGGTTGCAGAATGGTTAAAGCGGTCACAGTCTGTCATTGGAGTCAGTTAGAGCGGTTCCCATTCCTAGGGGAATCACGTGGGTAAGGGCAGGCTCGTTAGCCAGGAGGTCGGGTGTTCGCTCCCTGCATTGGCTGAGGAAGTGCATTTTGATTTTCCGGCGTGGTTTCCCTTGTCTGTGATACAGAACGGAGGGTCTGACCAGGACAGCTGTCTAGTGGTTCGGATGGGACAAAAACAAAGGTTACATGTACACATTCACGTGCATTTAAAATATCCGTCGGCAGTTGGAATTCGATATAAGAGTAGGTCGTAGCATCGCTACCTGGGCAAAATTTCCTTCACTATATGGCGTATGCCGGTCTTCCATCATTAGCCCTTGGGAGAAAGTTTTTTTTTTCCGATCGAAAATGCAATTTTGTGACATTTCTCGGCGTAGTGTTGCCATTTTCTTAAAAATCAACTTTTGATGAAATCTCTGGTAATTTATAAGAACAAGGTTGACTACAGGACAATCCTGGAAAAACAAGATTACTCCTTGAAACTCCTGGAAAATCTGTAAATTTTGTGGTTTCATTATATATTTTAAGATATCAACTGAACGTTGTCATAGAATGTTTCTTCAAAAGTTCACGAGTTTGTCGTCTTACATGATTAACCATCAATGCCATCATTATTTTATTTTTTTCAGGTTTCCCCTAGTTAATCAAAATGGTGAGAAGTGCTGTCCGCCCCGCCTTGAAACCTAAAGTTGTCAAAAAAAGGACAAAAAAATTCTACAGACATGAATCTGATAGATATATGCGTGTCAAGGTAGGTCACTTAAACTGGCTGCATGTAAGTGGGTAAGACGCTGGCTCGCTAGCCTGGTGGTCGGGTGTTTGATCCCTGCATTGGCCCAGGAAGTTCATCCAGATTTTCCGACGTAGTTTCCCCTTGTCAGTGATGCAGGATGGAGGGTCTGATCATTTGAAAGATCTGAGTTTTGATTGACTGGGTGTTCTGATGTGTCGGCCCTTCCAAATATTTGGAAAAAGTGCTGCTTACTGTCCAGACTAAATGGCTCCAGTTGCGAAACTGTACAGCCAGCCGTAGCGGAAAAGTGAAACATTATACTTCATTTCATTTCTATTTTTCATTGTAGAGAAACTGGCGCAGACCAAAGGGTATTGATAACAGAGTTAGACGAAGATTTAAGGGTCAATATTTAATGCCCAAAATTGGTTATGGTAGCAACAAAAAAACACGACACATCTGTCCCGATGGTTTTAAAAAGATTCTCGTTCACAACAAACGGGTAAGTTGATCATCTGAAATCATCTGGCCTGTGGTAACGGCATACCACAGACTCTAGTAATGACCGTTATGTATGGAAATCTACCAATTTGAAATGTTCAAACCATTAATATGCATATTTCTATGTAGCACTTACACAATTTATCAATCTATAACAACATTTACCCACCTTATCTTTACATCACACTGTCGGCAAGGCTCCCCCTTTATCAGTGATGCAGGAGGGTCTGACAAGGACAGCTGTCTAGTCGTTCATTGGGTGGGGGGGTGGCCTAGTGATCTAGAGTGCCGCGCTTCAACCTTCGACCTCTAGCTGGCCGGTCACCTCTGGCTTGCGGCTTTGGTTTCGATCCCTGGTGTGAGCGTATGTGGCATGGAGATAGGGGCGCCTTCTCAACCTCGTGGGTTTCCTCTGGGGCACTCCGGTTTCCTCCCACTGCTAAAGACCGACCCCTACGCACAAGCGAATTATTGAAATAAAATTGAAACCATGTTAGTCCCAAAATGACCTAGTTTGTGTTAAGTGGACGTTAAACCCTATTTGTTTCTCTAGTTCATACAGTTTGGAAAATGGAAGTCCCGTGTATACATTGCCGTGCATGTTAAAGATCCCTTGACAGTTGGAATTCAATATACATGTAAGAGCAGGTTATAGTGCCACAGTCAAGACAAAATTTCCCACATAGCACACTGTATGGCGTAGGCCTGTCTTCATTAGCCCAGTTCGGAGTAGAAGAGCAGTAGGACATTAAACTCCATTTCATTTCATTTTTACACCACACTGCATTGGATTTTAACATGTATTCTACAATTTATTTGACCTTTGAAACAGTAGATTGAAAAGAAATGGTTAAAATCCAAATTGGCCATCTTTGATGCATCTATATAAATTCAAAGATGCCCGTGTGTGAAGGTATGTTCGCCCATCCCGCTTCATCCCCACCGCGATCCATCCCCACATATGGCATCAAATTAACCAGCATGGCCCCATGAATTGTTTTAGGCCTTGATTTATGAAGGTCAACTTTGTGATTTATTTAATGATAATCATCACACTTTTGTTAATTATGGGTCTCACAAAAAACTGACAACTTCTGGTTGTAAACCTTTTTATACGCCCACATTTTCATGGATTATGGCCCCTGATTGTACAAAAAATCACGTTTTTAGCTCGTGGACACTGTAGAGGTCCCAATTTTGATGAAACTTGAAATGCATGTTTATAACCCAAAGATCTTGGTTCCTTTGATATTTGCGCATATCGAATTGTAACTCCATGAATTATGGCCTTTGATTGTAGAAAAAATTACTCTTAGCTTGTTCTCTATCCATCTCTCGAAAATGTTGGTGTATCCTGCCTGGCAGCCACTGGTTAATTTTACTGTAATGACCCTTATCTGAAAAACAACTGTCTGTAATATCAACAAGGGGAGACAACTCCAATTTTTGACCTCCCCTTCCCCTCAATTATATACTTTCAGTAAATAATATGTGATATCTTTATAAGTAATATGTTCAGATAGTTGCTTAACATTTGTCATCATTCGAGGTATTTAACAGAATTTGGCAATCTCCTGCAGGCAATGCCACATGCCAGTGGCACCTGAAAGGTAGGGGTGGGGTGCCTACATTTAAGTATAGATTAAGCTTAAAGATGTATTTTATATGGTTTAGGTAAATTTTGGTTATGATAGTTCAAAACATAGATAATATAAAATGAATATATTGAAAATTTCATTCGAATTACTTTATTCTGAGTGAATTTATTAGTTTTGACAAAATATGTGCATTTATTGTTTATTATCCTAACCACGGTACTGGTATATTCAAGTCCTTTAAATTAATTGGAATCATAAGAAAAATTAAAATAACAATCTGGCTTGAAGAAGAATGCCTTTATTTTGGCTCAACACCATATTAAGCAGAATTCCATGAAGTTTTCACAATTTAATCCTATATATTTTAGTGAAGAAATTGTAAAATAAAAGTCAATTTGTAATTTTAAGTCCAATTTTGACATTACATTGGCATTATTTGGTGATATTATGTTCAGGAAGTCTGTGATAGATGCATTATTAAACATTAAATTTTCTGTTTCAGGAGTTGGAAATCTTAATGATGCAAAATGGAACCTTTTCTGCCGAGATTGCCCATGGAGTGTCGAGTAAAAAACGAAAAGATATTGTAGAACGAGCACAGCAATTGGCCATCAAAGTAACAAATGCCAATGCTCGTCTCCGATCACAAGAGGACGAGTAAACTGTTAAAAAATAAAAAAAAAAACATTAAAAAAAACATCTTGGCTTTATTTTTTTCTGAGATTCTTGACATTATGCTACTCGTGCTTTTACAAAATGATTTTCTATCCAGTTCTCAATCTGGTGATTGTCTGTGACATCTAAATCTGAGTCCGAGACATCTAAATCTAAGTTTTTAACATCAGCTTGTGAGAATTGGATTAAGTTTTTTAAGTGGCAAATTGTGGATGATGGTGTTTATGTCATGAGAAATACCACATAACTTTCAAGGGGAAGGACGGTTTACCTACTACTACCCAATAACGCCGTATACTAACTAAATACTACCAGGTATAACCGCAGTATTGTGAAAAACTAACATAACACTTCAATTATTGAAACTAAAAAATTGAGATCAAGAGTGGAAAATTTGCAAAAATGTACCGCAAAAGTGATGGCCCAATGATCGAGTTTCCTTAGTTGATAACTCAGTACTAACAAATATTAACCTATACTGTCAGAAATCAATAAGGAGCCAATATTGCCCAAAAATGAGATAAAAGTACAACTATTCAAATAATGGGGTTATTTGTGAAAAACAAATTCATTCAATGCTCAGCCGTTTCATTAGTCACCTTAGTTTCATTAGTCCCCGTTCTAGAAATATATATTTCAAATGGAAGTAATTGATGAATTCTGTCAGGTTGTGATAATATTGTATGTGGTTAAATTATCTAGTATTGGGTTAGGATTTCAGGTGCTTGAGGTAGGGGATAGATACTATAAATACTGTAGACCTTTCCATTTTATCCTGACAATTATTGATATTGAGTGGCTATTTATATTTAGCCAACTTAAATCTATTCTACTTTCACTTTTTACGTTAATGATCAACTAGTCCTGGGTACAACCGCAGCACGTTATCCATTCAAATGGATTTCATAATTTTCTTGTAGCTGACACTCCTCCATATTGCCATTGTAAATCTGTCGCACTGTCATACACGAGAAATTATATGTACTATATTGCAATAGTGTTCAATGATATTACAGAGCCAGTGTGACAAGAATTTCTATCGGTTCCCGAAGTTCTCTTGCTGTTTGGGTCTTGTCTGGAATGCACCCTCACTCCAGTTTCTGGAACACTGTCCTATGGTTAAGGATTGGATCAACTAACTTCTTGCATGTACTGTTATTAACTGCGTAAATCGGTTTAGAATTGGAGTGGTTTATCCTAAAGAATAAATGCAGAGCAACCAACGACTTTGAGATCGAGAGAAATTTGTCTAAAGCCTTATTCAACATCTGGACTAACATATCGCAGATTATTTGTTTTATCAACAATTGGCCCGGAGTCCATATATTTAGAAATGAAGGTAACCGGTAGTGTCCCAAGAAAACACAAGGGGCTAGGTAGTAGGTAGGCAGGCCCAGAGCCTATTCCGAGTTCGAACTTGCATAGATAACTCACTTTCTGTAATCAACAGTAATGTGGTTGAACCCCAGTGGATTTAACAAGCGGTTGCCGTGCAAGATGCGTCCCTTTTTGTAGGTGGTGGACAGAGAACCCCAAAACCCGCTAAGCCCCCCCCCCCCACAAATCGAATTTGCACCCCCCATCCCAAATATTTCGCCAACAGTTATTGATTTCTTAGTAGTGTTCTTAGCCGGCCACATCCTTAGCCCCTCCAAAAAGTTCCGTAGCCCACCCAAATTTTATGAGCTGGCTACGGGCCTGGGCTGTGATCTTATGGATATCAATCTATATTTCGCGTTTCAGTTTCGTCAAAATTGGATAAAAACTGAGACCTGTAAAGTCTCCACAAACAAAATGTGTACGGACAGGGGGGTGACGACAATATACGCTCACAAGTATATATAGGCGTATAAAAAGGAAACGAACAAATAAAACTTGATATCTATATTCAACGTTTATATATTTTTGTAACACAATTATATTAAATAAAAAAGATAGGTTGACAGACAACGAAACATACGCCCACAGCAGCTAAATCGTCCGGTCAGTCAACAAGAGTTGTCGCATATTTTTACTTTTTTCGGTAATGAAAAATTTATAATACACTAAAATCTGATTAAGAGTAACAGCTTATTATGTAATTATCAGAAAATCATTAGAATTTGTTTGCTTTTTTATAAAGTTTTGCCCCACACTAACAATTAGTATAGGAAACATTTAATATGATGGATTTAGCTGTTCAGTTATCAAAATTCATTGAAAATCAAAATATTTGTTCGTTTCAACATCTTACACTCTGTGTATCAATCTGAAGTCAATCGCATATTAAGTTTGGCCTCTAGAGCATCCACAAGATTTTTTGAAGTGATCAAGGGCCATAACTCTGGCACTAATAATCCGAAATCGCTGAAAATCAATAGGCTTCTTGGTCTTGTGACTTTAAACACTGTGTTTAAATTTAAAGTCAATCGGATATTAACTTTGGCCTCTAGAGATTCAATGTGGGCGTATAAACAGTATAATAACAAAATATTGGGGTACATGTATATATAATAGTCCGACATTCATCAGACCAATTGATGTTTGCATACATTATATTGTATAGAACTACATAGCGTTCAACTAATAAAATAAAATGTAAAAATATCAACGTGAAAAGAAAGACAATATACATGTACAAAAATACTGACTGGTTTCAGCTTCAAATCATAAACATAATACATACAATATTGATTAAATACAACCAATATATCAATTTGTAAAGGTTAGATGTACCAAAGAAATGTTGATGGAGGAATACCGACGGGTTTCAGCTTTCCATTAATGTTTTCAACATGGAGAATTCCACGTAATCCAGTTACCCTCGGTTTATATGGCCTCAGAATTGGGGGAAATTATGAGGGGAACTGAAACTGAGTCTGTGCTCGCGTTAATATGACGGGGTAGGGCTTTTTAGTCTTGAATCTAAGTCGTTTCAGATCCTAATCAACTGGAAATAGTGCCACGCGCTAAATTGACGAATACGCTATAAAAATTTTCCAAAATATTCATGAGCACGTGTGAAGAGACACGTGACCACCTAGAGCAGGGTCCAATGTTTCCGGCTTTACCTTGGTATTAAATTGGCCCAAGACCGAAAGTATTCTGGGAAAATAGACAGAGGATGACCATAATTTAACTGAAGTCTTGAGCACATTAAGATACATGTATTTATAAAATTGTTTTTGTTAAATTTATTCTGGTATTTTATCTTTACCGAACATGACGTCTGTTCTACACGAGTATTTTAAACCTTCCTCCAATAACGAGCCCTCGTGATATAATTTATGTTCAAATATTAAAACCGCTCCTGAAAATAAACATAAACAACAAAGTATTAAATGTCCTTGTATCATTTTCATCTTGGATTATGGAGCCACTGTGAAATGGTTGTCATTTCCCACTGGGAAAATATTCATTCACTGCCCGGTTTAATTCATGTGAAAGTATAATTGTGTTCGTTCTTAAGCGGCCCACACACGCTCAATATAATTGTCAATAATATTGTCAATACTTGATATTGACAATCATATTGCGTGTGTATGTGAATTTGAAGCTCGAAATAATTGATGTCAATATGATTGAAGAAATCAAAATTTTGTGCAAGCATTGATCGTGTGTGGGCGTCATCAATAATATTGACGCAATATTTCGTTTTCACGAAGCTCTCAAAGTGAGTGTGTGGGCCCAAACTTCTCCCCCTGGGTGCACCACCGTTATGACCATTTTCCATGTATTTTCCTTTTCTTGGGACTTGGAACCGCCATAGCTAATGCTAAACAAATAGTTCCGTCAATCATGGCTGCTTTCCTCGGAATGTATATTGAGACAATATAATTGAACGTGTGTGAGAAACCGAAATTTGCTTCAATAAAATTGACATCAATAATATTGACAATTATATTGAGCGTGTGTGGGCCCCTTTATACTAAGATAAATCCGAGTGATATTTAATGATTTGTTTGCAGAGTTACTACCCCTGTCACTGAAACATCGTAAACGTTCTACGCGCCAAAACTTAATAGAATCGTTCCCACCAAACTAGACAGAAATATAGGGGATGCTCGATTCACAGTCCAGAACGTCCCGAATCGACAGAATTACAAACGAGTGACGCGGAATTCAGTCCTGGCACAGTTCTGCCAGTCCCGACAGCTGAGGTGGAGTGAGTAGAATCGTGACGTGTTCCTATAGGTAAAAAATATATTTAAGCTGTCATGATTGGTTGAGATATTTTTTATACAGTCGACGCATGCGTTGTACTCCGAAATTCTCCTTTTCACTCGATTGACACCAGTTTTGGAATTTAATTCCGGAACTGTGAATCGAGCATCCCCATCGTTTTTGACACTGGTATCTGGAATGCTGGTATATGGATAAAGATTTTTGAAACGCTTGCTCAACTACATTTAAACGAAACGCGTGTCAAGATTTGAGAGTGGACCATCAATTTTATGTGTTGCGATTGCCATAGACCCCGACAACTGAAAGACATCGCTACTGGACGCTTATTCGTTTCCTCGCCCGCGCCAACACTATGTTTTATTTGAATACGAACCGGTTTTAGGAACAAATTCCACTCGCTCATCTGTTACTCTCGATATAAATGTTGTTGACCCACCTTTAAAACCCTAAATTAAAATAAAAAAAAAGTCATATAAACGTAAGTACAGTTTGAGACAAGTTAGAGATGATATCGTGGGTGGGGGGGGGTGTTAATGAGTTGCTCAAAAAACTAAATTACTTTGCAAATTATATTTTAAATTAATTTTTTTTAAATCCATGAAACTGACCTCATTAAGATATAACTGTATAGTGATCAAACTTTTTTCACCATTTTCCCGTTGATAACATCCATCAAAATGTGGCTTAAAATAATCACCATCGGTGTACCTCAAAAACCTCAACCTGATAAAAACAAAATATTATTATAATCACTTAAAACACATATGGGCTTACACAATACAACAATGAAATTTACCGATTAACAAAACAATAGTGAACATTTTAAGATATTGCTAACCATAACAACGTCCAGTAGTTCGGGCGCGAAAAACATGCCAGGTTCCGTGTAGATGTGGCATGCATAAAAAACAACACCTGACCGTTGGAATTTTAAACGTGCAGAAAAGATGGAGGGTAGACTCCATTTGACTTAATTTCATTTCATAAACCTAGCACAATACATACTCCCCTCTAACACACCCAAACCCGTCCTTGTTCCATACATTAAACCAAGGCCCATTAAATCTTCAAATACCTTTCGTTTAGTCCAATAACAGGATAACCTTTGAACTCAGTACAAACATAATCTTTAATACGACTCCAGATCCTATCAGCTTCCTTCCTCGTATCCCATATACACCGAGCACTTTTTCTAATATCCGTTCTTAACACATCTCTGAAACAAAAAATCAAAATCATTTTAGTAAAAGATTACATTTTAAATACAAAATAGAAACCCAGAAATCAAATATGTAGGCCTTACACTACACCGCATACACAATTTCCAGTTTCTACGTTTACATTATCGGTATTAACCACTGGTTACAAAAATACTTACACAATCAGTTGAAAATGATGAATACCACCTTGGTCTATTAACAGCACGGGTCTGATTTCAATAGCAGACTTTAAATGCCAAATTGTCATTGAGTTTTTGAAAAAAGCATAAATACTGTTATGGCGGAAGAAGTAAAAGCATGTAATAACGATCAAGGACGGGCTGGGAGCTACGGTGACTCAGTGAGTAAGACTTCGGCTCGCTAGCCTGGCGGTTCCGTAATATTCTGGCGTGGTCTCCCATTAACAGATGGCAAGTGTACACATTGGTGTGTACGTAAAAGATCTATTGGCAGTTTGAATTCGGTGTAAGAGTAGGCCGTAGCTCCACTCTCATGTCCGTCTCTCATAGCACACTGTATTACGTACGCCGCTTTTATTAGCCCATAGGGGGCAGAACGGTAGGACGTTTAACTCCATTTTATTTAATTCATTTCAAAGACGGACATACACCATACAGTGTGCTATGAGGAAAATTGTCCTGGACAGCCTATACAGTCAATGGTTGTTATATACTGGGCTCAGTTTTACGTACCATCCGAACGACATGACATTAACTATTGACAGATCCCCTTCCTTCACAACTGGCACGAGGAAACCATCCTGGAAACTGCTAAGGGACTTTCTCGTACCAGATAGAGAGATAGAGAGATTGAGAGAGAGAGAGGGAGAGAGAGAGAGATGGGTTTTAACGTCCACTCGACACAAACTAGGTCATTTTGGGACTAACGTATTGTTCCTTATTTCAATAATTTGCTTGCGCGTAGGGGTCTTTAGCAGTGGGAGGAAACTGGGGGACCCTCAGAAAACCCACGAGATTGGAAGGCGACCCTACTCCTTGTCACGTATAACCGACAGATACTATGATACAGCGCGCACGTGCTAACCATTTGCCCCCCCCCCCCACCCCTCGACTTGGCTACCAAATAGAAATAGAAATATAGATCATACCCAACACATGTTGATAACAAGGCCTCTTCATAACCACGTTTCTCTGTTTTATCAATCAATTCCTGACATTCCTGAAACAATAATCTAACAAATAACAAGGTATCCGGTTGTAATCGGTTAATTATTGTTTTGATACACTGTTACAAATGTGTTATTACATTACAAAACAATATTTTATTTGTACACAGTGGCGTATCCAGAGACCACTAACCCCTAGGATCTACCCCTCCCCCCCTACTTTCACTATATCAACGATATCACCCTTGGTGAAAATGGACGTAGGGTTTATGTTGGTTGGGATGATGAAATCAATGTTATATTCGACTCCTCGAGTCCAGATTTTCAAAACAAATATCCCGCATTCCTTTCTGTTCAGTGCTTTTAGGAACATTGACGTGACTGGGACAATTCTTTTTCAGCAATGTCGGGGATTTACTCAGGATTACTTTTCGCCACCCCATTAGCCCAATAGGAAAAGAACAGTAGAATTTTAAAACCTATTTCATTTCACCACAGTGGGGGATCACGGTGGCTAAGTGGATAAGGCGCTGGTTCGCTAGTCTGGAGGTCGGGTGTTCGATCCCTGCATTGGCCGAGAAAGTTCATCTCGATTTTCCGGCGTGATTTCCCCTTGTCAGTGATACAGAAGGAGGGCCTGACAAGGACAGCTGCCTAGTCGTTCGGATGGGACGAAAAACCGAGGTCCCGTGTATACATTGGAGTGCACGTAAAAGATCCCTTGGAAGTTGGAATTCGATATAAGAGTAGGCCGTAGCGCCGCTGCCCTGGCAAAATTACCCTCATAGCTCACTGTATGGCGTATGTTTGTCTTCCATTAGCCCAGGTTAGGTGCATAAGAGTAGGACGTTAAACACCATTTTATTTCATTTCACCACAGTGAGCCTAAATACAGTAAAATTAATGAAAAAGACAAATAACGGGAAAAATCACTTCTCAACAGCGTTTATGCAATACGTACCGTATGGCAACAGAGTGGTAAACCGTTTATATAAAAAGGTACCGTATGACAACAGGGTGGTAAGCCGTTTATACAAAAAGGTTTATACCTTATGGCAACAGGGTAGGAATCCGTTTAGACAATAGGTACCGTATGACAACAGGTTGGCAATACGTTAATACAATAGGTACCGAATGGGAATACGTTTATTCAATAGGTACCGTATGACAACAGGGTGGCAATCCCTTTATTCCCTAGGTACCGTCTGGCAATCCGTTCAGACACTTCTCAGCAGCGTTTATGCAATACGTACCGTATGGCAACATGGTGACAATACGTTTATACAAAATGAAACGTGTGCTTACAGCGTAGCAGACTGTTTATGGGTACCATCTGACAACGAGGTGGCAATCCAATATATAGGCTAGTCAAATCGGGTATCGGGTTAAACTGGCCCCTCAACACCATGCTGGAAAATTCAGGGACTTACCCTTGATGGGTTAATATATAGCGTAGGCTACCTACCTTTGGTGTAAAGACATTGTATAAACCAAACGCTAAACGATTCTTAAATTCATCGGGTAATTCGATATCTTTCTTAACAATGTCCTCTCGCTACAATATAACATACAATATACCACAATAGATATGGCAGTAAACTGTACATAAAAATATAACATGTAACATGTAATCATATTATAAATCGTATATTATCTAAACATTTTACCATTGGTACACGAAATGTGTAGCATTATGCGTTTCAACACCCTTTGTAACAAGGGGCTCGAAGGAGGAGGCTGAACATATTCCACAAGTCATGTCAAACTATTACACCATATTCTTATCAGGAGAGAAATAATGGACTCGGGTGACGTATTTCATTGAAAAGCACGTGCGAGTAGTGTCTGTATTTTAAGTTGTTTAATAGTCTCGAGCTAAAGACATTTCGTAATATATTGAAACAACACTAGGCTATCGCTCTCGACCACTAAACCATACATAAAAGACAGGACAGAAAAAACTGTACATCAAAATATAGACATAAACAACAATACACATTATGCCAATAACACTATTATTAATCCAAATTTAGGATATCAAATGCTGGGACAGATCAACTATTGTGAAACTATTGAAGCTTTAAGAACCTTTATCATAGATTGTAGCACTTGAGAGAGAGAGAGCGACAAAATTATATTTCGTTTGTGCGCAGGAGGACCCGGAGAAAACCCACGAGGTTGGACATGCGACCCTACTCCTTGTCACTAAAACCCAGGCGCGGATTCAGAGGGGGGCGCACCCGGCGCACGCCCCATCTATTTTTCTGAGGTGGCGAACAATTTTTAGCTCAATATATTCTCGCAAGAAAGGAGAACAAAAATAGTTTAGGTTGGAAATCGTAATTTACAGTACTAGTATGAAATTAGTCCTTGTGGGCATTTTTTACACTCAAAATTCACGGTCTCGGGCTTCGCACTCCCAAGTTCGTGCAGCACGCCCCCTCTTTCTGAAAATTCTGGATCCGCCCCTGCAACCGGTAAGTTTACTGTGGCGGTGCACGGGCGTACACATAAAATTGAGAACTTTAGGAGCGAGTGAATATCTAATAACACCAACTTAACATTATCGAGGTTTGAAAGGAAAACGTAGGTCCAATCCTCGTCATCAAACATATACCAACTAGTAGGCCCAACACAACTGAAATCTGACTAGATATTATACCTTTTCTTTTTTCCATTTACTAAACATAATGTCCGAATCTTTTAATCTGCTACACTTGGTTCGACATCAAAGTAAAATAATTAAAACCATATCTGGAAGTAAAATAAAATGAAAAATGGGGTTCATAAGGCACTGTTTTTTTATGCACATACCGGGATAAATGAAAACAGTCACGCGGTGTGCTTTGAGGAAAAGCAGCGACAAAGTAACCCCTCTTTAGGCCTACTTATTACACCGAATTCCAATTGCTTAAAAGGGTTCTTTTACGTGCACGCCGATGTCCCACTCGGACGACTAATCCGGAAACAGATGACACCATTGTATACCGGTAATAATCAAGCCGGAATGTAGGTGGCACCGTATCGTATAGATGGCACTATTAATGAATTCAACAATCCTGGTCAGACTATAATAGGGCCTATACTGTTCAATTGAAAACGCCCACGACAAATCGAATCGGCGTTAACACTTCGCCAACAGACCTATCTCTCGAAAGCTATTTAAAGTAGCTATAAAGTCTCTAACTCAATATCATCCAAAATCTTCAACATTGAAAACACAAATTATTTGTCAATTTAAATCAATATTGATGCTGTGGTCTTGCCGGAAAAAGATGGGCTTCTGATATCCAATATTTAAGACAAAATAAACATTTTACCATTGGTACACGAATCGTGTACCATAATGCGTTTCAGCACCATTTCTAACAAGAGACTGGGGGAATGAGGCTAGATACATTGCATCAAATCAAACGTATGTAGACTGGAATAACCAGTCGCTAGAAATTTGCATTCGACTGAGGCCACTGGCTTATTTCGACGAACATAACTGATTTGAAATTAGATTAAAAACGGAAACCATTGAATGTAAATCAGTTATATACATTCATATTACAGTATTATATGCGTTGCGACCCACATGTGTCAATTTCTTGGTCCCAAATGTTGGCGATTTAGCTCCTTTAAATAGCCAAAAAAAGAATTTGTCTGGGTTGGTTTCGAATTCCAATACAATGAATATATTGTAAGGGAGAAGATAAATGGATTTTATCAGGATGAAAATACGCTCTTCAGTTGTACGCCTATATTCTGTTTTGCGTATTGAATTTTAATAACAACATTCAAAAAATGCGCATAAGAATATGACGCTATTTTAAATTGCAACATGCTACTACAGGGCAAATCTTGTGTTTTGATAGGTCAATTAGACATTGTTTTAGTAATTTCTTTTAAAATCCTAAAATAGCATGTTACAATGTTGATAAACACTTCCTGTTTCGCATTTAGAGAGGTGTTATTGTCCAATCGTTCCGAGATTTTGCATAAGAACCCGCAACGCTAACGCGTCTTGGGTCCTATTGACCTCAGGACATTTCTATAGGACAATAACACCCCTCTATATGCAAAACAGGAAGTGTTTATCTCACAAATAAAACTGAGCAAATAATAACAGACTATTCTGTAACGTCGCTAACGGTAACTATACTACCATACTAGTGATACTACTACTTACTAGTAGTCAATTAACATAGCAGCCTGTCAGGCACTATTTATAGGTACAAATAAAAGCTAGCGATTCATCGATTTTATAGTAAAACACAGTAGGATGTTATCTGTTATATAGACAGTCGCGATCTAAACATATTAAATATCCTACCATTTTGTGAAAGACTCCGTTTTCGGTTATATTTACACTCGGGACAAGTGTTTCCGTTCCGTAAACACTGAAGCTAGCAATCCTTAACACGTCCTTCAATAACACACTGAGATGTTAGCAACCCTTTTCCCAACAGCTAATTGACGCTAACTATGGAAAGCAAGGGAGGTCACTAACAATTGTGCTGTGCTTAACCCTCGATATTATGCACGCACTAACCACAACTCAAATCAAAATAAAAGATAAAGTTAGGAAAACTGCGCATCACATTATAAACAGCAAAAACGTTGCAATAATATACTTTCAGGTAAATATTTTCGGACTTGCAAGTAAACGTTTTTATACCCGAGGTAATTATTTTCATACCGCCAAGTAAACGTTTTTACACACCAGGTAAGTATTTTCACACTTGCAAGTACAATTGATTGGTAATGGCTTAACACCTACCGATTTAAGGCCGGATTTAATCTAACGGACAATTGATTGGTAATTCCTTGACACCTACCGATTTAAGGCCGGATTATACGGTAACGTTTCAATGGAAATCGGGACATTAAAATCATGTCGGATGGCAAAGAGATCCGGATTTATCAGAGAACGGATGTGACAGAGTCCACTGTAAATGTTTTTACACCCGAGGTAAGTATTTTCATTCCAGGTAAGTATTTTCACACCGCTAAGTAAACGTGTTCACACCGCTAAGTAAACGTGTTCACACCCTAGGTAAACTTGTTGATACCCCAGGGAATTTATTTTCGCATTTATTATTGTTTAAACATTTTTTGGCGTTCTCACTCATGACGGCCAGATCCTCGACGGCCTTGCACATTTTTGCCCATATGGGTTAGGTTTAGGGTAAACAGCGCTAGCCCTAAACCCTAATCCTGGACCAAGCCTAACCCTTACCCCAACCGTAACGCACAATCCACATATGATGTCATATGTGCAGGACCGTCTCGGATCTAGCGTTCTCCCATGACCACCGTCAAAGATCGACCATGTTCCGTCTTACTTGTCAATCTTTATTCTCTTTTCATGTTGACTTATCGATTGGGAAAACCATTAAAGGACAATATTGGTGCCAGTCATTATCACATATGTGATAGAACTGATTAAACACTTTCCAAATATACTATTAACACAGGGATCATCGCTACCATAGAGGAGTAATAAAGAATTCATGATTCGGAAGTGACGAACGCCAAAGGAAAACACGAGTTATCTCTCTATGTGAATGACTGAAGTGACGAGTGATGACAGATAAACGGCCGAATTTCTGCTCACTAATAATTCCTTCGAAGACAAAAAGTTGTTATATGGGACTGCAAGAGCATATCTGACGATTCAATAAAGTAATTAAGTGTCATAAGATAAGAGAACACGGGAAAAATAGAAATACTCCGTACGGCCCCTTGTTTTTTTATTCATTCTATAGGGGAGACCGGGGCACATTGAACACTGTATAGCGTTGGGTTGTATAGTATTATTTATAAAGGATATATCCATGGTGGGTCAATGTGCCCCGGTCTCCCCTACCTTATAAAAACATGGTAATGCACGAACTTTTTTCTGTTTTTCTTTTGTGTTCTCTTATGTAGTGGCTGTCAATTCTTTCTATGAATTGTAAGATATTCCCTCACAGTGTCACACAGCAACTTTAGGTCTTCGAGGGAATTATTAGTGAGCAGATATTCGCCCATGTATCTGTTATCACTAGTCACTTCAGTTAGTTATATAGAGGAATAACTCGTGTTTTCCTTTGGCGTTCGTCACTTCGGATTCATGAATACTTTATTACTCCTCTATGGTAGCGATGATCTCTGTGGTATTATTATATTTGGAAAGTGTTTAACCAGTTCTATCACATATGTGATAATGACTGGCACCAATATTGTCCTTTAATAGAACACAGTTTTTTATTTATGGGAAACAATCACTGGTTTATTGTAAAAGCATGACGTTTCGACAAGTATCCTCTTATCGTTATCAAGCGATATTTGTTGTTTATTTCTTGTAATGTCTATGTAGTAAATTAAATGAAATGAAATGGGGTTTAACGTCCTACTCTCCTGCACCTGACCTGGGCTAATGGAAGACGGGCATACGCCATACAGTAAGCTATGAGGGAAATTTTTGCCCGGGCAGTGGCGCTACGGCCTACTCTTATATCGAATTCCAAATGCCAGGGGATCTTTTACGTGTACGCCAATGTGTACACGGGACCTCGGCTTTTCGTCCCATCGGAACGACTAGACAACTGTCCTTGTCAGGCCCTCCTTCTGCATCACTGACAATGTGAAACCACGCGGGAAAATCGAGATGAACTTACTCGGCCAATGCAGAGTTCGAAGTCTATGTAGTAGGTCTTGTCTGCCGGTTTGTCATGTCGGTTTTGTTTCGCGTGTAGTGCTGTTCTTCTAGACTTACTCATAGAGTCCAACCTCTTGCATTTTGTCCGGGTCCTCCGGTTTCCTGCTACTGCTAAAGACCCGTACGTGCAAGCGAATTATTGAAACATAATTAAACATGTTTGTCCCGAAATGACCTAGTTTGTGTCGAGCGTTTGTTCCCTGAATTGAATGTTGTTTAGCTTTAAATAAAGTTAGCTAACATATTAAAACCACAGTGTTACTATGCAAATATGTATTAACTGCAGTATGGTTTCCAACCTCGTGGGTTTTCTCCGGGTCCTCCGGTTTCCTCCTAATGTAAAGAACCCTACGTGCAAGCGAATTTTTAAAAAAAAATTAAACCATATGTTAGTCCCGAAATGGCTGTCGAGTGGACGCCCCCCCCCCCCCTCGCGCTCTCTTTCTCTCTCCTCATTGAGGATAACAGTTACGTTTTTTGATTATAATTTTGACAGGTATGTAAAGAATAGATTGAAAAAAAACCCAGAAGCGTAGGGAAGAACGCCAGATCGAAGGCGGGCCTACGCATTTTAGCACATATAACGTCATATATAGATTGTGAGTTAGGGCTAGCACCTGTAGATTTCGTCAATGTCTCGAGGCGCCAACCCTAAGCCTTACCCTTAGAGAGGAATTAACATGTCTGTGAAATAAAATGGGGTTTAACGTCCTACTCTTCTGCACCAAACCTGGGCTAATGGAAGACTGGCATACGCCATACAATGTGCTATGAGGGAAATTTTTGCACGGACAGTGGCGCTACGGCCTAGTCTTATATCGAATTCAAACTGCCAAGGAATCTTTACCTCCACGCCAATGTGTACACGAGACCTCTGTTTTTCGTACCATCCGAACGACTGGACAACTGTCCTTGTCATGCCCTCCATTCTTCATCACTGACAACGCCGGAAAATCGAGATGAACTTTCTTGGCCAATGCAGGGATCGAACACCCGACCCCTAACATGTCTGTGTCGTCACCAATTAGCTTAAACATACATTATGCAAGAGCCAAATCTGCATATTGCATGTTTTTCTTTCACTTGAAATGTTTAACTGATCCAGACGATAATCAACTCTCATTTTCAACTTGACCGTACGCATTAGTCATTTCTGTACGGGTCTTTCTTGATTTCATAGAGGACTACTTCCATAACAAATTAATGAAGAACATAATCATATTTCACATTTTATTTAAATGATCAACGTGAATATGCACTGAAATATTGTTCTTATAAAAACTACAAAAAATAAGATACAATTATTCGATATAAATGATACTCTTCCTTGCAAAATGTGAGGAAATAAAAATGGAAAAAAAAACCAAAGCAAAACAAAATTGTAATTAGTTTATCTTGACACGTGGTTACGTTCGGTCGCAGAATTTACTTATCGTTATTGATTTGCTGATTGAGAGCCAGAATTGTTGACATAAAGTCGTACTGATCTGCGAAATCAATCAAACATATGTTCATCTTGTTGGGTCCAGCCGCTTTCTTTGATAGCCATTTTACAACAGCCGGGGGTGCTTTATCGGCGAGGTCCTTCTTTAAACTTCCACAACATTTAGCGACAATGAAGTGAGTATCGGGCGTTAAAACACCCTGGTAACTAAACAACATGTTCTGATCGTGCTTCTTAGGGTGAGGGTCGTAAAGGTTGTCTAAACCATGCACGAGATCGTTCACATCTGTTGTGTTGATCCACGGAGAACGAATGACGCTACCCCGCCATATTTTGGGATATTTCGATGCAATGTCATCACGATGATAGATAACAATGACTTGAAGTTTTCCCGACCATAACGTGTTTAATGTCAGGGAACACATATCCTGCGATGGACAAACTTTATCGCCGAATATGTTCAAAATCATTGAAATTAATTGGTCGTGTCTTGTATTCTCCATCTCTTTGTTGAAGTGGTTAAAATCCAGAATTATGACTTCCTTGGGGTGAGCATCGAGGAATCTACCCATATCCCGTAAACAGGGCTCGACTTTATCAGCATACAGAGTGTGATGAAAATAAAGATCTTCAGAGTCCGGTGTAGTGGTTACTCGTAAATCAAAATATCGAATACCAGCTGTCAGCTGCTCACAAAAGTTCATATTTTGTGTTTTTGCCCATCGATAGATGCACGTGCATCTTCCAAATACGCTATATAAACATTTAAGTGCTTTAGGAGCATCTGGAAAAAGTCCTCCACTTCTATCAAATTAATACGCACCCGAGTCGTGACAACCTGCAAAACAGAACAGGGGCGGATCCAAGAATTTTCACAGGAGGGTGGTTGCCAGGCTCCTGGTAAGAACATCTGACAGTTGACAATGCATAATGCCATCAGCGTCTCTAAATTGCATAGGCATACATACAAATTGACCTTTTTAAGTTAGAAATCCAACACACCGTTTGACGTCAATTTTTATAATGATGTAGGATCACATTGTAAGGCTTTAAAGAAAATTTATGTAGGCTTGTTGCCCCCCCCCCCGGCCCGGATCCGTGATTTTGTCGAGGGGGGGGGGGGTGCACACATTGGAGCAAAGGGTAATACGTTGCAACCTTTGATTGCTTGGGCGGAGACAATGCCAAAATCATGTTTATATCATCTATTAAAGAGCTGGGGCCTATTTCACGAAATTTTAACTAAGATAAGATCCCAATTTTAGTAATTTGATTGGATAATATTAGATTGATTTTAGTGCTTAGCCAATCAAAATTGAAGTATCTACTAAAATTGGATTTTATCTTAAGTTAAAATTTCGTGAAACAGGGCCCAGATATGTGAACTACAACAGTAACAAAACGAAGATAAAAATCAACCATGTCACTCTCATATCAGGGGATGATAGCTTATTAATACACAAAATTTGAATTCTCGTAAAAGAACCACACACCATTTCTGCCCCCCCCCCTTATGAGAAATGACGAGTGACGTAATTAGCTGCCATTTTTGTATTTCTCGAGGCCAACGTTTGTGAGAGAAGTTCAATTCGTTTAAAGAGAGAACTTTTTTCGTTTGGGTATTTGTTAGTACATTGGTAGAGATAAGTTTATAATAACCATTTATCAAGCATAATCCTGAAGCAATGCCCCGAGTAGCTTCCCCTTCTATCAAATCTATCACAAGTACAGCAACACGACAGTCCGACGTTTAATCTGGGTCTTCCCTAAAACTTTGGACAGTGATGTAAGGTATTAAAAACGGTGAAAGTATGTCCGTTTCCAAACAGTATTGTTTAGATTTTATTCGATTTGATAGCCTCGTTTGTCACGCAATTAGTTTTACTGCAATATTCTGCTATGCACTGGTAAATTGGGCATAATAAAATCGTGAATCATGACATAACGTTATGTAAACATATACTGAGCGCCATAGAAAACGCATCACTTAGTTTTTCGTATAACAAAATGATCCTGTAAACATATCTTATTTATTTTGCTTCTTATTGTGAACAATATTCAAATGGGAACACATCAATAACAACACATTTGTGCACTTATGGATGTTTAATCTGTAATCAACGGTACAAAGTCAGAGAGGTCAAAACCAAAAGTACGACACAGATGTCAGTGGCGCGTGTGTCCTCCACTGGCTCTTACGCACGCTGTGCAGCGACGTAGTATGGAATTAACCATCTGTGTCGTACTTTTGGTTTTGACACCCTGACTTAGCCACGTGATCCCCGTACCTACCTGGTATGGCCAACTGATTTAAAGGTGTAGCATGTAGATGGTCAGGTAAATTTAACATCCAATCAGGATTTTCTGGAAAAGCTACATATTTTGACATTTTTACGGCAGCTAGATTGGTTATCTCCTCTTCAGTCTCACATTGAGTTGTCCTCCGTTATCTATATAAGGCGTTATAAACACTGCGCAAAAGAAATAAAGAGCCCAATTAATGCTCCTACAGAGAAATAGAATGAGCTCTGGTTTTCTGCAGCAACTGGGATTGTTCATTTCTGTCTTCTTTATTTTATTGAAAATGTGATTGTTTGAGGAATGAACACTTCAGAAATCAAATGTCTCAGTGTAGTGTTATCCACACTTCAGATGGTGGCGTCATCAGAAATATTGGCTCGGCTGGCTTATTCCCAAAACATTACGACAAACTTGATATTACAGACCTTTGGCAAGCGTAAATCCCTGGTACTTATCGTGTATCAGTATGAATTTTGCGTGTGACATCTTCAATTTGTGTGCATCTCTCATACGTGATACGGCACACGGATACGGTTGCACGTATCGAACAGCTTTCATACTTTTATAGACCGAAATGTTATATCATAGCGTTTTTATGAATCTATATGTATCCTAGAACACGAAAGTGTATATTTAATGTGATTTTAACTATGATAAAGTCTGGAATTTAATCATTATTTTTGACGGGTTTTTCTCAGAATTTTCATACTTTTCCAGTCTGTCTGCATGCTGGTTAATCTACCAGCTCAATTTAAGGAGGTGGGACCTTGCAAATCTTAAATGATTTTATTCTATGGTAAAAGGGTGTACACGTTCTGAAATGATACATTAGTGAAGCTAAAAATTGCTGTCGAGGTCGAGTCGAACTCCAAGTCCAAGATTTTAAATAACATTCAACATTAAATTTTTTCTCAGCGAAAACACGGATGCGACCCGAAAATCTGCCAAGACTATAAATCTACATTGACGCAACGAAATAAGTATACGATACGAATAGGTGATACGGAAGGGAAAATTTCGCTTGCCAAACGTCTCTCTCGGACCCCATTGCTCAGATTCCCGGACACGCCCCTTGGAGACTCATTCTTTTGAATGACGCGAAAATCTGCCAAAACTCTAAAACGTGATACGGAGGGAACAATTCCTCTTGCCAAAAGTCCCTCTCGCACCCATATGCTCAGATTCCCGGACACGCCCACGGGAGGCTCATTATTTTGAAGGAAAGCCTTCTTTATAAAGATATAAGATATTAATAATTATTATGAAGGAGTTCCTACTATATAAAGATATAAAATAAAAATATCAAATAATATTATTTCTACCTGATTGTGCTTAATTGCTTGTATTTGAAGCAAACCTCTAGATTGGTAGGTGTTTAACGTCTGCTGTCTGGATAGTTTCTGTCGCTCGCCCCCTGGCCCTGCTCAAGGTATATATGTGTGTGTGTTTACAATCACCCCTAGTATACACTGAAAAATAACTTGTTTTGAAACAACACAAACTTGTGTTGTTTTCAACACAAGTTGGGTGTTACTATTTAACAACACAAACTTGTGTTGAAACAACACAAACTTGTGTTAAATGTTGAAACAACACAAGACTTCTTTTAAAATTTAGCAAACAACACAAACTTGTGTTGAAACTTGTGTGAAAAGCTACACAATACTTGTGGTGAAATTTCTGAAACTTGTGTTGAAATTTCTGAAACTTGTGTTGAAATTTCTGAAACTTGTGTTGAAATTTTTGAAACTTGTGTGGTTCAATACAAACTTGTGTATAACCACCAACCAAAAACTTGTGTTGTATTTTCACCCAATTTATATCCATTATAGCAAGCTTTCCCTTGCAGTACCCCCACCCCCTTTACTCTGTTTAACCTGTAATGTTTAAATAATGGGGTAACAATAATATTTTTTTTTGTTAAATTATTATTTTTTCAAACATGATGAGAAAAAAGTAAATATACATTTGAATGTTAACAGAAAAATAATTATTATTCTAACAAAATTGTGTTATATAATGAGTATAAGACGTTGACCGAGAATTTTCAGCTAGATTTTAGGTCATAGGTCCATCATGTCAGTAGTGTAGGACATGGCAAGGTATAATTGGGCACAAGCCCGGAATCGACCCCCCCCCTCCCCATTGTGTTCACTTTAAGGGCCCTAGACAATTGAATTATTTGACTCAATGACAAGACCTTCTGATCCAATGTGGGTGTGTTGACCATTTGCGCCCCCTCTCGGGTTCCCTTGACAGTTGAAATATTTGATATAAGAGTAGGTTAGTTGTAGGACAGGGTCACCCTAATAACACAGAAAGGTAGAACCGGAAAGTCACCTTAATGCAATTCAAGGCTTTTTGTAATTCTGGGTATATTTGATTTACATTTGGTATCTAAATATTGCCTATTAAATACTTTATGATTTCCGACCATATTTCTAAGTGAGTTATATGTCACTTTACTTTCTATATGATACATAAATTTGTAAAGAGAATTAAAATCTGATTGTGTTTGGGAGAATATTTAACATTAAAAACAAAAATAAATATTTAAAAATTGGGTCAAATGCATTCTTTTCCAGAATTATAAAATAAATTATAGAAGAAATAGCCAGTACTTGTTGACTATTTATTTTGTTATTTGATTTCAGATCGAATCACCGATGACTTGTAATAAAGTTAATCGTATTGTTTGTATAATCGTACTTGGAAAGCGGTTGAAAGTTTCAACCACTCTAAACAAAACTGGTACGATAGTTTTCGGGTAGCGGCAGCGTGTACCTACTCTATATACTTTCGGAAGTTTCCCCAATCCCTTTACTAATTGTTTAGTACGTCGTGGCCGACGGAAGTACAATTCGTAATTACATTCAACACCTATTGCAGATCTATTTTACACCTTATAATTGTTTTGTTTCTCTTCACATTTTATGTTGACTTGATTTATATTAAAGTGTCTAGACCAAATATCTGTGTTATTTTGTTCAGGGAAGTGTTACCTTTTGACTGACACCTTGCCCTCGTCTACCGATCAGGATTTTATGTTAGCGGAAAGTGGTTGCGTATTGCGTTAATTTAAGCCCTTGGGTAGTGGGTACGCTACACAAGCTTGTCATGTGTTCTTTACCTATTCATAGGCTACATTTGAAACATGGGCTGCGCGCAATAGCAGGAAAGCGCGTTGCCATGATGCGGCCGTAATATTTTCTAATTTTTTCTTCTTTGTAAACGGGGATTTGTCTGGCCTTCCAGCCCCCCCCCCCTCCGACATTCATCTGACCCGTATGTCTATGGGAAAAAAACAAAGAGTAGATTGCTAATTCTGGATAGTAAAATACAATAAATTACCATAAACACCATTGACAGGTAGCTCAATGGGTAAGTCGCTGATGCTTACCATAAGGTCTCGGGTTTTTTCCCGGTGTTGACCGAAAAAGCTCCTCCAGATTTTGCGACGGTTTCCCCATGTCGGTCGTGTAAGATGGGGGGCCTGACAAGGAAAGTGTCTATTCGTTCGTGTGGGCGAAAAATCGAGGTCCCGTGTATACGTAGAAGCTCGCTTGGAATTTGGTATAAGAGTAGACCGTAGTATCATTAGCTAGTCGGAGATAAACCTCATTGCGTTTCATTTAGCATGTAGGTATATTCTTTATTTCGAGTGTATATTATAGATTGTAGTGTTTCATATACCATGTAGGTATATTCTTTATTTGGATTGTATGCTACAGATTGTAGTATTTTCAGATAACGAAAATATCAGACATTTTGTCATATCTTTAAACACGTTTACCTGATTAAATATTCATGGACCTAACCGAAACAACCAACCAGGATGTAATTTAATCTATTGTACATAATATACCATCTCAGCTTGTAATTTAATCAACCATAACGATCAGCGCAACCCTAACACGACATTCGTTGGAAAACATGGGCGGGCCCCTAGAGGGGTGTGTGCAGTCGATACATCGCCCCGGGCCCATGAAGCCCCCGGAGGCCCATAAAGATCTATTAAATTTCATTTACGTCGACATGGCCAGTATTTGTGCAGCAGAGCCCGCGGTCCGATACCTGATGCCGTACTCTGAGAGGTGGTGGTAAAATTGGTCCTGCATCCGCACATGAAAATTGTTTCGGCGCCCCTGAGCATGAGTGTAGCACGTCAAACAAGAACCGCTTAAAGCGTTCTTTCATCCAAAATATTGCAAAAAATAAACCGACAAAGACAGCTATTATATAGATAGTATATCATATGATATTCGAACTTTTAATAATATAAAAAAAAATGATATATTTAGGGATATTAAAATCTGAAGCAAGTAGTGTTATACCGACACGTACATTTATAGTTCAAAGGTAAGCACGATAATATGTAAAGACATTAAACCGATAAAAAAGACAATTATGTATAAATAACCTCAGTCCGCCTACGGTACGAAGTATAAAAAACGCGGGTTTCAGAAAACAAATTTAAAACGTGGGTCGTTTGGTAGCGGTGTAGGAATATATTTCTGCATGGGGTTTATTTTGATGAAATTAGATTTGTTTTAATGAATAAAATGATTTACTTCGTTTTTTATTCATGAACGGGGCCGCTCAAGCTTGTGGACGACTGTATCATCGTACTATTATATCCGGAAATTAAACTAAGTTGTGTGGACGACTCCACCAACGAGTGAGGATGATCACGCAGAACTCGGCACAAAAAACGTATACTATTACTAATAAGAAAGGAATACCCATGTCGCGAAAGTAAACTATGTCGTGTGGACGACTTTACCAACGTATTATTATATCCCAAAATTAAACTAAGTCTTGGCACCACAAATGTCTTTTGAAATTTCTTTCTGTACAAGCTAGATGGCTTGCTTTCACTTTTAACTGTAGTTCTTTGTTGTCAATAATGTCATATTATTCTGTATCATCTGAAATAAGCAGAAGGGAACTTTTCTACAACACTTGTTCTCGTTGCATCAAAGTGACCAAATGTGATTATTTATTTTAAGCTTTTTGCTTCAAGCACTGCTAATTTATGTAAACTACAATTATAGTAGACACATCAACCAACTGTAGAATAAAGTTGTTGTGGTCATTACTTAATAAAGCAAGTAGTGATATTTTAGTTATTATGCATTTAGGTAAAATCATCATACCAAGCTTTATTTCTTGACTTTTGTCATATCTTCTGTATAGTTCCCTTGTTTCGTGTGTAATGAAACTGTTTTCGGCTCCTGGATAAAAATATATAATTGCTCAAAAATGGATAATAACAACTGAAGATGAAGTCACAAGCCCCTTGACAAATTGACATGGTTAGAAGATACAGTATTTAGTTCTACCTACCTATGTCTACCTATGTCTGTTCCAAACGCAGGAGTCAGCTTGCTCCTCTGTATTTGGCTCTATTTCGTCTTTTATTTGAGTTATTTGAGTGAATTGTTTTCTCCCGGTTGCTTTTCTTTCAATGTATGTACTTAAGTAATTATACATCATGGGGTGGTTTTGCCATAGTTGATCTAATCTATTCCCGAAAATTTTTACGTTTTTGGCTGTGATGACTGATTCTGGTAAGCTGTTCCAGTCTTCTACAACTCTGTTCGTGAAATAATGTCTACGCATTTCCAGTCTAGATCTATTTTTAGCTAGTTTCAGTGAATGACCACGAGTTTGGTGAAAAGTACTTTTGTTGATCGGTAATAAATCTTCTGTTATACGTTTGTCATATTTACCAGTTACAATTGTATATGTCTCGATCATATCGCCTCTCAGTCGTCTAAATCTCAGTGATGGAAGTTTTAGTTTTCTTAGACGTTCTTCATATGTCAAGTCCTTCATATCTGGTAACATTTTAGTGGCTCTCCGTTGAACATTCTCAATTGATTCTATGGCTTTAATTTTGTATGGATTCCAAACACTACTCGCATATTCCAGGTACGGTCTGACAAGCGATTTGAATAATAGACAGAATGTTTTAAAATTCAAGTATTTAAATGACCTCCTGATTATCTCAACTATTTGATTTGCTTTATTCACTTGCGCCTGTATGTGCTTTTCGAAATTAAGCTTTGAGTCGATCGTAACTCCAATGTCTTTTTCGGCTTCAACAGATTCTAAATTTACACATAAGCCTGTGTAAGTTGGCATCGTGTAGTTCGTGGTTCTTAGTTGCTGTCGTTTACCAGAGATAGACAGGACTTTACACTTGTCCGGATGAAAACGCAATAGCCATTTTTCACTCCATCTAAAAAGATTATTGATATCATTTTGGACTGTTTCACTGTCACTTAGATTGGTAATTTCCCTATATAACTTCGTATCATCTGCAAACATGTATACATCAGATTCCACGGTTAGAGGTAGATCGTTAATAAATAAAACGAATAATATTGGTCCCAGTACAGAGCCTTGCGGTATCCCACTTGTCACACTGTGTCATTTTGAAAAGGATCCATTTAGTTGTACTCTTTGTTTTCGGTTACTCAAGCATTTCTTAACCCATGTACATGTCTGGTCGCTTATGCCATATGAACGTATTTTGTTGATTAGTCTTATATGAGGTACCTTATCAAAGGCTTTCATGAAGTCAGTGTAAACGGCATCGATGGTTCCACCATTGTCGAGTATGGAAGTCCAATGGTCTAGTACCTTCAAGAGTTGTAGTGTGGTAGATCAGCCACCCATAAAACCAAATTGTTTTACACTAAATAAGTCGAATTTATCCATGTGTTGGATAATTCTTTTTCTGATTAACTTTTCCATTAACTTACATATTATGCTGGTAAGACTAACAGGTCTATAGTTGGATGCAGAGTTCTTACTTCCGTTCTTAAAGAGTGCTGTTATTTGACCAATTCTCCATCATTAGGGTACCGTACATGAATTAAATGAACTGTTGAATATGATACAGAGTGGCCTGTCGATAGTATCTGCTAATTCGTACAGTGACTTAGGGTGTATTTGATCTGGACCAGGTGATTTAGTAGTGTTTAGTTCTTTTAATAGCTTATTTACTTCAGAAGTTGTGAAATCATCGTCATTTGAATGTTCATTATATTTTATATTTTCAAGTAAAGTTTCATCATCATCCTTTTCTATACTGAAAACACTACTGAAAAATTCAGCTAATATCTCCGCTTTTTGCTCATCGGATCGGATCGGAAACAAGCATGGGCTTACATAAATTCATTTTCCTGTATCTTTATATAAAATGATAATTATAGGCAAAGGGCATTATTGTTAAAAAAAACTAATAATAGAAAAATGTTACCGGCCCTTCTTTGCAAATTCTAAACGATCTGCTTAAAACTGGAGGGCCATAAATACATGTACTACATCATTGTCTGAAAAAAAAAATCTAATCATATTGACTGTGGCTGAAATTTTTCACATTATGTAGATTTCATTTCAACCAAAGAACTAACACAAAAGAGCAATAACATATTATTTAGTTTATGCACGAGTTAATTTCTATTTTGGCCAAATTTTCCAAATCAAAATGGCGGCGTAGAAGAAAAATAAATGAATTGACTCTCGTGGAACGTACAAATTCTTACCTACTAACCCTAGTCGAACGATTTTTTTTTGAATATTTGGAATTCTAGTGATAATCGTGTAAAATTTCAGAAAACGTTGATGATTAAGTACATTTTATGATTACAGAATTAACCTACCTTTTCTTCCCCTTGCTTTGTCCGCCATTTTAGAAATACATGCGTTACTTCGGTGTCCCATGGCTGTAGAAATCGGCAAACATCGGTAGAAAATGGCCGATTGGATTCAGTGTAGCTAAACTGATCGTCGGTATTATATTATAATCCAATAGTAGCAGCCGTCGGGCTGTTTAACGTCTGCTTCCACAAAAAGAATTTGCCACTAGAGGTATATTAAACTTAGAGAAGATACATTTGGTAATGAATGTTAATTGACGCATGAAAGAATAAATTTCATTGGTTATTTTTTAGTGAACCAATAATATTTAATTTCGATTTTAACAACCAATTGAATTAAATGAGACTTTAACTAATTTTTCCGACGCAGGCTGAATCAATTGTAAAAACAACAATGTACTTAAATCACATTTAGATTATATATTCCTTTGGTCTACCAGTTTATAGGGCCAATAAAAATCCTCAACTTGCAGACATTTTAACTATAACAGACATCTTAACACCAATTAACATCCAATTAATGTCTGTCAAGCCATTGTCTGTGCAACAAATGTCGAACTAAATAGTGGATATTGTCTTAATAATCTTTTGTTAAGTAACTAAAACATTTAAAAAAAACAGAAACAAAGAAATAATATAAGTTGACATAATTTGACCTCTTATTTTAGTTTTCGTTTAAAAAACAGTACCTTTTCAGTCGAAAATATAATGATACGTTTGAATTTTCTTCACAAAACTTCACAAAAGTTTGCTCTGAATATAAACAATACCTAGGGGTTATTATGCAATTTTATATTTCACGACATACCTGTAATTAATAATAGATTAAAACAACACATTACTTGTGTTAATTATATGAAAACACACAAGATTGTATAAATCTACACAAGTTTGTGTTAATGCAATGAAAAACAACACAAACTTGTGTAGGTTAGTTTTAACACAAGTACTTGTGTTGAGATCCAACACAAGTTTTTTTTCAGTGTAACATTTCAAACATTAATTTAAACAATCCAAATAAGGAGCGATTTACACGTTGTCTTGTATGATTGGCAGATAATGACTAATACTATAAAGCAAGCCGATTCTTTTTTCTTATCCTGCTTTCATTTCGGTTTTTCTTTTTGTGGCGACACCATTCAGCGACGTGTTTTAAATTGACATTTGGGAAACTAGATTTGATTTTGCCCTTTTTACATTTGCTTTATATGTTATCTATCTTAATTAAAATCAACTTGTCCATAATATCACAAATAACTTATTGGCAGCTAAAATAAACCTGTCCAAAATATCACCATAGTATATTAGTCGGTAAATTTGTAATAATCACCAACAACATTTCGAGTATATGATCTAACTCCTTAAGCCCATTGGTCCGTTCGCCGAACCCATTATTTTCGAGTGAACGTGGAAATTGTCTACAAATTTTTTTTGATTGATTTTAGTAGCCTTTTAGTAGAAACTCGGTCACCCTTGAACATTCTGAAAAAAATCAAGATGGCGTCCAAGAGGGCCGCCACATCAAATATTCCCATATAGCTCCCATAGTATTTATTTTAGGATGATAATTTTGGTGTCTAACCGTAAGTTTCTGAGGTCAAGGAATACACTGAAATCATTTATGATGTTGTGGGGTGATTCGATGATAGAAAAATCAAACATGCCAGCCAGTATAGCCCTTTAACTCGTTAGCGGTGGTTGGGGGCGTTTATTTCCCCGAACTAAACTCGTTTTGGTGGCAAACTATAAAGGAGCGTATGGGTGATTGGATAACACCACATACATCCTTATCAAGGACCCGAGGTCACATGGATCGGTCCTGAAAAGGGGGACACAAACTGTTTGTTGAACATTTAAAAAAACACATTTTAACCTCCACAAGACTAAGTAATATCCAGTTAAATCCTTTAGTCGTGTTTATTCCTGCAACCTGTGACCACACAAGCGCAAAATATTGTATATTCTAAGCTATCCCTAGTGCAGCTACAAGCACATGTACTACATGAGCTGCCACCCTTGCATCCACGTCTGATGAGCCACATGGCAGACTCCGGGACAAGTTGGTCGGTTGTCATGATCTCAATTTTGTAGCCAGAAACACGACTAAAGGGATTAAACTGGATATTGCATAGTTTTGTGGAGGTTATGTTCCAGTTTTGCGGGTAGAATTTGTTTTTTTAAATTTTCAACAATCAGCTTGTGTCTCCCTTTTCAGGACCGCCCCATGTGGACCTGGAGCCCCTGATTGGGATGTATGTGGTGTTATCCTATCACTCATACGCTCCCATGTTCAGAAGTATATAGTTTGTCTCTGGATATAGTTTGGTTCGGTGAAATAATCGCCCCCGACCGCCGCTAACGATTTAAAGGACCATATTGTTTGGCATGTTTGATTGTTTTATCATCGAATCAACCCACTCCACAGTGTATTCCTTGACCGCAGAAACATTCAGTTAGACATCAAGATTATCATCCTAGAATAAATACTATGGGAGCTATAGGGGATTATTTGTCATTGAAGTTTATATACCGATCTATTTCTGTAGGCAGAATTGATAATAGTTTAATTTTAATTAAACTATTATCAATTCTCTAAAAAGTACATGTTCTCGTTCTCTAATACAGGGCCAATCAAACCTTCTTCCTGTTTGACATGAATACCCGAGATCTAAAAAGGTTATTTAGAGATATCAGAAAAGCAATAACTACGACAGTTTAATAATATCTCATGTTGTCATTCCATTCTACAAGGCAGGCCAATCAAACTCTCTTCCTGTTCGACGTGAAAATACCCGAGCTGTAAAAGGTTACTTAGAAATATCAGAAAAACAATAACTTGATATCGGTATTTAAACAATAGCTGAGATGTTAAATATTTCACATATGATTAGAAGATTTCCATCGTATTTCAATGATGACAACGGCCACGGGTTTATATTTTCTCTGGACATCTTATTCCACCTTTATCTTGTCTTCTTCTAAGGCCTACACTCGTCCAATTCACAAAGAACGTTTGAGGTTGCCAAGTCCTTATCCTACTAGGGATATTACCGAAGCACCAAGTTATAGCACAGTAACTATTTACCATAAGAGTTATAGTACAGTAGCTATTTACCATTAAAGTTGTAGTACAGTAACTATTTACCATTAAAGTTATAGTACGGTAGCTATTTACCATTAAAGTTATTGAGCAGTAATTATTTACCATTAAAGTTATAGTACAGTAGCTATTTACCATTAAAGTTATAGTACGGTAGCTATTTACCATTAAAGTTATAGAGCAGTAACTATTTACCATGAAAGTTATAGTACAGTAGCTATTTACCATTAAAGTTATAGTACGGTAGCTATTTACCATTGGTTTAAACAATATATTCCATAATTTTAAAGTGAATTAGTACTCAAATTTTCTAAGTGAGCTCGATGATTTATTTATATGGAAAATTTTCCCGTGTAAATAACAAATCAATGCGATAATGAAAGTAGCTAAGTCTGTAACTCAATATTAATCCAAAATTTGACACGTTGAAAACACGCATTATTTGTCAATTCAAATCAAAATTGATGTTGTTGTTTTACCTTATAAAGACAGACTTCTTAAATCCAATATTTGAGACAAAATAAACATTTTACCATTGGTACGCATTTCGTGTACCATAGTGCGTTTCAGCATCATTTGTAACAAGTGACCAGAAAGACGAGGCTAGACATATTCCACAACCAATGTTAAAAGGCGATGCCATAACTTATCGGGAGAGCATGCGCAATAGAGTCAAAACGGAAACAATTGAATGTAAATCAGTGTATATACATTCAGATTACATTATTATATGCGTTGCGACCAATTTGGGCCAATTTCTAAATCCAAAATATTAGCGATTTATCTCCTTTAATGTGTACTTCCGTGGGGCATGGGGGTAACTTCATGAAATTATAGGTTACAAGCTATGGAAGACCAAACAGCTCTTTATTCAATGTTCTTAGTTCTAAATTCATAGTCCTTAATTCTCACTTCTTCATTTGTTGTCGTATTTCGACATTTGTACACTAAAATTAACATTTGTATCTTAAAATCAATATTTGTTTCACAGATCAGACGTTTGTCATATCATATTTGTAAAATGTATTTTAATATAAGATATTTATTTCTTTTAGAAAAT
Source organism: Patella ulyssiponensis (assembly GCA_963678685.1). NCBI lineage: Eukaryota > Metazoa > Mollusca > Gastropoda > Patellidae > Patella > Patella ulyssiponensis. The sequence continues at coordinate 5,099,368 of OY783231.1, forward strand.
CAAAAAATTAGTCTATACATGTATTTACATTTCATCAGAAATACAACGAAAAACAAATATCGAACAACAAATTTCAAAATACAAATCTCCAAATACAAATCTTGCAAAACATTTCTCTAAAAACATTTCTCCAAAAACATTTCTTCAAAAACATTTCTCCAAATACATTTCTCCAAATACATTTCTCAAAAAACATTTCTCGAAATTCATGAACCGGAACATTAGAAACCAACCTGGCATACAATAAGTTACCATACAATAAAGAAGAATCGAGCAAGCATACAACAAGTAAAATCGTACAATGACCGTGTCCGTGACTTTAATGAAATCACTTGCGTGTTATGTGTCTATATATTGTTTAATATGATCTAGCATTAGATGAAATAAATTGAAATGTGATAAATTATGAGACTCTTTTATAGACATCTAGTTCAATGATTTATAAACTGTATAATATTGTTACAAAACTGCCATTGTGGATGTAAAGGAAAGCATGTCTTTTAATACTTACTATATTTAGAAGCAACTCCACTAACTAATCACGTGACATAATATCGCGTGCAACCAATATACTGTAGAGTTGGTAATAAGACTAGAGAATGTGACATTCGGGGCCTCCGGTTTCCTCCCACTGCTAAAGACCCCTACACACAAGCTAATTATTGAAATAAATTGAACCACGTGTTAGTCCCGAAATGACCTAGCTGTATCGAGTGGTTGTTAAACTCCATTTTCCCTCTCTGTAAACAAAGGAATATGTCGCTATCAGACAAAGCCTAATTTCTGAAAATAGACTACTTTCAATATTTTCGTTATCAAAGGCCCGGTCCGATTAGACGTTCTACGAACCTGCCATTTCTCCATCCAATCCCCCCACCCGAATGATGAAAATGAAATAGGGTTTAACAGCCTACTGTTCTGCTCCTAAACTGGGCTAATGAAGACGGGATACGCCATACAGTGTGCTATGAGGGAAATTTTGCTCGCGCAGTGGCGCTACGGCCTACTCTTATATCGAATTCCAACTACCAAGGGATCGTTTCACTAGCGTCGCGGTCACTGAGCGATTGTTCTCATTGTACATGTGCTTATACTCGATTCCCATTATTGTATGGTGACTTATTGTATGCCAGGTTGATTTCTAATGTTCCGGTTCGATGAACTTCGAGAAATGTTTTCGGAGAAATGTATTTGGGGAAATGTTTTTGAAGAAATGTTTTTGGAGAAATGTTTTTGGAGAAATGTTTTGCAAGATTTGTATTTGAAGATTTGTATTTTGAAATTTGTTGTTCGATATTTGTTTTTTGTTATATTTTTCTGATGAAATGTAAATACATGTATAGACTAATTTTTCGGATTTTCTAAAAAAAATAAATATCTTATATTAAAATACATTTTACAAATCTGATATGACAAATCTCTGATTTGTGAAACAAATATTGATTTTAAGATACAAATGTTAATTTTAGTGTACAAATGTCGAAATACGACAACAAATGAAGAAGTAAGAATTAAGGACTATGAATTTAGAACTAAGAACTAAGAACAATGAATAAAGAGCTGTTTGGTCTTCCATAACAAGCGAGTACATATAAGAAAGCTAATTAATGTGTATTTTGTAAAGTAAATAATACATTAATGTGGCCAATGCAATAATTTGTGTTTGCTATATCTATATATATATATATAAGCAATTAATACAATGGTTGATACGATTTCTGTTTAAAATATGTTTGTAATTTGGCTTTAAATCATATCTGAACTAGGGGTTTATAGATACCTATAGTAACAATATGTATGTGGGTTGTGGCATTGTATTTTTGTGGAGAAGATCACGTTGTATTAATGCGATTTACAATGCTACTGACAGATTCTGGTCTCCATTACTTCATGACCATATTGCTGAACCAATGTCAAACATACCCCTGGCTCATCACCAGACTCTAGCCACCAAACTAGAGTCGCATGCCCGTGGGACCCAATTAATGATATAAACACTGGGCTTGTGCTCTCACAAATGGTCTTGTGCTTCATACAGCATGAGCAGTCACCACACACCTGAAATACTGTTATCATAACTACGGGGGTTTGGATGGCCTAGTGGTCTAGAGTGCCGCGCTTCGACCTCTAGCTGGCCGGTCACCTCTGGCTTGCGGCTGTGGTTTCGATCCCTGGTGTGAGCTTATGTGACATGGAGATAGGGGCGCCTTCTCAACCTCGTGGGTTTCCTCCGGGCACTCCGGTTTCCTCCCACTGCTAAAGACCCTTGCGCGCAAGCGAATATTGAAATTAAATTGAAACCAGATGTTAGTCCCAAAATGACTTAGTTTGTGTCGAGTGGACGTTAAACCCCATTTCTCTCTCTCTTCTCTCTCTTGTTATCAAGCCAGTAAGTAAGAGATTGACAGAAAGGGAGATAAATCTCTTTACCGTTAAAGGATTTCCAAAATTCCGTGTTCAAGCCTCAACATATATGTTTTGGTATTTGAACAAGTCACTGTTCTTTGCCACATTTATTTATTGAATGTTTAGATCAAGAATTAAAGAATTATTTATTAATGATTTATTACCGAACAAGTTATGTGATACTGATTGCAACACCTTCTTTTCAGGTCTGCTGTTATTGTAATTTAAAACACCCAATAGTTCTAATCCTGTTCTAAGGGTTTTTTGAATATCAGTACAATCACTCGCACCATCATGCATATATCAATTATTTTTCGTCTTAATACAATCAAATCCCATCATGGGATGTTGTCATTAGTAAAACCAGATCAAATCGTTGTATATACTCCACAACAATCAATTCATTAACCATTTGTGTTTATTTCAGTGAAAGGGGTGGTTGATAGCATTTGATCAAATTCCATTTTCTTAGAACGTTTGTCATGATTTGAACCTACATATCATTGTATATACTCCACAACAAATTACCTATTAATCAATTAGTCAGTTTGTTTTTATTTTCAGTTAAGTGGTATTATTGAATGGTGTAAATAGCATTTCAAATTTATAATCCTTAATTAAATTAGATTTCTTTTAGGTACGTGCAAATTAAGGGAGATCCCTGTTTTATCAGCATTGAGAGTGTATTGTTATGTACATGTATATATTGACTTGTCTTATTTTTAGATTTTATCATTGCTTGATAACGACTAGAGAAGCCTAGTCGAAACGTCGCTCAGTAATAAGCAGTAATTGTATTCCATAGAATTGTGACCTGTATAACACCTGCACTGTTACTCCAGTCTAACAATAAGTCCCATCCTAATGACCTGTGTAACCTGATTTTTAGTTGTGTGGATTTTTTTAACTTTGCCCGATAATTGCTGTAGGGATTCTGGCCTCAATCCTATGCGGCCTTTCCTCTGTAATACATAATTTTAATTTATGCATAGTAATACTAATCATATGTAATTTGGACATTGCCCATAATGTAGGCTATTTTATAATTTAGGATCTTTAAAACGCAGAAAGACATTTCTCCAAACATTTTTCCAATAGACATTGAAATTAAGATTTTCATACAATACACTTGGGTTCTATAAAACGGTTATAATAATAATAATAATGACTTTATTTTCTGAGAGAACATATTTAGTACATGAGTTCTAATTTTCAACATGTCCCTCCTACTCTAAAACTAAGAATCTACATGGTAATGATATTTACAAAGTACATATATATCATATTATATGAGCTTATAATGAAAAAAAATATATCAAACAAACAATATCAATAAAGAGAGAAAAGAAAGCAAATAAACATACATTCAGAGGGCCAGAGTAATTAACAAGGGTTCAAGGATTTAACGTGTTTTACTAACTCCTTTTTGAAGATAAAACTTGAAGACGCATGTTTCACAGTTTGAGGTAGTGAATTCCAGAATACAGAAGCGGTATATTGGAATGTTCTTGTCATTGCCTTTTTCTTACATTTTGGAATTGCTAATTTATTTTGAATTTCTGATCTCAATGTCATGTTAGTTTCGGTCAATTTCGAATTTTCACAGAATGTGTTATATAAATATGATGGTAATTTGTCTCTTAGAAGTTTGAAGGTGAGCATTCCTTGATTGTATTGAATGCGTTGGTAGATTGTAAGCCAATTTAGAGATTCAAACAAAGGTGCCGAATGTGAATCAGCTTTTTCATCCAAAATGCTCCTTGCCGCACGCTTTTGGAGTTTATACAGGACCTCTAGTTTACCTTTTTTGGCACTGCCCCAAACTGTGTAACAGTAATCTAAGTATGGTAAAATATAGCCATTGAAAAATAAAATTCTAAGATGGTGTGGTAAATAAGGTTTTAACTTTGTCAGGAGGTAGATTTTGGAGGATATGATTTTGGAAATTTTGTTAATTTGGAGATTCCAATCTAAATTTTGGGCAACAGTAAGTCCTAATAACACTGCTTCAGAAACATTTTCTAATGATTCTCCATTAATTTTTAGTGATAAGTTGTTTATGTTTGTTTGGTGTTATTAGCATGGTCTGGCAAGAAACAGCGTATAGTCGTTCGAATGGAGCGAGAAACTGAGGTACCATGTGCATATGACAGTTGGAATTCGTTAAAGAAATGTCATTGTGTTTTTCGTCCCATCTACACAACTAGACACTGTTCCACGACAGGGCCTTGGTCCTGCACTACCGACATGGAGGAATCACGCTGCAAAAATACCGGGGAACTTTCTTGGGCAACACCAGTATCAGTGTACATAATCAAACTGTATACTTAGAGGAGTATGGCCGACGACCCGTCAACCCGACATCACAAAATTTTAACTCGAAAATACATTTTTACGTGACATTACGACATTTTTAAGCGACATTTTGATATTTTTAATGTCACGGATTCGGATGAATATGTCGTGTCGGGTAAAAATGTGATGTCTGGTTGTCGGGTTGTCGCCTTATGAGGGCCTACATCACGACATCACCACATTGCGACATGATACCAATCAGGCACAATAATAAATAGTTTTATTTACTTCATTGATTTAATATAACAAATAATACCGCGCTGGCATCCATCCACAAGTAACAATATTTCTCAAAAAATATTTCAATGATAATTTTGTGATCATGCTTTAGACGACACAACATAACCAAAACAACCAAGGGGAGCATTTCATTTTGAGGTCAAGTAATTCTTTATGAATTTTATACATTTCCTGTATGTCATTTCCATGCCCTGTTATGATATTTCGGTAGGCACAACCAGTAGTTGCTGGCTTGGTAAAATGAAAACTCCAATCGTGTATTCGTGGGATTTTTGCTCTTCTTGCACACAGTCCCGTAATATAAATATCTTCTAACCAAAAGTGTTTTGTCTTTAGTGATGCCTCATAAAGTTCAGGAACAGCTTTTACGCTCATGGAATACGCCGTTCCGGAACCATATCTGGGATATGTATTTTCAGAAAAATCTTTAATAGGGGTGTACCATTTTGATTTCGTCTCTTGAACGGGGTGTGCATTAACGAATATATGGCCCAAAATAAATTTTTCAAGGGTCTGTTTTTTTAATGCTTTTAGTAAATTAGGAACATTAACATACATATCGTCATCTGTTTTTAAAGCGTATTTGGCGGTTAAACAAAAAGTGTTAATCCATTTTAGCAGAGCCTGTGATTTGATACTCAAATTCCTGTAACTGTCTGTAAAACTTTCTTGAATGATATCCTTATATATATTGCTTTCGTTGAAAATTTGTTTTTGAATATCTTCTGAGCCACCACTTCCAACCAAAAACAGTACAGTGATATCGGAGGTGGTATCCCTCCCCACTGCCCCCCAGGTATTTCTGATGGCTTCACGTTCTCTAAAATTTTTCATACTTGTACATACGATCATGATTAATACTGTGCTTGTATTACACGCTTCAGGGTGATTTAAAATATAAGAATAATTATGAGGATTGACAATTGTCTCTGTGGTATCTATCCGTTCCGGACTTGTGAGTGATAAATAGTTCTGTAGGTACAGAATGCCATTAATGATAAAACACAAGACACATACCACAAATAAACAATACTGAGTCCGAGGCAAGCGAGGCAAAGCACAGCAAACACGATTTAACCTGAAATCAAAAAACGAAACCACAATAGAACGGAGGATCAGTCCGGGGGAGAGGAGGGTGGGGGGGCGAAAATGAGCACAAAACCAGAATCAACTCTATAGTAAAATTTCGCGTAGAATACGATGCCGAGTGATAACCAGTCCGCCTTCGGGGCAATTTAAAGATATTCGGGGTGTCGTCTAGAACAGTGTTAAATTCAATTATGATTTGGAAAGCAGGAGGGGTGTTATTCTCGACAATTCTATATACTGGAAAACTACCGGAAATACAATTTTATACAGAACACCGGAAACAACCGCAAAACACTAAATACCGCAAAACACACTTTACACCGGAAACATCATAAATAGGTAATCCGGAACCGGGCTATACTATACAACGGAAACTAGCCCTAACTCTAACCTTTAGGGTGTTTTTCGGTATTTAGGGTGCTTTCCGGTGCTTTCTGACATATAGTAAATCCCGTTATTCTAATTTAAAGAGGGTTTTAATTGTTATATTTAATATGAATGGAAAAAAAGATATATTACCAACGGTTTTGGTGGTCATTACTGCTCAACATCTTTAGTATGCGTGACATCTTTATCTATATTCCTGTCAAACTGTACAAATTAGCAGACGGACATGAAAAGTAAAAACAAAGATGAACTATAAATCATTCAGCGAGAGGGAGAGAGAAATGGGTTTTAACGTCCACTCGACACAAACCAGGTCATGGTTCTATTTTATTTCAATAATCTGCTTGCGAGGAGGGGTCTTTAGCCGTGGGAGAAAAACGGGGGACCCGGAGACCATACTCCCTGTCACGCACAACGGGGGGGGGGGTGTTGGGATGGCCTAGTGGTCTAGAGTGCCGCGCTTCGACCTCTAACTGGCCGGTCACCTGGCTTGCGGCTGTGGTTACGATCCCTGGTGTGAGCGTATGTGGCATGGAGATAGGGGCGCCTTCTCAACCTCGTGGGTTTCCTTTGGGCACTCCGGTTTCCTCCCACTGCTAAAGACCCTACGTGCAAGCGAATTATTGAAATAAAATTAAACCATGTGTTAGTCCCGAAATGACCTAGTTTATGTCGAGTGGACGTTAAACCCCATTCCTCTCGTTCTCTCACGTACAACCGGGGAATCGAAACCACGGCAGTTGACTCAATGATAAACCGTATTATACAGCGCGCACGTGCTAACCATTCGATCACCCAACACCCTCTTCTAGTATTTCTAGTGCTAAAATGAGACTTCACTTCAACTTATAAGTTTAGAGTATGTCTTTGCGTCTCGGGATTTACACATTCCATCATCTTCCTATATAGCAACTTTAGACTTTTGACAGGTTGATTGAGCAGGAGTAGTCTTGTTTTTTTTTTACCTCAAAACTGGCTTCAAAAAATGAACAGACAAGTCGATACAGAAGTTCGCAAGTATAATTTGTCATGTTGAGGACATTCCCGAAATTTAGAAATACCAAATGGATATCAAATGGGACCCAATCAAGAAGAATAACGTTAACACTACTTGCTCAGTTATCTGTTTGACGAGCATGAATTAAACTGCTCGGTGTTCTTGTCCATCCTTAGCAAAAAAATGTTCTTTATCGAACTTATTTTCGATAGTAATGTACAATTACTGGAACATCACTCTTACAACCAGAATCATAGTGTTTTCATGTTCCAAAGCCCCAAATGCCCTTATCTAGCCTGACCTTATCGTAGAAGGCTTGTTATGACATTCAGTCAAGACAATCATCTATTGAACATTTATCCAGATTTTGAAACAGTTTTTTAGTGAGCCAAAGTGGGCCCTAGGTGTAGTTCTGCAGATGAAGATAACAACCCTTATGTTTTCATATGGCCAGCATACTGTGCCCCAAGAACAATTCTAAAACATAATCTACACAACCTTAAATAATTGACCCGATCTTATACAACAACACTCTTTTAGTTTATACCAATTCTAACATATTTTGAAATAGTGCAAAATTACATAAAATACAGCAAGAGAGTTTCACACTTTAACATTTAAAATTTCGCTCCAAGAGTTTGTAACTCACTGTCTATACCATTGTATTGTAAACATAAGATTTATCTATTTCATATGATTGGAGAGGAACTTATATAGGCCTTTGCCTGTTGTTCAATCCAATTAAGTTTATTGAATAGATTTAAACTAATGTTTGAACATTCTGGATGAATTAGAAGCGAGGGTTATTGTGTTCCAATCAAATTGCTTTTCCCTTCTTAGCCTAAGCAGAAAATGTTAATCATTGAAGTATTCAAGGTATCGGTATAATGACATTATACGATCCTAAAACATACGACCACGAGTTATTATGAAGATCTATAATATTAATACAGTTATTATGAAGATATACAATATAAACAGAGTTATTATGAAGATATATAATATTAATAGAGTTATTATGAAGGTATAATGAAGATATATAATATTAATAGAGTTATTATGAAGATATAATGACATATAGTATTAATAGAGTTATTAGAAGATATAACATATTAATAGAGTTATTATGAAGATATATCATATAAATAGAGTTATTATAAAGATATAAAATATTAATAGAGTTATTAAGTCATTATGAAGATATAGAATATTAATAGAGTTATTATAAAGATATAACATATAAATAAAGTTATTATAAAAATATAAAATATTAATAGAGTTATTAGAAAGATATAAAATATTAATAGAGTTATTAGAAAGATATATAATATTAATAGAGTTGATATGAAGATATTAACTAAGTTATTATGAGGATATATAATATAAATAGAGTTATTAGAAAGATAAAAAATATTAATAGAGTTATTAAGTTATTAGAAAGATAAATAATATTAATAGAGTTATTATGAAGATATAATATATAAATAGAGTTATTATAAAGATATAAAATATTAATAGAGTTATTAAGTTATTAGAAAGATATATAATATTTATAGAGTTATTATGAAGATATAATATATAAAGTTTTTATGAGAATATACAATGTTATTAGAGTTATTATGAAGATATAACATATTAATAGAGTTATTATGAAGATATATCATATTAATAGAGTTATCATGAAGATATATAATATTAACAGATTAACAGAGTTATTATGAAAGAGTTCCTAGTGCATAAAAATATCAAATAAATATATCAAGTAATATCATATTACCTGTACTTAATTGCTCTTGTTTTGATGCAACTCTAGATGAACGGGTGTTTAACACCTGATGATTGGATAATTTTTGTCGCTCGAATGTTGTTCCAGCCCTATGTAATCTTTATTGTCGCCCCTATTAACAACCAAAAAAAATAAGGCGTGATTGAAAAGCAGACGTGTGTGATACGTAGATTATTACTAATGTTTCTATAATTACCTTCACCACAAAAAGCAAATTACCTTCACCACAAAAAGCAAGCGGATTGCACTGGACATAACTGATTTGAAATTAAAGTCAAAACGAAAACAATTGAATGAAAATCAAACCATATACAATCCGATTACATTATTTTATGCGTTTCGACTCATTTGGGTCAATTTCTAGGTCCCAAATATTAGCGATTTAGCTCCTTTAGGTCTGAGAATTTTTTCTGAACTCGGGGCCATGTTGTTTTAATGTTGTTCCCAGTATCAAAGATATATGGTGTTTCACATATTATGTTACAAATCGACTCGATCCCTTTTATCATGGTCCAAAACTACCATAAAACATGCTTACAAAAGTATTCTATTAATTCCAAAAAGTGAAAACTGATACATTTCGAGCTTCACTATGTTTTAAGAAATAAAAAATAATCGACCCAACGTGTTAAAGAATTAGAGCAACTGGGATCCGGAGGTGGACACTACGTCAAGTTAGGCCTGAAGTTTAGGGGATTAGCAGGTTGTAAAATCCGAGACAATATTTCTGCTCATTTAGATTCATATATATATATATATATCAGGGCCTTATGTAGGATTTTAAAAGTGGGGATGCAGCAGAGTTGTGGTGCGCCAATATTATGCCCATGTTACTGAACGCGGGGACTGTCGAAATCAAAGTCGCTAGCAAGTAATCCCATAGGGGCGCATCTCTAGGGTGGGGGGGGGGTCCTTTTTCTGTAGGTGCAATGTACCCCCTGCACCCCCGTTAAATACGGCCATGATATATGTATATGATTAGGTTGTAGTGGGACCCACACGGTGACGAGGCTTGGAAGGTTTGTTCCAAGTTAGTTTGAGACAAGAAATATGACCTCTAGACATGTGTCTGTCAACTGAAATTAAGTCCACCAAATAAAGTTGAAATTAATAGTAGAAGACATCGAAAATATCTAAATTTACCCCTTTAATAGCACGTGCAGGGGGACTGCACCGCACACAATTAAACAAAACAAATATATTGACAAGACACAATAGGCAGGAATCACAGACAAACACACATATCAAATTAAGTGAATGGATCCGAGTGCTAGCCGTAAGCGTCCACTGCGCTGTACAGTCCAAAGCCACTCAAACTTGAAAACAAACCACCAGGATGCTCCCAAACTATCAGGATGCTCCGATCCACACTCTACAAATAAAATGCATTTGAAAACTTCAAAATCCGAGAAAAAAATTTCCCAAAGCAGCATCCGTATACCATTTTGTTAAAATCCAATTGGTGGATTGGGAGAAGAAACAGAATAAAATTTGCGAGATTAAGGACTCAAAAAACAGAGAAAATGTATAAATTTCACTTTGTTGCCACTTTGTACCGGATGATCCTTCTTTGTACACGGGTGGTTGGCCGACTGAATGGTTAGCACGCGCGCGCAGTATCATAAAGCCTGTCATTGAGCCAACTTGCGTGGTTTCGAATCCATGGTTATACGTGACAAGGAGTAGGGTCGCCTGTCCAACCTCGTGGGTTTTCTCGGGATCCTTTGGTTTCCTCCCACTGCTAAAGACCCCTACACGCAAGCGAATTATTGAAATAAAATTAAACCATATGTCCCGAAATGACCTAGTTTGTGTCTAGTGGGCGTTATACCCCATTCCTCTCCCCTCTATCTCTCTCTCTTTCAGTTATGGCTTAGCTATCGCCTGAATACCTTACCTATCAAACTACTTTTGCCAGTGAAATCGAACTTGAAACTAGTTGGGAAGACCCCCGGCACCTTCAGCTATATATGGGTACGAGCATGATTTGCTACTATATTATCTTAGCCCACTGCCACCGTTGCTTAATTATACGACTGAGGCCAATAATTTAAAGTTCTCTGTATTTTCCATCGTGGTTTCCCAACTTTCAGACGTGCCGGACGAGGAATAACGCCGAATTGTTCGGTTTGGACGAAAAATATTGGTACCTTATGCACATTTGCGTAGGCCGTAGCATGACTGCCGAGGCAATATTAACCTCATTGTACACTGCATGGCGTAAGCCCTGCTTCATTAGCCTGGATGGACCAGAAAAGCAGGGCGATCAACCCCATTCCGTATAGAAGAACAAAAGTGCGTGGAGAGATCCGGCTCTCACCTTACAAATACGTATCACGACTGTCAAGGCAATATTAACCATAGTCTCGGTCACCCAGAACCCCTACCTAGTCTGCATTCGTACAATATTTTTCTGGATGATAGAGACAATATTAAACACATAGTATACTTTCCTCTGAATTACCGTCTTGCCTATAGATGTAAGTATTGCAGGCACAGTGCTTCCACTGTGAGGAGCCCTATAGGCAAAACACTTTTTTTTTTACTTTTCTGACAAATGACACATCCCGTTGGCATTACCTGTGCACCTGCCACGTAGGCTGACTGGAAGGAGGGGTTATAATTCTTAACCAAGGCGTTAACCCTCTGCATTCTACGCCAGAGGCCCTTGGACGGCCTCATATTATGACTACTCGTGCCCTTCACATATGCTGTCCTCCAGTGTTTCAGACAAACTAACAGTTGGGACACTTCCCTCTTACGGCAAGGGCCGGTAACTCAGTGAATAGTATACTTTCCTCTGAATTACCGTCTTGCCTATAGATGTAAGTATTGCAGGCACAGTGCTTCCGCTCCGTAATTCGTTTACGAATATCAAAACTAAGACAATGACAACAATTCTAACTTTATTAACATTCAATACCAACTCAACCCACTTCGCCCCATAACACACTTCACTTCTCCCCATAACACACTTCATCCCACCACACATTTTCCTAATACATTTTTGGTAATCCCGGTCGAATTATTCCGTACATACGGGCTTTGAACTTTTATACATTCTGTTCCCACTTTGAAGTATATTCGTTCATTCCCGATAAATTAACCCCAATGAATCTAGCTAATTTTAATGCCGCAGATAAGTGATACCCGGCTGTTATAGATGACTACCCAAACCCCTTTGATTTCACACCCGTAATCCCTTATTGGCTTTAACATAAGTAAGCGCATTGATTTGCTTCCACACAGGCAAGCTCACTTACTTTGCTTCCAACACAGGCAAGCCTCTTAATTTGCTTCCACAAAGGCAAGCCTCTTACTTTGCTTCCAACACAGGTAAGCACCTTACTTTGCTTCCAACACAGGTAAGCACCTTAATTTGCTTCCATACAGGCAAGCCCCCTTTAATTGGCTTCCATCTAAACTATGCTCCCACAAAAGGTAAGTCCACTTTAATTTGCTTCCATCTAAACCCACGTTTCTCAACCTTTTCTCACCGTTCACCCCTAAATGAATTCTCAACCGACCCATTTACCCCCAGAATTTTGAGGAGGTTACTGACCGCGGAGCCGTGGCCAGCGAAGCCGGTCACCGCGAGCGCCGTAGTCGCGAAGCCCGGAAACCTTACCACAGATGAAACAATGAGGCTTCTCGACGTCATCCGCGCCTGTTATCGACTTGAATCCGAACAATACATACTCTTCTTGGTATTTATGTTCTTTGGAGGCATGAATTTGAATCAAAATCACATGGAACCAAAAGCACGTATAAAAATTCAAAATGAAACTAAATTGGGGATTCGTCTTTTGAATGAGCTAGACAATGGACACCTGCGCCGTTTCCCACTCACACAGCCAAGTAAACTAGTTATCACTGATGGGCGGATCGCGAGATCGAGGCCTAGACTGCCTTGATCGAGCACGATCATCAATTCAAATTGAAATTGAGAAAAAGTTGACAACTGAAATATTGAAATGCAACTTCACCTCTCATAGGACTGCTGGAACAACTGCACAACCTTTATATGACCATTTTTGAAGTTACTGGGAGTGTGGTCATTCACCCCCTGGACGCGAGCCATTCCCCCCTTGGGGGTGAATTCACCCCAGGTTGAGAAACGCGGATCTAAACTATGCTCCCACGCAGGTAAGCCCCCTTTAATTTTCTTCCACACAAGCAAGCCCCCTTAATTTTCTTATACACAGATAAACCCCTTAACTTTGCTTGCGCACAGGTAAGCCCCTTATATACTCAAAAATGTTGACCTTAGCGTATGTTCCCGGTTAGATTGTGATGTGGAATAACAAATCTGAACAGTCTCACTTAAAATTATTAAAGACAAAAACAATCACGGTACTATAGACGACACATCAGAAATAATTTAAAACGGCCTTAGTGTATGTCCCATTTTAGATTGCGGAACAACAAGGCTGGACAGGTTCCAAAATTATTAAAGAAAACATTCGCATTACCATTTGCTTCCACACAGGTAACCGCCTTAACTTTGCTTCCACACAGGTCACATAGGTAAGCCCCTTAATTTTGCTTCCACACACCCTCTTATATACTCAGAAATAGGTCAACCTTAGTGTGAGTTCCATGTTAGATTGCGAAACAACAAGGCTGGACAGGTTTCAATATTGTTAAAGAAACCATTCGCATTACTATACTATTCAAAAAAAGTAGGAGATATTTGATTTTGGGGGCATAATACTAAAATATGCAAATGACTACGAAAAACGTCACTATAGAACCTAAAAGAAGAAACATTTCCAGTTACATGTGACGCCCAAACGCATCAATAGCTACCGCATGGAATGCAGGTAATGCTTGGGATCATCATGGGGGTCCAACCCAAGATTTGCACGACTCTGACTTTGAATGTTACAGTCATTGTGGCATTGAATTCCAGGGTGGAAACATCAGTTTAATTGTTTTAGTGACCAGAAAACAAATTTTGATATGCGTCGGCTTACCCAAAATGAAAGGTTACGTGCCCTTGGCATGCTACAGATCGGCACAACACAGGCGGTTGTGGCGCGGACGATGAATGTTTCTCAGTCTGTCATAAGCAGGCTATGGTCCAGATACCGTGATACACAATCGGTACAGGACAGACCACGCTCAGGTCGACCAAGGGCGACAACTCAAGCCCAGGATCGATTTATCCGTACCTTAGCCTTGAGAAATCGTGTCATCACAGAAAATCAGATCAGCGCTCGTCTTCAAACAGACACTGGTGTGAGAGTGAGAGGCAAGACGATTCGGAATCGACTGCATAGGGGTCACCTTCGCGCCCGACGCCCTCGCGTGATCCCTTGTTTGAGAGATCATCACATTCAGGCAAGACGTCGTTGGTGTAGGGATCGTCAACACTGGGATAATCGACGCTGGAGCAATGTGATGTTTTCAGATGAGTCAAGGTTCACTGTTGATTTTTTGGACAGACGTAGGAGGGTGTGGCGTCGTCGAAACGAGCGCTTCCAAGACGTTAACGTCATCAGACATGATCGATTTGGGGGTGGTTCTGTTATGGTGTGGGGAGGCATCACTGTTGCTGGAAGAACGGCTTTACATGTTGTTGCAGGGCGTGTTACAGGCCAGTACTACCGGGACAACATCTTGGCAGTCCATGTTGTGCCGTTTGCACGACGTCATGGCCGCCGTTTCATCTTCCAGGATGACAACGCAAGATGTCACAGGGCCAGGATCGTTACAGGTTACCTCCAACAACAGAACATCACCACATTACCTTGGCCAGCACTGAGTCCCGACCTCTCCCCCATCGAGCATGTCTGGGACATGCTTGGACAGAGGTTACGTCAACGTCAACAACGTCCTGCCAATGTCCAAGAACTTGCTGCTGCGTTGCAACAGGAATGGGACAATCTGGACCAAAATGACCTTAGACGTCTCATTAGGAGTATGCCACGTCGGACCAATGCTTGTTTGGCAAACAGAGGAGGATTTACCCGTTACTGACTTTGTTGTGATGCTGTGGTAACTTTGCTGTTTGAACCCGGGTATCATTTTACCCTTATAATGGTCAATCTGTGCCTTACTTAGTCTAACGATCATTTGGAATAAATCGATGAATGTGAACTTCATTTCATTTTGTCATTTGTTTCTTCGTCAGTTTCATTAGGTGACTTTAATAACACTTAAAAATCAAATATCCCCTACTTTTTTTGAATAGTATATTTGTTTCCACACAGGTAAGCCCCTTAACTGTGCTTCTACTCACCCTCTTATATACTAAAAAATAGGTCAGCCTTTGTGTATGTTCCATGTTAGATTGCGGAACAACAAGGCTGAACATTCACGTAACACTTGCCGACACATCAGAAATGAATTAAATCAACCTTAGTGTATGTCCCATGTTAGATTACGGAACAACAAGGCTGAGCCTTTTAAAGAAAAACATTCGCTTTGCTACTTGCCGACACAGTTGAAATAAATTAAGACAACCTTATTTTGTGTTCCATGTTAGATCGCGGAAAAAAACATATTCCTTAAGCAACGTTCGCGAGTTATACAACATCTCTCCGTTGCTTGAATACTCAGCAATTCCCCGAACTTTGCGCTAGTTGTTTTTACAAGTGACTAATTAGCATTGTCCAATCAGAGTTCGTGGCACCAAACACACTGTAAACAAACAGGGTTTTTTAAATTGAGAAACTCGTGGGAAAACAGCAACCGTGACGTTGATCGATCTTTGAACTTTGCAACTCGATTGTCACATGTAGGCATTTTAGCTATAAAGCACGAGACTTGGTATTCACGGCGACTGATGAATCTGACAGGTTCTCAAGCTGGGCTTGTGACAATCGAACTTAGTGGCGAAATATACAGGGTATTACGTGAAGGGTTTCATAAGATGTACGTAGTTAAAGGCGAGATCAAGCCTTCTAGTGAAGATGCGGAACAACAAGGTTGAACATAGCTCACATAAGTTATCAAAGAAAACACTCACTTTAATACTTTGTCGACACAGTGGATGTTCCATGTAATAATTATATTGCAGAACAACAAAGCCGAACAGGCTCCCCGCAAATAATAAATAAAGACGAACAGGCATTTATTACCGTGTTAAAGTTGGCAAAATATCCTTACCAGTTAACCACTGTTAAACACAAGTCAAGCGTTGACACGCGCGTGACCCATATCAGCGTCTTCGTTAAAATACCGACATACTGATGTTACGTATAATAGATAGATAGATAGATAGATAGATAGGTAAGATAAATTTTATTATATAAAACACCCATTTCGGGCAGCATGTAAATAATACATATTATGCATGAAAACAGAAATACATAAAAAGTGAATGTAAAATAGTAAAAGAATGAAAAACATAAAAAAAGTGGATGAAAATTACATAAAGATGAAAAGTACATTTATATAGCTTGAAGTTAAAGTAAAGAGGTCTTCGAATTGTTGATTATTGTTATTATTACTATACCTTCTAGATTCACGTTAAGATCTTATTGTCTAACATTTTAATAGCCGCGACAACTAATGTTAGATTATCCTCCATTCTAGCTTCTATATCAAAGATTTTCTCTGGCCTGTTCATCACCAAAATTTATGTCAGTCGCAAACCATTGTCGATCTACATGTATTACGTTCAAAGTTTCGATATTTACATCAGGGACGATATTGGTCAACTTCTTCGGGGGTGAACCATTTCCTCAAAACGTCTACATAAATGTATTTGCAAAAGGGTTTACTTTCCCGTTCAAAGCTGTTTGTGAAATTTTAAAGCAAATCGTGAACTTGACTTGACGACTCAAATGTTTCAGACAAACTAACAGTTGGGACACTTCACTCTTACGGCAAGGGCCGGTAACTCAGTGAATAGTACACTGCACGGCGTATGCCCGTTTCTTCATTAATTAGCCTGAATAGACCCGAAACCCCATTTCCTTTTGTTTCATGTATAAAAAAGAACATAAGTGTGTATAGGGATCCGACTCCCACCTGACAAATATCTAAGACGATATGCAACATAAATTCCTAACATATACAATACGATTCAACTCAACGATGGCGTGTATACAACATAGATTATAAATATCTACAATCAAGTTGTTCATGTGGTCAAGATGTTGAAGACTGTGAAAATTATTTCTTACACTGTCCACTTTACAACTCCCAGCGAAATTTAACAATAAATAAATTAGATTTTGAACATAAAAAAATAAAAACAATCCTTTCTGCATAAACAGCTATTTCTTTTGAGGACTATTCCTTCATCGTTAACTTTATCAAACTAACTAACCTCTTTAAAACTGACTAGATCTTTACCAAACCTTCCCCCAACTCCGGTGAGAAGGTGAACTCATAAAACTCAAAACTTGGCGAACTAATTTTGGGCATCGACATCGTCGTATTGAATATCTAGCGTTATAATCTACTTGCATGTGTACTGTATGTTCTTTCCAAAGGATCTTTACCTTCTCCTTCTGCACCCTGTAACATAATTAAATCAAACACATCCAGTCGTCTATCTTCTTAATGATCATTGCGTCTATGGCTTGTTATTGTATCCATATATTATAGTATTTTAAATATATCTGTGACTCTATGGAACTCACAAAGAAATAACATATTGCTTAAACCAAGTTAAATCAACCGTATCGATGTATATTTTTTAACCGTATCGAACTGAATAAAATATACGGTATGTTGTAGTTAAGGTATAAAGTTGTCCATACCTCACAGGTAGCACAATGGGCTCTATAATCATGAATCGAATAACACAGTTATATTGACTAACAATTACTATATGTTTATGGTTTATTTCACTGCGACGTTTTAACATGATTTAACAAGTCGTTATCAAGCTTTTAACACATATAGCTAAAATCGAATAAGAAAAATATGAATATATCTATACAAACATCAGTGTGAACTATCCAATGGGTTGCAAGTTAACATGAATAGCTATCAAAAGCTTATGATGAATCAAGGTACATACTAATGTTACGTTTTCTTCAATTCTTAATTAAAAAAATCCAAAGTCGCAGGTTTTCTCCGGGTACTTCGGTTTCCTCCCACTGCTAAAGACCCCTACGCGCAAGCGAATTATTGAAATAAAATTAAACCATGGGTTAGTCCCGAAATGACCTAGTATGTGTCGAGTGGACGTTAAACCCCATTTCTCTCTCTTTCTCTAATAAAAAACCTAAAAGTTAACGACCTACCTAGAATTGTTATCCCATTAATTTCTCCGTCGAGTTTTAACGTCTCTCGGTTCGATACAACCCATATCCTTTGCTAAATTTCGAATATTTCGTCACTTCTCAAATTCTACATAAACATTACTACTGTGCCTGCGTAAATTGGATCACGTATATCATGTAGGAATAAGGGTATTCCCCCACATCGGTTGCATTCAGTTAATAATGTCTTATGAAGGAGGATTTGTTTTGCGGTATTATTGTTTTACATTTAATGAGATACACAGCTGTATGTGTTTGTATATACATAATTAAAATATAAACAGAATTGCACAATAAATCACGAAATTATAGAAACAACTAAACGAAATTAAATTAAATGAAATGAAATGGGGTTTAACATCCCACTGTTCCGCTTAGAACTGACCTAATGAAGACGGACATGCGCTATTCAGTGTGCTATGGGTGAAATTTTGCCATGGATTGTACGAGCGGCTTTTGGACCGATGACGTCAGACATCGATTAACCAATCAGCGTTGACGTTTCTAGTGGTCAACCCACAGTTCCGTGCATTGTACGCCAAGAAGTCGCCGTAACAGACCGTTTCATTGGCTAATCCCTCACCTCAACCGAAACGCCGGTAATATAATAACTCGTCCAGATCCTAGTGTTCTGAAGACAAGTAAATCGAAATTTTGAACTATAAGAAACGAAACGAAATATGATCTGTGTTTTAATCAGATTGGTAATAATTTTGTTATTCACCTTTATGTTAGAGGTACACCATATTATAATATACTTTAGTTTATATGGCATAAGGGAGTGATATTAATATATGCTCGAAATGTAAAACCCGATAGCTTTTAAAAAGGAAAGATATCGCTGTATCCATTAAAATTTGATTTGTAAACAATTCCAATGAAAGTCCAAAACAGTCCCTTGCTCTTTCGATACACGTGCTCACTCCGTGCCCTCTATCACCGTCAAAATTACCGTTATAACGTTGTCTTAACTTAAATCCAACAGCAAAATCCCACACCCGAAAAAGTAGCACAAAAAGTATAATTGCTGTGACATGATATAGGTAACACTATCTTGTAAATAAACCCAGATATCTGAATATTATAACTATTATCACCATCAACATTATTCTATTATATGCATTTATAAATAATATACAATATATAATGTCTTGATATATTAAGCAGTATTATAATCCGATTAACTATCTTTACCCTGATCTCCCCACACCCTGACCGCGCCCTCCCCCACACACACACCCTGACCCCCCCCCCCATCCTGACCACACCTCGAGATATATTAGTTACATATCCCATGGACGTGACCATTACTCGCTTTGTCAATTACAAAAGCTTTACTATTTGTTGACACTAACTTAGTCCATCCTATCAATATCAAATTTCACCCTTATATTGATCAATAGTTGCTTTCTGTTTAAAGTACTCCATATGTCTGTTGTGACCCCCCTACACCCTTGTAAATATTTGTTAACATTTTTTGTCTTGTACCTTTATTTTGTATATTTTTCTTCTAAATGTAAAACGCATTGTATACTTTTGATCACATTCTTCCTGGAGGTAATACATCCCTTGGTAAAGTTTTATTTCATCTTAACTTATTGTCATCGTATTATTGATTATTTCTTATATTATTATCGGTGTCGATGCCAGGCCTACATCACACATTGTAAATTTATATTATCTGCAGGAAATACAACTATGTCGATAACCAGTTATTTTAATCCAAACACTATCACTTAATATTTAAATATATAACGCTAAACGATATAGTTTGTATTTCTTACAGATACTTAATAACTTTTAGTCTTACGAAGACCTGCTTATCTTTTAATATTAAACTTTTAACATTGTGCGGGGATATCCACCCAAATCCGGGACCTGATAAATTTTCGATTCTGCATTTAAATGTGCGAAGCATTAAACACAAAATTGACGAAATAACAGTAGAATTAAAAGATTTCGATATACTAACTTTTTCTGAGACATGGCTAAATAATAACACACCTTTAGATATTTTGAGCATACACGGTTATCATCGACCCGTATTATTGAATCGCGAAGACGGTAGGGGTGGAGGGGTTGCAATTTATATTAAATCAAACCTATATTTTAAACCACGTTATGAACTTATCATTAAAAAACTCGAGGCGATTTGGGTAGAGGTGCATTTCAGAAACAAAAAGTTTTTAATAGGTTCATTTTATCGTCAACCTTCAGCTTCCATTGATTATTGGGACCTCGTAGAAGAAAGTTTTAATGCAACTCGTGATTTTGTTGACTATAATATTATTATTTTAGGAGATTTTAACGTTGATTTTCTTGCTATTAAAAATAGCAGACTACATAATCTGATAAACACTTTTAACTTCTCTCAAGTTGTAAAACAACCAACACGTGTTCAGCCGAACTCTAAATCATTGATCGACCTTGCTATCGTGAGTTGTCCTGATTACGTGAGTAGTGTTGATGTGAGGGATTCTGGCTTAAGTGACCATAGCCCGATAGTTTTACATTTCAATTTTAACAAGCTAAAACCCCATTGTTTTAATAGGACCATTTGGAATTACAAGAATATGAACGTTATAGGGCTAAACGAATTTATAAATAATTTTGACTGGGATAGTACTTTTAACTCTATTGCTTGTCCACATGAATTAACTTTAAATGTTTCAAAAATTTTATTAAGTGGTATTAAATCATTTGTTCCAAATAAGGTTATAGTATGTCGACCCAAGGATCCCTTATGGATAAATGCGCATCTTAGAAAACTGATAAGGCAAAGAAATAGAATTCATAAAAAGGCTAAACTTTCAAACGATTCGAACCATTGGTACTTATTTAGACAAAAACGAAATTTAGTAACAAACGAAATCCGAAAATCCAAAAAAGCCTACTTAGATAAAATTGATAGATTAATAGACGAAAATAACTTTAATGAATCAAAATGGTGGTCTTTGATAAAAAACGTTTCTTTAAATAATGGAAATTCTGAAAACAAACTACCGCCACTTAAATCGAAAGATACTGTCTATTTCGAAAATGTTGATAAGGCAAATCTCATGAACGATTACTTTGTATCCCAGTCAGTAACAGACTCTAAATCGTCCAATGATCTCCCTTTTGTTACAACGTCCAACACGATTATAAACGACCTCTCTGTAAATCCATATGACGTTAAACTTACACTACTCTCCCTAAAAAAGAAAACATCCTGTGGTCCTGACAACATCAATAATATTATTCTGAAAACCGTAGCCAATTCTTTTAGTAATCCCCTATCCAAACTTTTTAACATTTTAATAGAAAATTGTATTTTCCCAAACTGCTGGAAAGAAGCTAATATAGTTCCGATATATAAGAAAGGCGATATTCATGATTGTTCCAATTATAGGCCTATATCTCTTCTCAGCTCGATTGGAAAAGTATTTGAAAAAATTGTATACAAACATATTTTTAATTTTACTCTACGCCACAATCTTATAACCCCTTTACAGTCGGGCTTTCAACCAAATAATTCTTCCGTTTACCAATTGATTGAAATGTATGATTATATATGTAGAGCCATCGACAATGGACATGAAGTCAAATCCATCTTTTTTGATATAAGTAAAGCATTTGATCGTGTTTGGCACGAGGGCCTTTTGCATAAACTAAATTCGGTAGGTATCAGAAATAATACTTTAAAATTAATCGAAAATTATTTATCTAATCGAAAACAAAAGGTGCTAATTGGTGGCCAGAGTTCCTCTCTTCAAAATATTACCTCTGGGGTACCCCAGGGTTCCATTTTAGGTCCGTTACTATTCCTTATTTACATAAATGATATTGTAAATGACATTGAATCTAATATACGCTTGTTCGCTGACGACACTTCTCTTTTTTTAATAATAAATAACCCTAAAGATGCACAAGACATTCTAAATAGAGATATTGAAAAGATATTTCAATGGTCAATTAAATGGAAAGTGGATTTTAACCCATCAAAAACTGTAAGTTTAACCTTTTCAAGAAAATTATCACCCTCAATCTTTAAATTATCGCTAAACAACTCAGATATAAACGATGAAATAAGCCATAAACATTTAGGCCTTCTTTTCAGTAAGTCGTGTAACTGGGATATGCATATAGATTACCTTACGTCCAAAATAAGCAAACTGGTAAATTATCTGCGAAGTTTTAAATACCGTCTAAAACGAAAAACATTAGAAACTATATATAAGTCATTCATTCTTCCAATTTTCGATTATGCAGATTGTGTATGGAATAACTGTTCTAAAGACAAATCAACCCAACTTGAAAAACTCCAACTCGACGCCTTGCGTACTATAACCGGTCTTCCACGTGGTACCTCTCATAATATACTTTATACGGAAACCGGAATATGCCAGCTTCAACTAAGACGCTATCAACATAAAATGATACTTTTCTACAAAATTTTAAATGGACTAGTTCCTAAATATCTAACCGATATAATCCCACCTCTTGTATCCGCCGACCAACCCTACCGTCTTCGTAACTCAAACCAAATTAAGCAAATAAACTGTAGAACATTACTATACCAGAATTCTTTTTTTCCTTCCTCTGTTAAACAGTGGAATGATCTAAGTCATCAAATAAAAAATTCCAAAACTATTTCTGAATTCAAAACTAAATTAAAATCAGGCATGCGCTTAATCGAAACAAATGCTCACTACTATATAGGCGAAAGACATCTACAGATAATACATTGTAAACTACGAAACTCAAAGAGCGACTTAAACCTTCATAAGTGTTTGATGCACATATCAGAAAATCCCTCATGTTTTTGTGGTCAAGGTGTCGAAGACTGTGAACATTATTTCTTACACTGTCCACTATACAATTCTCAGCGAAAAATCACAATAAATAAATTAGGTTTTGATCATAGGAATATTCAAACAATACTTTTTGGAAACACCGCTATTTCTTTTGATGAAAATTCTTTAATCGTTGAAATCGTACAAAATTTTATCAAACTAACTAAACGCTTTAAAACTGCCTAGATCATTACTGAAATTCCCCACCCCCTCCAGTTAGCAGATGAAATCATAAAATTCATAAAACTTGATGAACTAATTTTGGGCCTCGGCATCGTCATCGTCTTATTGAATATCTATCGTTATAATCTACTTGTATATGTACTGTTTATTTCCTTTCCAAGGGATCTTTACCTTCACCTTCTGCACTCTGTAAAATATGTTAATCAAATATATCCAGTCGTCCACTTCTGAATGATCATTATTTATGGAAGCGATTTTACATAAGCAGCAATGCTTGTTATTGTATCCATATATTGTATGTTAAATATATCTGTGATTCACTAAGAAATAAAATATTGTTTAAACCAAATGTAAAAATATAGCATATAAATAAATAAATTGTTAATCTTTATAAAGGCAACATCTTTTTGGGTCTAAATTGAATCCAAAGGAGCTGATTAGTTTGGCGGCAGTAATACTTATTTTCAATTATTATCAAATCTGTTTCTAAACTTTTCCGTTTATTGTCAACAATAATTTGTGTGTGTGTGTGTGAGTGTGTGTGTGGGAGGCGTATGGTAAGTGTGCTTGCCAGACACGACACGCTGAGATTTTGTAATACATGGACATGGAACTGGGAAAATAGATAGGGATCACCATCTTAGTGTTCCAATGTCTCACATCGAATACGAACCTGTAGCCTATATCGCCGTCACCAGGTTTTTGGAAAATGTATTAACTGGAGATCGGTAGATTATAGCGCCTTTTATCACAGCCTAAAGACGGAAGCTACTTGATGTCCAAAAGCCAATAACAGAAAGGTTGGGGTTATTGACTGGTAACAAGATAGACAAATTAACCTCGATCCAACTAAAACCAGAGTAAGTAAATTAGAAATACCCCTTTGCATTGCAACAATCAAGCACAACATGGCCATACGTGGTTACGCGCCCTAGGGGGGGGGGGGTGGGATGGCCCAGTGGTCTAGAGTGCCGCGCTTCGACCTCTAACTGGCCGGTCACCTCTAGCTTGCGGCTGTGGTTTCGATCCCTGGTGTGAGCGTATGTGGCATGGAGATAGGGGCGCCTTCTCAACCTCGTGGGTTTCCTCCGGGCATTCCGGTTTCCTCCCACTGCTAAAGACGCCTACGCGCAAGCGAATTATTGAAATAAAATTGAAACCATGTTAGTCCCAAAATGACCTAGTTTGTGTCGAGTGGACTTTTAACACCATCCCTCTCTCTCTCTCGGTTACGCGCCCACATACCACCATGAAATACCACCACCAGTGAGTGGATTGGCATTTACTTGCAGCTTTGATAACATGGGATATTGAAATATTGTACTTACGGATAGAATTATTGAGAAAAGTGGCCTTACATCCTCCTCCTCAGCAGTACAAGGCCGACAACATGGACATTTAGTCCTTCGGCACTGTGAGTTAAACCAAATAGACATATTTCAAGGTAATGGTGATCACTGTAATTTGGGCGGCAAATTCAGTCAAAATTGCAAACCATTTAGTTGTGTAGGTTTTGTGGAGAAAGGTATGACAGATGAGCATTCTGTAGTGTAGAATTTAGATGGATACCGAGGTCCCGTGTTAATTTCCAGGAACGGTAAGAATCCCAATAGGTCTCCCCAGCCTGAGCTATTTCTGTCCCATGATATTAAGTATCAATTAATTGATTGATGGATTTGCCCAAATATGGAATATATAAACTGGAATTGAAAACTGCGTCTAGTTTTTTTTATGGTTAAAAATCGACTTAGATTCTATATAGCGTTGTAGTTACCCTATCTGTTGATGAATAATGCGTCTGGAACAAGATAATTACGAAAATAACTTAATTACGTTCTTGTCAGGCGGCAATCATATTCATTAACCACAAGACTTCTATTATATAGCACTAATTCCTAATTACACGTCATTTACTTTGGGAAACCAACAATTACGTTGCTTTAAAGCTGCAACCAAGAAATATTTATTGTTAACCCAAAATTAATCTATGATAGGCCTACATGCTTGATTATCTACTAAAATTGGTTGATGTATAACATGTAGACTTAACTATTTTTAATTATTTGTGATACATTGCTGTGATGGCTTAGTTATTAAATTTTGTCTCCTAATGATGACCTGACGTGACCTTGACAACCCTGGACCCCAATGGAAATAAGCAATAGATGTTATTTACGTCAAGCTTTTTGGGCTATCCTAAGTAAAGGTCTCTTCATGACATCATACCTATCATACTTCTCATTTCTCATTCCAAATCACACAATGCTCCAGAACGTCTTTATTTTATATGCACAACTTAATATATTATATTAAGGGGTTAAATTTTTCTTGATTATCGTTTTAATTATGTAATGAAGACAACCGAATTTTTAAAAATATATCTCTTGTATTCCCCCGGCAGGATAGTCAGTATCTTCGTCTTTCCGGTTTTGTTTGTATGCATCTAAATTAAATAGCAGTGAATAATTTTGCAATGCGTGAAAATTCTATATTTTTTTTTTTTTTACCAAATCGGTGTAGTAACTTTTCGTGAAAATAATGACGTCGCAAAGTATTTGACGTCATATATTTAGTAACTCGAATGCTACTGTCTACATCACTTGATACAACGCCTCGCTTACATTGATATTTCTGGACCAACAGATACAGACAAATAATTGCCGGATATTCTACCAGGTCTACGAAATAATACAAAGTCTTACCTTGTACAAATACAAAAAATAATAACATGAACAGAAATAAAGATGTGAACGTCGCCATGATATGATGTCTGTTAGTAAATATTTGAGTGATAAATTAAATTATTGTTTTATTATATATGATTAGATATAGATATGAATATAGATAAAACATTTTAATGATATTGTTCAAGATGTCGTATTTACCTGTAACACAGGTACATCGAGCAGCCAGAGATTCAAAGGTTCATTTTGTTAGACAGAATGGGATTTAAGACCAAAGTTGTATGACGCGGAAGTAACGGAAAATGGTATGAACCAGACGTAATGGGTGATGTATGATCCGGAGGTAGGTATGACTGGGGAGTAATGGAAAGAAATATGACCTGGGAGTAATGGAAAGAGGTATGACCTGGGAGTAATGGAAAGAAATATGACCTGGGAGTAATGGAAAGAGGTATGACTTGGGAGTAATAGAAAAAGGAATGACCTAGGAGTAATGGAAAGAGGTGTGACGCAGAGGTGATGGAAAGAGGTATGACCTGGGACTGGGAGTAATGGAAAGAGGTATGACCTTGGAGTAATAAAGAGAGGTATGACCTGGCAGTAATGAAAAAAGGTATGACCCGTGAGTAATGGAAAGAGCCCTCATCAAAACAGCACTTCCCCGGAAAAAATTTGATGTTTTACCCTTTTACCTCACACTATAGATCTTACATATTTGTACTTGCACAATAATACTGATAAAAATGTTATCTGGTACAAATAAATTACGTAACATGATAAATAAATGACTATTCAGATCCTCATACTAGTGGTTTTTGACAATAATACTGATAACAAAACAACACAACCCTGGAAAAAATTCGTTGTTTTATCCCTTCATCTACACTATTTATCTAAACAATTTGTAATTTGACAATAATACTGATAACAAGGTTGTCCGGTAAAAAAAAACAATTACGTAGATAATAAAAAAAAATCCAAACTATTTATAACCTTCTACATGTAGTTTCAACTGGTGTAGACCTGCTTAATACATGTACCCTCTATATCACAGTACCCCTTGTTACTGGAGCAACGGCCAGAGAAATCACTCTCTGGCCATTGCTATTTTACGTACACGCAAATGTTTTGGTTACAAGAAGAAGAAGTGGAGCGGACTTACTCTTTCTGCTGCCGTATTGATGTCGACAAGGTCCCCTCCCATAGACTGACATCTTATTCTGGCATCTATCCATGATTTGACCAGCGCATCTCTTGTAAATTTATAACAACTGTTAAACCTAAGAAACCAACCCCAAGGACAGTTGGGACCTCCTGAAAAATACAACAAAAAACATCAAATAGCAGGGAGATTGCACCACACACAAACAAATATACAAGACTTATCCACAAAAAAGACACAGTATACATACATCACAAACAACGGATTCAGGGGCTCGTCGTAAGCACAGATCAGAATGGATCCAGGGGCTATCTGTAAATACATAACAGATCAAGTGAATCGACCCGGTTTACTCCCCCTCCTAAATACCCCTACGCGCAAGTGCAATATTGAAATAAAATTGAACCATGTTAACGAAAGTGCAAGATGATATATTAAGGTCAATAGACAATAGAAACTGTGATCTTTTGGTACTTTTAGATCTGTCCGCGGCCTTTGACACCATAGAATCAATGAAATTAAATTATGGATGTCTGTAAATTTTCTATACTTAAATGGGGAAAAAACTGAATATAGCTGTGTAAGTGTTTAATGAATATGTTTAATAATAGTAGTCCCGAGATTGTCTAGTTTGTGTTGACCGGACGTTTAGCCTCACGAAAAAAACAGGGTCTCGATTATCATTTTTTGATTAAATCACGTATGAAAGTTGAACAAGAAATCGGATCCTAACCCAGTAAATACCAGAGGCTAGCGGTGACATCGCGAATTGATTATGGTCTGGAAAAAATAATTAATGTCTTGCATAATGTATGTTTAAACAACCACGAATGTTCGATCAGTTCCCTCTTATCGCTATTGAACCCATTGGATGAGGTCAATATGTATGATATTTGGTGGTGCAATTTAAAAAGATAACAATAACAAAGAAAAGGGAAAAACAATGACAATGAAAACAAATATGTATAAAAATAATTAATTAAGTGGCTGACTTACTAAATAAATAGTTTACTAAATGTCATTGTTCTTGATAACGATAAGAGAGGCAGACCATGTTACGGAGAGAGAAAAGTGAGGCTAAACGTCCGGTCAACACAAACTAGACAATCTCGGGACTACTATTATTAAACATATTCATTAAACACTTACACAGCTATATTCAGTTTTTTTCCCCATTTAAGTATATAAAATTTACAGACATCCATAATTTAATTTCATTGATACACTGCTCAATATTAGATTTGCTCAAAGCTTGTTCATTCGCGTTCAAACGATTAAAACGTAAATACAGTTAGAGTCCCGTCACCTGTTAACGAGAGTGGCGGTAGCGGGCACATGGCAGCAACCTGTGCCTCGCCGACCACCTCTGGGCGACGCCTGGTCGTAGCCGACCTAATTGAGAAGAGGCACTACGGGCCACTGGCCGACGTCTCAGGTCGACCATCGACAATTTCTCGTACCTGTCACTGGCCGACGGCAGATCGCGGGTCGGCCTCTGACACCTTCCTCCCTGTCACTGGCCGACGTCAGATTTCTCTGCCGCCACAGGCCATCTCTCGACTGCGGGTCGGCCACCGACACTTTCCCCAGCCTGTCTTTGGCCGACGGCAGATTTCCCTTGTCTGTTGACGACGGCGGGTGGCAGATTCGCGGGGTCGGCCACCGACCGCCGCAGATGATTTTCCTAGCCTTACCTTGGCACCGGGCGGTGCTCGATGTCAGTCGACGACGACAGCCCCTCTCGCCCCTGCGACGGAAGCGCACCCCCAGAACCGAAACCCGTGGACGACACCGTATGATCTCGCCCGCAGGAAGGGTCTCGACCCCAGACGTATTTTGTCTGCGCTCGGCCCTCTCGGGCTCTTTCTCTCTCTCTCTCTCGCTCTCTCTCCCGCCGCGTAGAGCTCTACCCGTCTTTTGCGGGTAAATCTCTTGCCGCGTTGCAAGGGGCGGGCAAAACCGAGAGCTCCGTCCGTCTACCGCGGACAAATCTCCTAGTCTCAACGCCTCGCAGCCACAAGAGGCCGCTCGACCGAGTACGACACCCCGACTCGCACAAACCCAAGTCGTCAGCAAGCAGATTTACCTGCCTTCGAAAGACACCTGCCGAAACACACAGGTCGGACACAGCGGGGCCTAATCGTTCCTTTGCCGGTCAACGAGAGGCAGACGCGGACGTCGTGGGATGGGATTCCGGCTTAGAGGCGTTCAGCCGTAAGCCCGGGGACAAAAGCAAAGAGCCAATGGCAGTCACCACCAAGCACCAACGCTTTCAATCCCGGGCCAACGTTCCTCTCGTACTAGTCAGCCCTACCCGCTCGTACCCGCTCGAATGATTCTCTACCAGTAGGGTAAAACTAACCTGTCTCACGATGGTCTAAACCCAGCTCACGTTCCCTGTTGGTGGGTGAACAATCCAACGCTTGGCGAATTCTGCTTCGCAATGATAGGAAGAACCGACATCGAAGGATCAAAAAGCAACGTCGCTAAGAACGCTTGGCTGCCACAAGCCAGTTATCCCTGTGGTAATTTTTCTGACACCTCTTGCGGGAAGCAGTAAATTGGGCTTTCCCATCGTCGCCCGGGGAGCGACACAAAAGGATCGATAGGCCGTGCTTTCACATGGATACCTCCTACTGAAAAGCATCCTCAAGCCAGCATTTGCCCTTTCGCTCGACCAAGGGTTTCTTTCCCTTGTGAGGCTGGCCTTGGGGCGCCCGCGCTATCGTTTCGTGGGCACACCGCCCCAGTTAAGCTCAAAACTGAATCTGTCCTCGAACACCCTCGCGAGGTAAAGGAATTCCTCGCTTAGCCCATTGAACTCGCCGACGCCGCCCCGAGTGCGGCCGCTCCTGCGGTGATCACCGAGTGAGTCGAACGAGGAACGCAGTAGTGGTCTTTCACTTGCGTCGCGAGGCAGTCCCACCTAGGCTTTCCCGATCATACAATGCAGCTCATGTACTTCAATTTATTGTTGTCATGTTGTAACCTTTACTTGAAGAATAAATAAATAAAAATAAATAAATAAATCATATTCATTTACCACTTGTCTTCTATTATGGGAGAAATCTATAATTTACGTTTTTATACGCCCACATTTTCATGTGGACGTATATTGTCGTCGCCCCTGTTCGTCCGTCCGTCCGTCCGGACGTCCGTCCGTCCGTCCACAATTGTTTGTGAACAGTCTACAGGTCACAATTTTTATCCGATTTCAATGAAACTTAAAATATAGGTTTATCACCCTAAGATCTCGGTTCCTTTCGATATTGGCATGTATCGGACCGTAACTTCATGGGTTATGGCCCCTGATTGTACGAAAAATCACGTTTTTTAGCTTGTGAACAGTGTAGAGGTCACAATTTTGAACCAATTTGGATGAAACTTGAAATGCATGTTTATGACCCAAAGATCTTGGTTCCTTTCGATATTTGCGCCAATCGGATCGTAACTTCCTTAATTATGGCCCTTGATTCTCCGAAAAATCGCCCTTTTTAGCTTGTGGTCCCTCTGGAGGTCAAAATTGTTATCCGATTTAAAAAACCGTTTGATTATATCACCGTCCCATGGTTATGAAGGTTGAGTTCGAATTTCGTGAAAATCGGACCAAAATTGACGGACAAAATGGCCGCCGTTTGTACGCGAATAGTGTGAAAATATGTTATATCAAGGTTGTGGACCTTATAGAGGTCACAATTTTGAACCGATTTCGATGAAACGTGACATGCATGTTTATAACCCAAAGATCTTGGTTCCTTTCGATATTTGCGCCCGTCGAATCATAACTTCCTGAATTATGTCCCCTGATTGTCCGAAAAATCGCTTTTGTTAGCTTGTGGTCCCTCTGGAGGTCAAAATTATTATCCGATTTAAAAAACCGTTTGATTATATCACGGTTTCATGGTAATGAAGAGAGAATTTTAATTTTGTGAAAATCGGACCAGAGTTGACGGATAAAATGGCCGCCGTCTGTACGCGAATTGTGTAAGAATATGTTATATCAAGGTTGTGGACCCTATAGAGGTCACAATTTTGAACTGATTTTGATGAAGCTTGAAATACATGTTTATAACCCAATGATCTTGGTTCCATTGCATATTTGCCCATATCGGATCGTAACTTCCTGAATCATGGCCCCTGATTGTACGAAAAATCACCCTTTTTAGCTTGTGGTCCCTCTGGAGGTCACAATTATTATCTGATTTAAAAAAACGTTTGATTATATCACAGTAACACCGTAGTTATGGGTGAGTTTGAATGATGATTTTCTGATGATTACTTAAAATGCAACAACTCTTGTTGACTGCCCGGACGATTTGGCTGCTGTGTGGGCGTATGTTTCGTTGCCTGGCAACCTATTTTTAAACTTTGTACAGAATTTGTTCAACTCTAAATAACTATGTATATGTAGTTTTAAAGCATAAAGCTCACTGTCAATCAGCGATCACGGCGCGAAAAGTATTGAAAAAAACAAACAGAAATGAATTGTAGATGTGATGTGAACTGTTCCGGACGGAGTCGTCTCTGAAGAAAAACCCACACATGAATTGTTGATCTTTGATGCTATGTGAACTGTTCCGGACCACGCTTTCTCTTCTAAACCAACATCATGTGATAACCAGTGATTCATGCTGTGCACGAAGCAGCAAACGATCATGTGTAATAGTACATCAGTTGTCAATTCAGTGGGAATATTTTCCTTCCGAGGTCTTAGCGATCAAAGTTTCAATTCGTGGTTTGAATAGACCGATGTACGTGGACCCTGATCGTCATGTTACACTTCCAGATAAAGAAAATGGTTCAAAATGTATTGAAAACCTAACAATGATTCAACATTCAAACGTTTCGTCCTGTTTGGACAACATAAAAATGGTTCAATATTCAAACATATCATCCTATATGGTCAACCAAACAAAGGAAGATTGGAATGTACTAGGTGTAAACGATATTCTACTGGGAAGTCTATTTATAATTGCTGACGTTGTATTTGTAGCTCAGAATATTGTAATCCTACATGCCGTACGTAAAGTAGTTAGTATTTCAAAAGCCTGTCGCTGGATTTGGTCACTCACTCAGAAATTATGTAGTTGGTGTTCAATGGCATGGGGTAGAACGTGTGTTCATGATAATAGCCAGCCTGGCACCGTTTTTCAAATTACCAATATTTGTCTTGAGAAACAAGAAACAATTGATGAAATGTAACTCTAATAGTAAAGTTGTTCCTTCAATGACAATGAATACATATAATATACACTTACCTGGGGTGTAAAAACGTTGTATAAGCCAAACACTAAACAACCTTCAAACTCCCAGGGTAACTTGATATCTTCCTTATGATGAAATG
Organism: Patella ulyssiponensis; assembly: GCA_963678685.1. Lineage (NCBI taxonomy): Eukaryota > Metazoa > Mollusca > Gastropoda > Patellidae > Patella > Patella ulyssiponensis. The sequence goes on from OY783231.1 coordinate 5,132,060, forward strand.
AGAGAAATGACCAGGTCATTTCGGGACTAACATATGGTTCAATCTTATTTCAATAATTCGCTTACGCGCAGATGTCTTTAGCAGTGAGGGGGGGGGAGGACCTTGAGAAAACCCACAAGTTTGGACAAGCAACCCTACTCCTTGTCACGTACAACCGAAGATTCGAAACCACGGCAGTTGACTCAATGACAGGCTTTATGATACAGAGCGCGCGTGCTAACCATTCGGCTGAAATGATGAATATTAAACATATGAATATAAATATACAATTTCTTGTAACGATTATTGTCAAAGATTTTTTTCTGATTAAGTTATTATGTATCGATATATCGATTACCGTCTTATATATCGATATAACAAATTTATAATAGTTTAATTATAGCCTATGTTCCCATTCTGTTCTATAAGACCAATCACAATTTCTCCCTGTTTGACCTAACAATACATTGAGTCTAACTGAGCTGTAAAAGAGGTTCTTAGAAATATAAGAAAAACAATAAATTGATATCGCTATTAAAACAATTTTTTTTCATGAACATCTTATTCCATCTTTATGTTTTCGTCTCGTCCAATTGGTCAGCACAGAAAGATTTGTAATAAACAGATGTTTCTCCTATACAATCGTGCAGCAGTTTTAAAGGAATGTGGACTGCAGTCACGATTGGGCCCCATCCGGAATGTGAGGCCCGGAAGCTTAAATTGCACTTGTTGTGTAGAAGATCTACCCCTGAATATAATGCCCACCAAATAGTAGCGATTTAGCTCTTTTAAAGTAGCTAACTCAAAATCATCCAAAATCTTCAACATTGAAAACACACATTATTTGTCAATTTAAATCAACATTGATGCTGTTATCTTACCGGGAAAAGATGGGCTTCTGATATCCAATATTTGAGACAAAATAAACATTTTACCATTGGTACACTAATCGTGTATCATAAGCGTTTCAGCCCCAGTTGTGACCTCAAGGCACGAGGCTAGACACATTGCACCACATCAAATGGCGTATGTAGACTGGAACAACAAGAAGCTAGAAATTTGCATTCGATTGAGACTGCTGGCTTATTTCTCGGAACATAACTGTTTTGGAATGTAAGTAAAAACGAAAACCATTAAATGTAAATCAGTTTACATACATTCATATTACAGTATTATATGTGTTGCGACCCATTTGTGTCAATTTCTAGGTCCCAAATATTAGCGGTTTAGCTCCTTTAAACTTAGTTTTTTTTATTTAACAGCAGAAGACGTATATAGTTCAATTCAAACGCGCCTTACGTGCATATAATACAACACATTCATAATAGTCTAGTAAATAGCTGGTGTTTTCTTTGTTCAATAAGACCAATTGAGATTTATTCCCGTTTGACGAGTACAAAAACATATTGACAGCGCAAGATATTGTCTTCGATATCACCTCGGTTTAAGCGGACGTTAAATAAAGCTATTTCACACACACGCAAAGTACAAAAACATACTGATAGAGCAGTTACTAAATAACTAATCCTTGATGTGAAGAAAGAAATATTCACACGAATAGAATTCATGGCTCATGTTCATTTCAATAATTTGCTTAGGCGTAGGGATCTTTATCTTAGGAAGTAAGCTGGAGGTTGGACAGGCTACTCTACTCCTTGCCACGTACAAATGTCACGTACAATCAAGAAATCGAAACCACGCCACTTGACCGAATGACAGACATAGAGACCTAACGTGTTAACTCTTCGCCCCCTTTCCCTCTCAGCCATTTTAAGATAAATAGATAAGGTATATAGACCATGTGGCATGTCCTGAGATGGATCTACTTACCATTTCGTTCCGATCCTCGGTCGCCGAGTTACTATGTAATCTAGTGCTATAAATATTGGTTTATCGTCAATATCAGTAACAAATATAATGAACTATAATTGTCAAACCACATACAAATATAATGCTTGTATGATATTTATAAAACTAGTGACAAATATAATTCGTATATGATATTTATCAAACCAGTAACAAATTCATGTTTATCAAATCAGTAACAAATATAATTAATGTATGATATTTATCAAACCAATAACAAATATAATTCATGTATGATATTTATCAAACCAATAACAAATATAATTCATGTATGATATTTATCAAACCTGTAACAAACATAATTCATGTATGATATTTATCAAACCAGTAATACATATCATGGACGATATTTATCAAACCAGTAACAAATATCATAGTTCATGCAATTCAAATAGATTGATGTAATAACACAAGTATTTGTAATAAATATACGGTACATGTAATAAAATTACAAATTATATACAATTCAAGTACAAAATACCCAGAATACGATATTCAACATACAACAACTTAAACAAGTACAATCATGTAATATATTATGTTATTCATGGACGAAATTTAACATTAAAATGAATAATAAATCATATCTAATCAGTGTACAATATGCAATTCAATTATATTAATAAGTGTACAATATGCAATTCAATTGTATTAATAAGTGCACAATATACAATTCAATTATATTAATAAGTGTACAATATGCAATTCAATTGTATTAATAAGTGCACAATATACAATTCAATTATATTAATAAGTGCACAATATGCAATTCAATTATATTAATCATGCATTATTTATAATCTTACTAACAATAATTGTGCATTTGGCAAAACAAATTACAAACACCATTCCTGGTATAGCCACAAGTAATTCAACAATATGATAATTTCTATAAGAGGAATAATTGTACCCAGTTCTAGAAAATAAATATGACGTGGTTTACAGACTGTATTTAGAAAATCAACTGAAACGATTCCTAGACTATGTATTTTCTACTTGGAATGTCTATATGGAAGGCAGACCACCGTTAAATTACAACATCTCGTTCTCCACGAATTGTAGTTCGTCTATTTATAGAAATTCTCCCTTTGTCTGTTTTATGCCCTTTTGCATGTCCACTTTTGTTGATTTTTGGGTCTAGAATGCACGAAAAGGGTTTGAATTAACATTTTCTGCCAGGTTTTGGTAAATATTCATGATTTTGGGGCAAGAGGATAACGAGGTTGGCTACGGTTATATGTAGGGCAACTAATTATATGTTTTTTGTATGCTTCTTAAAGTTTGTGTATCTCGAAACTTTGGTGGTCAACCCCATACAAATCTTAGTGCAAAGACATGGCCATTTATCCCTCTGTTTGTAGTTAAAAGCATTTCGCCCAACGAAAATTTGGCGAAAAAATGGACATCGGCAAAAAAGTCCAATCTGATTAGAACACAGATATTTCGTTTCGTTTTGTATGGTTCAAAATTTCGTTTTACTAGTCTTCACTACACTAGGATCTGTAAGAGGTGTTATTTAACTTTTGTTCTGCTTGAAATGGGGGATGAGCCCATGGAACGGCCTGTAGCTTTAGGCGTGTTATGCACGGAACTGAGGGTGATCCATTAGAAATATCAAAGCTGATTTGTTAATCTGGCGTCATAGGTCAAAAGCCGCTCGTATGACCCCTGACGTGACCTTCCACTATAACCGGTCAGATCTCCATGTAGTGGAGGCCATCGAAAATATAAAAAAAATGAAACGAAATATAAATCTGCATTTCAGTCAGATTGAAGGAGGCCAGAAATAACATTGAAGTCAATGGGGTTGAAATAATAGTGTGTTTGATTCCCTGTAGGGCTTCATTATTTTTCAGATTGCTCTTGGTAGCTTATTCCACATATCGGCACCATGAATAGGTAAATATGTTTCTGGGTCTCTTAAAGGGACTATCCCGATTTGAACAGAGTCTGAAAAACAAAAGTCCGAGTCCGTTATATGAAATTTAAGCGCCAAAATATAGGGGAATGGTGTATATACGTTGTCTCAAAATGTTTGTCAAAAATATTGAATCGTTTGGACGTGAATGTCAAAACTGCTTATCCGGACACCTAACCCTTTTAAGATTCCGGGTCAATTTTTCCATTGAGTGACCTGATAATCGATTCCCGTTCCTTTAGAGGTCTATACAATGAATGAACCATGTCCTGTAATTGAAAACGAAAGGTAAATGGTTTGTTTTATCCAGACACCGCACAATACAGCTTGGAACACCGGTTTCACAACGATTGAGTTAGTTGCTCGGTCCTTAGGTAGAGGATTTAAGGGATCTTAACCCAAAATAAGCAGTTTTACTCTCCCAAAAAATTTCGAGATTAGCCCTTTAATAGCAGGTACGGGTACTGACGTGGTACTTGAAGATGAACGACGGCGATTTGAGCTTTCGTGTTTGTAGTTTGTGGATAATGGTGTCGTGCAAGAGGGGCAGTTTCAGAACACAAAGCTTTATACACATTTGATCACACTTCAAAGTCGATCAGGGCCCGAGTTCACAAAGCATTCTCAGACTTATGTTAAGAATATACTCCATTTTCAATCATCGTTTACGTTAAATATCTTTAATCCAGAAACATGAAATTTGCACCTAGTTTCTTATTGATGTGTTTGATACATTAAAACCACAATAAGTTTTATAAAGGCCTATATTTTAGTAAGAATAAAGCAAAAAATTTTGAGTAAATTCTTAAATTAAATCTGGGAATGCTTCCTCGGGCAGCGTCTCAAACTTTTTAAGAGTTCCTGGTTTATTCCTATAGAATTAACTTTCGTAAGCAGGAACAACCGTATTACAACTGTTACATGTCAGGGTAATTTGAAACACGGTGTCAGACTGGCTATTATCATGAACACACGTTCTACCACATGCCATTGAACACCAACTACATAATTTCTGAGTGTGTGACCAAAATAGATAAAAATTATAAACGGTAACAATGATATAATTTGTAACATATAAAACCTGAATAAAAGACAAGCTAGTTTATATCCAGCTCGAAAACCACCTTGTACCGCCTTACTCAAAGCTATGTTACAAGTTTGAAGTTTCTTAATTTGTATAAAAGAATAAACTATACAGACAGTGGGATAAATGAACAAATTCACAATCTGAATCAATACAATCCAGAAGTTTGATTTAGTTAGATTGAAATCTGCTATCGAAGATGGATTTGGGACAAGCAGACTATCATCAAACAAAACCATACAAGAGATCAGAAAGTTGAGACACCAAGAAGCCAGCAAGAAAATGCGAATTTTCTTTTCACTAATAAACGAATAATCATAGGTGACATGGAATGCCAGATATATGTTGTACATATTAGCTGATAACATATGGAGAGACATACTCAGGCATGTATAAATATAAATAACCATCATGGACAACTCTGGGTTACTTAACTCCACGTCTACGAAAAAAGCTGCAGTGTCCCCTATCAGTGCAAACAAATAAATCCCTATTTCTACAATTAATTCATTATACCAAATCCAGCGACAGGCTTTTGAAATACTAACTAGTTTACGTACGGCATGTAGGATTACAATATTCTGAGCTACAAATAAAACGTCAGTAATTATAAATAGACTTCCCAGTAGAATATCGTTTACACCTAGTACATTCCATTCTTCCTTTGTTTGGTTGACCATATAGGACGATACGTTTAAATGTTGAATCAATGTTATGTTGTCCATACCGGACGATACGTTTGACGACTGGACCATAATATTTATCTGAAAGCGTAGCAGGACGTTCAGGGTCAACTTACACGTTTCTACTCACACCACACTTGCAATCGTTGGTTGAAACGAGAAAACTGGTATTGAAACTGTCATCGCTAGGAGTTCCGAAGTAAACTATTCCCACTTAATTTGAATTGACACCAGGTGCTCTAAGAAACATGATCGTTTGCTGCTTCGTGCACAGCATATGTCACTGGTTATCACAAAAGGTTGGTTTAGACGGGACGGGTCTATCCGGAACACTTCACAATTCATCAATAATTCGTTTGCTGCTTCGTGCACAGCATGAATCACTAGTTATCACATGATGTTGGTTTAGAAGAGATAGGTTTGTCCGGAACAGTTCACATCACATCATACATCAATAATTCGTTTGTGTTTGTTTTCAATTTTTTACGCCGTCCTCGCAAACTGACAGTGAGCTCTGCAAAATTTTATAAAAAATTTCAAAAGTAATATAATTAGCCATATATCATATAATTAGGGATTGCTTCCATATAATATACGTCAACCGGTAAATAAATATGATTACAGCCAGACAGCAACGTATTGAATTTGTTTTCAAATGTAAATGCCGTGTAATAAGGGATTGGTGCTATATAATAGAAGTCTAGTGATCAATAAATATGATTGCAGTCTGAAAGCAACGTAGTTAGATAATTTTTGTAATAACCTTGTTCCAGAGGCGTGTTTCACAAACAGGTAGGGCAAATACAATGCTATCTAGAATCGAAGCTGATTGTCGAAACATAAAAATATATTATTTCAAGTACATAATCCATATTTGGTCACATTCACCAATCAATTAATAAATACAAGATATCAGAGGATACAAAAGGCCAGACCTATTGGGATTCTTAACGTGCGAGAAGGAAACGGCTCTTGCTAGAGCGAACTGAGCTGGTTAGGAAGGACCGAAATAAGTTTTATTTAGTTATTAGACTTTTATGTCGTAGGATATACTACATAAAACATATTTTACATGAAAATCTGTTCCAAAATTTGGTATAAAAAGTAAACAAGAGAGAGAGAAAGAGAGAGAGAGATGGGATGGGGTTTAACGTCCACTCGACCTAAACTAGGTCATTTCGGGACTAACATATTGATTAATTTGACTTCAATAGTGGGCTTCGACTTGCAAACCCACGGGAATTCTGGAAAATAGTAAACCAGAAAATTCCGAAAGTCAATATTGAAATAAATAATCTTTTTTGAATGTTTCAAAGAAATGTTACGTTCGAAGTGACGACAATTTCGTTACAGATGATAGTTTCTAGACAAGAAGGGGGGATGGCATAGTGGTATAGAGTGCCGCGCTTCGACCTCTAGCTAGCCGGTCACCTCTGGCTTGCGGTTGTGTAGAGTGGACGTTAAACCCCAACTCTCTCCCTCTCTAGCGAAGGTGAGTTAAATGTGATTTCAAATAGCCGTTGAAATTTTACAAACTATTAAAACAGGTAGGAATAGCAAGTCTCATGGGAACGATGATGTCATAAATTAAAAAAGGATTGACGTTTATGTAAATTTTATTTCACGTTATTTTTGATACTGTTATAGCTGAAGCTAATCGGTACCTTATCCCCGTTATTAATAATAAAGGCAGTAAAAAGGAGTCAAAACTTTACCGACATCGCAATGTTGTTTAGGTAAAATATTTACGTCTGTTTTAAATATATACATGAAATAGATTATGTGAATACCCTTGGGAATTTCTTCATGATCCAGAAGACAAAGTGTAATAGAGTACTGTATAACTTTCATCAAATTAAATGATCATTTAGGTTCTTAGAACTGTATGACCTCTGGTGGGTTTTGATAATATATGATATTGACTTTTCAACTCTGTGTAAATTGTTGTTAAGACACGGGCTGGCTATGATTTTATTTATACCTGCTATATATACCTGATATAACTATTTACTAAATTGATCTTATCTTTCATTTGTACGCTTTATTGAAATTGTTAAAATCAACAAATAAAAGTTTTTAATGTACTTTCATTGATTTCCAGAGAACCCTTGATTCTATTTAAAGAATCCGACTCTTTTACAGCTCAGGTAGACTTAGTGTATTGTTAGGTCAAACAGGAAGAAGGTTTGATTGGTCTTATAGAATGAGAATATGGACTATTATTAAACCATTATATACTTGTTATGTCGACATAACTCATGACTCACCCGACTTAATGTATATAGAAATAAACCGATATATAAACTTGAACAAGGCGGTAATTGATATATCGATACATGACGCTTGAATAACTTGATCAGAAAAAAAAGCTTTATCAATCATCGATTCAAGAAATTATATATTCATCATGGCATCAATCATTAAGGAGGATATCAAGTTACCCTGGGAGTCTGAAGGTTGTTTAGCGTTTGGCTTATACAACGTGTTTACACCCCAGGTAAGTGTATATCATATGTATTTACTGTCACTCCCCAGTCCGCACGTTTCAGTTGTAGGGCACATACGTATTATACCTTGGTTGTAAATGCCTACTCTGTTCTTCGCTCAAGGAACTATATTTGATTTCCCCAAAATTCGTTATATCAGGAAAAAATGATGGGTACCTATGATCTAAGATAATATTTGATCATTCACAAGATATTCGGACTTCACTCACCTGCTTAACTAAAATCATTCCCTCAGTGATTTGTAAAGAAGTCAATGCACTGCGTGGAGCAGTATAATTAACATTTAATAAACCTAGATATATATTATTACACTATTATAATATTAACAGGAATGTAAAGAATTGATTGAAAAAACAGAAGAGATGGGATATACACCTGCTTTGATAAATAACGGTTATGGGTAAGTTGTATTCGCCCCCCCCCCTTGCTTATAATTATACGGTCATTAGAGACAGGACAAACACTTCTTTGTAGAATAAATAGCACCCGCGCGCTGTATCATACGGTCTGCCATTGGGTCAACTACCGGGGTTTCGTTTCCCCGGTTGTACGTGACAAGGAGTAGGGTCGCCTGTCCAACCTCGTGGGTTTTCTCCGGGTCATCCGGTTTCCTCCTACTGCTAAAGACCCCTACGCGCAAGCGAATTATTGAAATAAAATTGAACCGTGTGTTAGTCCCGAAATGACCAAGTTTGTGTCGAGTGGACGTTAAACTCTCTCTCCCTCTTTCTCTCTCTCTCTCCCCCTCTCCCCCTCTCTCTCTCTCTCTCTCTCTCTCTTGTAGAATAAAACAGGTTTATGATAAGATTCTACATGAGATACAATGGTGAACCGTCGTCCACGTATCGGTCTCCTGACTGCCAACAGATCTCCGTTCCCAGACTAAGTTCCGTTGTTTGTTAAATTGAAATAAGGACATAATTATTGTCTATATTAGACACGGTCAGACATATAACAGAATTAGTAAACTATATTTATTTTCAGACAAGTCCTCGAAACAGATGTCAGAAATAATACTCGATGTATTTGGGATTCGAAGGAACAAGCTCAAAGAATGTGGAACCGTGTTAAAGATCATGTCTGTAAAGAATTCCAAGGTTATCCAGCTCTTGGATTAAACGAAAGGTACAAGTTCTAATATTAATATGAATTAAATTATTTTATTTGGGGGAGGAGCAGGTTCTGGAAATATCTATACAATATTGTTACAAATAAATAACTGTAATACATTTCATTTTATTTCATGTTTATTTCTTTTATTTATAATTTTGTTTTTTACAGATTGAGGTTTTTAAGATATGACCCAGGAGAATATTTTAAACCACATCATGACGGATGTTATCAGCGAGATAATGGCGAAAAAAGTTTGATAACTTTACAATTGTATCTAAATGAGGTAGACCTACAATCTCAAAATCACTATTATCATTTTGTTGTTTACGTGGCATTTAGTAACTGAATGAGGATAACACATGACACAAATATATGGAATACAAGATAATTAAAGAATTTATTTCAGCGACGTTTCGACGAGGGTTCTCCCGTCTTTATCAAGCGAAACGTCGCTGAAATAAATTCTTTAAGTAACTTGTATTCCATATATTTATGTCATGTGTTACACTATTATCATAATTTGTAACAAACGACCCTCACCTATTCAACAACGTCGTTTTACCGGTCTGGTGCATTGACGTATAACAGTTTGAAATTTGAGACACTGATATGTTGCATAATAATATATTATATATTGAAACGATTGATAAAAAGCATTCTGCATTCCCGCATTTTTGAAAAGAGTATGATTCCTTCTTATATTCATTCGTTGCTAAAGTAAAATTACCCAAAACTATGTTTCCTGAATTCAGACTATTTATTTTACCACTATTGCGACAGTAAATGATGAATACGTATATTTTACAGGGATTTAAAGGTGGATCAACAACATTTTTATCCCTGGCAACAGGTGACCGAGTGGAATTTGTTCCTAAAACAGGTAAACTATTTACAAACTATCCCACTGTACGTATGTTAGAGACTACAACCAAATAACGTTAAGGTGGCGCCATCATATTTCTTGAAACGTGCTGGAGGTCCAAACAAAATGGTCTCAGTTTTCTCACCATTGAGTTTCAGCATACCGTTTGTCATCCATAGCCTGGCGCCATTGACATTTACTTTCAGGCAACAAATTAAACTGATTTTGGAAAGACGAAAGTAAACGGTCAACAAGCTGACGACATCAGCATTTCAGTAGTGATTTATGGACTGTTGGCTTAGTATCACTCCAATAGGTTGGGTGTATAGGCTGAACAGAAGCGGGCCCAGATCTGATCCGTGGGGCATTCCACAAGACAAGGCAACCGGTTCAGCTAGTGATTCGCCAACCATAAACAATGTCCTTATATATACGATATTTATATACATGTATATATTACGTTTCCAATCTTACGTTTTAATTCGCAGACGACAAAATTGGATATAACTGACATATTAACCAATTCCGGTCAATCTCGCCTTATAATAGAGACAGAGAGAGAGAGAGAGAGAGGGTTTAACGTCCACGCGACACAAACTAGGTCATTTTGGGACTAACATATGGTTTCAATTTTATTTCAATGTTTGCGCGTAGGGGTCTTTAGCAGTGGGAGAAAACCGGAGTTGCCCAGAGGAAACCCACGAGGTTGAGGAGGCGCCCCTATCTCAATGCCACATACGCTCACACCAGGGATCGAAACCACAGCCGCAAGCCAGAGGTGACCAGACAGCTAGAAGTCGAAGCGACACTCTAGACCACCAGGCCATCCCAACCCCCCTAATAGAGACAGTCCTGAAACTAAAAACAAAACGACACGCCATGTTATAATCTTCAAAATACGAAACAAATTATAAGCAACATGATTACAAAAAAATAATACCTATTCGGATACCTGATCGTACACGGAGTTGAATCTATTCCTGTTTTTTTTTTCAGGAGCTGCATTAATATTTCAGCATGATATTCTACACGAAGGTTCATTGTTAGAAGAAGGTAGAAAGTACACGTGTAGAACAGATGTTATGTTCGGTAAACATAAAATACTCGCGTAGAAAAGATCTTAGATTCGATAAAGAGAAAAAACAAATTAAATTTACCTTTTGATATGCACCGCCATTGTTAATAATGGTTGTACAGGTCCTTTTAATTAACCCTAATATATGGAACGAAAGTAAAACGTTTATATTTCGCTTTTGTTAACCATTGTCTTTTATGTTAATCATTGTCTATTAGTTTATACAATCATTGTCTATTAGTTTTATCACCCAATAACAGTAGATATCGCTTGTGTGATAAATTACACAGTCTACTGCGAATTTGATTTGTCAATCCAAAAGGAACTACTTTCTTTTATTTTAAAGAAACAACTTATTTTAAATAAAAAGTAACTTCTTTTTTGGGGGCGTGGTTTCCCCTTGTCAGTGATACAGAAAGAGGGTCTGACAAGGACAGCTGCCTATTCGTTCGGATGGGACGAAAAACCGAAGTGCCGTGTACACATTAGCGTGCACGTAAAAGATCCGTTTGAATTCGATATAAGAGTAGGCCGTAACGCCGCTGCCCAGGCCAAATTTCCCTCATAGCACTCTGTATGGCGTATGCCCGTCTTCCATTAGCCCAGGCCAGGTCCAGAAGAGTAGGACGTTAAACCCCATTTCATTTCATTTCTTTTTTTTTGTTAAAAAGAAACTGTTTTAATTTAATTGACCTCGAAGGGAATACTGGGCCAATATATATGACTTTGCAATAGGTAAACTGCTGTAAAAAAACCCTGATGTATCACTACGTTCAGTAAAAGTGAAATGTTTATCAAAGAATTATATTTATTTATTTGTGCATGTAAGAAAGAATAAATAAAATCTCCAACTTGTCTTTTTTGATATCAAAAAATATCAACACTCGCTGATAAAGTAAAAAAAAAAACGAGGCTGTGTTGATATGTTTTGATTTTAAAAAAAGACTCGTAGGAGATTCTCTAGTGATGAGTCTAATAGTTTATACATGTATTATATTAATCATTGTCTATTAGTACATGTATTATTTTAATCATTCTCTATTAGTTTATACATATATTATGTTAATCATTGTCTATTAGTACATGTACTATATTAATCATTGTCTATTTGTACATGTATTATGTTAATCATTGTCTATTAGTACATGTATTATGTTAATCATTGTCTATTAGTTTATACACGTATTGTATTAATCATTGCCCATTAGAGTCATCTTCCATCCAGAGCTATAAGACTGACTTAAAAACATATCTATTTCAAAAATGTTTTTGAACTGTTTTGTTGTGAATGCGCTTAGAAACACTCATGTGTAAGTAATGAAACGCTATATAAATCAAACAATATGTTAATCATTATCTACTAGTTTAAGATGCCGCATGTACGATAATAAACAATCCATGCTAGATATTGCTCTAAACTTAAAACACTCATAACTTTGCTCAGAATAAAATAAATTAAACGATGACGTTAATCATGTTTTATGTAAGATCCCAGAGTTAATAGAAGATCTTCATAGATTTATCCACCCAGTTATCTGATTTCCTGTTTCACAATTGTTTAATAATCTTATATCGAATTAAAACTGCCAAAGGTCCCTTTACGGGCATTCCAATATGTATATATATATATACGGGACCTCGTTTTTTTGTACCATACGAACGACTAGATAGCTGTCTTTTTTGCAGCCCCACCCCCCGTCCTGCACCACTGACAAATGGAAACCACGTCAGAAAATACCGATGAACATTCGCAGGCAATGCAGGAATCACACACGTGTATGTAGCTTGGAGATGTCCGCCTTCTCAAACTCGACTGCGGTTGAGGGGATCGTTAAACACCAAGTTCAACAACATTTCATTTCTAAAGGGTTCGTCGTTCTTTCGTTCGTTTCTGGGGGTTAACGCCCACTTTCACCAGTGTTGACAACTATCTAAAAATAGATTATGACGACTGCCAGTATTCTATAAATAGAACATGATACTCGCCCTGTTGTCAGTAAACACGTATGAACATTTAACGTTTGCTGGTGAAATTAAAGGAAAGAAACCACCCTGTATTAACTATACCACCGTGCATTTGTTGTATTGATTTTGGATTATCGATTATGACGTCAAGGGTTAGACGCGGTCAACTGTGAATAATAGTATATTAAAAACGGTTACATGCATATCGGCAACAGGTATATATATATATATACATGTATTTGTTTGTGTAGGCCTACATAAACAATAATAATACCATAGCAGTTGAAACAGTGATATGCTTATGAATATTGTACTATACTATATTACATGTATATCGACTAAGCTATATGAATGTATATATATGTAGGTTATATGTTTATATAAACAATATAATACTAAACCAATTGAAGGAAAGACTTGATTATAATTATTCTAGCAGTATTTATTCAAGTAGTATCAAGTTTTAAGAAATAGCGATACGCGGAATATTAACCAGTGTGGGACTTTCCTATTTATGAAATAATTTATGAATAGCGGCTTTGAAAGAATATCCCGTGTAAAGTGAATAGGAAAATATTTTGTTAATATCCCGATTGATTATTCAACATGACATCGATTGTTAAACAAGATATCAAATTACCTGGTGAATTTAATGATAGATTAGCTTTTAGTTTATACAACGTGTTTACAGTACAGGTAGGTCATATCAATTATATATACAGGTAGTTTATTTATATCATATATACAGGTAGTTTATTTATATCATATATACAGGTGAAGACAGGTACAGTGATTAAGGGCGGGTGGGGGTGCATAGATTTCCGAACAGGTTGATGCCTGTTGGAGGTAGTTTGAGGGTGGAGGTAGTTTGAGCGACATTACGGCTTTTGGGCGCTTCGCCCCCGAAAATGCAAAGATTTTTTTATTAGAGCGGGAGTGTTGGTCTTAACGTTATTTTGGATTATGGTGCCATAAAGGGGGGGGGGGCATAAGGTCTTCATTGAGTCAAATTGTGAGTTTTGATTCCCAGTCGGCACGTGACGAGGAGTAGACTCGCCTGTTCACTCGTCTGTTTTCTCCGGTCCTCCAGTTTCTACCCCTGCTCTAAAACCCACACATGCCAACGAAGAGTTAAAACGAAATTAAAACCATTTGTTAGTCCATGTTTAGCCTCTCTCTCTCTCCCCCCCCCCCCCTCTCTCTGTGAATAAATCAATGATATTGTACGAGGGTTATTTATTGTTTTATGAAGGTTATAATAAGTTATTGATGATATTAACAGGAATGTAAAGAATTGATTGACAAGACGGAGGAGATGGGATATGAAGCTGCTCTGTTAAATATTGGAAGCGGCGTGTAAGTGGATTCTTCAATATTTTTAACATGTTAGTAAACCCTGATGACGGTCGAAAGTCACGGTGGCATGGTGAGTAATACCCCCGTCAGACCGAGATTGCGTTCTTACTTATCGCGCTGCTGTAACCGTACGGCGACCAGAGAAAACAAAAAGTCGCCGGCAAATGCGAACACAACGAGAGAAAATGTCCCGAAAAATTACAAACTTGAAAATAGTCACCTTCTTACAGCTTTCCAGGTAAGATCGCAGAAACTTGGCGTTTGTTTTGAACTTTCAGTGCAAACGAACTCATTTGACCTTTAATCTCGAAAATCTCGAAAATCTCGAAAACGCCCCAACGGCGGACTGATTACCACTCGGCATCGTATTCTACGCACAATTTCACTCTAGAAAAGTTGGGTCTGGTTTTGTGCCCATTTGATGGACACCCCTCCGTACTCAGCCTCCGGTCTACTGGGGTTAGCACCACGCTTATGGCGATCTTGACACCCTCTGAGACCATTTGCTTTAGATCATAAGGTCTGTTATAGAGTCTCCACACCAGTGGAATATTAAAACATGTCTCTCAGCTATTATTCCAGATATTTTTAATTGACGTGTATCTTATTTACTATCTCTCTGATATGTCATCAAGTGCATTTTGCATACCAATAGTCCATTGGCTAATCACGCTATTTTACCGAGATTTCGACTAATAGTTTGGATGCAGCTATGCCGGGTGTGGCGCCAGGCAGGGTAGGCTTACTCTTCTGGACACTAGTCCTAGGTTACCCCTGTTTGTTGTGTATTTTGTACACGATGAACAGTTCATTTGCTGATTATACACTATTTTGCTTATAACGTTTTTTAGGACTTCGAATTTTGTCTAATGCTTTGGATTGTTCGTACTTTGGATTGCTTTATTTTATTAAAAAAATATGTACCATATAAGTCTCGTGTTCATTCGAAGTTTCCTCCTAAGCTTCATCAACTTCAATTCCTTGCCAGATCCTCCACCCTGTTCCGCTGACATGGGATACACCACAGATACTTCATCGAACTTTAGATATGATCAAAACAGAGATAATATTATTCTTTGAAAAACCCGGTTACAACTTTGACATAGGAACGTTAAAGACTTTGACTTGTCTTGTTTGTTTTGGAAGATTTGCAATAAAATTACAATAATAACAATAGAATATATCAAAAATGAAATAATTATATGTTTTCGAAACTCGGGTTAGAACTTTGCCATATAGGAACGCGAAATACTTTGTCTTGTCTTGTTTGTATTTACAGGTTTGCAATACAATAAGTAACAATACAATAATAACAATAGAATATTAAAAATAAAATAATTCTGTGTTTTCAGACAAATTCTTGAGACAAGCGTAAGAAATAACACCCGATGTATCTGGGATTCCACAGAACAAGCTGACGTACTCTGGAGTCGTGTTAAAAAATATGTCTGTTCTGAGTTCAAAGGTTATCCAGTTTTAGGATTAAACGAAAGGTATGGCTTAGATTTATTGATATAGATTCCTGTGGGTCTAGGGACATTACTAAAGGTTAAGCATACATTGTGCAAGAGCTAAGTCTGCTTATTGCAGGACTTTTTCTTAAGGCCTGAAATGTAATTGAAATTATAAATTAGACATGAATTAATTTATCCAGAGCATAATCAACCCTGGATGCCATCGCTAGCCCGCGATACTTACTGTATCTGAATCCGATCTGTTGCTCAGCGCTCACTGATGACTAAATCAAAAATAGATAATCGGGACAATGTTTTTTTTTTACCGTACCGACAATTATCGAGACCAGGCCTAAAATTCAATTGCTAAATTCGCGGTCCAATGTGGACTAATTTGACTGAAATTTTCAGAAAATTCCCTTTACATTATTTATTTTTTAATATTATAGTGACAACTGCAATTTCTTTATCTAATCTCCCATAATGTATCTTTAAGTGTCGTGCTACGGTTTGGTGATGGCCAGCTCTCTTGATTGGATGCCCCCCTCACCCCCTCACACCGCCTTAGTTCTCTTCACGCCACTGTACATGTAATTGTTCGCCGTAATCTAGAATAACTTGATAGGCTCGTGACGGAAGAGCTCGTGGAAAGGTTCCTGTCCCGCTGAAATGTTCTTTTATGGCGTATCCATGTCTTGATTAAAGAACTTTGGTAAATAAAACAACATGAAAATGTGAAGAGACCGAGGAAACCATTGTCTACAACAGCAGATTTTGATATAAGGAGTCTATTAATAATAAAACATTTTTTTTTGCAGATTGCGATTTTTACGATATGACCCAGGAGAATATTTTAAACCACATTATGACGGAATTTATGAAAGAGATAATGGTGAAAAAAGTTTAATAACTGTACAACTTTATCTAAATGAGGTATTTTTTCAGTTCTTTGGTTGTTATTCTTAGATACAAACCACTCTGTTATTGTCTCTTTGGGGGGTTGGGATGGCGTAGTGTTCTAGAGTGCCGCGCTTCGACCTCTAGCTGGCCGGTCACCTCTGGCTTGCGGCCGGCCGTCGTATCGATCCCCGGTGTGGGCGTATGTGGGTTCTGAGTCCAATGAGTCATACGGCTTCAGCCTAACTACTTAGTAACTTTACCTTGCGGATTTATTAGTATAAATTTCGAATTCGAAGGAACCAGAACTTTTCAGAAGCAAGTAGTCCACGAAAAGCGATAAAACTTTATTCGTGGGCCCTGGTAGATAACTCTGTGATTAACGCTCTAAATTCTAAACGTCTACAAATATTTTAACCCAAACGAACAATCAGAAGCGTGAACAAAAACGGGGAGATAACTCTATAATTCCACGTATCTGATGAAGACGGGACACTATTGCCCTGTATTACTATATATCGCTGGATGAACAATTGAAAGTTTAACGTCCTACTATTTTGTTCCGACTAGGCAAACGAAGACAGAAATACGCCATACAGTGTGCTATGAAGGCAATTTTGCCCGGACAGGGGCACATCGGCCCACTCTAATATCGAATTCAATTTGCCAAGGAATCTTTTACTGCCGATGTATACACGGGTCCTCGGTTTGTTAGCTATTGGTTGTTAATCGGACTATTGGCCAGTCATAATTTGGAAGAGAAATGTTAATTGGGTTAGCTGTAATCAAAAGAAACCCTGCGAGAAGTAACACACATTCAGTTTTCTGTGTACTATCTTTACGCATCCATGTTAGCTGGGATTTATTGTCATTGGTTTGAATTCATTGGGATCTTTTCTGAAGTTTTATCAAATGATGGGTCAGTTTCCTCCATCTTTTGTCATTGTTTTTCATACCGAAACGATATGCATGTTATAATGGGCACTAAGCGTAATGTGGCTATTATTACAAGAAAATTGTTACCTGGCCAAATTATCAGACATTTTGTATTATTGCTTTTCCAAGCAACTCATGGGGTTTTATTAATTACAAAGAACGTCTTTTCAGTTATTATTTGTTACCATTATAACTCAATGTATTTTTGTATAGATGCAGGACGGAGGGCCTGACAAGGACATCTGTCTAGCCGTTCGAATAGGGCGGAACTCGGAGGCCCCGTGTACCCATTGGCGTGCACGTAAAAGATCCCTTGACATTTGGAATGCGATATAAGAGTAGACCGTAGCGCCGCTGCTCGGGCAAGATTTATGGCGTATGTCGTCTTCATTAGCCCAGTTTAGGCACAGAACAGTAGGACGTTAAACCCCATTTCATTTCATTTTTGTATACTATTTTTAAGGGTTTTATACCTGAGAAAACGAGTGAAGGTGTGGAATGTGTTACCATAGTAACTATACTTATATACCGTCTTTCAGGGTTTTACAGGGGGCTCAACAACTTTTATATCTGAGACAACTGGTCAACGTGTTGAATTTGTTCCTAGAACAGGTACATCTACTATCATACATATTCGCTGATTGCAAGAGATAAAGATACCATATAATGTGATCATAGAAATATCAGATGAAATAATCTTTATGGCAATGCATTTGGCGAATCATAAAATCATAAAGATTTAAATACATTAATCGAACACAGTTTTTATGGGATACACTCACTAGTTTTATTCTAAATGCACGAGGTTTCGGCCAGTATCCTCTTGTTGTTATGAAATTTAGTAATCGCGAGGTCAATGTATATGAAATTCATTTTCATGTTTTGAATTACTGGAATTTTAATTAGCTAAATTTATGTTTGTTTTCAGGAGCTGTATTGATTTTCCAACATGATATTCTACATGAAGGGTCATTGTTAGAAGAAGGTAGAAAGTACTCGTGTAGAACAGATGTCATGTTCGGTAAAGATAAAATACGCATTGCCAGATGAAAGTGGTGGTAACATGAGTGATAGATTCTGCTGATGATAAATTCGACCGACGATACTTGCCGATATGGTACATTATATTCAAGATGTTTGGCGATATCGTACATCATATGGACGATGTTTACCGATGTAATGAATTATATTCACGATGTTTGCTGATGTAATGAATTATATTCATGCTTTAATTAATTATATTGACGACGATTTCCGATGTGATGAAATATATTGACGATTTCTGATATGATAAATTATATGGAGGATGTTTACCGATGTGATGAATTATATTCGCGATGCTTACTGATGTGATATATTATATTCACGATGCTTACTGATGTGATATATACTGAGCGCCATAGAAAACGCATCACTTAGTTTTTCGTATAACAAAATGATCCTGTAAACATATCTTATTTATTTGGCTTCTTATTGTGAGCAATATTCAAATTAGAACGCATCAATAACAACACATTTGTACACTTATGGATGTTTAATCTGTAATAAACGGTACAAAGTCAGAGGGGTCAAAACGAAAAGTACTGTTTACTAATTTTGATACATTGGTAATTATACTATCAATGTCGCTGTTCCATTTGTAGTTGCTTTGAAAGTCCGAGTTGTTTATGTTCTTATGTTCGGTTACTTCCTTTATTCCTATTGAGTTCATTAAAAGGGGTGGATTCACAACACGGCGTTTAGCGGAGAAGGTTAAAGTTTCTGTATTGAGGGGGTTAAAAGTCACTAGCCATGTTTCAGTCCATGTATTGATTGTTTCAAGATCTTTGTTTAATGTAAGTGCGCATGCCTCTGGGTGATCTATTTTTAGGGACTGAGATGTATCATCAGTAAATATTCGGATGCTCGATTTTATATTATTGGCAATGCCGTTTATATATAATAAAAACAATAATGGTCCCAATACGCTTCCCTGTGGGACACCAGTGGGAATACCTCTGGGGTCAGAGGATATTCCGTTTATGACGAAATAAATCTTTCCGGTTCACAGCTCAAAACTTATGGAGTTCATTACCATTAAGTGTAAAATATGCCCCTTCATTGGAATCATTCAAATCCAGATTAAAGGTTCATCTATTTAACTGTGAATGCAGATGTATTTGACCGAATATACTGTTGTGTAAATAGTGAATGATACATAGTGTACATAGTGTTTGGCGCTTTGAGCATGCATAACTGTTTGGAAATTTGTGCATTATAAATATACACTATTATTATTATTAGTAGTAGTAGTAATTTATATAACATTTAAGGCCCACAAGAAAGACTTGGAATAGTCAGATATAGCTCTTACATAATGCCTGATTAACATTATATCTACCTTTATCTGATATGATTTTTCTATCTCCACCATCTTTTTTCATGGAAAAGAGCTTGTTTCTTGCACGTGTCGGTAGTAGTGTGTAGTAAGTCAATTTTCTGTCATAATCACATGCTATTTCACCAACTGTAAATATAGTTAAGTATATATCCATATCCTGAATCTGGAGTCTTTATGTCTAATTATGACCCGCTTCCATGGTTTACACCGGTTACGATACTCTGATGGGATAAAGATCGGAGGTCTCGTTTACACATTTGTGTGCACGTAAGCGAATCCATGACAGTTGTGATTGTTTTAAGAATAGGCCCACTTTTAAACACATTATTGGTTTCAAATAACGAAAAGCCAATGACCTGATTTGTATGTAATAATTATATCTGAAATCAAAATCAAATTGGTATCCGTTTCTTTTTTAATAGAAAACAAACGTTATGTACCTCCTTTAAAGATTTTCTCTAACTTGTTGATGGTCGTGTTATACCGAAACATTATGTGAGTTTCTGTTGACACGGTCAGTTCTTCTTCGGGAATAAACTTACGAACTAAATGATGTAATGTCAAATTAGACGTAAATGAAATAGCTACTGTCATTGCGGTATAAGGGATAAATATATCAATTTCCAAGACGATCCATTCAAGATGCAGTTGCAGTTGTTGGTCTTTCAGGAATACATAATATACATTTGCCAGGCCCCAAGACGATTTATTAAGATTTGCGGTCTGCGGGCAACATACAGAAACAAAAAATGTGTGGGGCTCAGCCCCCGGGGGTTGGACATACATAAAAACAAATAGGGATCATTCCTAGGGTATATGAAATAGGCATACAAAGTTTCAAAAAGATCTGTTAAAAATAGCGACCTATAGTCGAACAAATTGGGCGTGACTCTGTCCAATAGGGTGAACAACTAAATGATATAATGGGTGCCAGGGTGGCATCATCCGGATCCTGAACGTACAAATACTGAAGATATCTAATCCATCAAAAAACAGTTGGTGGATTATATTTCCAGGTTTGTCGACCTTGTGCCGGACTATTAGGTTGAAATGTAGGGCGAAGCATTGCATGTTTACTTGTCTCTATTTCCAGTTTAATTTGTGTATCTCAAGTTTTCATGATGAACATCATAGATGCTTTTGGGCAAGAGGTTGCCACATGTTGCTCCATACATGGTGGAAAGCGTTCTAACCAACGAATTCGAAAAAAGTAAGAGCCGATCTAAGAGATGAGAACTAACATTAAAGTCGATGGGAAAATAATTGTTGATCTATGACCATGTAGTGCATTATATCTGACATCGTTAAATTGTCCTTTTTGGAATTTTATCTGTGGTTGAACATGAGATTATAGGTGAAGTGTAATCTAGAATTTAATTGTAATCTGCCAGTATATCAGTGCCATTCCATGTCACGAAAACATACGACTTTGTGCGCCATCTTGGATTTCCGCTCTCTTGGATTCTGACCATCCCAATTAATGCGGTTGTAATGGACCATACATCCCTGAATGTCAATATCTCAGGGAAAATTATCAGGAGATTTCGAGAGCATTCAATTGAGATCTCGAGAAAATTACCGGGTGATCATGGGATTTCGAGAACTTTCACAAAATTTTGCATGACCACTATACGCTTCCGTATTATAGATTAAAACATTGGTTGTAGTATCTCGAGCGCTCGACATAACTATCTCGAGCGCTCGACTTAATATCTTGAGCGCTCGAGATATTATTTTTTTTTTGCATGTCCTTAATCAGCCACCGTAGACTTGTAATTAACAATGCGAGAGAGAGGGAGAAAACCCACGAAGTTGGAATTTATAATTAGAATCTGATAGTACAGTAGTTTTAAACATGCATTATGCAAGAGCAAAATCTGCCTATTGTTATAAAAACTATTAATTAGACCTAGACCATAATCAACTCTCGATGTCGATGCTAGCATGAGATTTTTGTTGGATTGCAGTTCAATTCGCTGAATTAATTTCCATTGTGATTTACAAATAAAAATGGATAACCGAGACTACTGGTTTTGTCTTACCGACTGTAGTAAGGCTAAGCGGAAATTTCACTCGCTTAGTTCTAAGTTAATAGTGAATCAATTAGACTGAACTTTTCAGCAAATCGCCTTTACATTATTTAGTTTTTAACTATTGTAGTGAAAACTGCCAACTCGTTATCTAATCTCCCATAATGTATCTTTAATTTCCATTAAAATAAGTAATATGTATCATGGCCGATCCTTTTACAGGTATAATTAACGCTATTGCCAGACAGAATTTGATTTTTAATTTCCAAACACCATTTGGGTGTGAATTAAGACGTATCAAATTTGACATTTTCAGTAAAAAAGTTAAAATTAATTCTGGGATTGGGACTGTGTACAGCACAGGGGAAGCTTATCGCCCGTCAAATATCGTGTTCTGCTTTTGTCTTATGAATTTCTTATTAAATTGTATTTTTGCTTCTGTCCTGATGTTTTAAATATAGTTTACTTTATTAAATAGTTGTTATAATTGTTTTAAATCATGACCGGTTGTATTATGAATTTGGTTGGAATTAATATAGGTATATATCTATTTGTAATTTAAATATCGTTCTTTTATTGCAGTTTTAATTAGTATTTGATGGAAATAAGTGTCAGTTGGCGTCTAGAAAATGACGTCGTTGACATGAGATCTTGTTTTCCGTATTTTTAATGCAATGTTAGTAGCGGATAGGAACAAAATTATTCATTATTTTGGTTTAAAACGAATACATTTGAGTAATGCATTAGCATCATATTAAGAACGCCACATCCCACGACACAATAAACCTGGTTGTCAAATTGAAATACCCTACAGGATATTGGAGGAGTGGAGTTGAACTTTAAATACTTCGACCTTGTCGTGTTGAGTTAAATTATGACATTTTCTTGTTAGTATCATTTAAAGCGGAAATTTCATATTTTCTAAGAAAGTCAAAACATAATTATTTCTATGCCTTTTGCTCAAAAGGTTGTCAACTCACTATCATACGATCATGGGCAATATTTCAGGGGCATAGAAATCCCTGACACAGAAAATAATAACACAATTACTTGAGTTACCTCCCTTGTTTTCCCATTCCCCTCCGTGCAATGGCGATCTTCAAACGTTTGAATTTGAAAATGATATTTTTGCCAATTTCTCAACTGGCAATAGTGAATTATAGGATTAATAGAATTCTTTAACAAGGTAGGACTGTTTACAGATACAATCTATTTGAGGGTTTTATTTTAATATATACTATTCAAAAAAAGTAGGGGATATTTGATTTTGGGGGCATAATACTAAAATATGCAAATGACTACGAAAAAAGTCACTATAGAACCTAACAGAAGAAACATTTCCAGTTACATGTGACGCCCAAACGCACCAATAGCTACCACATGGAATGCAGGTGATGCTTGGGATGATCATGGGGGTCCAACCCAAGATTTGCACGACTCTGACTTTGAATGTTACAGTCATTGTGGCATTGAATTCCAGGGTGGAAACATCAGTTTAATTGTTTTAGTGACCAGAAAACAAATTTTGATATGCGTCGGCTTACCCAAAATGAAAGGTTACGTGCCCTTGGCATGCTACAGATCGGCACAACACAGGCGGTTGTGGCGCGGACGATGAATGTTTCTCAGTCTGTCATAAGCAGGCTATGGTCCAGATACCGTGATAATCAATCTGTACAGGACAGACCACGCTCAGGTCGACCAAGGGCGACAACTCAAGCCCAGGATCGATTTATCCGTACCTTGGCCTGGAGAAATCGTGTCATCACAACAAATCAAATCAGCGCTCGTCTTCAAACAGACACTGGTGTGAGAGTGAGTGTCCAGACGATTCGGAATCGACTGCATAGGGGTCACCTTCGCGCCCGACGTCCTCGCGTGATCCCTTGTTTGAGAGATCATCACATTCAGGCAAGACGTCGTTGGTGTAGGGATCGTCAACACTGGGATAATCGACGCTGGAGCAATGTGATGTTTTCAGATGAGACAAGGTTCACTGTTGAGTTTTAGAAAAGACGTAGGAGGGTGTGGCGTCGTCGAAACGAGCGCTTCCAAGACGTTAACGTCATCAGACATGATCGATTTGGGGGTGGTTCTGTTATGGTGTGGGGAGGCATCACTGTTGCTGGAAGAACGGCTTTACATGTTGTTGCAGGGCGTGTTACAAGCCAGTACTACCGGGACAACATCTTGGCAGTCCATGTTGTGCCGTTCGCACGACGTCATGGCCGCCGTTTCATCTTCCAGGATGACAACGCAAGATGTCACAGGGCCAGGATCGTTACAGGTTACCTCCAACAACAGAACATCACCACATTACCTTGGCCAGCACTGAGTCCCGACCTCTCCCCCATCGAGCATGTCTGGGACATGCTTGGACAGAGGTTACGTCAACGTCAACAACGTCCTGCCAATGTCCAAGAACTTGCTGCTGCGTTACAACAGGAATGGGACAATCTGGACCAAAATGACCTTAGACGACGTCTCATTAGGAGTATGCCACATCGGATCAATGCTTGTTTGTCAAACAGAGGAGGATTTACCCGTTACTGACTTTGTTGTGATGCTGTGGTAACTTTGTTGTTTGACCCCGGGTATCATTTTACCCTTATAATGGTCAGTCTGTGCCTTACTTAGTCTAACGATCATTTGGAATAAATCGATGAATGTGAACTTCATTTCATTTTGTCATTTGTTTCTTCGTCAGTTTCATTAGGTGACTTTAATAACACTTAAAAATCAAATATCCCCTACTTTTTTTGAATAGTATATTTTAAAAATATAACTAAAAAATATGAAATTGCCGTTTTAAAGGGACTTCAAATTATCCAATACTGTGAACATGTCTGATCCTGGTATCCAATAGTTATGACACAATGGACATTTATAAATAACTACACGACTCTTGCACATAATGACCAAAGAAAATCAGTTCCCAGAAGGCAATGCGATGTGATTCACAAACGACATAAAAAATGTAGGCACCAACAGGGAGGGAGAGATCGCTCAAAGAAAAAACATGAAAAGGGCTCACTGCAGGTGTCATTTTCAATGTCAATAAAAATCTCTGAGGATGGAAAGATCGTTCCAAGAAAAAACACGAAAAGGGCTCACTGCAGGAGTCATTTTCAATGTCAATCACAAATCTCTGAGGAAGACCAAAATAAGGCCTATCACAATTACTGGTCATCAGACCATGGACGACAACTTGGTTTATTTTGTCGTCAGAATGGAGAAATGAAGATCAACAACATAGACGAGAAGAGCTTGGCATAAACATACGTACGCATGCCTCTGTTATTTTTCAAGGTACAATTGTAATCTTGATTCCTCTTCTGGATGGTCTATGGTCTATCTGTGCCCTCATCTGAAAAAATTTCATCTGTGTCTTGTGATTCAATATTATCTTGTCCTATAAATGATTATTATCCAAATAAAC
Source organism: Patella ulyssiponensis (assembly GCA_963678685.1). Lineage (NCBI taxonomy): Eukaryota > Metazoa > Mollusca > Gastropoda > Patellidae > Patella > Patella ulyssiponensis. The sequence goes on from OY783231.1 coordinate 5,157,604, forward strand.
TTCAGTCATCTCTTGTGATTCAATATTATGTTGCGATTCAATTAATTTTTAACCCTATTAAAATATCTAACACAATTTTGGTACCTACATGTTCGCTGAGTTACATGTGTAATGTCTCAAATGATTCTGTAGATTATTTTTTAGATGAAAATACCATTATTAAAAATGCATTTTACAAATCTGACTCGACAGCAAATGATGAAGTTTGTTGTAAAAATAATATTTCAAATGGCCTTTCTGTTAATATACAGCTCACATAATGTAAACGGAGGTATGGTTGTATTTCGATCTACATTACGTTTGATGTAGGGGGTTGGGATGGCCTGGTGGTCTAGAGTGCCGCGCTTCGACCTCTAGCTGGCCGGTCACCTCTGGCTTGCTGCTGTGGTTTCGATCGCTGGTGTGAGAGAATGAGGCTTGGAGATAGGGGCGCCTTCTCAACCTCATGGGTTTCCTCCGGGCACTCCGGTTTCCTCCCACTGCTAAAGACCCCTACGCGCAAGCGAATTATTGAAATAAAATTAAACCGTATGTTAGTCCCAAAATGACCTAGTTTGTGTCGAGTGGACGTTAAACCCCATTTCTCTTTCTCACGTTTGATGTAATCTTACATGTGGCCAAAGGGGGAATAACCGATGTGGCCACTATTTGACAGTTGATTTAGAATTTGTTGTAAAAATAATAATACATGTAATTCAGATGACACCTCTGTTAATATACATCTCACATAATGTAAACTGTCATATGTAGATTGACCCACAGCCTCAATTATCTGTACTAAATAAACTGACCTGTTTTAACAGCATGTTGTTACGCGGATCAAAACAGCGTTTATGAGAAAAGTGCTCTCACGTACTCGCTCGAGCACTACCGGCAGCAAACAGTCGCCCAAAATAGACACCCACGTGACAATATTCATTCATTTATTTATCAATGAAGCCATGTAAAAAATTCTTCTTTAGTCGTTGGACTATGAACTATATTAAAATTTTGGCTAAATTCTGCGATTTAATTTCTAAGTTAGTTGAAACAAATGACATATACTGTAACGGTTCTCGGTTCAGATTCAACTCATGTAGTTTCGCCCTTTTTCTATCTTTTAAACTTACTGTCGTGTCGACATATACCAACACTGCAGACAGTGAAAGTAACTTTTATTTAACAGTAATATATTTTCCTGCGGTTGAGGGAACCGAATTAGGAGGAAAATAATTTCTCTCCATATGCGTAGTAATATATGGGGTATGAAGTACTATTTGCAAGTAAATAGTCTTACGAAGTCATTCAGGTCGAAGTCGCAACATAATGGATCAACACGAAAACATTCAGTCTGCTGTATCTTTAGCTGACATTTTGAATGAAGTAAAACATCAGAGAATTGAAACAGAAAAGACGTTCGATTTGTTACGAGCAGAATTACATGGGACTGTGCAGAAGTTGTCATCTGACGTGAAGAAGATCAAGACAGATCAAGATCATGATTGGAAGTTTAAAGGCAATAAGATTCAATTTGGTTTCAACGCAGAACTGGGAGATAAGATTCAACATATAAGAAATGCAGTTCATAATGATGACAGAGAGGGTTTAGATGGCTTAATAGATGATGTTATGACCAAACTAAGTGAAAGAAATAAATTGATTAAAATAGCGGATTCATCGGCAGGTGGCTGGGAGACTGTCAACCAGTATGTATCTAATCCCTTGGCCAGTGATTCGGAAGATTAAAAGAGAATTATCAGATCTGAACAGAGAGCATTGAAGAAAAGGAAGGAGTTTAAAGGTAGATCTTTCGTTTCTAAGAGGAGAAGATTATATGATAGTAATGGCAGTTCGGTGACAGCAAGTTCGTCTAATTTGGTTTCCTATGTTCCTGCAACCAGTGGCGGGGGGGGGGGGCAGGAACTATGCATTTTGTCCCCAACAAAACAGAGGTTCCTGCTACAACTGTGGAGATTTCAGTCATTACAGAAGAGATTGTCCCCACACCAACTCTTACAACAACACAACAACCGTTAAATCAACATAGTTACGAGATTTCAACCTGTATAAAAGATGAGTATTTTCATGATTTTAATGATTGTAATGTAGATCAGCCGGTCGTAGAGAGGTTCACGCATGATTATTTCGAATATGAGGAAGGTCAAGCTAACATTTTAGTTAAAGGTCGATAAGGCAAAAATGTAAAATTCTGGAAAGAAATTAACTGTAATTCGTATATATTAGATGTTATTGAAAATGGTTACAAGATTCCTTTTAATGATGTTCCAGATTCTAAGTTTTTAAGAAATAATAGATCTGCTTTGGATAATTCAGAATTTGTAGAAGGGGCTATTAAAGATTTAGAGGTAAGGGGTTTGGTGAGTAGATGTCAAGTTCCTCCAAGAGTTGTTAATCCGCTCTCAGTATCTATTCAGAGTAGTGGTAAGAAAAGGTTAATTTTAGATTTGAGAGAGGTTAATAAATTTGTCGGTAAGCAGACGGTTAAATATGAGGATATTCGTACAGCATTGTTATATGTTAAGGAAAAGTCCTGGATGTTCAAGTATGATATACATGCTGCTTATCATCATGTCGAGATTTGTGATGCACACTCACAGTTTCTAGGTTTCTCGTGGGTCACTAATGGAGTTGCAACCTATTATAAGTTCTTGGTGCTACCATTTGGTCTAAGTACAGCACCTTTTTTATTTACTAAATTATGCAGAGTTTTTGTCAAAAAATGGAGAAGTGAAGGTAAATATATTGTTATGTACATCGATGATGGTTTTGGTGTTCATGATGATTATAATATGGCACATAAGCTTAGTCAAGATGTTAAGAAAGATCTTTTAGCTAGTGGGTTTGTTCCTAAAAATGAGAAGTCAACTTGGGAGCCTGTGCAAGAGTTACTATGGTTAGGAGTGGTGATAAATTCTGAAAATGCAAATTTGAGAATTCCACAGAGACGATTAGATAAAGTCTTACGATCTATAGTTCAAATTCAGCGTGATTGTATATCGAATAAGGCAGTAGCTGTGCAAAAGGTAGTGAGTGTTGTCGGTCAGATTATATCTATGTCTATTGTTGTTGGAAGTATTTCCCAAATCATGACACGATCATTGTCTATTTATATTTTAAATGGGTTTAGTTGGGATTCTAAAGTACGTATTTCTGAACAGAGTATTCAACAGTTAATTTTTTGGAAGGAAAATATAAGTAAAATTAATTCTAAAGTCTTAAATTTTCAGCCTGGCTGTGAACGAATAGTGTATTCAGATGCTAGTAATGAAGGGTATGGGGGGGGGTATTGTGTACAAGCCTATCGTGATGTTGTTCATGGTTTTTGGAGTGCTGAGGAAGCGATCAAGAGTTCTACATGGAGAGAACTTGAAGCTGTTCGTTGTATTCTTAAATCTATAGTACATATCTTAAAAAATAAAAGGTTGAAATGGTTTTCAGATAATCAGAGTGTGATTTCTATTGTTCAGAAAGGTAGTATGAAGGCAGAATTGCAATGTATTGCATTTGAGATATTTAGCATTTGCTTAGAAAATGGAATTATTCTAGAATTAGAATGGATACCTAGAGCTGGGAATGTTAGAGCAGATTGTTTAAGCAGAATTGTTGATTATGATGATTGGGCCGTTGGAGATGGAATTTTTAAATATATTAGTAATATATGGGGACCATACGAAATTGATATATTTGCATCAGAACATAATCATAAGTGTGATGTATTTTATTCCAGATATCGAGGCATTTGTCATCTAAGCTTCAACTACAAGGATACGTGCGCACTAAACTTATAAAAACCTTTAAAAAGTTTTATGGCCGTCATGTTGACTTGATTGGTAAATATAACGTGTCTCTCTCGGTTATTATTCTAGATATATTTAATTGACACGTATACTAATACTATCTCACTGATTATATGTCCACTACATAGTTAACACAGTTCATCACGTGCATTTTGCATACCGATAGTTCATTGGCCAATCATGCTATTTTATCGACATTTTGCCTAATAGTTTGGATGCAGCTATGGCGGGTGTGGCGCCAGGCAGGGTAAGCTTACTCTTCCGGACACCTGTTACCACTGTTTGTCGTGTATTTTGTACACGGGGAGCAGTCCATTTGCTGATTACACTATTTTGCCTATAACGTTTTTTTAGGACTTCGAATTCTGTTTAATGGTTTGGATTGTTCGTACTTGGTTTTATTTTATTGGAGTCCAAATTCTTCAGGAATAGATGTCTTTTCTTTATCACGGCAGGGTAGAAACTGTTTTATTGTACCACCTGTGTGTCTGATATCACGTGTCATGAAATATGTGGTTGAATGTAAAGCTTATGGCACAGTAATTATTCCGTTATGGATGTCAGCGAGTTTTTGGCCGTTGATTTGTCCGAATGGTTACAAGTTTATATCTGTTATTAAAGATTGGGTTGATTTACCACGTGGAAAAGAGTTTTATAAGTCCTCGTTGCATTATGAGAGTATATTTGGCACGAAAGATTTAACGTTTAGGATGTTGGCATTAAGAATTGATTGCCGTAGTTAGATACGGCAATTTGAGCTTGAGAAGGCTGGTGATAAGTCGAGGTGACTTCGGATTAGTTGAGAAGTAAGGGTTATCAACTGAGACAGAGGGGTTCAAGTTAGATGAACACCCGAGCTCGTGCAAAGTTGTACACTGAGAACGCGCAGCGTTCGAAGTGTTCAATGCACGGGCGCGAGTGTTTATCTAACTTGACCCCGAGGTCAAGGTTGATAACTGACTTACACAATGGATTCTTTGTGTGAGAAGTTGAACGAGTGAATGAAAATGGACGAATACGAGAGAGACGCATTATTATCACAGACCTTTTATCACACACAATTGTTTTACCAATTCGTCAAAAACAGGTACCAATATTATGCTTTATTTTGCACGTCATATATTGTTGTTTACTCAGCAAATTGGGGAGTGGGTAAATAACTGAATATGTGTATACCGGTTTATTTACGATGCATAGAAATCAGATTATTCAAATGTCAGGTTTTTGAAAAACAATTTTAAAAAAGTTGGATTGGTATATGGATAAATGTCCTAATGGTTAGCGCTTGCGCGTTCTGTCATAAGGTCTGCCATTCAGTCAACTGGTGTGGTTTCGATTCCTCGGTGGTACGTGACAAGGTGTAGGGCCTCCGGTTTCCTCCGGCTGCTAAAGACCCCTACGTCGAGTGAACGTTAAATCCCATTTCTCTCTCTCCTTATCGACAAAAGAAAAAATATGCAACACCCCTTATTCACTGTAATATTTATTTCGTGCGAATGGGGTATGCTGCATTACCTGGAATACGTTTTACATTCGCGAATTGTCAGCCACAAACTATCCATGTGCGAAAAAAAAATATAATGTGTGATGATGTAGGATTGGTATTTTACAAGCTGACAATTATCTAAAAAAAATGTTCAAACAGAAATTTAGCCCAATTCGCTAGGTTTCGCGCATTTGTTTCTTATACTGTTGGTTGTGTTTTCTAGCTAATGATATTATTTCACAATCTACTGTGAAAAAATATTTATTTGTCGTTTTAACTACATGTACATGTATTTATCTTTTTAAAATTAAAACGGTGTTTCTTGTTATTGCTAATACACAGTGCACGCACGAAAATGCGCGATTGTCTGTTTTGACAATCACCGGGTTAGTATGTTGGGGTGTTCATTTGGGGTGTTCATTTCCATAAACACCCACTTTTCCTCAAATGATCACCTGTACACGTGCTAAAACAACACGATACAGGTTGGTCAGTAACTTGAACACCTGAGTGGGAACAAAGGGTCCAGTGTGTAAGTAAGGGTTATCAACTGAGACAGAGGGGTTCAAGTTAGATGAACACCCGAGCTCGTGCAAAGTTGTACACTGAGAACGCGCAGCGTTCGAAGTGTTCAATGCACGGGCGCGAGTGTTTATCTAACTTGACCCCGAGGTCAAGGTTGATAACTGACTTACACAATGGATTCTTTGTGTGAGAAGTTGAACGAGTGAATGAAAATGGACGAATACGAGAGAGACGCATTATTATCACAGACCTTTTATCACACACAATTGTTTTACCAATTCGTCAAAAACAGGTACCAATATTATGCTTTATTTTGCACGTCATATATTGTTGTTTACTCAGCAAATTGGGGAGTGGGTAAATAACTGAATATGTGTATACCGGTTTATTTACGATGCATAGAAATCAGATTATTCAAATGTCAGGTTTTTGAAAAACAATTTTAAAAAAGTTGGATTGGTATATGGATAAATGTCCTAATGGTTAGCGCTTGCGCGTTCTGTCATAAGGTCTGCCATTCAGTCAACTGGTGTGGTTTCGATTCCTCGGTGGTACGTGACAAGGTGTAGGGCCTCCGGTTTCCTCCGGCTGCTAAAGACCCCTACGTCGAGTGAACGTTAAATCCCATTTCTCTCTCTCCTTATCGACAAAAGAAAAAATATGCAACACCCCTTATTCACTGTAATATTTATTTCGTGCGAATGGGGTATGCTGCATTACCTGGAATACGTTTTACATTCGCGAATTGTCAGCCACAAACTATCCATGTGCGAAAAAAAAATATAATGTGTGATGATGTAGGATTGGTATTTTACAAGCTGACAATTATCTAAAAAAAATGTTCAAACAGAAATTTAGCCCAATTCGCTAGGTTTCGCGCATTTGTTTCTTATACTGTTGGTTGTGTTTTCTAGCTAATGATATTATTTCACAATCTACTGTGAAAAAATATTTATTTGTCGTTTTAACTACATGTACATGTATTTATCTTTTTAAAATTAAAACGGTGTTTCTTGTTATTGCTAATACACAGTGCACGCACGAAAATGCGCGATTGTCTGTTTTGACAATCACCGGGTTAGTATGTTGGGGTGTTCATTTGGGGTGTTCATTTCCATAAACACCCACTTTTCCTCAAATGATCACCTGTACACGTGCTAAAACAACACGATACAGGTTGGTCAGTAACTTGAACACCTGAGTGGGAACAAAGGGTCCAGTGTGTAAGTAAGGGTTATCAACTGAGACAGAGGGGTTCAAGTTAGATGAACACCCGAGCTCGTGCAAAGTTGTACACTGAGAACGCGCAGCGTTCGAAGTGTTCAATGCACGGGCGCGAGTGTTTATCTAACTTGACCCCGAGGTCAAGGTTGATAACTGACTTACACAATGGATTCTTTGTGTGAGAAGTTGAACGAGTGAATGAAAATGGACGAATACGAGAGAGACGCATTATTATCACAGACCTTTTATCACACACAATTGTTTTACCAATTCGTCAAAAACAGGTACCAATATTATGCTTTATTTTGCACGTCATATATTGTTGTTTACTCAGCAAATTGGGGAGTGGGTAAATAACTGAATATGTGTATACCGGTTTATTTACGATGCATAGAAATCAGATTATTCAAATGTCAGGTTTTTGAAAAACAATTTTAAAAAAGTTGGATTGGTATATGGATAAATGTCCTAATGGTTAGCGCTTGCGCGTTCTGTCATAAGGTCTGCCATTCAGTCAACTGGTGTGGTTTCGATTCCTCGGTGGTACGTGACAAGGTGTAGGGCCTCCGGTTTCCTCCGGCTGCTAAAGACCCCTACGTCGAGTGAACGTTAAATCCCATTTCTCTCTCTCCTTATCGACAAAAGAAAAAATATGCAACACCCCTTATTCACTGTAATATTTATTTCGTGCGAATGGGGTATGCTGCATTACCTGGAATACGTTTTACATTCGCGAATTGTCAGCCACAAACTATCCATGTGCGAAAAAAAAATATAATGTGTGATGATGTAGGATTGGTATTTTACAAGCTGACAATTATCTAAAAAAAATGTTCAAACAGAAATTTAGCCCAATTCGCTAGGTTTCGCGCATTTGTTTCTTATACTGTTGGTTGTGTTTTCTAGCTAATGATATTATTTCACAATCTACTGTGAAAAAATATTTATTTGTCGTTTTAACTACATGTACATGTATTTATCTTTTTAAAATTAAAACGGTGTTTCTTGTTATTGCTAATACACAGTGCACGCACGAAAATGCGCGATTGTCTGTTTTGACAATCACCGGGTTAGTATGTTGGGGTGTTCATTTGGGGTGTTCATTTCCATAAACACCCACTTTTCCTCAAATGATCACCTGTACACGTGCTAAAACAACACGATACAGGTTGGTCAGTAACTTGAACACCTGAGTGGGAACAAAGGGTCCAGTGTGTAAAACTAATGATTGATTAAATGATGTGATGTTTGTAGTATAACTGAGAGATTTTTGTTTATCGGTGTGGTCTATAATGTAATTTTAATGTCAATCATACATAATAATATGGTAATTTGTATATCGTTATTATCATGTTATAACTATTTTTAATGTTGTCTTCTAAATATTTTTAGAACTGCTTATGGGACAGAGTTAGACGAGTTACCAGTAAGTTTATCATCATCTGTGAATGTATTACCCGAGTTATTAACCGATGTTAAGGCGAAATCTACAACTGTGAAATATTATCGGGGTTATTTAGTCTGGAAGAAATGGTTTCGATGTAATAATGTGTAAGGGAATGTGTTACCTGCTAATCCTTTACATGTTGCGTTATATTTAACATCTCTGATACAAGAAAAGAACAGTATAAGTCCGGTGATTCATGCTTTCTACAGTTTGAAGTGGGTTCATTCGTTAGCTAATTTGACTTGTCCTACAAATTCTCAATTGGTGATTAATGTGTTACAGGCTGGAAAACGACGCTTAGCGAAACCTGTTAATAAAAAGCTTCCTGTTACCGCAGAACATTTAGAATAGTATGTATGATAAAACATTTGTTAACAGGTGTGCTTATAAACAAAGAATAATTTGTGCTTGTTTGTTGGCGTACAGTGGCTTTCTTAGAAGTGCCGAATTATTAAATATATCTACTTCGGATTTAAGTTTTGACGACACCCATTTGTCTATTTTTCTTGAGAAAAGTAAGACTGATATCTATAGAGACGGTGCATGGGTTGTAATAGCACGAACGGGCAACAAATTGTGTCCTGTTAAGAATTTAGAGCATTATTTGGATTGGGCTGGGCTAAATAAAGATGAAGATATGTTTTTATTTCAGGCTTTGAGTAAGTGTTCAACGGGATATTGTATTAAGGGTATTAACAAAGCACTTAGTTATACTAGATTAGTATAATTGTTTAAAGAAGCGTTTCAAGGAATAATAGATTGTTCAAAATATGGGTTACATAGTTTGCGTGCGGGAGGTGCGACAGCGTGTGCAAATAGGGGTATCCCTGATCGTCTGTTTAAGCGCCATGGGAAAATGGAAATCAGAAAATGCCAAAGATGGTTATGTCAAGGACGATTTGAAACAACGTCTTAGCGTGTCTTTGAGTTTGGGTCTATAAGGCGAATCTAATTTAAATGGTGATTTATGATACTAGTTCTTTCTTTGATATTCAGGCGGTTCGACGCTGCATACCACTAGAAGTGTTATGGGTTTTGATATGGAGCAGGGATCACTAAAAAATTCCTACATTGGTTACCCACGAATGTAGTTCTGAGCTAAAAATAGCCCAATTTTCCTTCATTTTTTCCCCTTTTTCGGGCGTTTTTATTTAGATGTGGAATTGTTGGGAAGGTTTTGAATTTTGAATATTTTGCCGGTTTGGGTGGAAAAAGAGGGTATTTGTACGGAAGAATAACATGGGTAAAAGGGCTTGAAAGGCGTCTCACATTGAACCGGAAGTAAAGAATTAACCCCAGTCTACTTTAACTTTTACTGATTTGAGATTTTCATGGTAAACCTCATGCATGCTCCGGAGGTGATGACTACCAGGTGTTGTTCTTTATGCCTTGTGAAGGAATTAGCTCAATGAATATTGTGGAAAGAGTTATAGCTTGTGACATGAGGCTGAAATTACATTGAAGTCAATGGGACAATAATTGGTGTACTGGGGCCTTTTGTTATTTGACGCTTTAGTTAGTTTAGAAATTACATTGTTGCTATAGCTCTTAATACGCAGGAAAAATTTGAGACTGGAAATTAATTGAACGAAATGTATTTTTATTAGTCTCGATTAACCAGCCGTGTATGATTTAAATACAATTACGGCACTGGTCACAAGACTCGAATTCTAATCATTTTAGGGCGCTGCTGAATTGGCCTTTAATAGGAAGATGTCACATTTTGGCTATGTCGGTATAGGTGTTTAGTTATGCTTATGCGTTTAAAAACGGCATTTACAATATCTAACCTTTCAGTTATTATAAATTCAGCAACAAGTCATTTTTCTAGAACTAAAATATAACTAAAACGACGCGCATTGACTGTTTCATAATTATTAAAAATATGAAAACTCGACACGATGCATATTGTTGCAAGAACAATAGCTATAAAATAGAAAAGTATCAACTTCTATTTTTAGATTTTTTGGCCCCTCTTATAACCCAACCACATCAAAAAGCATGCAGTTCCAGATTGAAATGGGTTCAATTGTTTTACGGTTTATTCTATAATTTATAACACTGTTTAGAGCGCAATGTGTAGGAGTCGCATTTTTGACGTCTAAGTAGATTCTTACACGGAATTCCGGATGCAACGGTAGACATTTGGAGCACTGCTGCCGAACGGATTTGGAAAAGCTTTCGTGTGCTCTGTTTTTGATGTGTATTATTTTTATATTTGTGATAATTATCCAAAACAAAATAGGATTATCATATAGGATAATAGGATAATTAACACCTATAAGATGAGTACGACAAGCACTCTCTCCATATTGCGTTTGTAAACCACGCAATTCCCCTTAGAAAGTTTTAACTATCGAATCTATTGCATGTAAACGTTAAAAAAAAAAATAAACTCAAAGTCTCTCGCTCTCTCTCTCTCTCTCTCTCTCTCTCTCTCTCTCTCTCTCTCTCACTCTCAGGGTTGCGCATGCGTACAAATGTTAAATTTAGTCGTTAATTGTACGTACGTAAAAAACGAAAAATCCCGACTGCGGAAATTAAGAATTCGTTTTTCAGAACAAAATTTGTAATTTTGATTAGACCAAGAAACATAATTCTTTCGAATGAAAAAAACGACCCCTGTAACGCTACTTGTGCGATCAACTTTTACACATATTAGAAAGTCCCATTCAAATGGTTTAAATCACACAAATATCCAACTTAGCAATAGTTTAATTGTTCATGAATGATGATTTTAATGGTAAGTCTTATCATATTGGTTAAAATAAGCCCCAAAATAAGCCCGCTTATTGGATTTTTGTTCTATGCATGAATTACTCTACCGTATGAATGTATTTCTATATCCGTATGCATTTACACCCTTTTAAATGTAAGTTGACAAACCATAATATGATATAACAAATCGGACACTGTGTTACAAAATTTCCAAGAAAAAGAGGGCGGTCGGTATAAAAGTATTGAGAATAATGACGATATTTTCTGAAGAAAATGATTGATGGCACTCGGCCAAATAAGGGTTGTTTTTTTTTTAAAAAAAAAAAATGGGCGTAAACATGTTTCCTAAATAAATCAAAGAAATTCACTAAATATTACGTCTACAGTATTCATTAACAAGTTCCTGTTTCGAATTTATCGGGGGTTAAATGTCCATTTCACCATGCATGGACGATGTTCTAATGGACAATTCGAAATAGTAGTGTAAAGTAATGTAGCCTCAAAAAGTCTGCCAATGTTAAAGTTCAAAAGGGATGTGGAATTATATAACATATTTCTTGTAGCTTGTACACAAATCCTGTATTTAAACAGTATAATTACCGATAAAAACAGTTACTTAGTTGTATCAATACAGATTGCAGGTAATAAAATACAGTTCTAACTTGTACAACTACACTTTAATTGTTAATGTAACAATTTTCTTTAACATTACTCCCAGGTTAACACACTAGAGTTCAGTAAATTTGTTGTATGGAACATGCAGTGGTATTTTTACAGCGTTATGTTAAAGAAAAACCATATTTTTCACTGTAATATTACATTTATTTTTGACAGTGTAGAACATCGGTTCTTTGATGAAAGATGCCACTTTTCATGCTGTATATAGAAATCATAAAAACAGTGTTACATAGTTGCAGTTGCCACTTACAATCTTATAATTTGACATTTATTTTTAACAGTGTATGGAAATAAAGGTATTTTATGTAAAATGTCGTAAGTGGTCAGTTGAGACTTTAATGGGTATGAATTGTCCAGAATCTATCAATGACAGAACATCGATTCTTTGATGGAAGATGCAGCTTTTCATGCTGTATATAAAAATGATGAAAACAGTGTTATTTGGTTGCAGTTGCCCTCAGGAAAATAATCCAGCCATCGACGTAATTGCCCCAACACAGAGCAGCCATCATCGGAATGGTGAAACAGGTAAATAGAGAATCTCCTACGAATGTTTTTTGATATCAAAAAATATCAACACAAATTGATAAGGTAAAAAAAATCGAGGCTCTGCCGAGTTTTTTTTTACTTTATCAACGAGTGTTGATATTTTTTGATATCAAAAAACCCGAGTCGGAGAGTTTATTTATGACCTAATCCTTTTTTTACATGCACAAATAAATAAATATAATTCTTTAGTATAGATTTCTATTTTACTGAATCTAATTACATTACAGTGTAGTGATACATCTTTTTTGGACACCAGTTTTTAAGGGACGTATTCGAGGCCCCTTGTATAAATTGGCGTGCACGTAAAAGATCCCTTGGCAGTTGGAATTCGCCATATTGGTAACTCAAAGATCTATGGATTAGATGGTTCGGTTTCCGTTCAGACAAAACACGTTGTTTTAGGACTGTATATTTAATGGCTAACACTTTACAACAAATTTGTCAGGTCTTTTTTTTTGATTATAAAGAATTTTTAATTGTGACATTCGCGACAGGCGATTATTACTTTCATACAATATGAAAACAGACAGATAAGCGAATATTTAATGAATTAAGTGAAGTAGAGATATGTCTTTGAAGTAAGTATAAAATAGACACCTTCTTATGGTGGCTGATAGGGGCAATCGTTAAATCTCTCTAGTGGTGGGGGGGGGGGCGTCAAAAGGGACACGATAGTCGTCGGTTTCGTATTGAGTGCAATGGAAATGGTGCCATTGGCGCCCATTGGGGTAACCGATTCTTTCCCCATTGGGTGCCCAAATTGCTCCAAGGGTGGCAGTTTCCACGCTTTGCACCACCCCCCTCCCTCCACTAGGTACGCATTAGATTAAAGTCACGTATGAAACTGATTCTTGGTGAGGCTGAACAGTTGTGTTTTCCACGATACTATCGCCCAGTGTTTCGTCTGGATTTTGGTCATTCGTCTTTTGTTTGTGCTTGTCTTGGGTAGTACCGGGATGTCTCAATGATTCGTTTGAATTACGGGCATTCCTTTTCTTTGTTTTGTTCTTCTTGCATTCTCTAATGATGACTGCTTGTATAACAATCAGGACGAGGATGCCAGCTACAATCCCAACCACCATGAAAATCTTTAAAGTAGAATATTCTGTTACTGAAACAAAACCTTGAAATAAAACATAACACATCAATGTAAAAAATGATTGCTCCTGTCAAATAATATAGTGTTGTCTAAGGTAATTTGAAAGTTAAATGCCCATTCGAAGAACTAAAGATAGAAATCCTAATCTAATCTGAGTCGTGTCATTTTCTGCATATAGAGGAGGGGCTATTTTATCGGGACTTTGCGGTCCGAATTTCACGAAATTCGAACTCTGTGATGCATGTGGTATAACGTATATACAGTTAAACGTTTTTCAAAATCTAATCCAAATTGCGACCTTTGTTGCACATTCAGGGGCTATAATCCACGAACTTATCAGAGATCTTTGGATATGAACATATACTTTAATTTTCCCAATGTGAACGGGCGTCTAATTTAAATTGAGACCTCAATTTTTCGTATAATATTATACCCAAATCGAACTGAATCGCGACGTTTGAGATCTACAAATATATTTTAATCGGATAAACATTGCGAAATCTTGAATGTCCACAAATAATTACGAAATAACACGCCCACGTGGACAGACATGGCGTATGCATAGAAAGACAATCGTTATCATACCTGTGGGTTGAGATAGTCGACTCTTCTCGTCAGGCCATAGACACACCTGCCACCAGAATTCATTTTGTGGTGACTTACGAATCAGATTTTGGGTAGTATTGGTTTTTAAATTCCACCTAACGATTCTGTAATGTAAAAAATGTATTTGTATAAATAATTGCATTAAAATAAAATATTGACAATGAAAGAACATTATTTACTTAAAGGGACATTATATGGAAGATTAGATACAGAGTTACAGTTCTTGTTATAATAGTTAAAAATAGATTAGATACAGAGTTAACAGTTCTTGTTATAATAGTTAAAAATAGATTAGATACAGAGTTAACAGTTCTTGTTATAATAGTTATAAATAGATTAGATACAGAGTTAACAGTTCTTGTTATAATAGTTAAAAATAGATTAGATACAGAGTTTACAGTTTTTGTTATAATAGTTAAAAATAGATACCCGATAAGGAAAATGTCAGTGAAATTGCTCCACTCTGAACCGAGATCATCATTACTTAAGTCGGTACGATAACAATTATCCATTTTTGTTACGTTGAATCATTTCTCATATGAATATTGCAGGCTAGCGATGGCATCGAGAATGGATAAGTGAATTAATATCTAATTAATGATTTAGATAACATCTCAGGCTTAGCCTTTGCATAATGCATGTGAATAAAATGGGAGGGGGGGGTATTCTTTTATAAATGCGGCACTTATTACTGACATAAGCCTTAGCCGCACTCCCGAAGAAAGAGTCCGTCTAACGCAAATGTAATGAGACCGTCTCCATGTAAGCGTTTCAGCGCTAGGGAAAAAGTTGTGGATGCGAACGTCCCGAATGGACAGAATTAAAATTGGGTACCCGGATGCAGTCTGGTGTGAGTGGATTCGTGATGTAATAAAACACAATGAATAATATCATGACACCTGTCATTCATTGGTTGAGATATTTTTCTTATACATTCGGTGCAAGAGCAGAATAAAGAAATGTTTCTCCTTTTCTTTGGAATACCTTACCACTCAAAATTAAACTATCTGATAGCATTGAAAGTTTTAAACGCAATTTAAAAACACACCTTTTTTGTTGACTACTATGGCTTTTAATACATGTATTCGAGTTTATTTTATTATGTTTTCGGCGATGTTCTATTTTATCCTATATTACTTTTAGCTATTTTAATTTGTTTCTTACATGTCATATTTTATTATAAGCTTTATTACCATATTTTGATTGTTATCTTACTACTTCAGAGCAGTTTTGCTAACAAATTCATGGTAATAGGGGACTTTAACATTCACTTTGATGATGTAAATAACACAGAAAGGTAAACTATTGTTAACCTTCTACAATCCCTCAATCTTTCACAATTTGTGAATAAACCAACTCATAATCGTGGCCATACTCTGGACTGGGTTATTGCCCGTTAATCTGACGATATTGTGAAGGATCTAGGAGTAGAAGACATCCAGATATCTGACCACTTTCCAGTTTTCTGCAAGCTGAACGTGACACACCCAGAAAGGAAAACAACTTACAAGAACTGCAGAAACGTAAGAAAGATAAATCGTGAAGAGTTTATCAAGGGCATTGCAAACTCTGACTTATGCACTAAACCCCCAGACAACGTCAATCTATACAACTCTGTCCTCTCAACACTATTCGACTCCCACGCCCCACTTCGTTCAAAGAAGATAGCCATTAAGCCCCCATCTCCGTGGTATAGCGACAGCATCAAAAGTTGAGAAGAAGCTACGACGAAAACTTGAAAAGCAGTGGAAGCGAACTGGACTGGAAATCCATCGTCAGATGTTCGTCAAACAACGCAACAAAGTCAACCATATGATTCGCAAATCCAAAACCGAATACATCAGTAACAAAGTGCTTGACGTGGAGACAGATGCCAGGAAACTTCATCGCCTTATAGCCAGTCTGTGCAACAAGTCGAAAGAATCATCGAGGCCAGATGGCCAGACAGCCAAACAAGCACTGCAGCAACAGACATGTCGACCTACTTGAAAGAAAAGATCGACAAGACACACAACAGTCTAGCCGCCAATGGTATCCCAGACAAGTCACCCATTGCTGACAAATGCGAACCTGAACATACCTGGGTGGACATACAACCTTTTACATCTGAGGAAGTTAAGAAAATCATCAAGACATTAACAATGAAAAGCTGCGAACTCGACCCAATACCTACCACTCTTCTATTAGAATGTTTGGATACCCTTATCGGACCCATAACTAAAATCACCAATCTATCAATATTAACTGGATCTGTGCCATTTGGGTTTCTTTTATACCAAACTCTTTTATTCTGCCTACATAAATATTATTACAGGCCATGGAAATACCATACAGGAAATGTATAAAATCCATGAAGAATTACTCGACATCAAACTGAAATGTTCCTCTTGGTTGGTTTGGTTATGTTGTGTCTTCTAAAGTATGGTTACCAAATTATCATTCAAATTCTAATAGAAAGAAATTGTTACTTGTGGATGGATACGAAATCCATCAAAGAGACTTTCCTAGAAAAATATTTATCGGGTGGTTATTTCCAATAAAAGTATAGCAATATAGGTAAACACCCAACCTTGCAAGAAAATTGCAAAATTACTGGATTCCCTGAAAAACACTCATGGAGTGCATACAGGACAAACATGTAAGGCTTTCCCTAATCGACAGCCCAACGATTAGGAATGTCTGCTCGCTTAACGTCGAAGGATGCAGGCCTTGATTGAGAGCTTGATGACAAAAATGTAAGGCTTTCCCTAATCGAAATTGAGCGCTTGATGTATATGTTGATAAACTTGATGAAGAGTTAAACGAACAACGCTTGAGATAAAAACTACGAAGAAGACGCGTGAAGTGGTTGATCAAAGAATCTAATTAGGCTTTGATGTTTATGATTAGTGGATAGCGATTATAGAAAACATTGTCTTGTGAATGCTACGAATTCTACCCGCCTTCGCAGATTTTTTTTTATAGCAGGTGTATTCCCTCTCGAAAACAATGTTTTCAGAAGGATTCGAGGCAAAATTGTGATCGATTAATTAGTTTTAATATGTTTTTAGTCTGAATACGTCATCAAATCACTCAGTTTGTCTAGGTTTCATCCCTCATTCTCCTCGATCTCTCCGTGGCCTTTGATACCATTAGTCACGAAATGTTAATATCAAGACTGGAAAATGATCTCGGCATCACCTCTGTAACAGATCTCAGCGTATTGTGGTTGAAGGAGAAACATCATCGCCAGAGCTTCTTCAACAGGGTGTCCTCCAAGGATCAGTCTTGGGTCCGGTACTATTCACCCTCTACACCTTACCGCTCAGTGCTATTGCCTCAAAGCATGGGGTAAACCAGCACCAATACGCCGATGACAATCAGCTGTATCAATCTACCCACGTTGACACTATCAAATCATGCCTAGGCAAAGTCCAATCCTGTTGCTCAGATATCAAACAGTGGATGCAAAACAATTTTCTAAAGTTGAACGAGGAAAAAACCGAATTCATTCTCATAGGTCCAAAATCAAAATTTGGCAAGATTGAACAACCTGTGTCTATTATCATAGGAGATGCCACTGTCACAACAGCAAGTAAGGTCAAAAACCTTGGAATCTTCCTGGACCAACCTCTTATAATGAAAGATCAAGTTTCACATATCACAAAAACTGCAAACCTGCATTTGCGAAACATCAGTAAAATCAGCAACTATCTAAGCCAAAATGCGGCAACTAAATTAATTTAAAGACAAAGAAAATAGACCATATTACACCTATACTAAAATCTCTCCACTGGCTTCCCATATCCTCAAGAATAGACTTCAAACTCCCCCTGCTCGCCTACAAGTGTCTCCACAACCTTGCCCCAGTCCAGTCTACCTATCAGAACTCCTTCCTCTCTACCAGCCATCAAGGTCACTTCGCTCACAGAACCAACTTCTCTTCACAGTGCCTCACGTCCACTCAACATCCTGTGGAAAAAGATCCTTCTCTTACTCTGCATCTATTAAATGGAGCTCTCTGCCACCCAACATCAAGTCCTGTCACAACCTCTCTACATTCAAGACTCAACTGAAGACTTTCCTCTTTAAACAAAACTTTAAATAGATAACTAAATTCTACAGCTACTTTCACATCTACACCGCGCACAGAGCACTCACTTGGGTGGATGTGGCGCATTATCAAATGCAGCATATTATTATTATTATTATGGCATTTTTACTTATTTTATCATCCATTTAATTTAATTGTATTTTATTTTTCTATTTGTGATATCCACAAAATGTTAACTGCGCCATTGAGTAGTATTTTATATTGGTAATAGGCGCATTATAAAAAAAATCATTATTATTATTAAAGAAAATGATTTTTTTTTCATTTAACATTTGTCCTCAGTTCTTCAGTTTTCGGACATCTTGTAGGGCTACTGGTCGTGTTTACAAGAACCTACTCGAGACCTACTTCATATGGATATTCGAAACCGATTTGTTGTCTCATAAAAACGACTTTAGACATATTTTCGGTTCCAAAGTTTTCAATTTCAGGGTTATCTCCACTTTGCCACAATATCGAATTCGGTGAATTGAATACCAAGTATGTTTGTCATATTTAAAATCAATAAAACGATGATAAGATAATTACGATGAATATAATAACTACTCACTGTTTCGGTAATTCACAGAAGATATATATATTTCCATCAACTTGTTTAATGTAATTAAGATAACCAGAACAACGAATGTTGTTTAGTATCGCTGATGTAATAGGTGTATTGGGTAGCGATTTAGTCTTTATGCCGTTTAAGTTGGCCAGATAAAACTTGCCACCTTCGTCCAAACACACCATACCTTTATCTGTTCAATTAAATAAAATGATAGTCTAACAAATATTGTAAGTATGCCTTTATGTTAAATAAAGGGAGGCATACGTGATGGCAAAAAGTCATCCTAACATTTGACGAAACAAATTACAAACTATTATATGGTATATAGTGATGGGTACCTAGGCCGTATGGCGGTATATTAGTGCCAAAATTCTAACATGCTATCGTCTAAATTCTTACTTCTATTCATGTAATTTCTAACCTCCATTCATGTAACTTCTAACTTCCATTCATGTAATTTCTAAATTAAGACAATGTATAATTCTTCAGTGTAAATATCAATTCTATTTCATCTTATTTCTATTATTGAGGCGAGAAATGTCTACTTCATTGTGGTATTACATGTTAAGCATGAACGGCAAACAAATTTAGAATTAGGATACTTCTACCTGGCAACCATCATTATAATGTCGTTTGGTGTCGCCACCATGTGCTCAGTTTGGCGATTGAGCACCTGATCGGGGCTATTCCATTGATACAAACGACTCGCTCTTCATCAGATTGAGTGGCTTGCCTGAGTGTTAAAATTGAAAAAAAAAAACATCGAGAGAGAGAGATGGGGACATGGGGTTTAACATCCACTCGAAACCAACCAGGTCATTTCGGTATTAACACCGTTCAATTGTATTTCAATAATTCGCTTGCGCGTAGGAGTGTTTAGCAGTGGCAGCAAACCGGAGGACCCGGAGAAAACTCTCGAGATTGGAAAGGCGGCCCTGCTCCATGTCACGTAAAAACGGGAAATCGAAACCACGCAAGTTTATTCAATGACAGACCTTATGTTACAGCGTGCACGTGCTAAGCATTCGGCCATCCTACCCTCTAAACAACATTGAACGTGATATAAATGTATGGTTTGCAAATACTATTTCGAATACCGTGGATAAGTGGGTAAGACGCAGGCTCGCTAGGCTGTGGGTCGGGAGTTCGATCCCGGCATGGGTCGAAAAAAGTTCATCAGATTTTCTGGCGTGGTTCCCCCTTATTAGTGTCTTGTCGTTCTGATGGGATGAAAACCCGAGGTTCCATGTACATGTTGGTGTGCACGTAAAAGATCCCGTGACCGTTAGACTTCGATGTAAGTCCAGGTCGTAGATCCGCTCTCCGGGCAATATTTCCATAAAGCACACTGTGTGGCGTATGTCCGTCTCCATTAGCCCGGTTCGGAACAGAACAGTAGGGCGTTAAACCCTCTTTCATTTCATTTCATTTTCTATTTCAAATATGAGCTAAACGGGATTTGGAGAATTTTATTTTATTTTTTTTTTACGGTTGAGCCAATAATTAATATTTATATGCAGTTGGTCTATATTAACACAGGGTATAAATGTTATGGATAGGCCTACACAGATACTGAGTTTAATACTAAGTGACCCCTCTCTCTCTCTCTCTCCAAATAATGGTCCCGATCAGGTGCGCAATCACCCAATTGAGCACGCAGTGGCGACACCAAACGTCTTCATAATGATGGTTGCTAGGCAGAAATGTATAAATTCTAAATTCGTTGATGTTGATGCTAAACATGTAAAGCATGAATGGAAGTTAGAAGTTACATGAATGGAGGTTAGAAATTACATGAACAGAAGTAAGAAATTAGACGATAGCATGTTAGAAGTTTGGCACTAATATACCGCCATAAGGCCGTACCACGATTCGATAATTTAATAATGGGGTTTCTAGAAGAAAAATTAGACTCATTTGTAATAAATGAATATAGCGTGGATTACAGATTATATTTTCTATTTGAAATGGACGAAATGGCGATGTAGTAGATTTACAAGAAATAATGAATAGTTCAGATTTAAAGGTATGCCAACACATGCTGATTCCAACATTAGTTATATATGCTAGATCTGAAAACCTTCTTACCTAAAATAATAAACCTCGCGCAATCTCCTCTCACCTTGATACGTGTGGTGGTGCCAGGTTGTAACATGTATAGTATACCATGTCCGGAAGAAGACCAGTAAATACTACAATGGATATTTAAATGTATACCAGGTTCGATTCAATAGTCTTTATTATCCCAGTAAATGCAGAGCAATAGAACGTTAAACCAGATAATAATTACACCAAATAATATTAACTTTTATTAGGCCCCTTGCCATGGAATCCAGCATCAGTAATGGCAGTCATTTTGTTCCAAGAAATAACTGTTTTGCTATAGTTCTTTGTGTAAGAAAAATATCCACATTCGTCTTTTGAATAATAGTATACATTTCCAGTTTCTCGGTCAACGCTCATATACAGATTGGAAGGACCTATTGATATGAAAGACAAAAAGTGCAGTTGTACTTTTCAAAGGGAATCCACTGTTAGTGTACTACAAATATGACGAACAAAATACAATCACTGTAGGGTCGACTAATATGATAAACAAAACCAGTGGTTGTCAGACAAGATACGACCACATTTTGCAAGAGATGGATAGAGAACAAGCTAAAAAAATCTAGGGCCATCGTCCATTTAAAATTAAATCAATAAATGGCTGACCAAGCTAATTTTTACCGTTAGTAGCTGCCGTCACTACCGGAAACGGTGATGAAAGGCCTGTCAAACGAGGGTACTATTGTCATTTAGAATGTTACTTGATAATCGGGATGGATGTGGATGGAGTTATCGTCTGTCAATCAAACGATCGGCAATTCTCGTAGACGGGGCAGATATAGTTGACGCCTATTTCTAGTCCGACCTTCATACAGTGACAACTCCGTTCAGAATAAAGTAATTCCACTGAAAGATGCAACATGTTTCCTTTTTTATCATCTATTTTGGAATTATTATAGCATGGCCAATTCTTTATCAAATTCTTAACAAATGTATCTTTGGGATATTATCCTAAATTGTGACCTGTAGAGTGCCCGCGAACAAACTGTCCGCATGAAAATGTGGGCGTATATATGTCAGTTTTAGCTTTCATAAAGATTGTTCATTGCAATGACATGCAATGACGCCAAACAACTCTAAACAGATGAATGTAGTGAACCTGTCCTTGTCCAGATAATACGGAATGATATTAAGAAAATATACTGTCACACCTCTGGTTACACGTTCTAATCCAGCCCAAATCGGAGCCATCTGTTGACCCCGAGAGTTGATAATCGTCTTGTCTAATTAATAATACATTCAAGGCCCAAAAAGGAAAGACCTGCAATAGGTAGATTTAGTTTTTACATAATGCCTGATTAACATTATATCTACCTTTATCTGATATGATTTTCCTATCTCCACCATCTTTTTTCATGGAAAAGAGCTTGTTTCCTGCATGCACCAGTGTGTAGTAAATTAATTTTCTGTCATAATCACATGCTATTGCAAGAGCTGTAAATATTGTTAATGATTTATGTCTTATTATGACCCGCTAAAACCATCATCCTCAGGAATACTGATTACAAACTGGTACCATCTAGACATCTAGGTTTTCAGTTTTCATAAAACCAAAATCACAATGAGTTAGCCACTGGTTCGCCAATTGCGAGGTCCCTGCTGAATTTTATGAGGACTTTTCGGCGTGGTTTCACCTTGTCAGTGTGGTAGGACAGATCTGGCAATGGACAACGTATAGGTGTTCGGATGGGATAAAAAAATTGGAGGTCATGATTACACATTGGCGTGCACGTAAGCGATCCCTTCGCAGTTGGAATTCGTTTTAAGAGTAGGCAAACTTTTAAACTCATCATTATTAGTTTCAAATAAAGAAAAGCGAATGACACGAGTTGTATGTAATATTTATATCTGAAATCAAAATCAATTTAGTATCCGTTTAATAGTAAACCAACAAGAAAACTAATTTATTGACATGTACCGTTCTTCAAAATTTTCTCTAGCTTGTTGTTGGTCGTGTTATACCGATACATCTATTTGGTAGTTAACATAATCACTTCTTCTCCTGGAATGTAAGCGTACACACTAAATAGCATAATGTCAAGTGAGACGTAAATTAAATAGTTACTATCCTTTTGGTTGATATAAGGAATAAATATACCGATTTTCAACATGACCCATTCAAAATTCCAGATTGTAGACAAAAACGGAAAAATTTGCCTAACTCTGTCCGTGGGAGTTGAGCATGGAGAAGAATGGAAAGGTACAACGCTATGATGAATCGTGCCGTAATAGAACAACATTTGTTAATAATTGCAACCTTCAAAGCATTTTACAGAAAAATTCTTAACAAAAAGTGTAGAACTGCCCAAGGGAATCATGCACCAAAATCAATGACCGCCGTCCTTATGGAATACATATACCAGGTTCAGAATTGCGTCCTTTATATGATAAACAGAAAAAAACGGCCGTGGCTCTGTCCCTTGGATCCCGAAATGCACCAAAGTTAATAGTTGCAGTTGATGGGCTATAAGGAATACATATATTATACATAAGCCAGGCTCCTAGACGATCCATTAAGAATTGCGGTCTGTAGGCCACACAAAAAAAGGTGTAGGGCTCATTTTTAGGGTATTTGAAACAGGCATGCAAAGTTTCAAAAACATCTGTTAAAAAAAGCGGAACGTGTGAAAAGTCTTCATGATAACCCACTAAGAATTTCAGAAGGTAGGCGACACAGCCGAAAACAAAATGGGCGTGGCTATGCCTCTGGTGGTTGAGCATGCACCAAAAACAATAGGGAGGTATCTTCGGACAAAAGCCATAAGTATTCAAAGTTTCAATACGATCTGTCAAAAAATAACTTGGCCTGTAACTGCAAACAGGCGCATACAATTTTTTGGCGTTGCTCTGTTCAAATTGGTGAACATACCCCAAAATTATTACAGGTCATCCTTTGGGTATAAGGAGGCAAGCACCAAGTCTGCAAAGTGTCAAGACAATCCATTAAGAATTGTGCTCTGTAGGCGATCCACAGACCGACACCACCACATACCCACACACGCGTATACAGTTGATATATAAAGATAAGGTAATGTTGTTCCTACCATTTCCCAACATTGCCTTTAAAACACACAAAATCACTATCCATATAAACAGCTCCATTTCCAGAAAACGAATGACGATTTCATTTTATCGCCAACAAATATTAATTAAATCGTCAAACAGAGAACTATTAGTACGACAATAAACGAAGACGTTTTGAATTACAAAATGTTTAATTACGAACAGGTAAAACTGAATTCCAATCATATTCGTAATTAAAATTTCGAAGTTTTCGATAACCACAATTTAATTATATAATAATAATAATAATAATAATATGCAGATGGAACATGAATTCTTATTTTCAACATGTCCTTTCTACTCTACAAAACTAGCAACACAGCAACAATATTTACTTACATTAACAAAGTGCATATACGTCATATTATATAAGCTTATAATGGGCAAACTTCAAACAAACAGAAAAATAACAAATAACCATACATTAATTAGAGAACAGCAAGAATTAATAAGGGATCAAAAGATTTGACATGTTTTAATAACTCCTTATAGAATTATACTGTTGCCAAAATGTCTGACGATATACATCATTCCATAATACATTTGTCAATGTTTAAAAATACTAATGGTGCTAAAATACAAAGTACACTTGTTAACCATTTACATTTTATATTCACGCGTCAATTCTGAAGAATGAAACAAATTTGAATTAGCTACTTTAAACGTTACACATTGCTGTATGCACTTTTGCATTGTCGACCTACGTATCTGTCAAACATATGACTTATATGGACCGGTCACGTACGGATAAAATAACGGTAAAGGTCAAAGCTTATTGTTAAAACAAAAGACTTTTGGCGAAGTAAACAATCAAACATATGGACACAGCTACCCATTTCGATAATTCGCTTGCGCGAAGGGGTCTTTAGCAGTGGGAGGAAACCGGAGGACCCGGAGTAGACCCACGAGGTTGGACAGGCGACCCGGGGATTCGGAACCACGCCAGTTGACTCAATGACAGGTTTTATGATACAGAACGCACATACTAACCATTCGCCCCCCCCCCCTCCCTACCAAACAAGGGCAAAAGCTATACAGACCACCCCACTCCTCCAACCAGCTGAATGTTTTGAAAAGTTTTGAGTTCACTTTTGAAAATAGTCGCCCCCATCATCAATTTTTATAAGACAAATCCTTTTTCAGCAAGACCATGATCAACTCTCGATACCATGAGGTGTCTCCAGGTTTAAGTATATTAGAATTGTCCAGTCATTAAAGGATTTTATTGTAAAACAGAGAAGCGCGACTGACCAGTACGGTGGCTACGATCAATGCACACAGCGTGTCAAGTATACAACCACTGATAACTTGACTCCAAGTAATTTCAATTAAATTCTCTATATATTCATTTTGCAATTATCATCTTGAAATATTTTTTTAGCGAGAACGGCCTGTTCTTGATCTAAATCCTACCCACTTCCTGGATTATGGCTCCTGTTTGTTCGAAAAATCAAATTTAATTGGTAATCAATTTAAAACCAAAAAACAATTTTAATTATATCACCGATACACATCAATGAAGGTTGAGTTCGAATTGCGTAAAAATCTGACCAAAACTGCCGGACAAAATGGACGCTCCTTGTACGCAAATAGTGTATAAAAGTATGTAATAGAAGTCACAATTTTTATTCTATTTTGATGAAGCTTGAAATATATCTTGATATCTCAATACCTCACTTCCTTTCGATATTCGCACATTTCAGGCCATACCTTCGTGAAATATGGTCCTGATTGTACGAAAAATCGCTTTTTAAAAACTTGTTCCCTAACCATCTCGTGCAAAATGTGGACGTATCTTGCCTGGCAACCACTGTTTGTTTTTTTGGGTGTAATTTTGCTTGTCTGATTTTCTTTGGGAGCGTTTTGTCCACTTTCGGCACCTATGGAAATGAAATGAAATGGGGTTTAACGTCCTACTGTGCTGCGTTGACTTGGCTACGACCCATATAGATAGAAAGCATAATTGCTTCGTATAAACGTCATGGCTTGTTATTAATAATTGTAATCTGACAGTAGTTTTAATTTCCATTAAAATAAGTAATAATTATATGAGACCCGTCTCACGGCCTATCCTTTTACTGGTATAATTAACGCTATTGCCAGACAGAATTTGATTTTTAATTTCCAGACATTCTAAAACTGGAACTGTGTACAACACTAGGGCAGCTTGTCACCGGTCAAATATCGTGTTCAGGTTTTGTTAAATTGCACTTTTGCTTTTGTGTAACACTATTTTAGTTATTACAGAGATCATTTACGTAAAAATGTGGTTTATTTACAACGGGAACAGAATATCAAACAGTTACATAGATACAACAAGAATACAACACATCGGGAACTATGGAAGAAACAGGAACACATGTAACAAGACTAATTTCAATATTCCGCTCCTCTGCCAAGGCAGTGGCTGAACTCGGGCCAGTTGATATGTCGGTCTCTGCGTCTCTCTTTGCTCTGTCTTTAGTTGTCGTCGTCTGCTTATAAAGCCTCCAACAATTAGGGAAGGTGGACACGAGTGATCGTCATATATGGTATTGTTTATTTATAAATTATAGTATCTGTAATTACATTGCATATTTCCTTGGAAGTCATTATGAGGTAATTGCATGTTGCACTGACCACTACTACATTCTCTTTGAAGTTCTGCCGGGTGTTGCACACAGACAGATAATGTGTAGCTTGTACAGAACATATTGAATAAATTAGATGGTTAATAAGATCATGCCTTAACATAAGTTTGTAGACAGTTGAAAACGTCAATATCATATATTATCAAAATTAGCTGAGGTCGTAAAGTTCTTTGCACCTAAATGATTGTTCAGTTTATGAAAGGTATCGATCACTTTGTCACATTTCCTTTTCCACCCACGTGGTATTTACTAAAAGCAAATAACTAACACAATTCACACAGGTGGGACACTTGCTTCATCTGCATTACTTCATCACGCACCATATAAGAACTGCACACACGATATCTTAACAATTCACACAATATAAACGTCGATCGTAAATATTACTAAAAGGGAATTCATATAATCAAAATATAATGTTACGAAAAAATAGCAAACATTTGTAGACAATACAAAAGGTACATATGTAGAAAATAAATTAACATAGGATTTTGTCATATTGTTTTTTACTTGAAATAAATGATAATGAATGACTTGAACACATTTTACCAATTTTAAATAAGATGTTTTTCAAAGAATTTATCTAAATTAACGATGAGTTAGCTCACTGTTTCTTAAACAAAACACAAAACAAAAAATAATATCGCTTCTAATTAAAGCGCCACCCTAATTCTTCCTTGAGGGTATATCGATACTTCTCGAATTTACGAGGCAAAACTCTTTAAAAAAAACTTCCGGAAACGTCGGGGTATATACAAATTACACAAAATAATAACATAGGAGATTAAACCGTGAATATTATTTGAATGTTTGTAAGTTAAAATCCTCATCGCAAATATAGCGATGGACGATGAAACATCTATTCAACCGCCTATTGAAGAATTTCATAATTAAGACCTTAACTCAATTTCAGCCAAACAATCACTTTTCAATATTAACCTCTAAATTCTATGTTACTATTCATTTTAAAAGCCAAACTATGGGGATGCTCGATTCACAGTCCAGAACGTCCCGAATCGACAGAATTACAATCGAGTGACGCGGAATTCGGTCCTGTCACAGTTCTGCCAGTCCCGACAGATGAGGTGGAGTGAGTAGAATCGTGACGTATTCCTAGATAAAAAATATGTTTCAGCTGTCATGGTTGGTTGAGATATTTTTTATACAGTCGACACATGCGTTGTACTCCGAAATTCTCCTTTTCACTCGATTGACACCAGTTTTGGAATTCAATTCCGGAACTGTGAATCGAGCATCCCCTTTGTGTCCATAAACAAAAAGGCCAAGACGTCGCCGTAACAGTCCGTTCCATTGGCTACTCCCTCACATCATTCACAACACAACGACTCTTCAAGATCATAGTGTAGTAAAGACAAGTAAATGTAAAATACTGTTATCTTAATATTATATCTTATTTAGTTTAATGTAAAGTACTGATATCTTAATATTATATCTTATTTAGGTTAATGTAAAGTACTGATATCTTACAACTCGTTGCGGTCAAAGTGTTGTCATGCTACAACAATATTCATAGCAATATAATTATTATGGGGATTGTATTTTGGTAAGTATAAAGTATCGTTATCTTACCACTACTATGTTCAAAACATGATTTTTGTTAACACGGCTAAAGACAACATGTAACGATTTCCTCTCTTGTACCGAATATTAAATATATAATTGACCCGAATGTATAAAGTAGGAAAAAATTATTTTGTTAAAACTTTCATTGCTATTTGTTGTGACACTGACTTGTAAGAGCTCCCATTCAATGCTTTCATTTTACAAAATGTGCTGTGACACTGACGTGTAAAAGTTCGCATTCAATTCTTTTATTTAGAAAGTTATATGTAGAGAATCAAAGTGGCATATAGGATAATTTATGGTTTCTTTTTAATTTCAGGTTAAAAACGTGTTTCCTGTGGTTTTTCCCCCTTGTCTCGGGTTCGGTATTGTTTATTTGGGGTATTTATCTTGTGTTTTATCATTAATGGCATTCTGTACCTACAGAACTATTTATCACTCACAAATCCGGAACGGATAGATACCACAGAGACAATTGTCAATCCTCATGATTATTCTTATATTTTAAATCATCATGAGGCGTGTAATACAAATACAGTATTAACATATGGTTTCAATTTTATTTCAATAATTCGCTTGCGCGTAGGGATCTTTAGCAGTGGGAGGAAACCGGAGGAAACCCACGAGGTTGAGAAGGCGCCCCTATCTCCATGCCACATACGCTCACAGCAGGGATCGAAACCACAGTCTCAAGTCAGAGGTGACCGGCCAGCTAAAAGTCGAAGCTCGGCACTCTAGACCACTAGGCCATTTAAATGAGGGCGGGAGTCGGGAGCGAATTGTTAAGGCGTGCGCGCTTTATCACAAAGTTAGTCGTTGAGTCAACAGGCGTGGTACGCGACAAGAAGTAGGGTCGCCGGTCCAGCCTCGTGGGTTTTTTCCGGGTCCCCCCCCCGCTAAAGTCCCCTACGCGCAAGCGAATTATTGAAATAAAATTGAAATATATGTTAGTCCCGAAATGACCTGGTTTACATCGAATGCACGTTAAACCCCATTTCGTCTCTGTATCAAATTTATATCCATTATTTACGTAAAACAAAACAGCATATTTCCGTTACTTTCTCTAGAGTTATGGTCCTTATTTCACTTTGCAGAACCTTGTGAACTTACTAAAGGCGAAAGTTATCATCCGATCTGTAATAAAGTTACATGTATTATTGAAATTAGTAAAACTAAGAAGCCTATTGAATTTCTAGAATTACGCACGAACGTTCGATGGATGATCCCTATATCTTTTGGCTCATGCCCAACCCCAAGGGACAGTTTTACGCCAGTTTTGTCTTTGTGTTTCGCCTACAGGCCACAATTCTTT
Source organism: Patella ulyssiponensis (assembly GCA_963678685.1). NCBI lineage: Eukaryota > Metazoa > Mollusca > Gastropoda > Patellidae > Patella > Patella ulyssiponensis. The sequence goes on from OY783231.1 coordinate 5,187,071, forward strand.
ATACCGTAAGGACGAATTGTCGGGGCCAAATGTCCGTCATACCATACTCTATAGCGTATGAAGGCCTTTATTAGCCTCATCGATGCAACGAAGTAGAACGTCGAGCCCCATTTAATTTCATGGTGTCTAAACCTACGAAACGAATCGATTTTCCGTGTATGTGATAGTTTACACGCCAAATACCACCAGCATAATGTCTGTATTCAAACATAAACCATTTAGATTTAATAAAGTAGAAATCCGCGCCTATCCTGTATTTACATTTTTAAAATAATAAATCAATATCTCTATTCTGTGTTTAATAATAAACTAATATCTTTATTATGTATTAAATACCAGGACATGAGGGGTGGAAGTGCTGTTGGCTTAATGGGAGGTAACTCTTGCCAAATTAAAGGAGATCAGGAGGGAGACCACCATTAATTTGAAAATCATGAATATTTTGGTCAATGCTATAGTAACATTGTTGTACCCTGAACCAGGATGCAGACCACCAATTGCTTCCATATCTGGGGCACACACAACAAACTGGTCAGCAATAAATATTAGCTTGGTCGCTACTATCGCTGCAAGGGATGACATCGGGTCGAGTTATAATTACATCTCAGTATTAAATTTATTTTTCGTTTGCAAATTGAAATCTAAAACAATTTTTTTCGAAGTATATTTGAATTATTATTTTCTATTCAGTGTAGTAGTTATTCAGGCAAAATTTAATCCGAAAGTGACACTTTAGTGAGTCGGTTGCTATGCTTGAGAGCGAGTGTAACACTATCACAGGTGGGAACAAGTCGTGTGACCTCGGGCCCGAATGGACACTCAAGTCGCCACACTATGAGTCCCGTTCAAGTCGCCAGTTCATCAATTCATGGTTAATTACATGTCTTCTTTCCGCGACACGAGGTTGTGACTTGTCACGACTTGCCAACAGAGTCTGGGGCGATAAAAATATTTCAAATTAATTTGTAAGTCACGAGATTCGAGTTCCCATCATAGAACACTGTCAGGATTACCTAGGACTATCCTGGTCACGGGTTTCCAAATAACAGAGGATACACTATCTTCTTCCAGAGATTACATTAACTGTTGATTATTGTCGGGAGCTACGGATTGCTAGGTGGGTAAGACGCCGGCTCGATAGTCTGGATGTCGCCGCTTCGATCCCGGTGTTGGTAGAGTGTGCCAACTCCAAGACGCTCTCGCCTCGCCTCATCTCCTCGAGACCTGCCTAGTTCCAAGTTACCTTCTAGGCGCCCCGCCTAGCCTCGGCTGTCGATATACGTTTGTATTCTGGGTTTATAAACCCTTCTAGAAAACGGCTCAGATTAGACATCTGGTCACTGTATCATATCAGTACATTTTGTTTATCAGACAAACCACAATTTAATTACATAATGACTAATGAATGCTACCAAGAACGCCAGGGTGTCGATAACGGACAAGATGGCACGAAGCGTCTATAAACTCTGTCATTATGTAATACTGTGCACTGCTGTCTTCAAACAAAATAAATTCGTAGGTAATGACTTCGATACAAATTCCATCGTCCAAGCCGGGTCTTATTAGTCATGGAAAAATCATACAATATATCTAAGACGATACCAGTTTTACTACAGGATGTAATTTTCTCAATGTCAACAACATTTAACAACGGGTATTAATGCTTAGGTCCCACTGGACAGTTTTTGCTTCGGGAAAGTACTACCTATGGGATTTGTGGGAGGCGTACCAGGGAAGATACTGGGGTGGTCGCGAACCATGTGGAACATGAACGAGTACAAAAATGCCATGTTGGATAGGTGTCGCCGATATGCTACCACACAAACGAGTGAGATTTCCTAGCATGATCATTCACCCGGTGATGTTAATTACTGACGAAGGTACCCCGGAGCTTTACCAATTATTGGGAAGCATCCCAAATTGATCACGGCGATTGTTCTTGTTAACCTTCCCAGAAGCTTTGTGGTCATAGCCGAAGCATAAGTGAAAGTTCACCAGACCACCCCAGAGGTCTTATAAATGACATTTCTCACAGGACTGGTCCGTTTTGGGGGCATAAATATCGGGAGAATCGAGAGCCATCAAGAGAAAATTTGTTTATTTCAACATCGCCGACGAAGATCGGGAGAATCGAGAGCCACCAAGAGAAAATTTGTTTATTTCAAAATCGGCCACGAATTTCTACCAGTGGGATCTACGCATTAGTAAACAATAGCAAACAGAAGTAAAATTGAGTTTACATTATTCAAAGGTTAAGTATCTAAATCAACAGACGCGTTTGAATGTAAATCAGTTTATACACATTCATATCACATTTTATATATAAGTTGCGACACGTTTGCGTCAATTTCTAGTTTCAAAATACTAGCGATCGGGCTCTTCTAAGTGATAATAAGTTTTGAATTACCTTATAATTATCTTTAATGGATTTAAAGAGGGGTTATTAGTCATTAACTAAACAACAAAGAACTGAAGTGGACATAAATCAGCTCATATGTGGTTTTAAGGGAAGTTATTATTTTACTGACCTATCATTGAACTGAAATTAAAATGCATTAAAATGGGGTTTAACGTCCTACTGTTCTGTATTGATTGCGCTAATGAAGACGGGTATACGCCACACGGTGTACTATTATATGGGCATATTTTGCCCTGACTGCATATTTCATAGAGTAACACATATAACTATATCAAATCCACCATTCTGCCCCTCTGCGAATTCAGCGGCTGAACTCGGGTGAGTCCATACGCCGGTCTGTGCGTCTCTCCTCATCTCCATAGTCCACTGTATAAGGTATGCGAACTTTCATTATCCCAGTCTGATCGGAACGAAATGAAATGAAATGGAGTTTAACGTCCTACCTTGCTGCTCCGACTGGGCTACAGAAGACGAGCTTACTTCATTCAGTGTGTTATGAGAGACATTTTGCCCGGACAGCGGCGTAACGGCCTACTCTTATTTGGAATTCCAATTGCCAATGGACTTTTTTGTGTATAGGCCAATGTATACACGCCACCTCGGCCGAACGTCGGGTTAAAATGTCGTCATGTCGTGTCGTGGTGAAGGGCGACACCACGACATCACGAAATGATACCAATCAGCCACCATATAAGTCACCAGGGGATACTTGTCGAAACGTCGTGCTTTTAGACATAAACTAGTGATTGTTCCCTATAAAAATTGCATCCTGTTAATGTGTTTCCGATCGCTAAATGCCACTCAAAGATTAATATAAATACATAATACTATTAGAAAACTATAAATAAATATTAGAAAAACATTTTCCTGGAATTTTGATTAACGATTTTTTCTGACGCTGTATTGATTTTCAACATGATATTTACCGCGAAGGGTTATTGTTAATAGAATGTAGAAAATACCCCTATGGAACAGATATTATGTTAGGGAAAGATACAATACGCATTTATTTTCGTGTGATGACGATGCTAACATATCTTTCCCTGGTTGTGCGTGACAAGGCGTAGGGTCGTCTATCCCGTCTTTTGGGGTTTCTTCGGGTCCTCTGGTTTCCTCCCACTGCTAAATATCTCTATGCGCTAGCAAATTATTCAAATAAACCAAATGCGATCGACGAGGTTTGTCGATATGGTGCATTATATTCGCGATTATTACCGATGTTTCCTTATGTGATATATTATATTCACCATGTTTAGTGATGTGATAAGTTATATTCACGGTGCTTACTGGTGTGATACCAATTATATTCCCCCATGCTTTTATGATAAACTATATTCACCATGTTTCCTTATGTGATGCCTTATTATAGTCACGATGTTTAGTGATTATATTACCACCCAATAACGCATTTGACAGTAGATATCGCTTGTGTGATATCGCTTTACATGAATTTGATTGGTCAATCAAAAAGGAACTACTTTCTTTTATTTTAAAGAAACCACTTATTTTAAATAAAAAGTAACTTCTTTTTTTGTTAAAAAGAAACTGTTTTTATTTGATTGACCTTGAAGGAAATGCTGGTTCAATATATAGGTCTTTGCAATAGGATAAACTGCTGTCAAAAATGATGTATCACTACGCTGTAGTGTATTCAGATTCAGTAAAAGTGAAATCTATACCCAAAAATTATATTTATTTATTTGTGCATGTAAGAAAGGATTGAGTGATAAATTAAATCTCCAACTCGTGTTTTTTTTATATCAAAAAAATAAATAAACACCAGAGCCTCGTTTTTTTACTTTATCAACTTGTGTTGGTATTTGTTGATATCAAAAGACACTTGTAGGAGATTCTCTACTTCACGAAGCTTACTTATGTGATAATATTACTTTTCCGATGTTTAGTGATATGGTAAACTATATTCACCATGCTTACTGATGTGGTAAATTATATTAACCATGCTTTCGTGGTAAACTATATTCACGATGTATCCTTATGTGATTCCTTATTATATTCACGATGTTTCCTTGTCTTATATGATAATATTCACGATGCTTACTTATGTGATAAGAAATTTTCACGATGCTTACCGGTATGATAAACTGTATTCACCATGCTAACTGATGTGAAAAATAATATTCACCATGCTAACTGATGTGAAAAATAATATTCACGATGCTTACTTATTTGATAAATTATATTCACGATGCTTACTTATTAGATAAATTATATTCACGATATTTTCCGATATGATGATTTATTTTCTCGATTAGTACGGAAGTTGTGGTTATTATTTATTCTTTCGACAACATTACTTACTTTATGTATTATGAATTTTTGACGTCACGTAATCACATTTGCGAAGGTTTAAACCCGAACAATTTCTGTTACCCAAATTGAAGTCATTTTACCGAAATCGAGGTCATTTTAATGTTTTAAAAGCACCAACTTTTCCATCATATACATGTTCTTGGGCTGTTTGAAAGTTTTACCATACAGTCAACCAATCTACAGGTCATGGGTAACAAAGGTGGTAATTAAAATCCCCATTAAGAACATCTAACACCCTATAATTGGATGAGTTCAACGATCTGCTGATTGCATACACATTTAATGATTGTTGAATTGGGGCTATACCATATAACGGAAAACACAAAAAACACCAGAAAACACCGTGTTATACTGAATACCGGAAAACACCGGAAAACCACTAAATACCGGAAAAACACTTAACCCTGAGCCTGGACCTCTGGAAAACGCCGCACTGAGAGTACCTGATCCTTTGGAAAACACCTGAAAAACCTTACATTAACCATACCCCACCCCCCTCCGCACACAGAGGGCCTGGCTCCGGGTTACCTATTTAGGGTGTTTCCGGTGTTTTCCGGTATTCAGTATAACATGGCGTTTCCGGTATATAGTATTACCCATTGATGTGCAAAATGATTCGTTCACACAAGTCGGCGCCATCCTTTTTTCAACGAAGTACCTAACTGAGCTGAACAATTGTCGATTTCGATCGAATTTAACTGCACTGTTATGACATCAATCATTACTGGGAAATGATAATCAAAACAACCTATTACTAAACCTGGTAGAAATATCAGAAAACTACTCCAATGATCATGACACTATGTATATATATTATATTATATTTTATATTTTACATTGCTCAATAAAAGTTATTCCCGATATATGTATGGTTTACTGGTCAAGAGCGAGGCATTAAATAATATAATATTGAATATGCACCAGTCGTCAGTCGGCTGTTAGTACAATATATTACGCAATGTCTTTAGCTCGAGACCATTAAACAACTTAAAATACTGACACTGTCCCGCGAGTTCAATATTTCACATAGTATAGATAATGTACGATTGACAAGTTGCCCGTACATAATTGGAAATAATGGTACGCCAATGTCAAAGAATGACGTCACACCTGTATTTTATACATGTATAATCGCCAGAATGTTCAGCATAGCATTTGCCGTCAGCTCGTTATGACAGATAGACGCCAAATGATGCCATCCAGACCTATATTCTACACATATTAGTATGGATGGGTTGTCAATTTTTTGGGAAAACTAGGTAATTGACTGGATTAGTTGGTCTATTATGTTATCGGGTGCAAAATCTACCTTTTTCAAAACGTAATAAGACAGTCAATAGCCATAAAACAAGATGTCGACGCCCATGGAATAAAATTGAGAATATTCCTCTCTGAAAACTGTTTGCATTACTTGTTCAATATTTAGAACTTCTATCAATTTTTATTGTAAAATTTCTCTCTTTAAGTATCATATGAATGGATTATGTAAATCGGAAGTGATCGTCTCGATTCGTGTTTATTTATAGCCACAGATCACTAATTATTTGCCCTATTGACTTTAATGTTAATTCTCGTCTTTTAGACCGGTTGTAACTTTTCCTTAAATATTCGTTGGGTAGAACGCTTTCTGCCACAGATGGAGCAACATGTGGCAAACTCTTGCCCAAAAGCATGTATGAGGTTCACCATGAAAAACTTGAGATACACAAGCTGGAAGTAGAGACAGCTTAATATGCAATTTTCGACCCTCTCTTTCAACGTAACCAACTTCACAACTCTTGTATACTTCCGCCTCAAAATCATGAATATTCAACAAAACCTGGCAGAAAATGTATTTTCAAACCCTTGTCTACACCAAAAAGTCAACAAAAAGCGCCATGCCAATGGAGGAAAAAGGGAAAGGGAGAGAAAGACTAAAACTTTCGCCCTACATTCGTGGGTGACGGCGCAGAAATATTTACTGATCTGTTCCTATATAATAATGCATGAATTATGGGATTTATTTCGGGAAGGGACTCAATTCTTTTTGACTTTAGTTTAACAGTTTCATTGCCCATGCGTAACCGGAAGTGTGTTTTGTTTGCGTTGATTATGCAATCAATTTTCTTCAAATGTTGACAACTGATCCACGCACTCCTCCGTACGTTAAAAAACTATGAGGTTCTGTGCGTCCGCGGATATGAGACTATACATTTGAAGCAGTGCATCGAACAGAGTGTTAGAGATCATTCGATTTTATGGCATGGAATTGAGTCTAACGTCCTTCCTTTTTGCTCAGATTGGGCTAAGTCTGTCATGCACCATGCAGTGAGTGGCGTGTGTGATTTGAAATGAAATGGGGCTATAAGAATATTATTACGAAATGGAATGGGGTTTAAAGTCCTACTGTTCGGCTTCGGACTGGACTAATCAAGACGAGCAAACGCCAAACAGTGTGCTATGAGGGAAAGTTTACCGGGACAGCGGTAATACGGTAATACCGAATTCCCACTGTCAGGGGATCTTTTACGTGCACTCCAATGTGTACACCGGACCTCGGTTGTTCGTCCCATCTGAACCACAAGACATCTATTTCTGCATCACTGACGAGGGGGGAACCACGCCAGAAAATCTGGTTGAACTTTCTCGATCTATGCAGGGATTGAAGAGTGTATGCTGGGAAATGAAATAGGGTTTAACAGCCTACATTTCTGCTTCGACGAGGCTAATGACGAAGGATGTGTGTGATATGAGACCATATGTGCCCGGATAGCGACGCTACTACTCATATATCGTTAACAAGCTGTACGCAGATGTTTAAACCTACATCCAATGGTATACACGGAAGTCCAGTTTCTCGTCTCATCATAATGACAGGATGCATTAGCCGTCTGGCTAGTGAAATGGAATCGAATGGGGTTTAACGTCCTACTGTTCGGCTCCGACTGGGCTACTTAAATTGTATACGCCATACAGCGTGCTATGAGTGTTATTTTGCCCGGACAGTCGCAGCAAATCCAACACATGGCCTCGGATTTTCGTCCCATCCTACACCACTGACAAGGGGAAACCGGACCGGAATATCCCGATGAATCCCTTGTCAACACCGGAAACGAACCCGCGACCTCCAGCCACCATGGCCCCCTCTACTAGTTAGTGAGCTATCGCAATGGCCACTGAGCCACCGTGGACCCACTTCTGGTATATGTATGAATACATATTGCACCACGCAATATTACCACGATGCCAGCAAAAGAAATGCAAACTACGAACACACCTTATTTGCGAAGAGTGTTGAGGTCAAAATGCTCTAATAATTTAATATTAATATTATATAAAATGCCACCAAATAAGGTAGTATCATATTTCATCTGGTGCAAAAATATGCCCTATCTGCTTTAGTGGGAATTCAAATCCGCGAACTATACTTATTTGAAAATTTAAAGATTTAGAGCGTTTATTCCCATAACGCCGACTCACCGAGTTTTAGGGGGAAAATTTGGGTCGGTGTTAGGGGGTCGACTGGCCAAGAACAATAGACCCAAGCTGGGGGATAAAACTAATGAAGCCGATAATTTTGGGAGCATTTATTTTTTAAAAAAATTATAACAACCTTTAACACATAACATTACAAATAATTTTAACTTTTGGCACGCATAAAATGTCCAACATAGTCCAAAAATTGTAACAAATTCAATCCTCCTTCTTCATATCTATGTTTTGCATCTTCGATCTTTCTGTTGATATCTGTGTATTTTTTCCTTTTAGGTGGTAGTCGCTGGCCACTCGAATATTGCAACAACTGAATTTCGATTGTCTTTTGCTCTTCTTTCAAAAATGCCATCACTTCAAAAATATTCGGATGAGCTTTTCCAATTAATTTTTTGAGACGCCCGTGCCACCCCTCTAACGAATTGTTGGTTCTTCGCGTGGTTTGGTTGTGGTTCCATTGTACTTGAGCAAATTGACCGTCTAACCATTGGGTAACCATATAGTCGGCCAGTTGTTGAAATTTCTCATTATCTGGTACCTCAGCCATTATTTGGATCCATGCGTCATCAATCTGCAAATAAAAGAAAGATACATATAAATTATTTATATTTACATTGTAAATATAGCTATATTTACAATATAGCTATATTTACAATATAGCTATATTTACAATATAGCTATATTTACAAAATGTAAATGCCGACTCAAAGTCCATCTAAAAAATAAGAAACACATTTAGGTCATACTACTATGTTATGGTTATACATGTAGATTACGATGTAGAATATGATATTAATCGGTGTATTGTGTGAGTGAACTATATTAATAATCTGAACAAAGTAAAGTAAACTATAGATTAAGAAAACTATAGTTAGTGAGTTGAATTTAAGTGAACTATATTTATAATGACTGGTCCCTACCTCATTAACGCCTTTAATCCGTTTTTAACCCATCAAAGAGTGCCGCGGTCGACTTTCCAAACTCTGGTGAGTCGGCGTTATAGCTATATTTACAAAATGTAAATATAGCTATATTTACAAAATGTAAATGCCGACTCAAAGTCCATCTAAAAAATAAGAAACACATTTAGGTCATACTACTATGTTATGGTTATACATGTAGATTACGATGTAGAATATGATATTAATCGGTGTATTGTGTGAGTGAACTATATTAATAATCTGAACAAAGTAAAGTAAACTATAGATTAAGAAAACTATAGTTAGTGAGTTGAATTTAAGTGAACTATATTTATAATGACTGGTCCCTACCTCATTAACGCCTTTAATCCGTTTTTAACCCATCAAAGAGTGCCGCGGTCGACTTTCCAAACTCTGGTGAGTCGGCGTTATGGGAAGACACCATTTAGAGCCGTGATCTTTTAGAGGTATTTAGTAATTGGACAGAGCAATGAGTTACACGTATAACACATACTAATGGCAAAACAATTACCGGGTGATTAAAATTACGATTCGAAAAGTATTTTCTCAACGTTTTCAAGCAAGAACATTGGCAAATGTGTGTTGCAATTATATATAGACAAACAACGACAAATCAGAAACCATGCATGACAACAACAAGATCAAAGGCATGAAAACGACACGATCAAAGGCAAGATACATATGAAGGGTTAGTGAGACCACTGCTAATTGGAATTAATTAACATTGGAGATATTAATAAGTAATGGGTAAATAATTTTAATTAGACAATCAATAATAATAAATGACAAACCATACATGAGGTGGTTGGATAGGTGCGGGTACATCACGGGAATAGTAAAAAACTGATAATAGGTAGTAACAACAACATAAAAAACAAACCAAAGGGGAACCATACATGATACTAAACACCAGAGAAGTAGTAACTCAGGGTAAGCTAAATGGGGATTAAATATATAGTTAGACCATAATTAAGTAAATTATAAAAAAATGAGTATTAAAATGCGCACAAAACTGCACAATCCACATGTGCCTAAGTAAAAATGTTGATAATAGTCCTACATTCTTCCACCCCATTGACACACACATATTTATAAACAGGTTAAATAAAAGAAAACAGTTGACTGGTTTACTAAATGGTAAATAAATAAATGACCATAATCAAGTGGAATATAATTGATACATTATGAATGTAAGACACCAAATTAAATAAATAACCATAATTATGTGGAATATAGTTGATACATTATGAGTATTAGAAAGCCACACCACAGACTCCTAAATAATTATAGTCCTACACACTTCCTCTCAATAGACACACACAATCCATGTCTAATTAAATGTAGTTCTACAAATGGATTACAAGTATTTTTCACAAATTAAAAGAACTAAGCACTTAAGTCCTTGAGAAAGTCTAAACATGTACACGTCAGTTTTAGGACCTTATGCAGAATTTAACGCCACGACTTAAAGGACAATATTGGTGCCAGTCATTATCACATATGTGATAGAACTGATTAAACACTTTCCAAATATAATATCAACACAGAGATCATCGCTACCATAGAGGAGTAAAAAAGGATTCATGAATCGGAAGTGACGAACGCCGAAGGAAAACACGAGTTATTCCTCTATGTAACTAACTGAAGTGACTAGTGATAACAGATACATGGGCGAATATCTGCTCACTAATAATTCCCTCGAAGACCTAAAGTTGCTGTGTGACACTGTGAGAGAACATCTTCCAATTCATAAAAAGAATTGACTGCCACTACATAAGGGAACACGAAAGAAAAACAGACAAAAGTTCGTGCATTACCATGTTTTTATAAGGTAAGGGAGACAGGGGCACATTGAACCACCATGGATGTATCCTTTATAAATAATACTATACAACCCAACACTATAAAGTGTTCGATGTGCCCCGGTCTACCCTATAGAATGAATAGAAACAAGGGGCTGTACGGAGTATTTCTAATTTTCCCGTGTTCTCTTATCTTATGACACTTAATTACTTTATTGAATCGTCAGATATCCTCTTGCGGTCCCATATAACAACTTTTTGTCTTCAAAGGAATTATTAGTGAGCAGAAATTCGGCCGTTTATCTGTCATCACTCGTCACGTCAGTCATTCACATAGAGAGATAACTCGTGTTTTCCTTTGGCGTTCGTCACTTCCGATTCATGAATCCTTTATTACTCCTCTATGGTAGCGATGATCTCTGTGTTAATATTATATTTGGAAAGTGTTTAATCAGTTCTATCACATATGTGATAATGACTGGCACCAATATTGTCCTTTAATATGGTGTCAATTGAGTAGCCAGTAAATCTTTGGACAGTCGATTGGAAGCGTTTGTTGAATTTGACGATCGAGTGTATGCCTTAAATTGATCTCCATTTTGCTAGATAATCCTACATCGTATTACTTTTTGTCTCAATGTTAACCCTATTCATATGGAGGAAAATAGGCAGACAGTATGTGCTGGAACAGTTTATGGTTAAATTTGAAGACTGTATCTCTAGAATTGATTTGCATTTCCCTTGATAATCCTGCATCTTACAAAAGAGTTATTAACCTTTTGTCTCCATGTTAACCATATTCATCCTAGATTAGCCGTTAATGTACCTTTGCGTGCGGAGATTATTCTGGACCCGATATTGCTTAGGATTTGAATTATTATTTTAGCATTGTTGTCATTATGTAAAACTTTGTATTTGTCAGTAAATCAATAAATTTAGAAATCAAACAATTAATAGAGAAAAGGAATATTAATGCAGGTCGACCATTCCATGTGACTACCGTATATCCTGTATGATATATACCTTGAATTGAAGTTTAGAGAATTAAAGATTTATAGATCATAATAGACCTTTTAATACATTGTCATGACAAAGAGATTTTCCATTAGCGATACCCGGACAGTAAATTGTAATCTTGCTCGGGTCTTGATGTCTTATTATAGTCATTATTAATTAGTCGAAGGTTGGGTGTTGACAGCAACATTCATAAACAAGATCCATATCATATGACCAGTTACATGGGAGCAACACATGAAAACAAGACCAAGAAATAAAATTTAAATCTTATTTTTTTTAGAATTTAGGGAATTAACAAGAACTCAAGTGGGATTTAGCGTCGCATTTTTCTCCATCAACGGAATTAATGCATACGAAGAGAGAGAAAGGGGAATGGGGCTTAACGTTCACACGACACAAACTAGATCATTTCCTTAAGAACGATCGGTCTAACCAGATACAATACAAAAATAAAAGATTGTACTGGCCTACCCAGAAGGTCGGAGTGATATCCCATATCGAGTTCTTTAGCAACAACGATGGCAAAGTTAATTCAAAATGTGACGACATTTTTAGCAGGATGTTACACAAAATAATCATAGACAGAAAAAAGACAGTTGCTTTTCAACCAAGTTATTGAAACCACAAGTCTTTATTCGAAGAGGGGGATTGGGTTGACCTAGTAGTCTAGAGTGCCGCGCTTCGACCTCTAGGTGGCCGGTCACCTCTGGCTTGCGACTGTGGTTTCGATACCTGGTGTGAGCCTTTGTGGCATGGCGATAGGGGCGCCTTCTCAACCTCGTGGGTCTCGTCCGGTTTCCTCCCACTGCTAAAGACCCCTACGCGCATATGAATTATTGAAATAAAATTGAACCATATCTTTGTTCCGAAATGACTAAGTTATTGTCGAGTGGATGTTAAACCTATTTCTTTCCCTCTCTCGCTCTCCCTCTCTCTCTCGCTCTTTATTGGAAGGGGGGTTGGATGGTCGAATGGTTATCGCGCGCGCGCTTAATCATACGGCCTGCCATTGAGTCAGCTGGCGTGGTTTCATATCCCTGGTTGTACGTGTCAAGGAGTAGGGTCGCCTGTCCAGTCTCGTGTGTTTTCTCCGGGTACTCTGGTTTCCTCCCACTGCTAAAGACCCCTGCGCGCAAACGAATTATTGAAATAAAATTAAACCATATGTTAGTCCCGAAATGACCTAGTTTGTGTCGAGTGGACGTTAAACCCCATTTCTCTCTCTCTTTCTTTATTCGAACGATACCCGACTGCGTCCGGGGCCAAAATTCGCTCAGATCCAGATTTGCCCATGGCCCAAATTTGATGACCGAAACCAAGCGCGGGGCCGCGTTGAATAATTTGATACTACAAATGTTGGGGTGGAGAGATTTAAGATGCAATGTGTGTAATTAATCGACATATTTCAAATCTTAAATTAAACTTAATATGAAAAATGCACTTTGGAAAAAATTCGCTGTAATTGTGATATTGGCAGACATACTTGAAACACCACGAATGTCCCTTTTAATTAGGTCGTACTTTGTTTGGCTTGTTAGTGGGAGTACCACCTGGGTTGCTTACAGTTCAATAGGCTTTTCTAATTAGCCAAGGTTAGTTAAATCCCCTTAGTTACACTTGAATTATCCCCCTTGATTACACTTGAATTATTGGAGGTCATCAGCTACGAAACGACCGGGTTATTAATTACACAAAGTCTAATTACCCTTCATCCTCTCCTGCAAACTGACTGCTACTATCGCTGATAAAGGGATTAACATTGGGAAGATTTAATTACCTTCAATATTTCTTATTTTTCTTCTAGAAGTTAAATTCTAAAACATTCTGTTAAATTATTAAGAAAAAGATGTTGAAAGTCTATCTAGATACAATCATATTTCCTATAGCGCGTAAACTGGTACATACGTAATTTAAGTAAAAGGCACCTGCAATTCTGTCCGTGAACATGGGTTTATAAAGTAAATGTCCATTTCGTGAGCGCCAAATCCATCTATAAGCATGCTCAAAGCGCTTTTAACAGCAATAAACTATATACCTGTCAACATAAGATTGTTTGAACAAGTGGGTTTTTAATTGGGATTTAAAACTTGGGAGAGTTTTGCTGTTGCGAATGTTTTGAGGTAAATTGTTCCACAGTTTTGGTGCAGCAATACTAAAGGTAATATCAGCCATCCTCTTCATAGTTAAAAGCATGCTTTCGTGTTACACCTGTCAAACAGATTGCTTAAACTGTTCCTCTACCAAGAGGATTCTAATGGCAGCAAATTTTAACACCACCAAATTCGTGAAGCGTTCCATATTTTTTAAAGAAAGAGTACAAGAGGAAGAAGAGAAAAGAGAAGAGAAGAGAGAAAGAGAAAAAAAGAGAAGAGAAAAAAGAAAGAAAGAAAAAGAAGAAAAAAATAGAAAGAGAAACAAGAATGTTTTAAAGTGACATTTTTACATACAAAAACTTTGAAAATTTTTACCCATTTTTAATTACTTATTCATAACACGCAAATAATTTCATTTAAATCGACCCGTCTACAATATCAAAGTGGACACTTTATGCTTTTTGCAATTTGTTCTCATGAAAACAAACTGTAAATGTGTTACTTCCATATTTGCTAGTTCCTGGACAATGTTTTATTTCGATTAAAAACGTTGAAAAATTTTGGACGGATATCAATTTCATCTAGTGTCGTACTAAATGTAATTCCCAAGGATGTAAATCGTTTTCTACTCCACACAAATTCAATGTTATAGTATAATTTCTGTCCGGGTTCGTTCCCTATATCTATCCAGTGCGCAACTGTTTGTTATACATTTCCTCTCAGTCCTGAATTTTTAAAGAAGAATTTAAGTGTATTTATGGTTTTATATTAACGATTCCTAGCTACCATTAAGAAACAAAGTAGAATCATCTTTGTATTGAAATATTTTATGTTCTTGATTAAAGATTGTTATTTCCTTGGTGTTTTTTTTGCGGGGTGATCATAGCGCCAAGAATTTCTAGGCATAGCTAGAAAATATACGGGGAGAGGGGATCGCCCTGGCGGCATCCTCTGTCCAGTTTAAAATCTTGTGACATGAACCCTCTTTGAGTGACAAATGATTCTGAGTTTTTATCCAGTTTTAGATTGAAGGAAAAAAATTGAAATATTTAACTATATTTTCAATAAATTTCCTCGTAAATTTATTAAATGCCTTTGTAATAGTCATGAAGAGAGAGAACCATACCGACCAGATTATGTTTCTTTATTTCAAAAAGTTTGTCATAAAGTATACGAGTGCATTCTCCAATGTACTTATCGAAAACAACCACTTTGATCTTCATGGATTATTCTTCGATTGACTTTTCTAATCCGTTTGCAACACAGGCTGATATTTGTTTATAACAAGTGTAATTGACCTCCAGTATTCAAGTTAGTTTTTACATTTCCCCTTTGTCAGTAATGCAGAACGGGGGGTCTGACAAGGATAGTTGTCTAGTCGTTCAGATGGGCAAAAAACCGAGGGCCCGTGTACATATTGGCGCGCACGTAAAAGATCCATTGGCAGTTGGAATTCGATATAATATAAGACGCATGACGTATGCCCGTCTTCATTAGCACTGTTTAGGAGCAGAACAGTAGGGTAATTTAAAAGATTCGGGAGTGAAGCCATCCAGAAACTATCCTTTGCTATTTTTCATCGATGTCATTGTGTGCAATAGTTCAGTGTAAGATACTGGACCTTCAGTAAATTCACTATCTATATTATTTAGGTTGTGTTTATTGGGGGCCAATACGACCTCAATATCAACCACTTACCTTGCACGTTAAAGAATGTGCTTTTCAGATGCTATGGTCATTGGGGGCCAATACGACCTCAATATCAACAACATACCTTGCACGTTAAAGATTGTGCTTTTCAGATGCTATGGTCATTGGGGGCCAATACGACCTCAATATCAATCACATACCTTGCACGTTAAAGAATGTGCTTTTCAGATGCTATGGTCATTGGGGGCCAATACGACCTCAATACCAACAACATACCTTGCACGTTAAAGATTGTGGCTATCCGATGTTGTGGTTATTGGGGGCCATTACGACCTCAATATCAACCACTTACCTTGCACGTTAAAGAGCGTGCTTTTCAGATGTTGCGGTCATTGTGGAGGTAATTATAGGAGGTCAATAGTATCTCAATATCATGCCCTAATGACTGTGTAGAAGGTGAAACGATGAATCGCCACCTTGAACATCAATACTATTATTATATCCTGAAGATGTGTATACTATAGTAATCTCATATTGACCTGAAACCAAGGTAGCAGCTATCGACTGCATCTCAAGAGGTACTGGATCTAATGGTGTATCAATCTGTGAAATCCACTCGTGCCTTTCTGTCTACAAATCAAGAATTTAATTGTATGGGTGTTAATAGTTTCAGCCTTTCATACATCGATTAGTACTCAAAACAACTACTGTTTATAGTTATCAATATTATTTGAGTAGCCGTAATGAGGATAGAAAAATACAAAAATCGGTTGTCAACTTGTTGAAGACAAAAAACTTAATAAACGAAGATAAATAGTTAAGAATCCAGTGTTAATCGATAATATTAATGACGTCAGGACCATGCGCATTCATATCGACGGCACCTATTTCAGTAAGTCATGGGTGGAATTTAGCTTAGATATAAGACAATTATCAGAAGACTTTGATGAGAGAAACTTAATGATTAGCATCTATTATTCGCATCTTATTCTAATCTTGTTGCAAAGCAACAATCGCTTCCAGCATCTGAATAAAAGCGAGGTTGATTTGATTGGCGTTCCATAACAGCTTATCACCTTGTTGTAGATGCTTGTCAGAATAACATTACTTAGAAGTAATACCGCTGATAACAATGGAAAACACAACTTTAATTAGCACGAACTCGTCAATTATCACAATAAATACGAGCAGTAACGAACATCCTGTCAGCACATCGATTTCCTGGCAAAAGATTTTATTGGGAACAATTTTATATATTGTAGTATTTATTACAATTGCTGGAAATGCGTTAGTGCTTATAGCTGTTTACAAAGTTAAAAAATTACAAACAGTGTTTAATTTCTACATAGTTAACCTAGCTGTAACAGATATTGGCGTTGCCTCAACAGCAATGAGTTTTTATACGATCGACAATATTTTAGGATATTGGCCATTTGGCGAGTTCATGTGCGGAGTGTGGATATTTTGTGACTATGGTATGACGTTTGCTTCGGTTTTTACTTTGTTGGTCATCTCTGTTGACCGTTTTTGGTCAGTTTCCTGGAGTGTTCATTATCGCGCAAACCACAACAAAAGGAAATCTATTATAGCCATTATGACCATCTGGTAAATATAATTTCTATTATCATTTCTTTTACTGTGTAAAACCGGTTCTTATTAGTGATATATTTTACTCAAACTTCATTCCTACATCTTTTACTTCATATTCGGTTATTGTCTTATCATCCTTCACTTGAACATCAGTTAGTTTTTATTACATAAATTACTTCAATGTCAGTTCGTGTTACTTTGGGGAGGGGGTAGGGGATGGCCGAATGGTTAGCACGTGTGCGTGCTGTATCATAAAGCCTGTCATTGAATCAACTGGCGTGGTTTCGAATCATGGGTGTACGTGGCAAGGAGTAGGGTCGCCTGTCAAACGTCGTGGGTTTTCTACGGTTTCCTCCCACTGCTAAAGACCCCTACGCACAAGCCAATTATTGAATTAAAATTAAACCATTTGTTAGTCGTGAAATGGCCTAGTTTTTGTCAAGTGGACGTGAAACCCCACGTCTCTCGCGCTCTCGTGTTAGTTGCACAATGGGTATGACTCTTTCTCGCTAGCTTGGAGGTTGCGTGTTCGATACCAGCATTGGCCGAGAATGTACATAGGAATTTCCCGATGTGGTTTTCTTTGTCTAGTCATTCAGATAGGAAATGAAATGAGGTTTAACGTCCTAGGGCTCTGCTCCAAACTGGGCTAAAGAAGAAGGGCATACGCCATACAGTGTGCTATGAGGGGAATTAAGCCCAGTTAGCGGCACTACGACGTACTCTTATATATCGAATTCCAACTGTCAATATTGGATATGAGAATCCCATATTTTCCCGGTAAGATCCCAACATCAAAGTTGATTTAAACTGACACATAATTCGTGTTTTCAACGAGAATTAGCTACCGTAAAATTGAATTTATGTCAAGTTAGAGACTACAAGATAATTGGAAGTACAATACAAAAATCAGCTAACGATGCCCTGAACAAGAACAAAGAATTAATTTAATTGGTTTTCATCATATTATCTTTTTGATAGAACACAGACAGTCACGGTGTTATCGGAAAGTTGATACCTTGTCTCTTCAAAAACATTATACAACGGAAGTTAAACGCGGGTATTACGTCGGTGTTAAGCAATTATCTAATGAAATTTATAGAGCTAAGAGCAACCCAGGTAACGTCTAATATGCCAGTCTTTGCTGACATTATAATGTCAAGGGAAAATCTTACCGGTTTCACATTATGACATTATAAACATTTGTTCAGTGCGTCATTTGAAAGCAGCAGCTGCTGTAGCAACTCTGATCCGATGTCTTATTCATTTGCCCAGAGTACTGTAATAGTTTTCTATCAGGAATAATGAACGAGCGAGAGAGAGAGGGGGTGGGGTGGGGGAAGAGAAATGTGGTTTAACGTCCACGCGACACAAACTAAGGCATTTCGGCCCCAACATGTATAGGGGTCTTTAGCAGTTGGAGGAAGCCAGAGGACCAATGAGACTGGACACGCGACCTTACACTCCTAGTCCCGTACCATCGGTCAATCGGTCACCCATCCCCCAATAGTTAACGAAAACAAAATCGCCTTCGAAGGATAGGCCTACAAATTACATACTACATCGAAATGGATTATGCCAACAAAGCTTTAGAAAAGCAATATCTTACCGCAAACGTGCACATTTAAAACGAAATGGGGACATACAACAAAGCGTGTTGACTCAATTAACTCGGCAAAAATCGTCTATTCAGAGATAAAACCATCAGAACAATCACAGTGTGTTGACATATTACCAACTAAACTTTGCGGTATCTATCTTGCTATTGACCCATATACGCTTCCATACAATAGGGACAATCATATCGTAACATATCGCACGATAATGGGAACCTATCATTACTAGTTTTTAATTAGATGGACACGTCGACACAGTGCGTGGCGATATTTCGCGATCATGTTGACATATACTGCCGCGAAATGGAATATGTCGACAAAGCTTCAGAATAGCGATATCTTACCGCAAACGTGCACATTTAAAAAGAATGCTAGATTCCAACTTTCACGATTCTCGCTATGATTGAAATCGTGGTTTTAATTGCGGAGTAATCGTGATGATCCTCTCAAGTATTATCGTAGCTTGCGGTCAGTCGTAGCAATTTTGTTGATCGTATTAAAGGTATCTGTACGTGACACAATGCTAAGTTGGACTCGGTACTCGAAAAAGTATTACGCCATTATGTGTCCAAGCTTAACCTTTCGGAAGTGATGTCCATTCTATATAAGAGAGAGAGAAATGGGGTTTAACGTCCACTCGACACAAACTAGGTCATTTTGGGACTAACATATGGTTTCAATTTTATTTTAATAATTTGCTTGTGTGTAGGGGTCTTTAGCAGTGGGAGGAAACCGGAGTGCCCGGAGGAAACCCACGAGGTTGAGAAGGCGCCCCTATCTCCATGCCACATACGCTCACAC
This sequence comes from Patella ulyssiponensis, assembly GCA_963678685.1. Lineage (NCBI taxonomy): Eukaryota > Metazoa > Mollusca > Gastropoda > Patellidae > Patella > Patella ulyssiponensis. Next base: position 5,206,802 of record OY783231.1, read on the forward strand.
CAGGGATCGAAACCACAGCCGCAAACCAGAGGTGACCGGCCAGCTAGAGGTCGAGGCGCGGCACTCTAGACCACTTGGCCATCCCAACCCCCCTTCCATTCTGTATAGCTCAGTCGGACGCTAAACCCCATTTCATTCATTCGTCCGCAATTGCTTGCATTAATGATCTACTTTATTATGCCGAAGACTGATGACAGCAACTGTTCAATCAATACATTAATAATACTTATTCATATCCAATTAATTATTAACCCCCAACACTGCTTTGTATTGTTGAATGGTTTTTAATTGTATTTACCGTCTCCGTTGCTGTAATGGTATAAATATGCGATTTTAAAAGGGTTGTCAGAAGGCTTTTAGATAGCTCACTTCCGTTGAATAAATTTATCCATGCGTTGCGTTGCGTTGTCCACTACAGACCTGTATTGTCTTTGCCTAATGACTAAGAGCCATCGTTTAGTACACTAGAAATATTCATTAATATCCAGTAATTACATCCTATTACCGCCTTGCATTGTTTTTGCTACTTCCTATTATCCATCACCATGTAGTATTGTGTTTACAAATTCCTACTATCCATTACCATGTTGTATTGTGTTTACCACTTCCAACTATCCATCACCATGTTGTATTGTGTTTACCACTACTTCCTATTATCCATCACCATGTTGTATTGTATTTATCACTTCCTACTATCCATTACCATGTTGTATTGTATTTATCACTTCCTACTATCCATTACCATGTTGTATTGTGTTTACCACTTCCAACTATCCATTACCATGTTGTATTGTGTTTACCACTTCCTATTATCCATCACCATGATGTATTGTGTTTACCACTTCCTATTATCCATCACCATGATGTATTGTGTTTACCACTTCCTATTATCCATCACCATGTTGTATTGTATTTACCACTTCCTATTATCTGAATTATAAGAATGGATGTAAGTTCATAACAAGCAGGTTTTGTGGAGATTTGAATTTGTATCGGATATACGACCTCCAGACTTGTGAGCCAACCCCTTTCCCACTTAGCAACCGTGATGAGTACACAAGTAGCCGCGGAAAAGGAAATCAAGGTTATCGACGCTTTCAAAAACATTTAACAAAAAGTATCAACGCCCATCTTTCCTTCAAAATCATTTACCACATGGTTTTAGAAAGATGAATAACACAAGTGTAATTCTGGAAGCCACAGAAAGATCTACTCAAAAGAAGTTCAACTTATGAACAAATGAACAAGATCACGGTGGCTATGTGGGTAAGACGCTGGTTCGCTATCCTGGGAATCGGGTGTTTGATCCAGGACCGAGGTCTCGTGTACACATTGGCGTACACGTAAAAGATCCCTTGACAATTGGAATTCGACATAAGAGTGGCCGTAGTGCCGCTGTCCGGGCAAACAAAATTTCCTTCATAGCACACTGTGTGGCGTATGCTCGTTTTCATTAGCACATTTCGGAGCAAAAAAAGTAGGACGTTAAACACCATTTCATTTTATTTCACATCAATTAATGTCTAATCAACTTCGCAATAAATTAAAACATGAATTACTAACATTTTTAAGGATATCTTGCCAACGCATAAATATTATGAAATGGATTTTACCGTCATGGAATTAAAGAACCCGCATGCAAAACAGACAAAATGTACAGCAAATATTATGCGGGGTTTTTCGGGTTTTTATTTTCTTTCAAAATGGGGTGTAACTAGCCCCAAACCCACAACCACTGGACGTGAGTTTTGTAATATTCTGTTTTTATCTGTGCGCTGGGTAGGCTAAAATCTAGTGTCTCAAGGTCTAGGCGAACTCCGGACGAGGCAAGTAATATATACTATTCAAAAAAAGTAGGGGATATTTGATTTTTAAGTGTTATTAAAGTCACCTAATGAAACTGACGAAGAAACAAATGACAAAATGAAATGAAGTTCACATTCATCGATTTATTCCAAATGATCGTTAGACTAAGTAAGGCACAGACTGACCATTATAAGGGTAAAATGATACCTGGGGTCAAACAGCAAAGTTACCACACATCACAACAAAGTCAGTAACGGGTAAATCCTCTTCTGTTTGCCAAACAAGCATTGATCCGACGTGGCATACTCCTAATGAGACGTCTAAGGTCATTTTGGTCAAGATTGTCCCATTCCTGTTGCAACGCAGCAGCAAGTTCTTGGACATTGGCTGGACGTTGTTGACGTTGACGTAACCTCTGTCCAAGCATGTCCCAGACATGCTCGATGGGGGAGAGGTCGGGACTCAGTGCTGGCCAAGGTAATGTGGTGATGTTCTGTTGTTGGAGGTAACCTGTAACGATCCTGGCCCTGTGACATCTTGCGTTGTCATCCTGGAAGATGAAACGGCGGCCATGACGTCGTGCGAACGCACAACATGGACTGCCAAGATGTTGTCCCGGTAGTACTGGCCTGTAACACGCCCTGTAACAACATGTAAAGCCGTTCTTCCAGCAACAGTGATGCCTCCCCACACCATAACAGAACCACCCCCAAATCGATCATGTCTGATGACGTTAACGTCTTGGAAGCGCTCGTTTCGACGACGCCACAACCTCCTACGTCTGTCCAAAAAATCAGCAGTGAACCATGACTCATCTGAAAACATCACATTGCTCCAGCGTCGATTATCCCAGTGTTGACGATCCCTACACCAACGACGTCTTGCCTGAATGTGATGATCTCTCAAACAAGGGATCACGCGAGGACGTCGGGCGCGAAGGTGACCCCTATGCAGTCGATTCCGAATCGTCTGGCCACTCACTCTCACACCAGTGTCTGTTTGAAGACGAGCGCTGATCTGATTTGCTGTGATGACACGATTTCTCAAGGCCAAGGTACGGATAAATCGATCCTGGGCTTGAGTTGTCGCCCTTGGTCGACCTGAGCGTGGTCTGTCCTGTACAGATTGTGTATCACGGTATCTGGACCATAGCCTGCTTATGACAGACTGAGAAACATTCATCGTCCGCGCCACAACCGCCTGTGTTGTGCCGATCTGTAGCATGCCAAGGGCACGTAACCTTTCATTTTGGGTAAGCCGACGCATATCAAAATTTGTTTTCTGGTCACTAAAACAATTAAACTGATGTTTCCACCCTGGAATTCAATGCCACAATGACTGTAACATTCAAAGTCAGAGTCGTGCAAATCTTGGGTTGGACCCCCATGATGATCCCAAGCATCACCTGCATTCCATGCGGTAGCTATTGGTGCGTTTGGGCGTCACATGTAACTGGAAATGTTTCTTCTGTTAGGTTCTATAGTGACTTTTTTCGTAGTCATTTGCATATTTTAGTATTATGCCCCCAAAATCAAATATCCCCTACTTTTTTTGAATAGTATATTTGATACTGTTAGAAACCTTTGTTCAATTTGGTTTAAAACACACTTTCTTCTTCATATAGTCGTAAGATTTTTTGTCTGATTGGCTCATGGCTATGGTGGCTGATTGGTATCATGTCGTAATGTCGTGATGTCGTCTTTCATAACGCGACAACCCGACAACCCGACATCACGACATTTCTACCCGACAACACGACATTTTTACCCGACATTACGACACTAAAAATGTCGTGATGTCGGGTAAAAATGTCGTGATGTCGGGTAAAAATGTCGTATTGTCGGGTTGTCGGGTTGTCGGGTTGTCGTGATGTCGGGTTGTCGGGTTGTCTGGTTGTCGCGTTATGGAACAAAAAACCGGCAATTAAGAAAATGCTTGATCAAGTGGAAGTAGATTCACACTCACATTGCAGTTCGAGTTGCATTCGTATCCATTTTATACGTCCACATTCATAATGTGAACCGTCTTCATTAGCTCAGTCGGAGCAGAACAGTAGGATGTTAAACCCCATTTCATTTCATAATCTGAACATATTATGCCGCCGCCCTTGTCTATGTGTCTGTCGTTGAGTCAAGGGGTGTGGTATCCAGCCCAAGCTTGTACATGACAAAGAGTAGGGTCGTCTGTCTAACCTCGTGGGTTTTCTCCGGGTGCATGCCCTACCCCGGGGGGTGGTGCCAATCCCACTTTTTTGTTATTGTTTTGTCTGTAAATATTCTACAGGTTGCAATTATTAACAGATTTTGTTCAAATTCGGCATGGTCAATCATTTCAATAACAGGATGGTACCTATATTAATATTTTGTCTGTAAACACTCTACAGGCCGCGATTCGTAATGGATTTTCTTTAAATTTGGCATGAGCATTATTTTCAAAGAGAAAATGGCACCTACTGATGTAAATGCATGCCCGACCCATAGGGGCGTTGTCACGCCCACTTTTCGTGAATATTTTGTCTGTAAACACCTTTCAGACTGTAATTCTTATGAGATTTTAATCAGATTTGGCATGATCAAGACAGGATGGTAAACACCCCACAGGCTGCAAATTTTATACGCCCACATTGAAATATATCGTCGTCGCCCCCGTCTGTCCGCCAGTCCGTCCGTCGGTTAGATTGTGGACTCTCTAGGGCCTAAAGTTATCATCCGATTGATTTTGAATTCATATACAGTATTTATGGCCATGAGACGTAGAAGCCCATTGATTTTCACTGCCAGATAATTACTGCCAGAGTTATGGCCCATGATCACGTTTCACTTTTTAAAATCTTGTGGACGCTCTAGAGACCAACGTTGTCATCCGATTCGCTTGAAATTGATGCACAGTGTGTAAGTTCATGCGACGAAGACGCCTAGTGATTTTCAGCGATGTCCAATAATTACTGCCAGATTGCCAGTGCTAGAATTTAATATGCACAACATGGGCTTGTAATCAGATGCTATAACTGTTCAAGTTATTGGAATAGGATTCTTCGTTTCATGAACATAAACACTTGATATAAATTTCAAATCAATCGGATAATAACTGTAGTCACAAGGAGGGCCGCCAGATTTTGAAAAGTGATCTAGGGCAATAAGTCTAAAAGTAATTATCAGCTTATTTATCTCATGAACAAAACAATGTGTATAAATTCCACGTCAATCGGTTGATAACTTTAGCATCTAGAGCGTCCACGATATTTTCAATTTGATCAAGGGCCATAACTCTGGCAGTGATTATTGGACATCGCTGAAAATCACTAGGCGTCTTCGTCGCATGAACTTACACACTGTGCATCAATTTCAAGCGAATCGGATGACAACGTTAGTCTCTAGAGCGTCCACAAGATTTTAAAAAGTGAAACGTGATCATGGGCCATAACTCTGGCAGTAATTATCTGGCAGTGAAAATCAATGGGCTTCTACGTCTCATGGCCATAAACACTGTATATGAATTTAAAATCAATCGGATGATAACTTTAGGCCCTAGAGAGTCCACAATCTAACCGACGGACGGACTGGCGGACAGACGGGGGCGACGACGATATATTTCAATGTGGGCGTATAAAATTTGTAGCCTATAGGGTGTTTACCACCCTGTCTTGATCATGCCAAATCTGATTAAAATCTCATAAGAATTACAGTCTGAAAGGTGTTTACAGACAAAATATTCACGAAAAGTGGGCGTGACAACGTCCCTATGGGTCGGGCATGCATTTACATCAGTAGGTGTCATTTTCTCTTTGAAAATAATGCTCATGCCAAATTTGAAGAAAATCCATTAAGAATCGCGGCCTGTAGAGTGTTTACAGACAAAATATTAATATAGGTACCATCCTGTTATTGAAATGATTGACCATGGCGAATTTGAACAAAATCTGTTAATAATTGCAACCTGTAGAATATTTACAGACAAAACAATAACAAAAAAGTGGGATTGGCACCACCCCGCGGGGTAGGGCATGCACCCGGAGAAAACCCACGAGGTTAGACAGACGACCCTACTCTTTGTCATGTACAAGCTTGGGCTGGATACCACACCCCTTGACTCAATGACAGACACACAGACAAGGGCGGCGGCATAATATGTTCAGATTATGAAATGAAATGGGGTTTAACGTCCTACTGTTCTGCTCCGACTGAGCTAATGAAGACGTTTCACATTATGAATGTGGACGTATACAAATGGATACGAATGCAACTCAAACTGCAATGTGAGTGTGAATCTACTTCCACTTGATCAAGCATTTTCTTAATTGCCTGTTTTTCGTTCCATAACGCGACAACCCGACAACCCGACATCACGACAACCCGACAACCCGACATCACGACAACCCGACATCACGACAACCCGACAACCCGACAATACGACATTTTTACCCGACATCACGACATTTTTACCCGACATCACGACATTTTTAGTGTCGTAATGTCGGGTAAAAATGTCGTGTTGTCGGGTAGAAATGTGTGATGTCGGGTTGACAGGTTGTCGTGTTGTCGGGCAGAAATGTTGTGATGTCGGGTTGTCGGGTTGTCGCGTTATGAAAGGCGACATCACGACATTACGAAATGATACCAATCAGCCACCATACATGGCTCCCTTTTCACCTAAATATTGTTAAAGTAATAAAAAATATTTTTAGCGATTTTCTTCGATCTCCATTCAACTGTCACTGGGCGAGAAAGTTCATCCCGATTTTCCGACGTGGTTTCCTGTTGTCGGAGGGCCTGACAAGAACAGCTGTCTAGTCGTTCAGATAGGACGAAAAACGAGGCATCGTGTACACATTGGCAGGCACGTAAAAGATCACTTGGCAGTTGGCATTCGATATAAGAGTAGGCTTAGCCGCCGCTGCCCAGGCAAATTTTCCTCATAGCACACTGTATGTCGTATGTCCGTCTTCATTAGCCCAGTTTAGGAGCAGAACAGTAGGACGTTAAACCCCATTTTATTTTATTTCATTTCCATTCCCCTGCGACTAGACTCGATCGACCTGTCTAATAGAAGACAATAGTTTACATAACATTCCAATCGCCACCATATTTATTTTTTAAATAAACACCAGATATTAAGATATTAAACAATCGATCGGAATCAGTCTGTACAATTAATTAAATTCCAGAGTTTTATAACTGGGAGTTGGGTTAATAACTATTACCAATAATGATCGTATCAAACCAATATTCTACATGTTTCTAGAACTCTTAATCACAATACACAATGACCATGTAATGTTTTCATGCTACTGGAACTTACAGAGCCCAAGTAAAATTAATGATATTGGCTTGCCGTTTTTTAAAATACAGGAATAAAAAGGATACAAAATGTAATTTGTAAGCCAATTTATTTTTATTAGGATCTAATAACTTGGAAACCGTGTGAGGGATTAGGATTACTATGAAAAGTAAACACAGCAGTTCTAGATAACTATATATCTATTAAAGCTACGTTTCAATAATGATTCTCTTGTCGTTATCAAGCATAATACTGATACAGAAAGAATGAACGGAATATATATTATGTACAATCCTAACATTCAAGGAAATTATAAATTAGAAGAACAGTGATCCTTGATCCTCTGGGAACTAAGTCACATTAGAAATGTTAAACTTTTAACAGTTTATTGGTGTTATTCTACAACATTGACTGCAATATCGAGATGACTTATAATAACATTGTTGTTTAGTTTGCCCCAGGCACAAAGCATGTGTATATAAATAAATAAAATCCCCGAGTAACATGAACAGGATTAGCGATCTCATCAGTGTTAGAATTTGTTAGAAAAAGAAGAACAGTTTCTGAAATGGTTCAAATTGAAAACAATTCTTGAACAAGTGAATTTTGAGTGGGTAATCTAAAGGTCACTTTTTCCTCTGGGTTCTGTTATTAGAGAAAACATGGTTTAACATCCACCCCGACGTGTCTAATACATGTTTCAAAAATTGTTTAATTTCATTTCAATCATTCGGTTGAGCGCCCTGGTCTTTAGAAGGAGAGGAACTAAAGAACCCGGAGTAAACCCACTTTTCGAGACTAAGGAATGGTTCAATGGGTTGGATTGCTGACGACATGCGCGTTACACAATCCGACCACACCACCGCCATTTCAGAGATTCTTATTGCAATTGTAATATAATTTATTTATTTAAATAATTATTTCTCATGAATTTTGTTTTACAGGGCTGTCATGGTGGTTATGTGGTTACCGGCTTGTATAGTGGACCGAGTTAAAAATGCTGCAGATAAGCTGTGTATTTGGGAACCATCATTAAACCCAGAATATGTGTTTGTTATTGCTCTTATTGGTCACCACGGTGCATGTTTCGTTTTATTATTCTGCTATCTGCAAGTGTTCTTCTTCATGAGGAAAAGGGCAAAAATTGGGCCCGTAGGCAGCAAGAAGGTGATCGCTTCCACGTCTAACGGTGAAATGAGTGTATCAGCCACAACACAGTACTGTGCTAGTCCTACAGAAAAGTCAAATCCAAAACTATCTACCACCCACACGTTACAAGTCCCAAACACCACTAACAAAACTGGAAATAAACATAACATTGACGATAAGAACGATTCGTCTGAAAAACGCGAAAGGAAAGTTTTTGTGACCCTATCTTATATTTTGTTCGGTTATATTATTTGTTGGGTTCCATTTCACGTTGTTTTTGATGTTAGCGCCATTAAACCAGACGCTGTTCCGCAGGTTGTTTTTACTATAACATTCTGGATGACGTATTTAAACTCCGCCATTAATCCATTTCTCTATAATTTCAGCAGCCCCGAATTCAAAAATGCATTTAGAAAAATTCTTTTCGGAAAATAAGCTTTTTGGTTTTGGATATTTATTCCAAACTAAATGTACACTCAAAACAATGTTTACAGATTATTCGATAGTCTTAGTAACTAAATCATACCGTAAAGACGAGAAGCGAGTGGGGTTTTATTTGTATATTTTATGTTAACACCGCTTCTTTCTATACACTCGTACGATGATATAATTAATTAATAGTTTATTTATTTCTAAAGAGAGAGAGAGAGAGAGAGAGAGAGAGAGAGAGAGAGAGAGAGAGAGAGAGAGAGAGAGATGGGGTTTAACGTCCATTCGACACAAACTAGGTTGACCCAATGACACGGAGTAGGGTCGCCAGTCCAACCTCGTGGGTTTTCTCCGGGTCCTCTGGTTTCCTCCCACTGCTTAAGATCCCTACGCGCAAGCGAATTATTGAAATAAAATTAAACAACATGCTATTCCCGAAATGACCTTGTTTCTGTCGACTGGACGTAAAACGCGATTTTTCTCATTCTAATTCGTCCACCCAGTGACCGTTTCGACGTGACCTAATGTATGGATAATATTTACATGTATGGTGCAATATTAACTTCTATACGTAAAGTGGTGTTTTTGTGTTGTATGTAGGATACTGTTATTATCCTAGAATTGATCTGAATCTTAATGTATATGGTTGCTTTGCAGGTATTTAAATTCTATTCCCGTACATAACAACCCAATGAAATGTTTTATAACGACCGCGTGACACATAGCCATATTCCTATATCTTTAATAGGTGTAGATGCAGAATCCGGATGATGCCACCCTTGCACCTTTTGCAAGAGCGAAATCTGCCAATTCATTGTAAGTCTTTATTTAGGCTTCAGATGTTAAATATTTATTTACATGACAATATCGAAATCAATCCTTTAGACACTCGGATGGCTTGGATTTAAACAGTCGTCCATTTAAAATGAAATCAATAAATGGCTGACCAAGCGAGGATAATGTTACTAGATAATCCAGAATATGTGGGTGGAGTTATCGTCTGTCAGTCAAACGATCTTCAATTCTCATAGACGGTGCAGACACACTGGATGCTGTTCTAGTCCAAACTTCCAACAATAACTACTCCGTTCCAAAAAAAGTAATTTGACTGAAATTTCCAATATTTGCTTTTTTTTATCATCTATTTTGGAATTATCATAGCACAAATGGTCAACTGTTTATTGAACTCCTAACTAATTTATCTTTAAACCATTGTAAGGGCAAACTGATCCCGCAGTGAATATTCGCTTGGCCGCTACAATCACTGATAAGCATGACATCGACGAGGCTTAATAAGTACGGCATATTAACTTTTTTACTCCGACAAATTAAATTATCAAACATTGTTTTGAGGTAAAAGAAAAATAAATAAAGACGTTTGAAGTATTTGTAGTTAAAAAATATTTCCTATTTAGTGTAAATGGGTATTAAAATGAGTAAAATGCATCATTTTGCCCGAAGCAGTTAGGTGTTATGTAAACATTGCACGAGCCGTTCAGCCAATGACTGAGGCCGCGTGCAGTCAACGCACTTGTTGTGGAGAGACATCTGTTACAGAGTTAATTCGTAAGTAATTCTCTCTGTGAAACAGATTGCTGTAAGGGCTGGTCGGTGTTCTACTTTACTAAATAAATATGGGAATAACCTCATCGTTATATATAATAACTACAAAACAAATAAAGATAATTGGAAGTGATATACAATAATTGGCTAATGATGCTCTGGACAATAAGACTGATCAACAACGAAAAGATTCAATTGGTTCTCATCATATCTGATCGGGTCAACAATTCCTCTTAATAATATAATAGAAATAATGACAATACATGTATATCCATTTATATGACGTCAAATCAAGAAAACGTGACCAAAGACCCAATCTGATTAAAACAAAGATCCTATTTCGTTTTGGTTTTTATAGTTCAAAATTCTGTTTTACTTGTCCTTACTACACTAGGATCTTGAAAAGTTGTTATCATTGACGGGTTCTGAATGGTGTGGGGGATTAACCAATGAAACCGTCTGTTACGGCGAGTTCTTGGCCTTTTGATGCACGAAACTGTGGGTAAACCACTAGAAACGTCAACGCTGATGGAGTAATCAATGTCTGACGTAATAGGGTCTAAAGGCGCTCGTTTGACTCTTGACGTTTACGAGCTGGAATAGCAGGAAAACCCGTTTGCGGCCGTCAAATATTCCAAAATTTTCTTGGAGGTTCCATACAAGGTCAGTTCCACTTCATCGCCTCTCAAAGAAAACAAGCGGCGCTGTCTGTAAACCCGCATTTTTCCGGGCATTTCTAGTTTTGCTTCCCTAACTGTCATCGATCCCTAATATAATACTAATTTTACTTTTCTTTTAATTGAATACCACGAATTTGTTGACTATGGATTAAAAATTTTTGTCTAGAGCCACTCTACTTTGTGCGAGATTTTTCGGGCATCGATTATTATTTGTGAATGCAGCTGGAATAGTGTGATTGGATGGTTGGAACTCAGGGTGGGATTTCGGTTACAATAAATATATTTGATACTTATGGAGTCGCTAACACGGGTTATACACGGACTAGAATAGCAGAAAACGCTATTTTCTCCAGGAGGATAAGACCCCCAAACCCAGCGACAATTGATTAGTTGTTTGGAATTAGGGTCAGCCAGGTAGGTTATATAGGACCAAATTGAAGTTGCTGAATTGACAGGCTGGAATAGCAGGAAAACGCGTTTGCTGCAGTTAAATGATCAAAATTTTCTCCCAACGGTCCCGTCTTCGTGGACTGTAAACGATTGATTGGAATTCGAGTCAGTCACCTTTATTAGGCTGTATTAGACCGCTTTGTCATTGCTTTGCTCACCGGCTGAAATCGCAGGAAAATGTGTTTGCAGCCGTCAAATATTCCAATATTCTGCGCCTCTTTAGGCCGGCTGGCACCGCTCTCTGTACACCCAATATTATTTCGGGCATTTCGGGTTCTACCCCTCCCCCCCCCCCAAAACCGTCATCGAGCCCGTACGCCTATGCGAGTCATTTTATGACCAACATATGGTTCAATTTTATTTCAAAAATTAGTTTGCACGTAAGGGTCAATAACAGTGGGGGGAAACTAAAGGATCAGAGCAAAACCCACGAGGTTGAGCAAGTGACCCTACTTTTGTCCACGTTCGAGAGGAGAATGAAAACCACGTCACTGGATTCAATGACAGACCACTAGACCACCCACCACCCAGAGTCAACCAGTATTGATAACATGGTCATAGAAAATGAGTCTTATCACCATTTCAATGCAGGCGACTAGTGAATCTTACCTTTCTGCAGTGTAGAAAAGCGCTAAACAAAGTTTCACATTTTATTATCATATTATTAATTTTTCAATTTAATTTGAAAATATAGAGCTACGAATTAGTTGAGAAATGTATATGAAGCCATTGTCATTTGGTCGGGTAGAGCAAACAAATGGGACGTTAAACCCTATTTCTATTTTAAAAATCTTTGTTATGGAACATACTGCAGGTTCACCGTATATCCTTATTGTATGAAGACATGAATATTTATTTCTTTACATGTGAGACTAATACGACAGAAATTTATTTCTTTACCTGGGGAGTTTAAACGTTAAATTAATTAATTAATTAATAATGTGGGAGGGAGGGAGGGGATAATAACGTTACATTCACCAAGATATAAATATAACAATAAATATAACAGGGAAAGTAAGGGGGGGGGGGGTAATAACGTTAAATTCATCAAGATATAAATTTAACAGGGAAAGATGGGGGAGGGGGTAATAACGTTAAATTCACCAAGATATAAAAATTACAATGGGGGGGGGGGGTTAATAACAACACATTCATCAAGATAAAAAATTTTTAACAAGCGGGGTGGGTGATGTAAGAAAGTCACATCCACCAGTATATAACTAACACAATGGGGGTGGGTATATAAATATTAAACTGTACAATAGTCAAGTGTGTGTGACACGAAATAGGATCACTGGCACAATCTTGTGGGTTTTTTCCTCGGATCCTCGGTGGTTTTCTCCCACTTCTAATTATTGAAACATAATGTTGAAACATTTCAGTCCCGAAATGACATAGCTTGTGTCGAGTGGGCGTTACACACACACCCTCCCTCTCTCACTCTCTCTCCCTCTCTCCGTCCGTCCGTCCGTCCGTCCCTCTCCCTCCCTCCGCTCCCTCCCTCCCTCTCTCTCCCTCCCCCTCTCTCTCTCTCTTTCTCTCCTGTCTCTCTCTCTCTCTCTCTCTCTCCCACTTTCTCTCTCCCACTCTCTCCCTCCATCTCGCCCTCTCTCTCTCTCTCTTAGAAGAACGTTAAAATCGCAAATTTATTATGTCACTATGTCTCCGCTTTATAATATTAAATCCAAACTCAACTTCAATTCTCCTTTGCTACACTACTACCTGATGTGTGTGTGATGGGGGGGGGGGGCAAGCGCGTACAAGATTCTGAAGTGGTACGATTGAATGCGGTTTTCTGTGTTGCTTACTGTATAAATAACAACCATTGTTGTTAACCCGATTGGTAATAGCAACTGTTGAGTACATTAAAGGCACCTATTATTAATATCCAATAATTAACTCCGCATCACAGCGTTATTGTGTTGACTTCACCTCTGATATTGTAATGGTATAAAGATCAGATGATCAGATATAAAAGGTTTCTCAGGAGGCTTTTAGATACTTCACGTCAGTTGCATAAATTCATCCATGAATTGCGTTGTCCATTTCAGATCTGTATTGTGTTTGCCTAATGACTAACAGCCATCGTTTGGTACATGAAAGATGTTTAGTAATATCTATTACTTAAGTCTCATTATCACTTGGTATTGTATTTACCGTCTCGATTATACACGTTTTTGTGGAGATTTTAATTCAACCGCACTCATTGCCCCCAACGGTTTACCTTTAGTGTATGTACGAAGGCGTTTTAGCTCTAGCTACACTGTAACAAAAATATCTGTGAAAAAACGGAAAAAATTCCGGAAACAAAAATTACCAGGAAATTTTTATCCGTATTTGTTTTTCCTGTAATTTACAGAAATTCCCTCAATTAACGTAAATTCCATTTTCAAATCAATATTTCATAGAATGGGCGAAATGGCTTTATTTAACGTCCGTTTCCGCCGAAGTGCTAGCGATATATTTACGTAACCTCTCTCCGCTAATATTTATTAGAATACCCTCATCGAGAGAAGGCCGTATCTATCAACTAATAATTGTCAGTGTTAGGATCGGTTAGAGGCTTTCAGATGTAAGTTTGCGGTATTATCAATTTGCAGATATGTTAACTCTGCCATAGAGACAAACCGGCTTACATCGGTTAAATCATCCAGATTTAAGCGTGCTTGGTTACCAGACAATACAACCTATTCTCGCTGAGCGTTGAAAATTGTATTTACACATTTATGAAAATACTTACAATCTGATTACCGTATGATGAATGAGAAGACACTTTATAGATCTTATAAATAATGGAATTAGATATACATGACTATTAATATACCAAACTCTACACAATATGATCATTCATATTATGGTTAATAAATTGAAATGAATACTATAAAATGATACTTATTAGGAATTATTATATATGTATATGATTTCTTATCGTTGCATTTGAAAACAGAATTAGTCCGTTATATAATGGAATGAAACATTTTATTCCTGAATTTCACGTAACTTTCCTGTCATTCCACCGCTTATTCCGTAAAATAACAGAATTAAGTCCGTTATAGAAGGGAATAAAATATTTTATCCCCAAATTTCACGGAAGTTTCCTGTTTAATACTGGATATTCCACAGAATTACATAAAACACGTAATTTGAAGAAATAATTCACTCTTTTAACACAATTTCTCAAAATAATCCATCAAGTAACAGAAAAAATGTGTTAAACTACGGAATTCGGCGACATAAAAAACGGAAATTTTTTACAGTGTATCTTGACAACCACAAGCTACAAATATTTAGAAACAATCCAGTGACCGCCTGAATGTATCCCAATAATCACAGTAAAACACGGGTGGTCTGCGGAAGTGGCGGATCGAAGACGGAATTTTCTCTGACGATGCAAACGCTACCCCAATACAGTCAAGTTGAGATATTAAACTCATGCTGAAACAATAATGATACGCCAATCTTAAGGAAGATAACACTATCAATGAATACAGTGACTCAATAGCCGATTATCTGCACTTATTTAATGCATTTTAATGGTTTTAGTCCATTATCCAATTCATTACATTTAACTTCATTCCTTTAATTCACGTTCTTATCACTTTCCAGTGCATTTCAAATTCAACTCTTTATGTCAATTAAAATGGATTTCCTTATCAGTTTAAAACTTTTTTCGTCACGTTACATTAATTTTTATATCACAAAGTTTCTTATCAGTTCAAAAAAACTCTCGTTTCGTTCAAACGAATATCCTATTCATTTTCAAATAATAATTGGAAATGGGGATCGGGGTCAAAAAATGTAATGAAATGGGGTTTAACGTCCTACTGTTCTGCCCCTAACCTGGGCTAATGAAGACGGGCATACGCATACAGTGTGCTATGGGGAAAATTCTGTCCGGGCAGCGGCGCCACGGCCTACTCTTACATCGAATTCCAACTGCCTAGGGATCTTTTACGTACACGTTAATGTGTAAACGGTTTTTCGTACCATCCGAACGACTAGACAGCTGTCCTTGTCAGACCCTCAGTCAAGTATCACTAACAAGGGGAAACCTAAAGATTGTTGCATTGCAATAAGATATTTTCAATAAAGAATTATCATCATTATTTTACTTTATGATAAATATTGATCAATTTTCCAGGAAGTCGTGACAAGAGTAAGCATTAAATATTAAATTCTCCCTGTAATGTTCAGTTCAATTTGATGTTCGCGAAGATTAATTTTCTTATAAATTTCAATATTATTTTCGCGAATTGCTGTATCTATTTGTCAAATAATTTACTATGTTTATGATAGATTGATAAAAATACTTAAGGAACACACCAATCTCTTTTTACTTCTGCGTAAAGAAACGATCTATTTCGTTTTTCAACAGAACGTTATATTTTAGTAAGAATCATGTTTGTTTTTTTGTCAAATAAACTGTGGACTCCTCATTGACCTGTACATTAATCAATAAAGATTGTCTACTATCTCTTAGAGATTTTATATTAATGTTTTTCATTTGTCACAATTTCATATCATTGTTGTCCATTTGTCAAGTAAATTGTTTTCCAGTTATAAGACGGGTGCCTTGGCAATAAACAAACAACTGTTATCTCTTGAATGATGTATCATGAAACAACTTTTTACAGATACATTATGGGAGATTAGACAACGAGTTGGCAGTTCTCATTATAATAGTTACAAACTATATAATGTAAAACAATTTGCTGAAAATTTCAGCCAAATTGATCGACTATGATGAACCGAAAATTAAGCAGTGACATTTCCGCCTAGCCTCGATCATCATAACTAAAGTCGGTACGGTAAAAAGCATGGTCTCGATTATCCATTTAATAATTAAATCGAGAAGGAAGGTTATGCAGTAAATCGGATCAAAAACCACCAAAGATCGAAGCTAGAGATGCGATCTAGAGTTGGTTATGGTCTGGATGAGTTAATTAATGTCTAATTAATAAGTTAGATAACATTTCAGGTCCAAATAAAGACCTGCAATAGGCAGATTTAGCTTTTGGACAATGTATGTTTAGGCGAGTAGTAACAAATACGAAAAAAGGTTGAAATATGTACCTGTCTGTAAAACCGCGACACCATTTTGTGGAATCTGTGGCAACAGTTGATGGTAATTGGGTGTACAGGGATAGCCATGCAGAGGATGCGAATACCCCCACACAGCAGCTTATCAAAAGCAAAACTTAATTTGCATGTGCTTATAGTTAAAATGTAAACAACTTGAGAGTAGAACCTTGGATTCCAAATCGTAATGCCAAATGGTTAATGAGAAGGAACTGGTCGATAGTATCGAGGAGTATTAGAACTGTCGACTGTATCAGAATCTGTTTTTGTAAACATATTGTTGTGGACACAGAACAATGCTTTCTCTGTGCAGTTAATTTTTCATATAAATTATTTACCGGCAGGTGTTCTTAAGGCAAGCAAACCCCCTTTTCAATGCATTGAATAGGTATAAAACGTTATTTTAGTTATATAAATACCAAAAAATATTATCAACAAATCATACCATCCATCGATTTAATTACGGATGGGTGCTTCAACTGGGAAAATATTTATCACCACAAGACACTTTAAAATTTTTTGGAACTACAAAAATATGATACATATTTATAAACTGTGAAACCTGTACATGTTAATAAGTTTAAGTAACTCTCCATACGCTTTCATATGTCTACTACTGGCATCGTCTAAAAATACAATTTTGTATATCGTCTGTGACTTCTCCATGACTAATAAAATCAGACTTGAACGATGGAATTTATATCATTCTCATCGAGGAAAATTTTTAATCATAAATATCTCGGTGCACTGTAAGAGGGTTTCAAGTTCTTTTTAGTGTATCGGGGTCATTACTTACGAATTTATTGTGTTTGAAGACAGCCGTGCACTGGATAATGTGAGCTCTGTTATTTGGAAGTCTGTAACTAGGGTTGCTAATCCTGTTCAGAGAGGGGCGAGGGGGACTGCATGTCTCGCGACTTACGAATCCATTTGAAATATGGAGAGAGAGAGAGAGAGAGAGAGAGAGAGAGAGAGAGGAGAGAGAGAGGGGGAGAGAGAGAGAAATGGGGTTTAACGTCCACTCGACACAAATTAGGTCATTTGGGACTAATATATGGTTTCAATTTGATTCCAATAATTCGTAGGGGTCTTTAGCAGTGGGAGGAAACCGGAGTGCCCGGAGGAAACCCACGAGGTTGAGAAGGCGCCCCTATCTCCATGTCACATACGCTCACACCAGGGATCGAAACCACAGCCGCAAGCCAGGGGTGACTGGCCAGCTAGAGGTCGAAGAGCGGCACTCTAGACCACTAGGCCATCCCAACCCCCCATTTGAAATATGGGTTAATGAATACGAACATACTACATACAGTGTGCTGTGGGGGTAGTTGTACCTAGAGTGCAGCAGTACGTCCTACTCCTATATCGAATTCCAACTGTCAAGGTATCTTTTACGTGCATGCCAAAATGTACACGGGACCTTGATGTTTCTTCCCATCCGAAAAACTAGACAGTTGTCCTTATCAGGCCCTCCGTTTTACACCACTGTCAAGGGAAACCACGCTGGACAATCGAAAGGAACTTTCTCGGCCAACACCCGGATCGAAGCGGCGAAATCCAGTAATTGGTGGTCTGCATCCTGGTATAGGGTACAATTGACCAAAATACACATGGCTGTCGGTCTTAAAGGACAATATTGGTGCCAGTCATTATCACATATGTGATAGGACTGGTTAAACACATTCCAAATATAATTCTAACACAGAGATCATTGCAACGATAGAGGAGTAATAAAGGATTCATGAATCGGAAGTGACGAACGCCAAAGGAAAACACGAGTTATCCCTCTATGTATTTATTTGACTGAAGTGACTATTGATAACAGATACATGGGCGAATTTCTGCTCACTAATAATTCCTTCGAAGACAAAAAGTTGTTATATGGGACCGCAAGAGGATATCTGACGATTCAATAAAGTAATTAAGTGTCATAAGATAAGAGAACACGACAAAAATTGAAATTGTCCGTACAATCCCGTGTTTTTATTGAACCATTTTGTTCACATACATGTTTGTCCTCATTTCATGTCAAATTTTTTTATTAGCAGATGCCTTTATTTTATTGTATTGTTTGAAGACATATAATAGTTGCTATCGTGTATCAGATTCAATTAAATTAATTTTTAACTTTTTAAAAAAAACCAAAACAATCCGCTTGGCTGTAATGGTTCAGTGTATCCCTCTTTACAAAATAGTCGGGGCAGTTTTAACCAAATAATGGGGCACATTGATCAGTGGTAACAATTCCATGTTAACATAGATTTGGATTTAGATCTCAAACCTACACACTTATTTCGTAGTGATCTAATAAATCTGCAAACAATCAGTGTTTAGTTAAGAATAAATATCCACAGATTTGACATCCATGCAACGATCGAAACAAACAGAAGTCTGGATTCCTTATAGGCTCCTACAAATTGCCGTAAAGTACACTAAGTTGGCAGTTTGTGGGATCAAATTCAACTTTTGTAGTAAATCAAACAAAAATTTGTCCAATATTCTGTCTAAATTTGCACAGCCTGATTTGCTGAAGAGCGACTCTAGTCCGGGAGACCCATTGCGCCCCTGCATGGCACAGCCAAGTTTCGAACAAGTTTAATTCCTTTTATACGATTGGATCAACTGATATTCTAAATTAGATTAGACATACAAGAATTTCCTAGGCTAAACAAATTATTAAATAGTATACAGTCTATAATTCACTGGGGTACATTGAACCATGGTTCAAAGTACCCCGTTGACAGTGGTTCAATCTGCCCCATCACAGTTTCATGATCAAAATTAAAAAAAAAATCAATATGCCCTCTTATTTGGATCAAGCCCCGGTTTATCTGAATTATAGATTAGACATATGAACTGATTATAAGTTAACAAGTATGGATTATTTTTTTACTTTTAAGCGCTCTTTTGAAAAATTCATTGCATGAAAAATAATTGACAGCACGTGGCTACTGCTTATTGATGGAGAAATTGGTCTAAGAAGTTATCTCACTTCTGTATAGCCTTGGGTTATCTGTTATTATTTATAAAGGATATATCCATGGTAGTTCAATGTACCCCGGTCTCCCCTACCTTATAAAAACATGGTAATGCACGAACTTTTCATCTGTTTTTCTTTCGTGTTCTCTTATCTAGTGGCAGTCAATTCTTTTTATGAATTGTCAGATATCCTCTCACAGTGTCACACAACAAATTTTGGTCTTCGAAGGAATTATTAGTGAGCAGAAATTCGCCCATGTATCTGTTATCACTAGTCACTTCAGTCAGTTATATAGAGAGGAATGCCTAGTGTTTTCCTATGGCGTTCGTCACTTCCGATTCATGACTCCTTTATTACTCCACTATCGTAGCAATGGTCTCTGTGTTAAAATTATATTTGGAATGCGTTTAATCAGTTCTATCACATATGTGATAATGACTGACACCAATATTGGCTCTCGTTCTTAAAGCTTTATTTAAAATATTCAAATAGTCAGCAGGATTTGATGGATGCAGACCACCATTAAATTCGTCTATCTAAAGCAATTCTCGCCGTGTCTCTTTTCGCCCTTTTTGCATGCCCAGTTTTGTTGATTGTTTGGTCTAGAATGGACGAAGAGGGTTTGAATTGGCATTTTCTGACAGGTTTTACTAAATAAGGATAGCGGGGTTATCAGGTTGGCTAAGGTGATATGTACGGCAACTAGTTACAAGTATTGGCTTCTTCAAGTTTGTGTATCTCAAAATTTTGGTCGTCAACTTCATAAAATTTTAGTGCAAAGACATGACCACTATTCCTCTGTCTGTAGTGAAAAGTATTCGGCCAAACGAAAATTTGGGGAAAGTAGAAGGTGGGCAAAGAGGACAGAATTAACATTGAAGTAAATGGGGGAAATAAATGGTGGTCTGCATCCTGATCTCCTTTAATTTGGCAAGAGTTACCTCCCATTAACCGAACAGCACTTCCACCTCTTATGTCCTGGTTTTTAACCCTTTCTGGCCCGACGGGACTCTCACGTCCCATCATATAGTGAATACAATGTTGCAATGCATATGTGGATTATGGTCAGTATTTCATTATAAGTCAGTTTTAGGTAGGTCCACGGTTGGGTTGAAGTAGTGCAGTCTTAGGGCAAACAAATTGTAGAGTGGCAATTCAATGTCAAACACAAAATCACGTTGATGTTTTTGTAAGAAAAATCTTTGTGCATGTTTGAATGCACAGAGAAAGTTTAAAGTAAGTAAAATGATTGTGAATTTTTTTCATGAAACCCTATCCATAGCAAAACCCTTTCATAAAGTTTATACAAAAAATCGGTAATATTTGCAATTACTGTCATATTTTTTTTCGGTGGGACGTATCAGTCCCGTCGGGCCTATTCTACATCCTGGGACTCTGAAGTACCAATGCGTTTTTTCCAAATTTGTATGACTTTTCCTTTGCAAATTGATTAATATGTCTGAATTTATCCCTTATATAGATGCCAAAGAGATTTTAAATAACAACTGGTCTATAAAATGATATATGTTTTCAGAAAATCGTGGTCGATGTGAGGTTTATTCTAAGAAAAACGTCGAATCTCGCCCTTAAAGTAAATCCGTTACATGTAATGTACTCTTATGCTGTAATTAATCAAGAAATTGTATTGCAGATTTTGATGGCGCGGTTGGAAATAAGCTATACATTTGTATTTCAAGTTAAAATTGTTTACGCCTTTAGTTGATTGAATTTAACTATGGATTATTGCTTCAAATTGTTAAGAGAATATAGTTTTCTTTGTTTAAATTGTCTGTTTAGTGTTGCTGATTAAAGTTATGGTGAAAATACTGATTTTAAGAATAATTATAACTTTTTTTTGTCTTTTTTGTATTGAAAATAATTTACTCCTTTACGGCCCGTCGGGACGTTCAAGTCCCACCCCCACCCACGTCAGGAAAATTTGTAAAACTTAAAAATAATTTTTTGGATACTCTAACTAAACCCAAATCACCTATAAAATACCATAAAACAAGAAATTATTTTAAAACTTAACCACTTGGGCCCGAAAGGGTTAATACATAATAAAAATATTGGTTTATTATTAATCACAGAATAGAGATATTGATTTATTATTTTAAAAATGTAAATACAGGATAGGCGCGGATTCCTACATTATTAAATCTAAATGGTTTATTTTTAAATACAGACATTATGCGTTGGGTATTTGGCGTGTTAACTATCACAGATACAGAAAATCGATTCGTTTCGTGAGATTAGACACCATGAAATTAAATGGGGCTCGACCTCCTACTTCGTTGCATCGACTTGGCCAATAAAAGTCTTCATTAGCCATAGAGTATGGTATAACGGACATCTGGCCCCTACAGTTCGTCCTCACAGTAAAAAGAATATGAGAATTTATTGCGACCTGCAGGCGAAACACAAAGACAAAATTGGCGTGAAACTGTCCCTTTGTGTTGGGCATGAGCCAAAAAAATATATAGATCATCCTTCGAACGTTCGAGCGAAACTCTAGAAATTCAATAGCCTTCTTAGTTTTACTAATTTCAATAATACATGTAACTTTTATACAGATCGGACGATAACGTTTGTCGTTAAGTTCACGAGGTTTAGCAAAGTGAAATAAGGACCATAACTCTAGAGAAAGTAACCGAAATTGTATCACGGACGGAGAATCTTTCTTTGTTCTTTTCGTTCAATAAGCAGATTGTTTTCCCTATGGTATATTGGGAGGAGCTTAACCGTGCAATAACTAGACATTTTCAATGTTATTGCACACTTTTGCTAGTTTACGCCAGTTTTAGTAGAAATCGTATGGAGAAGTGTGGTGTGCAATAACAACGAGCATGGACAGTATTATTGACATATATAGCCCCGCCCCCATTTCACCACAACACCTGCGAAGACAGCACTAATATTCACGTGGATGGGTAGTTAAAATCGCTCACTCTTAAATGAGAGAAAATTCTTAATTTTACCCACGATACTTAAATTTATATTTAGATTACTTACATCAATAAATTAATGATGCATGCATCTAGGCCCAACCACTTTGGGAGAAATCACACAAAAGAAAAAAATATTTTATTTCAGTTCTTACAGTCAATTTTGCATGAAATTAAATTTACAATTAATAAAGTTTACTTTGGCGCAATTGTCTTTGCGTCATTATAATTATCGTCTATGGTCAAGGAAATATGTCGCTACAAACACAAACATTGCCACAAGTATTAATTATATCGGACAAACTGGTTGATTTTGATGATTGGTTTGAAACTTTTTGACATTTCGATGGGAGCTCCTCAATTTCAAGATTTTCCGCTTTTCGGGGAGGATTTAATGTCACAGAAACTCTTTTTTCAACTCGTCTGATTTAACTTTATAGACACTACACGAGTCTTTGGACCGATGTCCTGTTCTGTCCATAATACTCTGCTCATCAATACCTGCCCGATACAAGGTCGTTGCACATGTTCCCTTTAATGAATGATTTGTGTAGTTACCTTGTAAACCCGCCTGATTACACATCTCTCGCATAAATCGCCCTAATTTGTTGACACCTACTGGTTGTTTTCCATATCTTAACCCAGAGTTCAGTGGTTTTCTATAAAAAAATGCCCGGTTCCAATGGCCACCAAGTAGGTTTTAAAAACTGTATAAATACATCTTTCACCTGAAAAATAATACTGGTAAATGTCAGTCAATTTTATAAAGCCCCAAATTTTATGCCGAATTATTGATATTTCTAAGAGTAATGTGGCAGTTGGAAAGAAATACTTCTTTGACTACTGAACTTAAGGCTTATTAAGATTTACATTAATGGGTAGTAATTTTTGCGCTTTGAAGATACCAACCGTTACAAATACAATAACGTAAGACAACGAAAAAGTACCCCCCCCCCCCCCACACACACACACCTCCAAACAAAGCAAATCAAGGATGAAAACATATTTAACTATTTTTGTAAAATACAATAAACTTACCGTCATTTATAGTGCAGTAATGTTTGATGTCTTTGTTTTTTATTCGTAGATGAGCGAATCTTCCTGAAAAAAGTTTTACTATTTCTTCCAACCCCTGTTGACCTTAACTTCTCATCACAATCTGACAGTGGATCAGCTGTTTTAGGCTTACATCCAAGGCATCGGGAAGCCAACCCATTCATTCTGGCATCTAAAACTTTTCGGGTAGACACAAACTGTTTATCAGTTTCACCCAATACATTTATGGCGACATTCTTATCCCTCAAATGCCTCATTAAGCCACAGATTATGTATTACACCGACTTGGGGGGGTCGGGGGAATAATTGGTCTCTGTTTTTTTGTACGTGCCTCAATTATAAACCTTTAAAGCTAGAATTCCACTACTGGAGGTTCCATAAGATGTAACTCGATTATTTTATCCGTATGCGACCGGATTTCACTCCGCACATAAAAAATGTTCATTACCCATTTTGCCCAGCGGTGACGGAGGAGAGGGAGATCACAGTAAGCTGGACAGGCGACCCTACCTCTTGTCACGTACAACCGGGGAATCGAAACGACGTCGGTTGACTCAACGACAAACTTTGTGACAGAGCGCGCACGCCCTAACGATTCGCTCACCGCCCCATTTAAATTCGTTTAAACGAACCAATATGTCATTTAAGCGAAATTATTATATAAAAGTGCAGTCGTTCAAAAAAAGGTACTGGGTGATTGATTTGATGATGTATTCAGACTAAAAACCTATTTAAAGTAATTAATAATCGATCACAATTGTGCTTCGAATCCTTCCCAAAACATTGCTTCGTGAGGCAATTATACACCTGCTAGAAAAGAAGTCATGTTTATGTAACACTACCTAGCATCGGTTGCGAAGCCGGGTAGAATTCATTGCATTCACAAGACAATGTTTAATTTAATCGCTATCCACTAACCATAAATGTCAAAGCCTAATTACATTCTTGAATTATCCACTACACGCGTCTTTCTTCGTAGTTTTTTTTTTTCTAACACTATTTATTCAGTAAATAATTTACATAATATAAATATAATATATATAAGTCTGAGATCTGAAAACAAGCCAGGGGCTTATATAAATTCATCTCCCTATTTACAAAAATATAAATACAGTGTTTGGAATTATAATCATAAATTATATAACGGTTTAAATTACAAAGAAAAATTTATATTCTCAATGTTGCAATATTATATAGGACATATCGTAGTTTAAGTACAAACGGGGTTAATATACAGAAAGTAATGTATTGTAATATAATGTAGTGTAATGTAATGTGGTGTAATGTGGTTAGCGAAGCAATTATTTGATGATGTTGATAGTAGTGGGGAGGTGTGCGAACCCAAAATTATGGATGGGGGAGAGAGAGAGAAATTTTGAAGTCTAATATCTAAAACGAGAAATGAAAAGCATCCGAGGGTAACACCGCAATCAAAAGACGGTAGGAAAAGACCGGCATGATACGATAACGAACATTAATCAGTAGACGGTAGATAAAACCAAATGAAAACGATAAGTATCATCATTCAAAAGGCGTTAGTAGAAGTACCATCAGGACATATTAAATATCACCATTCGAGCAAGATGGTGTCAGTAGAATCAGCAGGACACGATAAGTATCAACGGTC
Organism: Patella ulyssiponensis; assembly: GCA_963678685.1. NCBI lineage: Eukaryota > Metazoa > Mollusca > Gastropoda > Patellidae > Patella > Patella ulyssiponensis. The sequence continues at coordinate 5,231,843 of OY783231.1, forward strand.
AAGAGACAGTAGGTGAATACAACGGGGTCGTAGTTTTTATCTCAAGCGTTGTTCGTTTAACTCTTCATGAAGTTTATCAACATATACATTAAGCGCTCAATGTCGATTAGAGAAAGCCTTACATTTTTGTCCTGTATGCGCTTCATGAGTGTTTTACAGGGAATCCAGTAATTTTCTTGTAAGGTTGAGTATTTTCACTTTCGGGGAAAGTATCTTTGATGGGCTTCGTATCCATCCACAAACAACAACTTCGTTCCATTAAAATATAAATGATAAGACACAACATAACCAAAACAACCAAGGGGAACATTTAAGTTTGAGGTCAAGTAATTCTTTATGAATTCTATAAATTTCTTGTATTGTATTTCCATGGCCTGTTATAATATTGCGGTAGGCACAACCAGTAGTTGTTGGTTTGGTAGGATAGAAACCCAAATGATAAATTCGTGGGATTTTTGCTCTTCTTGCACACAGTCCTGTTATATAAACATCTTCCAACCAAAAGTGTTTTGTCTTTAGCGATGCTTTATAAAGATCGGGAACTGCTTTTACGCTCATTGAATATGTCGTTCCAGAAGTAAAGCTTGGATATGTTTTTTCATAAAAATCGTTAACAGGGGTGTACCATTTTGATTTCTTATCTTGAACGGGGTGTGCATTAACGAATACATGGCCCAAAATAAATTTGTCAAGAGTCTGTTTTTTTAATGCTTTTAGTAAATTAGGAACATTAACATACATATCGTCATCTGTTTTTAAAGCGTATTTGGCGGTTAAACAAAAAGTGTTAATCCATTTTAGCAGAGCCTGTGATTTGATACTCAAATTCCTGTAACTGTCTGTAAAACTTTCTTGAATGATATCCTTATATACATTGCTTTCGTTGAAAATTTGTTTTTGAATATTTTCTGAGCCACCACTTCCAACCAAAAACAGTACAGTGATATTGGAGTTGGTATCCCTTCCCACTGCCCCCCAAGTATTTCTGATGGCTTCACGTTCTCCAAAATTTTTCATACTTGTACACACCATCACGACTAGTACTGTGCTTGTATTACACGCCTCAGGATGATTTAAAATATAAGAATAATTATGAGGATTGACAATTGTCTCTGTGGCATCTATCCGTTCCGGACTTGTGAGTGATAAATAGTTCTGTAGGTACAGAATGCCATTAATGATAAAACACAAGATGAATACCCCAAATAAACAATACCGAACCCGAGACAAGGGGGACAAACCACATGAAACACGTTTTAACCTGGAATTAAAAAGAAACCATAAATTACCCTATATACCACTTTGATACCCTACATATAACTTTGTAAAATAAAAGAACTGAATGTGAACTTTTACACGTCAGTGTCACAGTACATTTTGTAAAATGAAAGGGAGCTTTTACAAGTCGGCGTCACAACAAATAGCGAGAGAGAGAGAGAGAGAGAGAGAGAGAGAGAGATGGGGTTTAACGTCCACTCGAAACAAACTAGGTCATTGTGGGACTAACGTATGGTTTCAATTTTATTTCAGTAATTCGCTTGCGCGTAGGGGTCTTTAGCAGTGGAAGGAAACCGTGGTGCCCGGAGAAAACCCACGTGGTTGAGAAGGCGCCCCTATCTCCATGCCACATACGCTCACACCAGGGATCGAAACCACAGTCGCAGCTAGAGGTCGAAGCGCGGCACTCTGGACCACTAGACCATCCCACCAACCCCCACAACAAATAGCAATGCAAGTTTTAACAGGATAATGTTTTTTCTACTTTATACATTCGTGTCAATTATATATTTAATACTCGGTACAAGAGATGAAATCATTACATGTTGTCTTTAGCCGTGTTAACAAAAATCATGTTTTGAACATAGTGGTAAGATAACGATACTTTATACTTACCAAAATACAATCCCCATAATAATTATATTGCTATGAATATTGTTGTAGCATGACAACACTTTGACCGCAACGAGTTGTAAGATATCAGTACTTTACATTAACCTAAATAAGATATAATTTTAATATTAATAGATATTATTTATTCAATGATGATGGTCGCTGTACTTGATACATGAGATACAATTGTTACGTGGGAGAGAGAGAAATGTGGTTTAACGTCCACTCGACACAAACTAGGTCATTTCGGGACCAACATATGGTTTAATTTTATTTCAATAATTCGCTTGCGCGTACGAGGTTGAGAAGGCGCACCTATCTCCATGCTCTAGTGTTTTTTTAGGTTATGAAAACAGGATTTCAATGGGTATGTAATATAGTGTAGATATGTGAAAGGATAAAAGCTATCACATATTTCAAACTTTTTTTAAGTGTCACCTACATTTGTTTGGAAAATATTTCTACGATTTAATCCCAGATAGATTACAAAACATTTAATTACGATAACAAAATAAAATACGAAAAGTAGATAATTGTCACTCTAATTGTATAAATGTAATCACAGAAATATTGTCTTTGATTTTATCCAAATCTCGGGTAATCCCCCGAATCGCACGACAAACTTTATGTCTCCACTCAGACCTCTCTGTTTAAATTCTTGGATACGCCCCCGAGGGGCTTGTTATTATGAAGGAGATCCTACTAGTTTTAAATATAGAATTACTATGAAGGAGTTGCTACTTTATTAAGAATTAATATCTCAGAGTTCATGCAATATGAAAATATAAATCAATATGTCATTAAGATATGTATAGGGGGTTGTTTGTGGGGATCACGACGGCTAACTAGGGTGTTCGATCCCTGCATTGGCTGAGAAAGTTCATCCAAATTTTCTGCCGTGGTTTCCCCTTGTCAGTGAAGTAGGGCGGAGGGCCTGACCAGGATAGTTGTCTAGTCGTTTGGATGGGACGACTAGACAGGTCCCATGTACACATCGGCGTGCACGTAAAAGATCCCATGGTCATTGGAATACCATATAAGAGTAGGCTGTAGCGCCACTGCCCGGGCAAACTTTCCCTCATAACACACTATAGGGCGTACGCCCGTCTTCATCAGTCCAGTGTAGGAGCAGGCCAGTAGGGCGTTAAACCCCATTTCATTTCATTTGTTTTTCGTAAACAATATTTTATTTCATTTGAAAATGGATTAAGGAACAGGCATGGCCTATGTTGACTCTCCAGAATTTACAAAACTAAGTTTAATTTATTTCCCTACTGCTTAAAGATATCAACTATTAATGGCTGAATAATAAAGATATCAAATATTATTAGAGTTATTATGAATGAGTTCCTGCCGAATAAAAATATGAATACATATCAAATATCATTTCTACCTGACTGTGCTTAATTGTTCATGTATTAGATGCAATCCGCAACTCCAGATTGACAGGTGTTTAATGTCTGCTGCCTTGATAACATCTGACGCTTGCATCTCGGCCACTTCTATTCATTCTTGACGTGCGTGTTTATATGCACCTCTAGAAGTATTTCAAACATTCATTTAAACAATAATAAAATAATGTTACCATAAATATCGTTACTATTTATAGAAATTGAAACCTGCTATGTCGTATAAACCGTTTAAAAGGTGGCCATTGTGTCTATTCAGTTAATCATACCACAGCTTTAATCACAAATAGATTTACAACTGAAGTATTCAAGATCCTGTTTTATGGAATAGTCTACTATTTGGACTTTAACTTTGGAAATACACATTCTAACCTTCCTAAATTATTGTTGGAGTTTTTATGATTACATTGTCACTTTGTAACGTGTCCCTGAACAGCTAACATCAAAAAACACATTATAATAACAATACTAATAATAAATAATCCGTATAACACTTGAAGCCAGACAAAAACCTACGACAGCCAGTTCAGCTGTCGCTCGATGCATCTTTGTTTAATTTTCCAATTGTTTGGTTGTCATAGTAACCTCTGTCAACAGATCAATATGGAATAATCAACATGTCATAAATACTACCTGTATACATAGAACCACTCGGCTAATCTCGACAGATTCCGTAAACTACATCTAGTCTCGGATGTATGACAGTAAGTGATATGTACCTACGCCCATACATTTGCGATGCGGCTACCGGTTTACTTTAACAGGAAAACTTGACGCTATTACACAAATTGGGAACCTATTCGGCAAGCGACCTATTCGACCGATCGAGCTGCAACCTGTTCGTTGGAAACCTATTTAGAGTAAAGACAACAGTCTCTATTTATCAACCAATAAAATCCAACGTTATGTCTATCAAATGAAAGTAGAATATATTATTTTTTATCCATTCCTTCAGCTCAGAATAGAAGTGTAATTTCGTCATTATCTTACAGCTGGATCGGTCGAATAGGTCGCTAGCCAAATAGGTCGCCAACTTGTGTTTGGAATGGGCGCAGCCATATTTAATCCGGGACCTTTAAAGTAGTTCCAATATGGCGGAATTCGTCATACAGCCGAGTTTAGATTGTCCGAAATCTTACGAGGTTTGCCGAGTGTACATAGAACTAAATACTGTGGAACGCCAGACCACGTCTACTTCCGGTCCAATTTGTGACTGCGCGACATTCTTCGGTAAGTGCATTCTCTAGTTGAAAGCATCGAGTGAATTTGATTATTAATTCATTTGTGCATCACTTCAATCAAATGTTGTGATCTTCGCTCATCTTTTATTAGTTGTATAAAACATCTGCCATAAATAATGCAAGATGAGGAGTTGTAAAATGGCGAAGAAGAAACGAGTGACTGCCAGCATTGCCACTGCCAGTAGCCAACGTAAACTACTGCGTTCCGATTAATAGTCGGTGACGGGATTACCAAACCCCTTTGTTTACTGTATTCACCACAAAAGTTATTCAAGTAGTATATTTAATGAGTACGACTATTAAAATGGATTCGTCCATGCGTCTTTCTCTCTGGGTTCGTCCGTCTGGGTGCGTTCGTCTGTGTGGGGGGTGGGGTGGCGTGGGGGTGTCTGTCTGTCTGTCTGTCACACTTTTGGCACACAATAATTCCCCTTCTAATTGAGCTACAACGTTTATGAGGTCAATGCCTTGAATGAGTTCAAAGATGAGCATTTTCTGCTTACGGTAAGCAAAGAGCAGCAATGTGATTGGTTGAGGCTTTAAGGCACGATACCTTTGGTCTTACCTTCTTGGTATGAAGTTTGATTTGAAGATAAACCCATCTGATGTTAACTGTAAAAAATATTTGTAGACACAAAAATCCCCGAATAAACATTATTTTATGTCCAAACATACTAGTAATACTGATTAATAATGTTTTTTTTTCAGAACAATATCACCGACGCAATTGTATTTAATTTTATAAAGAGCTTTCATTTCATGTGCACAAGAAGTTTCTAACATGGAAGAAAGACAGTGAAATATAATGCTTAAATAACCACCGGCACTGAGTGTTGATTCATTCCTAAATCTTCATTATAAACCAGTTGTTGGCATTGAATGAAAAGCAAACTGTTTTATGAGTGCCTGAATGACTTTGAAACATATTTCTTGTCAAGAATTTGAATACATTCAGCTCTAATCTGTATATTAAACACTTTCAGTTAATTTCAATCAATATAATGAATGAAATCATTGGGTTATTGTGAATTATTTCTATAACTGAATATTTTGAAAATGTAATAAGGATAGAGACTATCTATCTAGTCTACCCAATGAAACTATGAATTCTCCCCACTCAATGAAATGAACTTGAAATTTGTGTAAATTCAATTTCTACTCAATTCATAAAATAAGCAGCTCTCGTGTGTATTGGTACACGTGTATTTAGTAAACTGCAAAATTTATCAACTTTGATTAGCATTACCCGCACCCACCTCTATGTTTGCGTAAAACCATTTATTGTATCTTTTCAAAAAAGATCAAATTTACAAGAAAGTGGGTGAAAATATGTCTTACATTGTTTTCGGCATAAATCTAGTAACGTTCCTCTTTGATCAAATGTGTGAAACATTTCTTGTCATATCAGTTTATACAAATTTAAGGGTCAAAGTGAATGCAACTATGGTATATTTTTGGGGGCAAAACTTTAGCCTCATACCGTTTCACTTCACTATAAGGATAGATCAGTATAATATTGTCTTTGGGTTTTGTGGCTCTCGATTACATTGCAAATATACATATAATCGTCCAAATCAACAACTTTTCATGTTTCAAATTTATAATTACCATTCAAAAAAAAAGAATGTACTAGGTTCCAATCTAAACTAGTACTGATTTTTAATTGTACTCCCTATTTTAAAATCAGTTTGCTTGTAGCTGCAATAATACAGTATATACAGTATTACCGAAAGTGTAAAAATGTGAAATGGAATTCAAAAATTTGCCCGGACAGACTACGCCTATTACATGCATGTCAATAGGACCTCAGTTTATTATCCCATCGGAATGACTAGACATTGCTCCTAGATAGAACCTCCGTATCACTCCCGCACCACTGAAACCAGGCAATTTTCTCACAAATTTGAATCGAAATCCAGATCGCCTTGTTTAGTGAGCGAAGGCTTTCCTCGCTGTGAATTTCAATTAATGTATAACGTGAGCTGATATTGCCTTTTATTAGAAATATGATATCACGAAGTCTAGTATTATTTTAAAGCGAGAATTTCATATTTTCAAAGAAAGTAAAAACATAATTATTTGTATGTCTTTTGCACAATATCATGCAATCATCGGCATTATTTCCCACACTTAAAAAATAATTCACACCGGAAATAATAACACATGGAATAGCTATCTTCAAACGTTTGAATTTGAAGTTGTAAATGATATTTTTGCCAATTTGTCAACTTCCAATAGTGAGTTATAGGATTATTCTCTAATAGGACTGTTTATAGATTTTAGGGCTATTTCCATACATTTTATTAATATAACTTTAAAAATATGAAATTCTCGCTTTAATTTTACAAATATTCATAATTGTGCTGTTTTTAGAAATAGGTAGGCTTATATAAAAATGAGGCCTATTAGGCCTATATTATTTCATTTTGAAATGAGGCCTATTAGGCCTATATTATTTCATTCAGTGACATATTATGCCTGCTTATCATGACTTCTTTCTTGGCAGCTGGTAATATCACGAGTCCTAGGACATTATTTAACTCTACAAATCTTCACAATATGCTGGGGTGAGATATTCTGCCTGCATTTTTGACAGCTGATCATTTTATTTAGCAATAATAATAAGAGGGCAGATCATGAGGGCTAGTGTTAGTCTATTTTTACAAAGCTTCACAAAATGCTGTGTGATATTCTGCCTGTATATATTGTGGCTAAGTGGGTAAGACGCTGGTTCGCTAGTCTGCAGGTCAGGTGCTCGATCAATGTGATTCCCCCTGGTCAGTGATGCAGGACGGGCGACCAAACAAGGACAGCAGTCAAGTCGTTCGAATGGGACGAAAAACCGAGGTCCCGTGTACATATGTGCGTGCACGTAAAATATCCCTTGACAGTTGGAATTCAATATAAGAGTAGGCCGTCGTGCCGCTGTCCGGGCAAAATTTCCCTCATAACACACTGTATGGCGTATGCCCTAATTCATTAGCCCAGCGCAGAGCAGAATAGTAGACGTTAAACGTCACTTCATTGCATTTCTTATTCAACATTTACTCAGATAGTTATACATAATCTATTTGCAACAACAAGCCATTTAATATATTTAAAAATTTGAATTAAAGTTGATAAAATAATCCGTCAAATGGCCAATCACAGTGAATACAATAGGTTAATCCATCAAAAGATCGCAGCAATTGTTTGTCTATCGTAACGGTGTCTGGCTCTTTTACGACAATCAGTTCGTGTGTGTACATACATATTTTGTTTCCGTCTTGTATTAAGAGCCATTTCATGAGAAAACCATTCAGGAGGTGGGAAAGTGGAGATCGGCAGATCCAGTTCATCTCGGATTGATTTTATTGACTCTTCCAGACTACTTCACAGTCAGAACAGCCGTGCTCTATAACCGTTATTGAGATACCGCCTCAGGCTGATTTTTGGCCAATTTTTAGTCACCTATTCTGGATGAAAATGGTGGTGGTTGGTGATGTAAGTGGTGCCCTAATCTAAAGACCTTAAAGTCTCATCTATTCTCTTGGAGTAATTGTCAGCTAAATAGTAACATATGGCAAATAAAATAGAAAATATAGGCCTTCGAAAATTAGCACTATTTTCTATGATTCCGGGGTAGGTCAAAATATGGAAATAGTTTTATGCACAATCCATGGAAAAGGGAGGTTTCAGGCTACAGTGTATAAACTCCATCCTCGGTATCCCAAGTGGTTTCATTCTGTTCTGCTCCGTTAACCCCTGGGTTAATCTATGGGGGAGACACGTTTACAAATTATCCGCCCTTGATTATCTTTATCGACCAATCCCATACATCGTTAATTGCAATAATAACAAAAGTCAAACATATAGATGTTATACATTAAGAAATCAGTGAAACATACTACAGATTTTGATAATACAATTAATTATAAATGAATTAGAAATAGGAAACTATACATTTTTTACACAAATGATTCAATAAATTGTCAAAAGTATGGTTATATAGGCTTTTAAACTCGAAGGCGAAACGACTGGTTTGTAAACTGTTTTTAATTGGTTCGTAGACCTTATGTACAATCAAGACCTGGGCAGATAATGTGAAATCGTGGAAACCCTATGAAATAACCCAGAGTATAGTGGCAAGGGCAGGGCAGATAATGTGACATCGTGGAAACCCTATGGATTAACCCAGGGTATAGTGGCCAGGGCAGGGCAGACAATTTGAAATCGTGGAAACTCTATGGATTAAACCAGGGTGTAATGGAGTAAAACGAATGAGAAGACTGGGGATAACGAGGATGTATAAAACCAAGCTCACGACCTGCTGTACGTGGTTTGGTAGATCGCAGACTAACCGCAAGAAATCGGGTGACAATTTTGTATGTGCATTACCAAACGTCTCAACGGCCAATCTGCGATCTTCTACAGTACCAAGCACAGGCCTACACAAGTAACGGGTAAGTCTCGCTCACGGATTTTCAAAATGTCACCCGTAACCTGCTGTTAGCTACGCTTTAGGTATCAGCTCAGGACTTGATGCCAAAAACTTTATGTATATAATATATTAAATACCTAACCGTCTATATCAACTTGTTCATTTGACTTTAAACTCATTTGATCTGTTAAATACGCTATCGTTTCATACGACCTGTTGTATGATTCGTTGCAATAATCTAGACCCGTTTTATCATTTGTGTTCTTAGCGAGTACATCTATAGATAGTGTATCTACTATATATTGTATTGTAGATAACGTAGCATCATACAAGCATGCACTGTGTAGAATTGTATCGTTATGACTAGTCTTAGCATGTACATCCATACCTAATTCATCAACTAGATATTGTATTACACTAACTGTATTATACCTACATGCCCAGTGAAGTACGGTAGTATTATAGATATCCATAGCCTTAATATCAACCTGTTGACTGACCAGATATCGTATTTTATCTATCACACTTATACTTGATTCACAACAATTAAATAGCGGTGTGCATTTTAAATAGCCTTCTGTATTAACATCCATGCCTAAACTATCAACAAGATATTGTACAGCTGATAGAGTACCATATTGACATGCCACGTGTAGAATGGTGTCGTTACTATTGTCTTTCATATGAATATTAGCCCCTTTTTTGACCATGTATTGAATTTTTTTAACGGGACTAACATCTGATTTACAGCAATAGAATAGTGGTGTTTGATCTAGAATGTCTCCGTTGTTAACATCATATTTATTCACTATTCTTTTTATATCATACAGAGTACCATCTAGACAAGCATCAAATAATTGTTTCTGGGGGGTATCTGTAAAATATAACAGTTATCAAGTGATATTTAATACTTCTTCATCTAAATGTCTACAGGTCTGGATATTATATTATATATTAGAATAACGTTACAATTTGTTATACGTGTTCTGAAGTTAAATGGAAACCTACCTTCCTCATCTGAAGTATCACATGTATCAGACGAAGTACCATCTGATAATATATCTGTAATATATAACATATTATACTATATATAGTAATAAAATACAATCCAAACCTAATTATGAAAAATATCTAGTAACATATCGTTGATATGAAATATATAACATTATATATTATATATAGTAACATATTCTTGATATACAATATAACATGTTAAACTATATATAGTAACATATCGTTGATATGAAATATATAACATTATATACTATATATAGTAACATATTCTTGATATACAATATAACATGTTAAACTATATATAGTAACATATATGAAATATATAACATTATATACTATATATAGTTACATATTCTTGATATACAATATAACATGTTATACTATCTCAAAATTTTCAAATTACCTTCTGTATTCAAGGGCAGGGTTTTAATACATGTCTCCAAATCGTCAATTGTCTTTTTTGTCAGAAGTTCTTTCTCTTTAGCTTCTTCTAGTTTTTCGATTTTTTCCAACATCTGCTTGGAATCTCCATCTTGCCTTGTTCTCAGTGTTTCCACATGTTTCTTCAGGTTCTCTAATTCCTGCTTAGTAAGGTCGTGATCTCTATGTAAGTCTTCTAGCTGATGTCTTGTCGTGTCTTGTTCTGTCATTTGGTTTGTTTTATTTTTATCTGTATGACACAATAACATTACATGGATATTACAAACCATGGACCAATAATAGGGCGCCCACCAAAAATATTTCGACAATTGTAATAAGCCTTAGCTAACCATTCCCCATTTATAATCCGAAAAGGTTAACAAGTTGTTGCCATTTTTAGTGCGAAATAGGTCACGTGCCCTTAAAAATATTCTCCCTTTAACCAGTCGACCGACTGCGCTCCGGCTAATTGACAGTCCCAGATAATCAGGACTATTTCCAACAAAACATTGCAGAAAGCCAGACCACTAAGCATAATTTAGAAATACACACGTTTGGCAACTCGACGATTGTTTTGAGAACCTCGTAAATGCAAATTGAAAATACTACTAGTATTCTATTCTTGCCTAACGCAGAGCTTCCGAGATATTAATTTTATTAACGCAAAAGATGCCGCTCCTAACAATATAATTCATTATGAAGCAAATCAGAAAAAAACACATTTTTTTTTTAAACAGCTGTAACAACGAAACAGCTGAATATTACTGTTTTTCAGAATCATTAACAATTATATTTTTTACGGTTTTAATAGTTGATAGATATGTTGACAATGTCACATGCTATTTATAGCCTCATAGCATTTATAATATTCTCGTGCACCATGCAGTGCTGGACTAGTGAGCCGAAGGACCACCTGTCAGGTTATAAGTACTGCAACCCCATTTTCCAAGCATTTCAGACCCAAGCTTCCTATCTTTTCTTTTCTCCTGTCCTGAGTCCTGTCTCCTTTTTTTTCCTTTCCTCCCCCTTCCTTCCTTTTTCTTTTTTCTTTCTCTTTTTTTCCTTTATAGGCTTAGGCCCACTTTTCTTAATGAGCTTATATAGGCCCACTGTCACGGACAGGTGGACAGGTGGGACCAGCCCGGCACTGGCACCATGTTGGGCCAGAAATCTGTTTGTGTACATACGCTGCGGTGAGTTAAACTTGTAATAGAGAACTTTTGACTGCATGGGGCACCTACCAGTAATAATATGTATCATGAATGAGTCCTCCTAGGCTATATGAAGATATAAAATCTGAATAGAGCTAGTATAACGATATGAAATACTACTGCAGTTATTATGAAGGAACTGCTACTATATAACGAAATGAAATACTACTGAAGTTATTATGAAGTTAAGGAGCTGCTACTATATAACGATAAGAAATACTACTAGGGTTATAAATGACGGAGCTGCTACTATATAACGATATAAAGAATTAATGGAGTTATAATGAAGGAGCTGCTGCTGTATAACGATAAGAAAATTAATGCTATTGGGGTTATTATGAAGGGGTTGTTACTATATACTGATGTAACGTATTGATAGAGTTAGTATAACGATGTTAAAAACTACTGGAGTTATTATAAAGGGGCTGCTACTATATAACGATATAAAGCATTAATGTTATAATGACAGAGTTGCTACTATATAACAATATAAAGTGTTAATGGAGTTATAATGAAGGAGCTGCTGCTATATAACAATAACGTATGGCCCTTATGCTGTTACAATATGGGGGGTTGGGATGGCCTAGTGGTCTGGAGTGCCGCGCTTCGACCTCTAGCTGGCCGGTCACCTCTGGCTTGCGGCTGTGGTTTCGAGCCCTGGTGTGAGCGTATGTGGCATGGAGATAGGGGCGCCTTCTCAACCTCGTGGGTTTCCTCCGGGCACTCCGGTTTCCTCCCACTGCTAAAGACCCCTACGCGCAAGCGAATTATTGAATTAAAATTAAACCATATGTTAGTCCCGAAATGACCTAGTTGTGTCGAGTGGACGTTAAACCCCATTTCTCTCTCTCTCTCTCTCTGTTACACTATATTACTTAATGTCTCGCTCTCGACCATTAAACAATACTTAATAGAATTATTATTATCATATAAAATACTATATATCATCTGTACCTACCACTGTTTAACTGTTCTTGTATTTGAAGCAATGAGTAACTGTAAATGGATAGATGTTTACTTTCTGTTGTTTTGTTTGAATAGCTTTTGCCTCGACTTGGCCCATATCTGAATCTATACTGGCCACCTTTATTTCAGTTACACAAATATGACGTGTTTTAACCTCCCTCGTGTATGATAGGTAGATAATGACAATCTTTCTATAAATATCCACAACTTAAACTAACTACATATTATAAAACACCCACCCCGCCCCCATATCTTATTTCAAACCATGTGATACGATCTGGTACACAGATTATTTCTAATATATATATTTCAGAGATTAAACTTTCAATATCAAGTGTACAATTTAACTGATACGGTGTAAACATAATGACTGTCATATCGTGAACTAGCTTAAAGGGTCGATCTCACTCTTGTTGTAACTAAATAAAATTTTCCGATCTTTATTCTGGTTATCCTCAGTTTCCCCAGTGTATTCATTCCGTTCTGCTCCACCATACCAAACTGATCCCGCAGTGAATATTCGCTTGGCCGCTACAATCACTGATAAGCATGACATCGACGAGGCTTAATGAGTACGGCATATTAGCTGTTTTACTCCGACAAATTAAATTCTCAACCATTTTTTTAAGGTAAAAGAAAAATAATTATAGTCGTTTGAAGTATTTGTAGTTAAAAAATATTTCCTATTTAGTGTAAATGGGTATTAAAATGAGTAAAATGCATTATTTTGCCCGAAGCAGTTTGGTGTTAAGTGAACCTTGCACGAGCCGCTGAGCCAATGACTGACGCCGCCTGCAGTCAACGCACGTGTTGTGGAGAGTCATCTGTTACAGAGTTAATTCGTAAGTAATTTTCTGTGAAACAGATTGCCACCATACCCCGGGTTAATCAATAGGGTTTCCACGATTTCAAATTATCTGCCTTGGCCTTGATTGTAGCTAAAGTCTACGAACCAATCAAACACAGTTTACAATTGTCAAACCAGTCGTTTCGCCTTCGTTTTTATAAGGTTAGATAACCATACTCATGTCCATTTATTGAATTAAAATGAAACCAAGTACAAACAATCCAAACATTAGACAAAATTGAAGTACTAAAAACAGTATTGAATGATTTATGTAAATAATCATATATTTCTAATTCATTTATATTTAATTGTATTATTAAAATCGCTAGTATGTTTAGCTGACCCATTACGATTATTTACTTATACTCTCCTCCTGTGTGACAAAGTGATCTACATTAAATTGAACCGTACATATACATGTACATAGAACTCTGCCGGTTTTGATCATTCATGATATTGACGTTTTCAAATCCGTATGAACTTATGGTAGGCACGGACTTATTAAAGCATCTAATGTATTCAATATGTTCTTTACGGGCTACACACGAATGACCTCTGCTAGTTTTGACATTATATTTTATGTGACGTTCCAACTCTATACAACCCTTTGTTAAGGCACGATCTCATTAACATCTTATTTATTCAATATGTTCTTTATAAGCTATACATGATCTGTGTTTAACACCCAGCAGAACTTCGGTACTTCAAAGGAAATATGCAGTGCAGTTACAGATTGTGCCATTTTTTTCTAATTGTCGTTTGCTTTATAAGCCAGAGGTTACTGACAGTAAGTGATACTTGGAATAGAGCTCCTCCCGATCTATGTCTATTTCATGTTCTCAATAAAGGTCTATCACATATGCTGATATTCTGTTATCTGTAGTGTAACACCTGGCTTTAATATCGCGGACGGGTTGTGCAGTCATTGATTGGAATTTGAATACCAGTTATTGATCATACTCTTGATGTGCCTCTTTATCCTAACATACTATCTGCTACTCGTGGCGCCACGTTTTAAACTACGATACAATCTGCCCACTTTAAAACGAAATATATTCTGATACCCGTGATACGTCTCTTTAAACTAACTTGCAATCTGCTACTAGTGACACCACAATTGGCCCACTTTAAACCAAAATATAAACTAATACTTGGGATTCACCGTTTGAAACTAACATGCAATCTGCTACTTGTGACGTCCCCATTTGACCTGCATCGGGATACTCGATTGTCAGCCCGGAACAGAATTGCAATCGAGTGACGCGGAATATAGTATAGTACTGTCACAGGTCTGTCAATTCCGACATGGGAAAGATCATGGTATCAGCTGTAATGGTGGGTTGAGATAATTTTTTATATTATGCACATTGCAATAAACGCATACATTGTAGCCCGAAATCCCGATTCATTCGATTGTCACTGTTAAGGGAGTTATTATGAGTGCATACCATATACATGTAAATGTATAAAATAATACACCTGTCAAAAATTCAAGGTAGTAATCAAAAATAACCCGATTAAATGACGTCATTCTTCAATGATGACTTCAGAAGACGTCATAGGCGGATGCAGGCTGCTCTAAAATACTCAGAGATATAACGTTCCTATAGGGTGATAATACATTTATAGGGTCTAGCATTGATAATTTACGAGATATGACTGGGGTTTTTTTTCTCATTAGTGGAATTTGAACTTTGACCCCGCCCCAATATTTTCCCCAAGTATGCTTTGATCGGAGTTTCTTAGTAAAAGATGTAAAATCTTTCGAACCCTTTTTAATTCCTGCTGTGTGTAAATAGTGTTGCTGTGTTGCCAGGTTTATAGAGTAGAAAGGACATGTTGGAAATTAGAACACGTATACTTAATATGTTCCCTCAGAAAATAAAGTTATTATTATTATTATATACAATTAAATTGTGGTTACCGAAAACTTGTAATTACGAATATGATTGGAATTCAGTTTTACCTGTTCGTAATTAAACATTTTGTAATTCAAAACGTCTTCGTTTATTGCCGTTCCAATGGTCATAGGTTGGGCGATTTAATTAATATTTGTTGGCGATGAAATAAAATCGTCATTCGTTTTCTAGAAATGGAGCTGTTTATATGGATACTGATTTGTGTGTTTCTAATGCAATGTTGGGAAATGGTATGAACAACATTACCTTATTTTTATATATCAATTGTATACGCGTGTGTGGGTGTGTATGTTTGGGTGTCTGTCTGTCTGCGGATCGCCTACAGAGCGCAATTCTTAATGGATTGTCTTGACACTTTTCATACTTGGTGCACGACTCCTTATACTCAAAGGATGGCCTGTATTATATCTGGTGTATGTTCACCCCACTGGACAGAGCAAGGCCTAATTTTATATGCGCCTGTTTGCAGTTTACAAGCCGCGTTATTTCTTGATAGATCGTATTGAAACTGCATACTTATTGCTTTTATCCGAAGCTATCCCCCTATTGTTTTGGTGCATGCCCAACTCCCAGAGGCATAGCCACGCTCATTTTCTCTTTGTACATCTGTGTCGCCTACCTTCGGAAATTCTTAGTGGGTTATCTTGAAGACTTTTCATACTTGTTCCTTATACCCTAAGAACCACAGGAACAGAGTCCAGCCCATTTTCTTCGACTATAGGCCGCTATTTTTAACAGATTTTTTTGAAACTTTGCGTGCTTATTTCATATACCCTAAGAATGATCCCTATTTGTTTTTATGTTTGTCCAACACCCAGGTACTGAGCCCCTCACATTTTGTTCTGTGTTGCCCACAGACCACAATTATTAATGGGTCGTCTTGGCGACTGGTATATGTATATGTATTCCTTATAGCCCAACAACTGCAACTATTGATTTTGATACATTTCAGGATCCCAAGGGAGATATCCTCGCCCACTTTTTCTGTTAATCATATATAGGCAGCAATTCTGAAAGGATCATCCTTGAACCTGGCAGATGTATACCATATACCCCAAGGGGCCGGTATACCCTAAGGACAGCAGTCATTCATTTTGGTGCATGATCCCCTTGGGAAGATCTTCACTTTATGTGAATAATTTGTCTGTAAATACTCTAAAGGTTGCAAATTTTAAAAAAAAAGTTGTTCCCTTTCGGCATAACCCATCTTGAATCTTGAATGGATCATCTTATAAATTGGTATATTTATTCCTTATACCGCAAGGACAGCAATTATTTAATTTACGTCTCATTCGACTTTATATTATTTAGTGTGTAGACTTACGTTACATTCCAGGAGCACAACTGATTGTGACAACTTTCGATCACATGTATCGGTATAACACGACCAAAACCAAGCTAGAGAAAATAATTAAAGAAGGTACATGTCAATAACTTATTGTTCTGTCGCACGTTCCTTTTATATTAAAAAAAGAAACAGATACTAAATTTATTTTGATTTCAGATATAATTATTACATACAAATCATGTTGGCTTATCGGTGTTTGAAACTAACAATGATGATTTTAAAAATGGGCCTACTCTTAAAACGAATTCCAACTGTCAAGGGATCGCCTGCGTGCACGTCAATACGTATACGGGACGTCCGATTTTTATCCCACCCGAACACCTATACGTTGTCCATTGCCAGACCTTCTGTCTTACCACGCCGGAAAGTCCTGGTGAACTTTCTCGGCTAACGCAGGGGTTGCAATAGGGATCTCGCGATTTGCGAGCCATTCGCTAACTCATTGCGATTTCGGTGTTATGGGAACTAAAAACCTAGACCTCTTGGTGGTATCAGTTTGTAATCTGTATTCCTTTGGACCAACGCAAGATTAGTATAACCGGTTCATAATTAGATTCCGCAAATTGATACATACTTAACGATATTTTACAGTTGGTGAAATGGCATGTGATTATGACAGAAAATTAATTTACTACACACTGGCGCATGTAAGAAACAAACTCTTTTCCATGAAAAAAGATGGTGGAGATAGGAAAATCATATCAGATAAAGGTAGATATAATGTTAATCAGGCATTATGTAAAAACTAAATCTACCTATTGCAGGTCTTTCTTGTGGTCCTTGAATGTAAAGTCCGGCCCACACCACCACGACTTGTCCAGACTCTACCCAACGCAACGTCTTGTCTCAGATAATCAGTGCAGTGTGGACAGTCCCACGACCACGATTCAATCGATTTCCGTCGCATCGTTGACCGTCGGCCCGACTGAGCATGTTCAGTCGTAGTCGGATGCAGTCGTAACCCATCGTGTTTGTGTGGACACTCACACGACACGACCAATTGCCTTACTGTTGTTTAGCCAGAGGGTAGCATTTAGTCATGTGACTGTGCTGGTCACGGTCTCCTTGTTTTCCTGGGAAAATTCAAGATGACAGATTTTTGGACAGAAGAGAGCAGTCAACTTCGGCGGCATCTTGGCAAAATATAATGTCACTTTTATACTTCCGGTTTAATTTTCGAATCACACGCTAAAGGGAAGTGGCGTAACTCACGACGCATAAGAGAGTCTGGTACCGTCGTAGGCAAGTGAAGTAAAGATGCGACCCGATTTTTTTTTACAACTACTCCTGTCGGGTTGTGTGTAGTCGTAGCGGTATGGGCCGGGGTTTATATAAATTATTAAGGCCCGTATTTTCGAACAGTGTTTAAAATAGTCTGTGATTAGGTCTAATCTGTAACTAGCTAGTTAGAGATTAGTGGTTGACTAAGTTTGGTATTCTCAAAAGTCAGATTAGCTAATCTTTGACTATTAATTTTTCTAATCAACGATTAAAATTCAAGGTTTAAACTTTGATTATAATTAAACCTTTAATCAATGATTGAATATAATCAGTGATTAAAAAGGCTTTTATCATTGATAAAGGGGCCCAATTACAGGAAGTAGATTAGAAAAGTACATGTTTTAGAGTCTGTGAAACTATTGTTAGGGTCCGAAAAGTCAAAGGGGCTCATATGGTTGGACAGGAAAGAAATAAAATGTGTGAAAAAGAAAGTCAAGTAAAATAGAGTTCACATATATTTAATATTCGAAATGAAATGAAACGAAAGTTACTTTTGAGCACCAGCTGAGCTAAGGGAGACAGACCTACGCCATACAGTGTGCTATGAGGGTAATTTTGCCTGGGGACCGGCACCCAGCTCACAGTTATTCAAAATTTTAACTGTCAAGGGTTATTTTACGTGCGGCCCAATGTGTACACAGTACTTAAGTTTGTTATCCGATCCAAACGACTCCACCTTATCCCTTGCAAGGCTCTTCATCTTGCACAACCGTGACTGTCTTTTAGTAATCGAAATATGAATTTCTGTTGCTAATATCAAAGTCACATTTGTTCTCCTGATGCAACAGAAGCACAGGAACAGATTAATTTTATGCCCCCTCTTTTCTATTAAAATCCGAAATTATCACTATTTGTCTATTTTGTATAAATCTGCTATATGTGTATTCTTTATTTATTTAACCACTTTTAATACTACACTTTCCCAAATTGTAGCGGGATTTTGATGGGTTATGTTTTCGCAGATGAGCTAGTTTGGAACATTACAATGTAATTATTATTTATAACAAAGTTTTAGGAGTTGTTTGACCTATTGAGACACAAGAAATGTGCAGTTTTATTTTATATACAAATGTTGAACTGAGTGCCAAACCTATAAAATCTCATTTAGCAACATTAATTATCGTACAAAAGTGTGAAATGTTGATTTTTGGCCCTTGATCACTTTGAAAAATCTTGTGGACGCTCTAGAAGCCAAAGTTTATATCCGATTGACTCTAAATTTATACAGAGTGTTTAAGACCAGGAGACGGACGGGTCTATTGATTGCTGATCTTTACTACTAGAGTTATTGCCCTTGATCACTTTGAAAAATCTTGTGGACAACCTGGAGGTTAAAGTTAATATCCGATTGATTTTGGATTTATACACAGTGTTTAGGGTCACGATATGAGGAATCATATTGATTTTTAACGATTGTCGATAATACTGTCAGCATTATGGCCCTTGATCACTTTTGAAAATCTTATGGACGCAGTAGAGGCTACAGTTTGTATTTGATTGACTTTAGATGTATACACAATGTTTAAGGTCAAGAGATGAGGAAGCCTGTTGATTTCCAACGATTTACGATAATTATGGCCCTTGATCACTTTGAAAATTTTTGTGGACGCTCTAGAGGCTGAAGTTAATATCTGATTGACTTTAATTTTATACACAGCGTGGAAAGTTATGAGAGGAAGATTCCTATTGATTTCCAGCGATATCCGATGATAATTACTGCCGGCGTAAATCACTAGAAACGTCAACGCTAGGTTGATAATTCATGTCTGACGTCATAGGGTCAAACGCCGCTGGTATGACCACTGACACGACCTCCCACAACAACCGGTCAGATCTTCCATGAAGTGCAGTAGACATATTACCATTATGCACTTCTATAGTATTGATAATCACGTGACGTTTTATGTATGTTGTATTGAAGGATATAGGGGTCACTATCACGAAAGAAAAAAAACTCGATGATAATATGTCCAGATGATGTGATTACTGAAAATAATTTTAACCCTGAAAACACAACTTTTGCTGAGCTAATTGAATCAATGCACAACGTTTGCGTTAAGATATTGCTATTCTGAAGCATTGTCATCATATTCCATTTCGCGGTTGTAATAATTGAATATTTTGCCAAAATTCCCGAAAGGCAACCGTGTGCATTTAAAACGAAATGGCGACATACATAACGTAGCGCGTTAGTAAAAGTAGTATAAGTCGATATGTTCGCGAATAATCGTCATGCGCTATGTCGACGTTTGCATGTAAAACGAAATGACGACATTCAAAATTATCTTTTCAAAGATTTATTAGCAACTTAAACATGCATTATGCAAGAGATAAATCTGCCTATTATAGGTTTTTCTTAAGGCATGAAATGTTTTCTGAAGTATTAATTAGACATTAATTAACTGACCCAGCCCTTGATCAACCCTCGATGGCATTAGATTTCTCCGATATTAAATAGATTGGAACGGTTCAGCGATACTTTGATTTAATCAAATACGGATGACCAAGACTTAGCTTCGATCAACGTGTACGGTGTTTGAAACTATTGCTCACATCTGTCAAACCTTCAAAGGCTAATATCTTTGCTTGAAATAGAGTAATTTTAATGAAATTTTCAAATTATTCATTTTACATTATCTTTTTCAGAACTATTATAGCAAGAATGACTAGTTCTCTATCTAAATGTTACATAATGTATCTTTAATATTGCGGTATCTATTGCGCTATTGACTCATATACGCTTCCATAATTGACCCATATTCGCTTCCATAATGCTTCACTTTTAATTGTGTAGCAAATTTAAGAAACTGCCTCCAAGCGTTATATACTTCGTGTCTTTCCGCCAAGGTTAATGTATATCATTATGGTCATGAATTATATATATATATATTTTCTATAAATTATGTGTTTTATATTTTATTCCACGTAATTTGTATTGTTTTCATGAACACTGTCAAAACATAACCGATTGTCTTTTTAAAGGGGTATTAACACTTTGGATAGCGATAGGGTGACATAATTAAATCACTATCCGGAGGTTTTATGTAATATGACCTTGGGTCAAATTTAGATATTAAACAGGCTCTTATTCTCATCTATTTGAATAGGGGTGAAGGGGTGGGGGTGGAGGGGTGTTTTCCGTTTCATTAACCGTGTGGACATTTTGAGGAATAGTCAAAATGTGTGGTTGTAATTCAATCATGTTGGTTTGGTTTGGTTTTGTTGACGGACAGCCACTATATGTGTGGTTGTAATTCTATCACGTTGGTTTGGTTTGGCTTTGGTGTGTGAAGATGCTGAGGCCTACTTGGGTGTAATGTGATTCCCCAGTCGTACGTGGCAAGGAGTAGGATCGCCTGTCCAACCCTGTGGGTTTTCTCTGGATCTTCCGGTTTCCTCCCACTGCTAAATACCCCTAAGCGTAAACGCATTATTGAAATAAAATTGAACCATGTGTTAGTCCCGAAATGACCTAGTTTGTGTCGAGTTGACGTTAAACTTCATCTATCTCTCTCTCTCAATGTAAGGTCTATCTCGAGTAAGTTGAGTCATAACATAACTTATCCCTTGATTTATCTGATGTTATAAAATGGGACCGTGTACACAGTGCTGATATTTAAACCCATTATTAGGCCTACAATTTAACACTGGACACGAAATGACATCGGGGCTAATGGCCCGTAGCTTATATAACCTGTACAATGAAAATATGAATTAAATGCTTCCCTTTAGAAGTCGATAAGCTGATATCATCATTAGCAGTTCAACATACAAACTTAATTTTTATATATATTAATTAATTGTTTTTTTGTAGAATGCGTTCATTTTTAATATTTACAATGCCCTGATATCGACAATTCAGTGCTGCTCAATCGGTAGACTAGACATTCACTTTTAGTAGGTGCTCATTTAAACTGCACGTGAATGCTTTCATATTGGTATTTCGTATGATCAATTGAAACAACTGCATGAAATGTTTATGAAATAAATCAATACTTCTTGATTACAGTGAATCAGCTCAACATACCCCATATGGTGGTACAACTTATCCAACCCCAAGGGTAAATTGTGCCATTTGACCAACATTTCCGTAAAATGCAAGTGAAACCAATTTTGCCAGAAAATTAGCGATACCTTGTACTCCAGAGCAGTTTGTGAGGCAAGTGGCACAACGAACCCCTTTCAACCCCGCAGAAACCACCTTAGTGATATGGTATCATATCGAAACAAAAGTCGGAATTAACCCATCGATAAGCAATTGTCAAGGAACATATCGACCGCCCATGAATTGGTCACATCTTCGGCTTTATTCGAGGTGCGTCAGCTCCGCGAAAAGTCTGAGTCCACCCATCTATACGCAATTGTTCAATAAACATATGGACCGTCTATGAATTGATCAAGTCTTGGGCTTTATTCGAGGTGCATTAGCCCCATGAACAACAAGACGCGCAGCACGATGTGCAGTATTTATGGACCAGGTGCCGGCTCTCAAAAATACTTATATATTAAATTCCATAATTAAGTCTCTTCTTTAATCTTGTCTGAGGTAATTTTGTTACTAAACCATTAAATTATTGATTGTTTCACCGCAAGCACAATATTTATCAATCATTTTGAAACAAAGAACTATCACTATCCATACATCATAATAACATTTCATTATTTTTAAAATGCCAAAAATGGATATCTAAATAACATTAATGTTTGGAGGGGAGGGTGAGCAAAATCATATAAATATCAGAATAATTTCTAGGTTTCTGCATTAAACGTTGATCGCGATACGAAGATTTCTTTACTTGACTGAATACCAGTGAAGACAGGAATTCAACGTCAAGATGGCTTCTATCAAGATCATGTTTCTTTTCCTATTCGCTGCAGTACTGGCTGTTGCGTATTCTACTCCGACGAACCATGCCAACCGTTTGATTTCTTTGGTAAAAAGATCACCGCATTCTAGACGATCGTCTCGGCGATGTTATGAAGACGATGATGAAGGTGATTGTGACGACGGGGACGATGGATGTCGACGTGGCCGTCGACGAAGATGCTGTGGCGGAGACGACGATGATAACGATGATGATTGCGATGACGGATGTCGCCGACGTCGTCGTTACCGGTGCTGTAATGATGATGATGGAGATGACTGCGATGGTAACTGTCGCCGTAATCGTCGCCGATATTGTTGTAACGATGATGATGATGATGATTGTGATGATGATGATGGTAACTGTCGTCGTCGACGTGGATTCTGTAGAGGACGAGATTAAGACAACGCGTCTGAAATTTATTTACCTCTACAGAATAAAACTGATGCCACAAAAATAAAATCCTGAAATTTTGTTAAAATACTACCAAACATTGAACTGGAGACAAATCAAAACGTATGCTGTTGCTATAGACTGATTGAATTGGTACAAGAGACAATTTCAAAATGCTTCAGGATGTCCAAGACTCGTTAAAACTGTTGTCGGTTATTTGTTGAACGTGAGTGTCTAACCTCATCCTTGGTTAATGAGAACACCATATGAAGCCATTGATTTAGAGAGGTATTGGTTTGTAACAACGTTCAACACGCCACGAAGATCCATCAATTTGTAATTCTGATAATAGCCTTATGTTTTGCTGATCAATATTTCAAGATATTTTGTACATCAATTTTATTCCATAGTTTGTCTCGTTGTAAAGGTAAATAAACAAATTCATCAAATATTAAAATTTTATTTGAATTTTCGTAGTTTAGATGTTCATCTGCTGACCATTCATATTCTGAAACAAGTCGCTATTTCATTTTGTGCGAATGCCCGTCTTCTTTAGTCCAGTCGGAGCATTTCTATTTTTAAAATCGGAGCAGCGCTGGATCAATGAGTAACCTGGCGATCACATGTTTGGTCGCTGTGTTAGCCAAAAAACCCCATCGGGTTTGGTCCTCTATTGTCAGTGGTGTTGGACCAGAGGGTTTGGCAAGAGACAAAGTATATTTGTTGGGTTATCCCCATAAACTGATGTACCGTGTACACATTGGCGTTATTGTAAAATACCCCTTGGTAGTCGGAATTTGAAATAATAGTACATAGGCCGTAGCCCAGTCGGAGCAGAAAAGGAGGACGTCAGATCCAATTTTATTTCTTCTTTAAAAAAAACCGCCATCCGACATTTTGAAATATTACAATTAAAGTCAACTATCGTTTGCATGGAAGTCACAAATAACAATCTATTCATTTGTGATATTAAAGGAGCTAAATCGCTCGCTAACATTTGGGACCTAGAAATAGACACAAGTGGACCGTAACGCATATAAAACTGTAATATGAATGTATATAAACTGATTTACATTCAATGGTTTCCGTTTTCACTCTAATTTCAAATCACTTATGTTCGGCGGAGTAAGCCAACAGTCTTAATCGAATGCAAATTTGTAGCGTCTGGTTATTCCAGTCTACATACGCAGTTTGATTTGATGCAACGTGTCTAGCTTCGTCCATCGAGTCTCTTGTTACAACTGGGGCTGAAACGCATTAAGGTAAAATGTTTATTTTGTCTTAAATATTGTATATCAGAAGCCCACCCTTTTCCGGTAAGATCACAGCATCCATATTGATTTAGATTGAATGTTGAAGACTTTGGATGATAATGAGTTAGAGACTTAGCTCCATTAAACAAAGACTGTCTGATATTAAAACCCAGGAATGATCTTCTAAACTAAATTCTAGTGAATCATTAAATGAATACAGGTTGTTTAAGATAAACATTTGTCAAGAACAACATCTGAGTTAAAGTCTTTATATACATTTTAAACAACACATCTCTCTACTCCGATTGTAGAAGGAGGCCTAATATTGACCGGGGAATGGCTGAATGGTTAGCACGTGCGCGCTCTCTCATAAGGTCTGTCATTGAGTGAACTCTGGTGGTTTCGAATTGCCGGTTGTACGTGACAAGGAGTAGGGTCGCCTGTCCAAACCCGTGGGTTTTCTCCGGGCCCCTCCAGTTTCCTCCCGCTGCTAAAGACCCAACGAGCAAGCGAATTATGGAAATAAAATTGAACCATATGTTATTCCCGAAATGGGCTAGTTTGTGTCGAGTACTTCCTTGTTTACGGTAGATAATGCATAGAAAAATACGTCCAGGTAAAAAATTCTCCACTTTACTTCATTCTGACATACATTAAATTATATAAGCTAGCTGTCTGTCCTCTATAGGCGTCTTCAGATATTAATAATGTATACAAAATATTGCAAATACGATACATTCTTGGAACAATAGATTTCCATGGTCGGTTTATTAGAGAATAAGGTGGATATAAACAAGTTTACAACCTAATTACATAATTGATCTATTGACATTTTTTAATCTCTTCACTTCTGTATGGTTCTATTGTCAAATTATACCAGGAAGACTATGTAAATTATTATAACCAGACTACATAATTGGTCTATTGTCAAACTATTGTTAAACTATACCAGGAAGACTATGAAGATTAATGTCATGTTAACCTTTTGTTGTATTTTACTTAATATTATTTATAATCCATTGTCATGGAAATCTATTGTTCCAAGAATGTATATATTTGATGCGTAATGTCAATTTTGACTAAGTCAAACCAATTTAACATTTTCAATATCACCGGAAGTGATGTTATTTGGAAAAAGCTGTATTTTTAGACTTCAAAACAGATATTTTATTCAAATGAGTCTCATTTGTTATTTGTTTAAAAATTTGATATTTGATTCTAATCAATTAATAGAATAAACCCATACGATCATATAGATATCACAAAATGGTATTTAACTTGTTCAGTTGCGGAGAAATAGGCGATTTTCAACAGGTCATTTTTCAAGGTTTTTGGTCCATAAAAGTGTCAATTATTATTTTCACTGCATGATACCTACTGCCATTTACGATTTGATACAAGTAATTTTAAGATTTTCCTTATCACCGGAAGTAATGTTATTTTTCAAAAATTATATTTTCAGCCTTCAAAACAGATATTTTATTCAAATGAGTCTGATTTGTAATGTTTTTGAAATTATGATATTTGATTCCAATCAGCAGACAGATTGGGCCCTTACAATCATATAGATACCAAAAAATAGTTTCTAACTTGTACGGTTGCCAAGAAATAGATAATTTTCTATAGGTCACTTTTCAAGCTGTTTGGTCTATAAAGGTGGCAATTATTATTCGATTTACATAAAATTTTCACCATGTGATACCTTATACCATTTTCATTATCACCGGAAGTACAATACACTTACATGTAACAAATTTATAAAATGATTTGATATTGCTGGATTTGGTTGATTCTGCTTCCATTTTATTTGATCTGTGCAATGCTTATGTGGAAACCTGTTTAATGGTTTCATTGGTACCGGAAATGACATATATTCAAGGGTAACGTGGCACCGAAAGTGACACAAGTTCAAAGGTAACGTGGCACCAGTGAAACCCGTCATTCCTGCATGCAGGTCTAGTTATCATTAATATTGTAGAATTTGTCCACACTTTCTGACGACCAGCTCTTTAAACTTTTTGTTACATTGAACTTTAGGTTTATGACCTTATTAGGTTTCTGACTTTATTAAGAAAATGAATAAGTAATAAAAGTCATATATTGTCCCAGCAAGATCCAGATGACAGATGAACATAAATACAGTGACATTCATAGTTATTAATAAACACTAAAATCCAATTTAGGTCACAAAACGTCAGTCAGTTATTGTCAAGAAACAAAATCGGTTTCGGCATTAACCAGGCATATTGTGACACGGTGCTGCATAACTTGTATCATATTATAATGTTATTGTATACATGTAAAGTATTGATGTAAATGCACAGATTCCACTTGAACCGTACACATGTGAACCACTTGAACCCTATACTTTAGAGAGAGAGAGAGAGAGAGAGAGAGAGAGAGAGAGAGAGAGAGAGAGAGAGAGAGAGAGAGAGAGAGAGAGAGAGAGAGAGAGAGAGAGAGAGAGATGGGGTTTAACGTCCACTCGACACTAACTAGGTCATTTCGGGACAAACATATTGTTTTTAATTGTATTTAAATAACCCTAACCCAAGGGTCTTAAGCAGTGGGAGGAAACCGGGGGACCCGGAGAAAACCCACGAGGTTGGATAGACGACCATACTCCTTGTCACGTACAACCGGCCAGTTGACTCAATGATAGGCTTTATGGTTAGCTTATATGATTTAATGTATGTCAGAATGTTGTTAAAAGGAGAATTGTTTACCTGTACGTATTTTTGTATTTATTTATGCTTTTATCTACCGTAAACAAAGACGCACTTGTACTTTATATATATATATATATATATACTATACACGTATTTAATTGCAGGCATGTAGTGATAATACTCTTGATTAAACATAAATTATGCAGAAGTTAAATCTGCCAATTGCAGCTCTTTTTTTCGGCCTAAAGTGTTATCGAAATTATTAATGAGACATTAATTAACTTATCCAAACCAAAATCACCTCTCGATGTCATTATAGCTAGCCTGCCATATTTACTGAATTTGAATCCGGTCTGCTGCCTCTGAGTAAATCAAGAAATGGATAATCGAGCATATATTTATTATCGTATAGACTTTAGTAATGATGATCCAGGCTAGACCAAAAACACTTTCAGTGTGGATCAATTTGACTGAAAATTTCAGCAAATTCCTTTTACATTATCTAGTTTTTTTAACTATTATAGTGGCAACTACCTGCTCTTTATCTACTCTCCCATAAATAGAAGCTGCACAATCGGCTATGTAGTTAGTGAGACGAGTGGAGAAGACGGGGAGGGATGGTGGGAGCAGAGGGGAGCGTTATACCCAATTCCATTTCCATATGATAATAAGCCATGCACTGTATTAGCAGTCTGTCTAAACTGGACAACCAAATTTGGGTTAAATCTATATAAAGGCATGGCGTTGGAAGCACTAGGACGTATTTTTGCTCGTGATCAATCCAGGAAACGCGAGCCTGGTCCAGAACGAGGGCGACCTTTTGCATGCGCTGTTTGGTTAAATCATTTGAACTTCTCTACTTAGCTCGTTCTGGGAGCCTTGTGGCAACCCGTATCCGTATTTAGGCATTGCGTTGGAAATCAAGGTGATGAATTCGCCCGTGAGTAATCAAGGAAACATGTGCTTTGTCCAGAGCGAAGGGAAGCATTTAAACGCGTGGCTGCTCGGGTTGAATGAAGATCTCGGCCACCTCGGGCGAGCTGATAGAGTAGAGATCATACAAACATCGTTGCTTAGACTTGTTTTTTGAAAGCCATGCATGTCGTTTGAAAATACAGCAGAATGTTTAAGTAACACAGAGACATATTGTCTTTTTGAAAGCCTGGTACGTGGATAATCGTCCAGGATTTTATCGGTGTGACGAGACGTTTAACCAATAGTTTTGCCGGTTGGAGAGAGACATGGTTAGAGGAGTAGAGGGGAGCGTATGGACTCATCGTCCTGGATTTTATCGGTGTGACGAGGCGTTTAACCGGTGTGGCACGGCATATAGCCCATAGTTTTGTTGGTGTGACATGGCATATAGCCCATCGTTTTGTTGGTGTGACAACATGGCATATGGCCCATAATTTAGCTGGAATGACGCACCGTATAACCCATAGTTTGTTGGTGCTGGTGTTACACATCATACAGCCCACAGATTTGTTGGTGTCACACAGCATACGGGTTTTGCTGGTTTGACATAGCATGCAGTCCATAATTTTGCTAGTGTGACACAGTTGTTTTGGTGTGAAAGCAACGATAACTTAAATAAAATTTTAAGTTTTTGATAATTTGTTTATTTACCTTTACGACGAGACAATGATGGAAAGCAATAATCGATGTTCAGAATGATTGAAAATATTTATCAGCAACAATGAAACATTATAATCAAAATTGCAAATTGTTAAATCCCTGGGCTCTGATCAATGGTTGATTAGACATCGTTTGGAACAAAGGCTTCTCTTCCATTAAACTGGTTATGATGATGGTATGAAACAGATATAACGCCCGTCTTGAACGAATTATAATTTTAAAAAAAAATCAGCCGTTCTAATCGTGTCTATTTGGTCCACAACTTTGGGTTACGACGGATGGCTCGTCTTGTGGAAACTGTTTCCTGTGAAAATTGTCATCGAACCATGTTAGGTGTACACTTGCTTGTAAACAAACGCCAGTCGGTAGAAATTAACCAGTTTTAATAAGTCTTAAGTGACAACATATGTTTGGATTTGATTTCTATGAAAGTACTACCGAGACCATTTTAGAAATTAACTCTAGTGCCAGTATATATATTTATCTACCCACAAACATATAGTTGACGACAGAGATTAGTCCAAAGTTTCTAACATGCAGAATTTTGCGGCACCGTCTCTGTCGTGTAGAGATAAATTATAACTCTCATTCGCCTTTACAGAATCGTCGTCGACGACGACAGTTACCATCATCCTCATCACAGTCATCATCGTCGTTACAACAATATTGACGACGATTACGACGACATTTGTCATCGCAATCATCCTTATCTTTATCATTACAGCACCGGTAACGACGACGTCTGCGACATCCGTCATCGCAATCATCGTCGTTATCGTCGTCGTCACCACAGCATCTTCGTCGACGACGTCGTTTGCAGTCATCGTCACAATCATCATCTTCATCACTGTCATCGTCGCTGTTGCTTTCTCCCTCAAAACATCGTCTACCTTTTCCAGGACCTGGTGCTCTTTTTACCAAACCGACCAATTGGCTGGCGTATTCCGATGGAGTGGCATACGTCACAGCAAGTATCGCAACAAACAGGAAGAGACACATTACCTTGACGGAAGCCATCTTTGTAATCCAGTACGAGACTTTTCCACAGATATTCTGCCAACTAAAGATGACTTCGTATCAAGATCAACATCCAGCAAGCCACTCAGAAAACTAAAAATTACAGGCGTATTTATGTCATTGTTTTTCTTGCGTCGGTTTTAAAAAACGACCTATGATGTCAACAAAGTGATTAATAGCGGTCATCATACGGGACAAGCACAGACAAGAATTCGTTTAATATCTAAACGTGGCGCCAGACAAGATACGCTGACTTGCAATAATATGTCTATATTAAAGCTGTAAGTTTCTTTAACTAGCTCCCAGATTTGAAACGGAAAAGGGTTTGAAGTGCCAAAACATACACCTGGTCTATTGATATAGTACGCAGTTTTCTTAATCAGCGTCCTCGTTCGGATGGGACGACAAACCGAGATCAAGAGTACACATTGGCGTGTACGTAAAAGATCCCTTGGCAATTGGAGTTTGGTATAAGAGTAGGCCGTAGCGACAAGTTCCGGGCGATATTTCCCTCATAGCACATTGTATACCGTATGCCTGTCTTCATTCGCCCAGAATGTATTATTAATTACCTTTCAGGCCAAACACGGAGCAGGGTTATTAAATTAAATTATCACCTAAGAAACCTATGTTTTTTATTGATAAACTGGATCTTACATTTTGGAAGATTTATTTAGCTTAATAATATAACGATGTGACCTGGTCATTCTACATAAATTGTATCACTATAATTCGGCAAATAACAGCCTATATGTCTTCTACAATAGACATCCAGGAATTTAACTGAGTTCTTATTCCTTGGAACCAGAAATGAATCAACGATGGAAATAAAGAAGATGGTCCTTGCCACTAGACAAACGATCTGGCCAGAAAAAACAGTGATTTGGACTGTTTTCACAACGGGCAGTCTGGGAGATTTTGAGAGATATCCGTATCTAGTCCCTCGCAAGAGTGGGTAGATACCTTCGATCTTCAATCGAGGAAAGTGCAACATATCAAACATGAGTCGGTTTACAAGAACATCTTACCGTAAAACTTTAAAAATAAAGTTGTAAAAAATATCAAAGGGTAAAGCTGTTATCATCAGATGAAATTCGAAATTAAATTGATTTTTGGACCAAACGGGGGTATGGACGCGTGCCCCTCCCTCACCGGGTAACCAGGAAATCGAAGCTTTGAACCCCTTTTCTGAGATGAACATCCACACCTCCCATCTGTAGCGTTCAACTGTCCTGAAAAATTTATAGAGAAGGTCTTAAGATGAGAATATTCAGCTTATACAGCTAGGCTAAATAATAGGAGTATGAAATTCGGTGTATCATGCTCGGTATCCTCAGTGGTCTGAATTCATTCCTGGGTTGATTCATTGGGTTGACAAGTATATCAATGCCATGACATTATTTATTCTTTTGTTATTTCGTGCACAGATCGGCGGCCTTCTAAATGATTACCTTGGCCAAATGATCAACTTTTTTATGTAATTGTCACGTTCATGCAAGTCCTGGATCGCACCCACAGCATTTGACTCATTATCAGACCTTATGGGGTTTGTCGGGGGATTGGGATGGCCTAGTGGTCGAGAGTGCCGCGCTTCGACCTCTAGCTGGCCGGTCACCTCTGGCTTGCGACTGTGGTTTCGAGCCCTGGTGTGAGCGTATGTGGCATGGAGATAGGGGCGCCTTCTCAACCTCGTGGGTTTCCTCCGGGCACTCCGGTTCCTCCCACTGCTAAAGACCCCTACGCGCAAGTGAATTATTGAAATAAAATTGAAACCATATGTTAGTCCCAAAATGACCTAGTTTGTGTCGAGTGGACGTTAAATCCCATTTCTCTCCCTCTCTCTCTTATGGGGTTTTCAACCTCCCAACTCTCCCCAGAGCTATAAGCTTTATGTGTGGGATAATGCGGTAAGGGGAAGAAAAATCGGGTTTAACGTCCACTCGACACCAACTAGGTCATTTCGGGACTAACATATGGTTTTAATTTTATTTCAATAATTAGCTTGCGCGTAGGGGTCTTTAGCAGTGGGAGGAACCGGAGTGCCCGGAGGAAACCCACGAGGTTGAGAAGGCGCCCCTATCTCCAGGATTTGAAGGAAACCGGAGGTCCCGGAATAAACCCACGAGATTAGACAGACGAACCTACTCCTTGTCACGTACAACCGGGGATTCGAAACCAGTGGGATACTGCACGAGACGGAGTTTATGATTGGAAACAAAAGACTGAAAAAATAACCTGAGGTTTTTTTTTTCTGAAGTATTTCTTCCTCCAGCAAAACCGAAGTCGAGGACTTTATCTTGCTTGTAAACCGTCTACGTTTATGTACGTGGATAAGGCGCTGGTTCGCTAACCTGGAGGTCGGGTGTTCGATCCCTGCCTTGGCCGAGAAAGTTCATCTCGATTTTCCGGCGTGATTTCCCCTTGTCAGTGATACAGAAGGGGGGCCTGACAAGGAAAGCTGCCTAGTCGTTCGGATGGGACAAAAAACCGAGGTCCCGTGTACACATTGGAGTGCACGTAAAAGATCCCTTGGCAGTTGGAATTCGATATAAGAGTAGGCCGTAGCGCCGCTGCCCGGGCAAAATTACCCTCATATCAGTCTCGCCCTTGTGGTGGGTGGCTATGATTAAGTTTAAACCGCTATGACTATGTGCTGTTGTGGTTGCCTGGTAAATCTTAAAGCTAGGGTGACTCAGTGACTAAGATACTGGCTCGCTAACCTCGAGGTGCCATGTTCGTTCCCGGTATAGGCCAGGAACTTCCGACGGAATTTTACGGCGTGGTTCCCTCTCTTTAGTGGGACCCTGCAAAGTACAACGTATAGTCGTTCGGATGGGACGAAAAACCGATGTCCCGAGAACCCAGCTGAAATTTGAAATAAGAGCAGGTCGTAGCGCCACTGTCCGGTGCATGGCGTTTTCCCGTTTTCATTAGCCGTCTTGGTGCAGAACTGTTATGCATTAAACCACATTTTATGTTATTTTAAACTGTAGACACTTCATCTCCAAAGCACGAATTTCGGTTCACCCTCCCACCCAAACCTGTCGACTCGCCTAGCAAGATTTCCAGAAAGCGTTAAGCCACTAGAACGAAAGAACGAACAAGTGGCAGAGCGGGTTGTATCAGCGAATGAATTCTTTCCCAGATGAAAATCTAAACTACGATAATTTAAATAATTTCCAGATCCTATAAAAAAAACGACACGAAATAGGATCTGTGTTTTAATCAGATTGGGTTTAAACTACGATAATTTAAATAAAATTTGAACATTTGATGAATTTGTTTATTTACCTTTACAACGAGACAAACGGTGGAATAAAATTGATGTACAAAATATCTGAAAATATTGATCAGCAAAACATAAGGCTATGATCAGAATTACAAATGGATGGATCCTCGTGGCGTGTTGAACGTTGTTGTAAACCAATACTTCTCCAATGTAAGACTGAAATGGTCTTCTTCTTCTTGATAATCGCTTGAAAAAACCCAGTATCTGTCGCCTACCGTTGTGCGAGCTATCCGACTTTATTCTAGTGCCCTTGATCCATTTGCTCCACAAGATTTGGCTGAGAGAACAGACTGTGTGTCTCTGGAACCAGGCTAGCCACCCACATTCAACAAACATTTGACAGCAGTTTTAATGAGTCGATGTTCAACTCCTGGACCTCCTGGACCTCCTGGATCTCTTGGATCATTTTAGAAATTGTCCGTGGAACCAATTCAATTATTCAATAGCAACAACACACGTTCTGATTTGTCTCCAGTTCAAACACGATTTGATTTGTCTTCAGTTCAATGTTGGGTTGTATTTTAACAAAATGTCAGGTTTTATTTTCTGGCACCATTTGAATCCTGTAGAGGTAATTAATTTCAGACAAGTCGTCTTAATCATCTCCTCTTCTACAGAATCGGCGGCGACGATGACAGTTACCATCATCGTCATCACAATCATCATCATCATCATCATCGTTACAACAATATCGGCGACGATTACGACGACGATTAGTACGACGTTCACGACGGCAGTCATCATCACAATCATCACCACCATCATAATCATCATCATCATCATCATCATCATTACAGCACCGGTATCGACGACGTCGGCGACATCCGTCATCGCAATCATCATCGTTATCATCGTCGTCACCACAGCATCTTCGTCGACGACGTCGTCGACAGTCATCGTCGTCGTCGTCACAGTCATCATCATCGTCATCGTCATAACATCGTCGATAATCTCTAGAACGCTGTGATCTTTTTACCAAAGAAATCAAACGGTTGGCTTGGTTCGTCGGGGTAGAATACGCCACCGCCAGTACCGCAGCGAATAGGAAAAGAAACAATATCTTGACAGATGCCATCTTTGAAGATGATATCCTATACGTGACTTCTTCACGGGTATTCAGCCAAGCAAAGAGGACTTCGTATCAAGATCAGTTTCAAATCCAACGAAACTCACGTAGAAATCTAGAAATTCTCCCGGTATTTATATCATGTTCCTGTTTCATAACTCGTTAATTTATGCATTTAAATGATTTATGAAACCATTTTATTAAAATCAAAAAACAAAATACCTTTATCTTTAATTGATTGATGCACTTGAAAATAACTTGGAGGAATATATTTGCCAAGCTTGAATGATTTAATAGTTTAGAAACAAAATACCTTAAGAATTTTTCATAAGATGTTTTAAAAAAAAAGCTAGGATATTTAAATATTATGTTCTTTTAACCCTCGGGAGGTAGGAGCGAGTATAATTTATGGAATTAGCGTCAGAGAAGATATGCTAAATTGCATTTTTGCGTGACACTTTCCGTTGTCTTCGTCATTTTTCTTTATGTAACACGATAAAGCACCGCGACCTAGTGGGGGGGGGGGGGATATTTGAATACCTAAATTTGTACAGAATTGACCTTGAATTAAAACACTGTATGTACGACCTCTATGCATAGTGCGACATTTTTTGATTATTTTTGAATGGAGCTCTAAGAGTCTGATTGGATGATAGAAATCCAGATCAGCATAGAGTGATGTTTTTGGTTGCAAAACCATTGAAATTTGAAGTTACGTAACTCGCGCATCACTATTGCAAGACTCGAGCATGATTCAACACTATTTTCAAGTAGAATTCTACGATTAAAAACATACACAAAATACGATTGAACTGAGCTGATTTAAAGGATGTTATTCTTAAAGCTTGATGAAACTTCTCTAAATGTGTATAAGATTCAAAATTGTGTTGTGTGTGGTGGTGGGGGGGGGCTGTATTTGTGGCGACAGAAACCACTTTTTCCAAAATTGACCTTTAAAGTGGCTTCTCGTTAGCATTTTTGTTCGGTACCAATTTCGTCCTTTAAAATACTGAATTATAATGGTACTTTTCAAGAGATCTGGAGAAGTAAATCAACAACACAGTAACTCAGAGATATGTTTAGATATTAGGTTATTCGTAGTCTTTATCAGAAGATTCAAAATCAAAGTTCGTAATAATATGAGCGAGATAAATATCTTCTTGGTACTGATCAACAGCTCACATATATATTTTTATTATTATTAAAACGATATTTATACAGCGTTCATCTTCCAAAGCAGAGCAATGCTCGGGGGTGCTTTACAAAAACATCAATTGAAACAATATAAAATTCAAATGTACATAAACGTCTACATGAAAAAAATTACATACATATAGAACATGGCATTATCATATACTATTCAAAAAAAGTAGGGGATATTTGATTTTTAAGTGTTATTAAAGTCACCTAATGAAACTGACGAAGAAACAAATGACAAAATGAAATGAAGTTCACATTCATCGATTTATTCCAAATAATCATTAGACTAAGTAAGGCACAGACTGACCATTATAAGGGTAAAATGATACCCGAGGTCAAACAGCAAAGTTACCACAGCATCACAACAAAGTCAGTAACGGGTAGATCCTCCTGATCCTCTGTTTGCCAAACAAGCATTGATCCGACGTCTAAGGTCATTTTGGTCCAGATTGTCCCATTCCTGTTGCAACGCAGCAGCAAGTTCTTGGACATAGGCAGGACGTTGTTGACGTTGACGTAACCTCAGTCCAAGCATGCCCCCGACATGCTCGATGGGGGAGAGGTCGGGACTCAGTGCTGGCCAAGGTAATGTGGTGATGTTCTGTTGTTGGAGGTAACCTGTAACGATCCTGGCCCTGTGACATCTTGCGTTGTCATCCTGCGGCCATGACGTCGTGCGAACGGCACAACATGGACTGCCAAGATGTTGTCCCGGTAGTACTGGCCTGTAACACGCCCTGCAACAACATGTAAAGCCGTTCTTCCAGCAACAGTGATGCCTCCCCACACCATAACGTTAACGTCTTGGAAGCGCTCGTTTCGACGACGCCACACCCTCCTACGTCTGTCCAAAAAATCAACAGTGAACCTTGACTCATCTGAAAACATCACATTGCTCCAGCGTCGATTATCCCAGTGTTGACGATCCCTACACCAACGACGTCTTGCCTGAATGTGATGATCTCTCAAACAAGGGATCACGCGAGGACGTCGGGCGCGAAGGTGACCCCTACGCAGGCGATTCCGAATCGTCTGGCCACTCACTCTCACACCAGTGTCTGTTTGAAGACGAGCGCTGATCTGATTTGCTGTGATGACGCGATTTCTCAAGGCCAAGGTACGGATAAATCGATCCTGGGCTTGAGTTGTCGCCCTTGGTCGACCTGAGCGTGGTCTGTCCTGTACAGATTGTGTATCACGGTATTTGGACCATAGCCTGCTTATGACAGACTGAGAAACATTCATCGTCCGCGCCACAACCGCCTGTGTTGTGCCGATCTGTAGCATGCCAAGGGCACGTAACCTTTCATTTTGGGTAAGCCGACACATATCAAAATTTGTTTTCTGGTCACTAAAACAATTAAACTGATGTTTCCACCCTGGAATTCAATGCCACAATGACTGTAACATTCAAAGTCAGAGTCGTTCAAATCTTGGGTTGGACCCCCATGATGATCCCAAGCATCACCTGCATTTCATGCGGTAGCTATTGGTGCGTTTGGGCGTCACATGTAACTGGAAATGTTTCTTCTGTTAGGTTCTATAGTGACTTTTTTCGTAGTCATTTGCATATTTTAGTATTATGCCCCCAAAATCAAATATCGCCTACTTTTTTTGAATAGTATATGATAAAATGCAAGATATATAAAATCTTTTTAACTAAAAGCCAGTTTATAAAAATGTGTTTTAGTGATTGTTTGAATACTGAAATAGATTTTGCTGACCTTATGAACAAAGGGAGCTTATTCCAGAGTTTCGGTGCCTGGACAGAGAACGATCGTTCTCCGAAAGAAGAAAGATTAAAAGGAGAAAGTGGTCACTGGAGGATCTCAAAAATCTGGTTGGCGTATGTACAGTCAACTGTATCAAAAGCAGCCCATAAGTCTAACCAAATAAAAGATACACAGTGTTGATTTTCCAAAGACAACAATATATCATTATGAACCTCGGTAATGCTGTTTCTACACTTACTGTTTCAGTTATCAATTCACATTATAAATCTTTCCAGCCATACATTGCAGGGTCATCTTGTTCGATCATTGGTTTTGCAAATAAAGAAAAGTCTCGTGTTTTTTTCACCTAGAAAATCTTGGTACCATTATGTTATAGTATTAGGTAGTATGTGGTGGTATTGGGTAGTGTTGGGTATTATTGGGTAAACTGTCCCGCCGTGCATTCAGTGGTGTTGACTACCTTCCTTTTCTTTTCAAGATAACTCCAAGTTTCTAACAATGTTGAAAGAACTGGGATAGACAATGATGTTTCTGATGGCGTGTATCTTTAATCGTTCCTCTACTTTACTTTACTTTACTTTACTTTACTTTTCAATATGTATTTATGTTTGTACTTTTATGGAGATGGGGTCTATAGGCTTCTGCCTGTTCTCCAATCCAGCTTCTGTGAATAAATATTGTTTAGCAAAAACAATATATTGTTAATAAAACACACCAGTCCCAATGTTAAGAGGTTGCAGTAAGAGATTGGTTGGGCGTTTACATTTTTGGCGATCCCATCTCCACCATCCAGCTAACCTGGAGGTTGAAATGAAATGAAATGGGGTTTAACGCCCGACTGTTCTGCTCCGACTGGGCTAATTCAGACGGGCATATGCCATACAGTGTGCTATGGGGGAAATTTCGCCCGTACAGCCAATGTGTACACGGGACCTCGGTTTTTCGTCCCATTCGAACGACTAGACAGCTGTCCTTGTCAGGCCCTCCGCTCTGCACCACTGACAAGGGGAACTCACGCCGGAAAAGTTTGATTAACTTTCTCGGCCGATGCAGGGACCTCCAGGCTAATGAGCTAACAAGCCAGCGTCTTACCCACTTAGCCACGTGATCCCCTAACCTGGAGGTCCCGGGTTCAACCCCGGTATTGGCCTAGAACGTTCGACGGTATTTTCCAGCTTGGATCCCAATTGTTAGTGAGACCTGGCAATGTACAACGTATAGTCGTTCGAATGATACGAAAACCCGTTGTTCCGTGCAGGTAAAAAGAACCCTAGATAAGCTCAAATTCGAAATAGGAGGGAGTCGTAGCCCTTCTGTCGGCTGCATTGCGTTTTCCCGTCTTCACTAGTCCAGTCGTTGCAGAGCAGTAGGACGTTAAACCCCATTTCATTTCATTCCAAGCAAAAATAACGGTTCGTGTATCGCCAGACCACATAAACACGGTAAAGATTCCCTGGTAGTACTAACCCACAGGAACCACCGAGATGACAAACCGGGTTGTTTCAGTAAACGAATTCTCTTCAGATAAAAATCTAAACCTAGGGGTCATACGATCGGTGTTTGTCCCTTTGACGTCAGACATTATATAATCAATCAGCGTTGACGTTGCTAGTGATTTACCAACAGTTCATGCACAGCACGCCAAGAACTCGCCCTAACAGACCGTTTCATTGACTAATGCCTCACATCAACCAGAACGCCTATTATATAACAGCCCTTCCATATCCTATAAAAAAAAACCGAAACGAAATAGGATCTGTGTTTTAATCAGATTGGGTTTAAACTACGATAATTTAAATAAAATTTTAACATTTGATGAATTTGTTTATTTATCTTTACAACGAGACAAACGGTGGAATAAAATTCGTGTACAAAATGTCTGAAAATATTGATCAGCAAAACATAAGGCTATGATCAGAATTACAAATGGATGGATCCTCGTGGCGTGTTGAACGTTGTTACAAACAAATACCTCTCAAAATCGATAGCTGAAATGGTTTTCTCCCCCGCCAAGCTGTTCTTGATAACCAACACAGTATCTGTTTCATATCGAACTTTGAGCTGTCCGACTTTATTCTATTGCCCTTGGTTTATTTGGTCCACAAGATATGGTTACGACAGATTGTGCGTCACTGGAACAAGGTTAGCTACCCACAAACAACAAACAACAGTTTCAATGAGTCGATGTTAAGCATTTATCAATGACAACAGTTGAATTTTAAAAGTATTTCA
This sequence comes from Patella ulyssiponensis, assembly GCA_963678685.1. Classification (NCBI taxonomy): domain Eukaryota; kingdom Metazoa; phylum Mollusca; class Gastropoda; family Patellidae; genus Patella; species Patella ulyssiponensis. The sequence continues at coordinate 5,271,161 of OY783231.1, forward strand.
GGTTTAAAGTGTTAGCCACCTACATTCCACAAAAAACTAACAACAGTTCTAATTATAGTCAATGTTAACCCCCCAAAAACACTTCCTCCAAAACTTCCAAAACCTCCTCCATAACCTCTTCTTAGATCTCGACCTCGTCCTAGAACTCGACCTCCTCCTCGGCCTCCATCTTCATCGTCGTCCCTGTACGATGTGGTACCCTGTACGAGATTTCGTTACGTGTATTCAGACACGCATAGAAAACTTCGTATCAAGATCAGTTACAAATCCAGAGAAATTCTCCTGGTATTTATATCATGTTCCTGTTTCATAACTCGTTACTTAATGCATTTAAATGATTTATGAAACCATTTTATTAAAAAAAATCCTTTGTCTTAAATTGGTCGATGCAGTTAAAAACAACATTGAGGTTTTTTAAGCTTGAATGATCGAATAGTAACAAGATATCTTAACCCTTGTGCGTAAACAAGGGGTATTTTGGACCCCAACGACCATATCCTTAAAGTTTGTGAGAAATTGGTTCATAATTGTCTAGCGAGAATTTTATACATGTCACCTACTTAATGTCGAGTATAATGCTGCAAATAGAATGGACATGAGGCATGGCAACATTTATCATTTGACAAAAAACTTCGAGTATTACATTATCGGACACTGGGGTCTTGTGGACCCTCCTGCCCTTCCCTTTTAACATTTTGCCGGTTACAGGTGTCTAATCTGTTCTGCAATCGGTGCTAGCTTTGTATTAGGAATTTTTCTTACTGATGATATTGTTTTGGTTATTCTAGTAATCTAGATCTGAAAGCAAATCAAGGAACCCTACAAACCCCATTAAAAGACGATTCTACATGGAACATGACAAGTACGATATTTTTAGATTTGTATGGTTTCAAAAACATTCCTATCGCCACTGATAATACCTGAAATATTTTGTTTTAGTCTGATTGATTATTGTTCAGTCTTGATATGAAGCTGGTGTGTTCCAGACAACCAGCGGGATTAGGGTTAGGTTTTTCCGGTGTTTTCCAGGGGACCGGGCTCTGGGTTATCTATTTAGGGTGCTTTCTGGTATTGGCGCTTTGCAAAAATACATCATAATTATTATTCTTATTAAGATGGGAATACACAGCTAGGCTTAAAAATAGGAGTATTAACATTGCATGTGTCATGTTCGGTTTCCCCGGAGGTATGATTCCATTCCACGCCACTTACCCCTGGGTCTATTCATCGGGGGGGGGGGGGGGTAGTATTTAGATTATCTCCCCTCAAGGATGTGACATCATTTACAACACGCATTTTGCTGTTTCGTGCACAGATCAACGGTCCTCTCTCTAAATCGTTATCAAAGTCAGATTATTATTTATTTTTTTGAAGTAGGATTTTATAGTGTAAGCATTGAATCACTCCCATCGTATTTGACTCATTGTCAGACCTTACGCAGTTTTCAACCTCCCCAACCTTCCCCAGAACTTGAGATTTTATTTCTTAAGATTACAGCACACTCTGATTTATATACCATTTGTTTCACTGCTATCCATATTTTGTGAGGACGCTGGATAAACGAATAATTAGATATCTCCAAATGATTTGAGAACAATTAAAGTTACATTATGGGAGATAAGATAAAGAGATGGCAGTTCTGACAATAATAGTTAAAAACTAGATCGTGTAAAGGTAATTTGCTGAAAATTTCAGTCAAATTGGTCCACTATTAGCCGAGAAAAAAGCGTTTGAAATATTCACATAGCCTCGGTCATCATTACTCAAATCATTAATATAAACAGCATAGTCTTGATTATCCACTTGATTGATTTAATTATCAACGGCCATTAAGCGGCATATAGGAATTCAATCCGCTAACATCGAAGGCTAGCCTTGACTTTAAGAGTTTATTATGGTGTGGAGGCTAGCCTTGACTTTAAGAGTTTATTATGGTCTGGATATGTTAATCCATCATCGCAATCATCATCGTTATCGTCGTCGTCACCACAGCATCTTCGTCGACGACGACGTCGACAGTCATCGTCTACATCGTCACAATCATCACCATCGTCGTCTTCAGAGCATCGTCGTCGTCTTCTTGCGAACGAAGGTAAGCGTTCGGCACTTTGCCCTGGCATAGAATGCGCAACTACCAGTACTGCAGCGAATAGGAAAAGAAACATCAACTTAACAGATACCATCTTTCAAAACCTGATAGTTTTTTTTTAGTTTTTAACGTTATTTCATCTGGATTATCGCCCTTTTTTATCGGGAAATTGCACCTTAACAGCTATAACGACAGATTCACGTCACGCCATTCAGTCAGCAGACGACGGTCTCCCTAGACGGTCTACATTCCTTTGCTTCCATGTATTCAGTTTTGTTTGTTTCTGTGACGGTTGTAATGTGTGTTCAATCCTCTACTTTATTGATTTAGTGCATTTAGTTTTTGGAACTAGGCCTACTTCTTTGATACATTTAACGGTGTGGTTACTTGTATAACGGAAGTTATATAACAATATATGCTTGCATTCATAATTCTTGCAACATATGACAGATCATGACGCATACTGACATTATATTATTATTTCCTTGGGTTTTATTCCCAATTTGTCTTCAAATATGAGTGAAGTCTGTGTCACCACAGGCCCGGGACTGTACAGCGCAGTGGACGCTTACGGCTAGCCCCCGGACCCATTCACTTTTCTTGAATTGTTTATGTTTGTGGTCTCTGAGTATGATGTCTTGTCTGTATATTTGTTTTTATGTAGAATTGTGTGTGGTGCAGTCCCCCTGCACTTACTATTTGAGGAAAATATCCTGTACGAGACTTCTTAACGGGTATTCAGCCAAGCAAAGAGAACTTCATATCAAGACCAGTTTCGAATCCAACGAAACTCACGCAGAAATCTAGAAATTCTCCTGGTATTTATATCCTGCTTTTGTTTCATAACTCTATCGTAGTGTATCTTTGTATATTTTTATTACTACTTAGTTTAAGTCAAAATAGCAATTGACCAATGTCCGAATTGATATCTCTCTATTCTTTCAAGTCTTTTACTGTTTAGGCTTATACTTAACGATATATAATTGACAAATGTTTAAATTGATATCTCACTAATCTTTCAAGTCTTTTAACTGTTTGGGTTTATACTTAAAATAGCATTATGCAAGAGCAACATCTGCTTATTACAGGTCTTTCTTTAGTCCTAAAATGTTATCTAAATAATCAGTTAGACATTAATTAACATATCCAGACCATTATAAACTCTTGATGTCAAGGCTAGCCTTCGATGTTGGCGGATTAAATTCCTATATGCCGCTTAATGGCGGTTGATAATTAAATCAATCAAGTGGATAATCGAGACTATACTGTTTATATTAATGATTTGATTAATGATGACCGAGGTTATGTGAATATTTCAAACGCTTTTTCTCGGCTAATAGTGGATCAATTTGACTGAAATTTTCAGCAAATTACCTTTACACTATGCAGTTTTTAACACGCGTTCTTGCTATGTCCATATCTTCTCCTGTATTTATACACCTGTTTCCTATTTACAATTTAACATTTCTTATAAATATCATTATATAATTATTTTGATCCTAAGCTTGTATATATAGGATAATAACCTATCCGAGGTTTAATTGTATAGGATATTGACCTTTTCGAGTAGAAATAATCGAAATGTGAACGGAAAGAACATCCTGAAAGATATCTTGGAAATGGAGTATGGATAACTGATTTAAATATGCCGATAAGTACGCCGTCTATTTCGGTCCTGAATGCTACAAACTGTACCATAACAATTTTTGATTGTCAAAAGAGTAAAAATTTATTTCTGTGTTCTTTGTGTTATTTCGATCGTCTACGGTTGATATGAGTCGAATATATTGATCTGAGATGACGTCATTAGCGGTTGATATGAAGCGAATATATCGTGCTATGATGACGTCATGACAGGTTGTTATGAGATATAACTGCTATGGACAACACAAGAAAAAACTACCGCCAGTTGTATATAAATGTTCTATATTCTACTGTAACTTTAGCCTGGTGACCGGCTTGCCCTAGCAATACCTATCTCGTTATTGTGACCGTTAGCCAGTTTTTGACACTCGTGTATTAAAAGAAGAATTTTAACTTTTTATCCCAGTTTTTGTCGTTAGTGATGGAATAAGCTACAACCCCCAGAAAACAACAGCACGTCGACAACTCATTACAATATGCATTTGAATGATTTATGAAAATGTTTTGGTTTTAAATGAATTTCGTTACAATATATCAAAGAACGACATTTCTTTGTCCTAAATTGATTGATATCATTAAAAACAACCTTGAAACCGATAAAAAAAAAATATGCTTGAATGATTGAATAGTTTGGCAACAAAATACAACAAGATAAGATTAAACAAAATCAAAAAGTATATTTAGATATATTTTCTTTTAACCGATTTGAGACAAAGAGTAAGACAAGAGACACTGACTTTAATTTATTCGTGTAATTTGCCGTGTTCTACATCATTGACTCGTTATGAGGCATAGTGGGAAAGTTGGTAAGACGCTGTCTTGCTAGTCTGGAGGTCTCCAATGTCCGAGAAAGTTCAACCACATTTCCCGGCGTTGTTCCCCCAAGTTAGTGATGCAGGGCGTAGGGCCTGACATGGACAGTTGTCTAGTCGTCCAGGTGGCACGAAAAACCGAAGTCATGTGTACACATTGGCGTGCACGTAATATATCCCCTGGGCAGTTCGCTATAAGAGTAGGCCGTGGTGCCGCTGTCCGGGCACAATTACCCTCATAGCACACTGTATGGCGTATGCCTGTCTTCATCAGCCAAGTTCGGAGCAGAACAGTAGGACGTTTAACCCTATTTCATTTCATTCCTTTACGTAACACGATAAACCATATGCGTACGATCCAGAGGTGTGCGTGTGTGTGTGTGGGTGGGGGGGCAATGTGGGTGGAGGGGGCTAACCCTTTATCATCTAGTGGGCAAAATAAAGTGCCCGAAATATAATTTTAATTTTCTTTTAATTAAATAACGTGAATTTGTACTGAATTGATTTTGCATTAAAACATTCTGTCTGGGGCGACTGTTCTGTGCGACATTTTGCGAGCATCGGTTATTAGAGAATGGAGCTGCAACAGTCTGTTTGGTTGATTGAAATTCATGTCGGCATAGATATTGATTTCGGTTGTAAAACTATTGACAATTTTTAAGTTACTTAACCCATTAGCTAGATTGCAAACAAACGCTTTGAAACCCCGCGACGACAGTAACAGATTGATTTCTGGTCAGTTAGCTAAGGCCACAGTGGATCACAGTGGAGTGTCCGTATTCACAGGCTGGAATAGCAGGAAGGTGCATTTGGAGCCATCACGTCTGTAAACAGGAATTATTTTGGGGGCATTTCCGGTCTACACCCTTAACATTTACTGGACCGCCTTGAAGCCTATATGACGAAGATTTCAATATTGCTTTACACAATGAGGGGGTTGGGATGGCTTAGTGGTCTAGAGTGCCGCGCTTCGACCTCTAGCTGGCCGGTCACCTCTGGCTTGCGGCTGTGGTTTCGATCCCTGGCGTGAGCGTATGTGGCATGGAGATAGGGGCGCCTTCTCAACCTCGTGGGTTTCCTCCGGGCACTCCGGTTTCCTCCCACTGCTAAAGAACCCTACGCGCAAGCGAATTATTGAAATAAAATTGAAACCATATGTTAGTCCCAAAATGACCTAGTTTGTGTCGAGTGGACGTTAAACCCCATTTCTCTCTCTCTCTCTCTCTCTCTCTCGCTTTACTCAATGGGATTTATTGGGCCTATGAAGACGTTCTACTCGAATTCCATGGCCAAGAGCTGTAATAATGTAATTTGAATGCATATAAACTGATTTGCATTCAATCGTTTTCGTTTTTACTGAAATTGAATTGTATGGCGGTCTTTGGCGTTTGTGTATTATAGTCTACACTTGTATCAGTTAGTAATTTTATTTTGCTGAAAGTCATATAACTTATACCAGATATAATAAATAAATACATAAATAGATAAATACATAATATGTAACGTAAAGGTGTTAATGGTACGCGAGTTAGAAAAGTGTAAACAATTCTAGGGAAGAATAGCTTCTAGAAAAGATTGACATTGAATAAATGATAAATGTGTATATTTTGCTAATGAGTTTAAAGTAACTGGTGACGTGGAAAGCATAATATCTAAAAATATAAAAAGGAATAAGTTGTTCTCTTATATAATGGAAAACAGAGTAAAAATGATATTCATATTCGACGCTATTTAAAATGCATAAATCACAAAATCTATCATTGTTTACCCCATTCAACGAGTCGCTTTATACAAAATCAATGATGATCAAAAGCATCTGGCACGTGATTCTTGTGCCAAATTTTTAAATTTTCATTTTGTCGTAAATATTGGATATCAGAAGATCAACTTTTCACGATAAGATAACAACATCAATGTTGATTTAAGTCGAAGACGGTGGATGATACTGAGTTAGAGAACTGGCTACTTGAATAATCAACTTTCAGCCACAATATGTGAGTGTTGTAGTCTCCAATCATTTTATTGTTCGTCAGAAATAAGGATCAAAACATTATAAGCGTGCGACAAATTCAAGTATATTAATTACAAAGTTAAGGCATTTCGTCAGAAAGAGGGATCAAACATTATAAGCGTATAAAAAAAATTCAATTATATTATTACAGTTAGGGCATCGGGCATTTTTTTCTATAAAATAGGGAAAAATAATTACTGAATACAAGTTAACATTTACGAATAATAGGTCATTGGCTAAATTATCCGGTCTTTTATATTATCATGAACAAAGTTTAAGGGAGGTAACTAGTCTTAAAACAAGACATCGATGCCTATGAATTTAATTTAAAAATTGTCATTTCTGAAAATATATTTGCATTAATATTTCATATAATACATTTGCATTTCATAAAATACATTTGCATTTCATAAAATACATTTGCATTGACATTTCAGAAAATACATTTGCATTGACATTTCAGAAAATACATTTGCAGTGCCAGTTCAATAACCAACACTCTTTAATTTTAAATTTTGTAATTTATCTCTTTATTTCCATATCTATATTTTTTAAAATGACGATGCGTAGGACGACAGTTTGTCACAGCACCTGATATCAGTTGAAATGTCAATTAAATATACATTATGCAAGAGCTAAATCTTCCCATTGCAGGGCTTTCGTTAGGCCTGAAATGTTATATAAACTATTAATTAGACATTATTAGCAAAGCAAGAAAAATAATCATCTCTTGAGGGCATCGGATACGCGAGATTTTAATTAGATTAGAACGGTTCATCATTTAAAACTTTAATTTAAAAATTGGAAAACGAAGCTAAATTTCGAATATACCAGTGCACACATCTTGTCAAAAAAGAATGAAATAATTTGAATGAAATTTTATATATTTTCATTTTGCATGATCTGTTTTGGAGCTGTTATAGTAGGAATGGTCAGCTCATTATCTACATACTACATGACGTATCTTTCACGCTTTCTTGAGTCAACTGGCGTGGTTTCGAATGTCCGGATGTACGTGGAAAGGATTAGGGTCGCCTGTCCAATCTCGTGGGTTTCACCGGGTATTCCGGTTTCCCCCCACTGTTAAAGACCCCTACGCGTAAGTGAATTAATGAAATAAAATTTAAACCATATGTTAGTCCCGAAATGACCTAGTTTGTGTCGACTAGACGTTAAACCCTACTTTGCTCTCTTTAACGCTTTCAATAATAAGGGCGATAATCCAGATAACTATTAAGGAACAAATAAGAATTATTCTACTGTCATATGTAGACGAAATGAAAGATTCCAAATTTCTTTTAAGAAACGTAGATTTTATTTTTAAAAAATAAACAATTCTTTATCGTTTCATTTTGTTAAAATCGCTATAAAGTGACGGGTAGTTTACAGCTTCGAGGCCAAATGTGTCCATTTTGTCGAAAATACCGACATTATTTATATCCAAGTCCGGAACAGAGGCAGCTATCGTGCCCAAATTTCCTTTATTTAATTAAATTACAGAGGCATATTCACGTCTATCTATTGTAAGTGTTTTACCGCTGGTAGTTGTTATGTTATCAACGTATCGGAAGGTTTAGTTTAGACTTTTGGTTATTTTGTAATCAGCTTTTCTTTAATGTCCCTGAAAATAGAATTCATATCGACATCAATCTTCATTTGGCGTACACGACTTGACCTCGATGTATTTTGCCACGGGTTTAGCTTATGTAGATTACTTCTAAAAAAAACATCTTCGCCTGCCCGGGGTATGAATACAAAATTATACAAGCATCTATATGCTCTGCATAAACCACTTAAATTATAAAAATGACAGAGTATATTTGAATTCTGTAAAAATCACATCACGATCTTGTTATATACATAAATTACCCTTTTTATACCTTTTAATCTGTTGGCTTTCTGAAACTTATATTTGTTAAAATCTTGAAATTTAAGCATATCCTTGATGGGGCCACGGTGAATCAGTGAGGAGTTGTACGTGACAAAGAGTAGAGTTTCCTTGTTACACTCTTCCTAGTGCATAATCATCTGCCGATAACGTAGCCAAATTGTGAAGAACGTCTTGAAGATCATTAATGTGAAATAAGAACATCAATGGACCCCCCTGTTACACCTGATGAAATGTAATTTTTGATGAAATTGAATTATTTATAAAAACTCAACGAGTCCTACCCGCGACATAACTTCACAGTAATTAAATTTTGCAGTCTGAAACCCCATATTGACCCCATTTCAATATTAAGCCCGGCCCAAAGGGAATATCAGTAATTAAATTTGGCAGTCTGAAACCCCATACTGACCCAATTTGTTGAGCAGTATTAGAGATTGATCCAAAGGAATTAGTTAATGATTCAGCCTTATCGAAATTTGAGTAAGCAATCCTTCAATTAGGAGCCAGAAGTGGGGTAATATCGTTTGATACCGTCTGGCATAACGGTTTCCTTATATTATTCCAACAATTTTGATTGTCTTTTCATTGGGATTAAAACAATTTGCAAGTTTCTCGCAACCACAATGTTTTTTTGGGTAACCTGTTTCTGGTTTAGTTGTATTTTCAAAATTAATTGATGACTTCATATAACCATTCCGTTGAGATACGTGAACGAGTTGTCTACAATAATCAAACAATAAATGAACACGTGACATTTTACGACAACATTTGTAACATTGCAGTGCCTAACCGTTTTCACACAATATTTACTCTTTAGTTAAAAGTAGTTGAATAAGAGAGTCAGTTATATTACAATAAGTGACCACGCCACATTTTTCGAGAACAATTGTAACTGTACAGTTTCCAACCGTTAGACAATTTGGAATTTTACTTGTAGGTATTCCACAGTTGATGGTTATTTTATCATGCTTTGGTGTGTGAACTTGTTATTTAAACATGATTATAGCGAAATGCATATCCAATAAGAATATAATGATTATTTTTATAATTTAATAAAAATAAATCGTAGCTTGAAATTGTAATCTTTAATCAATAATAGGAATCTTTTGAATTCTGAACTTGAAATATTTTTTCTATTTGTAGACCATGTTTAATACTATAGAGGTAACTTTTGTTCTATAAATGTTGCCTTGTTTACTATATTGAAGTGGTTAAACAATTAGGTTACAACGAGAAATCGGCTAAGTGGGTATTTTGCAAGATTCAATTGCTGAAAGTAAGGTACTATCGTGCAGTCATCTCGTGCACAGATAAGTCCAATGAAATAGAATGATGTTCACATAAAACGGTGCCGATATGAAACACTTTCCCAAAAATGGTAATTGCCCTGTACGACCTTTGTAGTTGGAGTTTCGTGTATTTCACATATAAACATAGTTATAAACCAACAAAGTGTTCCAGAGTCAGTCGAACTTTGCAGTTTTATATACAGCGTGAAAGTCCTGTCTAGATACGTGTCACCCTCGTGTCACGGGCAGTTTTCTGGAAGTTTCTGAATAAAGTCACATCTGCCTCCATATTGTCACACGTGTACTTTTTCACGTATTAGTTTAGTCTGGCATATTGTAATAGTTAGGGCCCGGTATTTGACTTGACACTAAACTGGGTGTTGGTTGTAATGGGACCAACCCTATGACCAGCATCAACAATTATTTCAGATTGGATACCAACTAACACAAGTGTAAAGCTGCACTACTTTGTTTCACGGTAAACGATGGAGAGATAAAAGGTATGCCAACACAAACTGATTTAAACACTTATTTAATAAACTTTTAACATTTTATATACCTATCGTCCTTCTTGGGGCTATTCATAAATAATATCATTGCATAGAGATGGAAACCATACTACAATTAATACATATTTACATAGTAACACTGGTTTTAATATGTTAGCTTACTTCATTTCAAGCTTAATACTAAATCAACTCAGATGCCATCAACAAATCCAGGGAGTAGACGCTTGGCACAAACTAGATCATTTCGGGACTAACATATGGTTTAATTATGTTTCAATAATTCGGCTGCGCGTATGGTTCTTTAGCAGTGGGTGGAAACCAAGGGACTCGGCGAAAACTTACGAGGTTAGACAGGTGTAAGTGGAAAGATTGCAAAATCGTATTCTAAAATACAGAAAGAAGGTTCGATTCTCCTTCTTCTTGTCTACTATGTCACCTTAGTTGAAGCAGACGTTATAAATTCGAGATATCAGTAGTAGCACGTGTGAGATGTTTTAGTATGTGAAGGGTAATAACTTATTCATAGCACACTTTATGACGCATGCCCGCCTTCATTAGCCCAATCGCGTCAGAACAGTAGGGCGTTAAACCCCATTTCATTTCATTTGTACTTCCCGATTCTTATGCAGTTAGTGCAAATAGGACGACATTTTGAACGAACTGTGATATATTGCATTCTGTCACAATCACATCACGATCTTGTTATATGCATAAAATATCTATGTTTTTATACCATTGTCTCTGTTTATTCCCTGATGCGTTTAAACATGTCAACAAATGCAAGTTCAAGCACTCTTCGTCAATTTACATGCAAATGGGCACTCTGGGAATTGGCGCGTGCATTGTTTACATAAGGCGTTTTTACCCACAACTACTTAAAACGTCTTCATATATTTTTCTAATACAGAAAAAAGAGTTAACGAATTAAGTCGCATCGATGTAGCGGCCTAGCGAATATTAACTGTTGATCAGTGGGAAAAGGGGGTAAGGGAGAAAGAGGGGATTCCTATACATAGAGAAACTACGTGAACAATAATTACTAATCTTAAACATACATTATGCGAGAGCTAAATCTGCTTTGTGTACTGAATGAATGACATCCTAAAAATTGAAGTACTGGAAGGCCATAAATTTTAAGGGTAAAGTTCATGACCGTGTTTCAAAAAACTTAAACTAAAATCACTAAAAAATATTTTAACTAAAATCAAAATGAAATTTGATCGATTGTAACCTAAAATGCTATTTTAATAGATTTTAGTCCAAATAAAATTAACGCTTCGGAACTGAAACCTGTTGCCAGGTTGAACTAACGGTTGCATTACCAAAGGGGGAGTTTCAAACGTTGTAGAAATATTTGTACATGGTCTGAGAGATAATATAAATGACTCTCCCCCCCCCCCAAAAAAAAACTTAAGAGAAACACATATGGCATGGTTTTCGTAGATGTCGGATGCTCTCATCAACCATATTCAGGGATATAATTAACCCAGAAACATGCTGCACAGACCTTAAGTTTATAAAGGGGGACAACTCTGCACTGTTACATCAAAAAATAGTAATTTTGTTCTGAAATTCTTTTTTTTTGGGGGGGGGGGGGCGTATTCCTTCATTTAAATATGTACCCAGTGATAAGTGGTTCTTTGTTTGATATGCCATGAATCCCGTACCACAAAACGTATTGACGCGAATTCAAATTTATATTCGTAACTTGGTTTGGGGTCCCTACCGCCGATGACCTGATCTCCTGGAAGATGAGTAAAGCAAGGCAAGCACAAAATGTGCAAGAAATTATTTATCAATTTCTTCTTCATCTATTGAAACGTGATGCCGTCTATATGATTTCTAATGTGCAAGAAATTATTTATCAATTTCTTCTTCATCTATTGATACGTGATGCCGTCTATATGATTTCTAAGGCACCTGAGGGTGCATCTCAGTTACTGAGCAACTGTTGTTAAAGTAAAGGTGATTTCCTATAATCGTGAATATGACAGTGATGAGACAAATGAAGGAATCGAGCGTCGTAATCGCGAAAATATATTAGATAATAGCGTGTAAGATATAACTAAGATATTAATTATGTGGGCGTGACCTGGAAATTTAAGTCAATTTCCTGGCATTGAGTTCATTGATGGGAACAAATAAGACTATATAAAAGATCGGGATCATGAGGAGGCCTTTGTAAAATCTGTTTGCCCACGACCCACTAACTACTGGTACTATACTAACTTGGGGATTCAGTATTGCCGTGGATATGAAAGTGATAAGATAGTATAAGACCTCAGAGGACGGACGGAAAGATGACACTAATGGCGCCGAGCGTCGGAGACACGAAAACATTTCATATAGCGACTTATCATAACCGGGTTTTTAATCTTTTGGAATTGGGCCTGAGGAGACTTTGTCCCAAGAGGGTGCGTACACGGTGTCATGGAAATAGAGTAAGGTAAATATCATCCATCTTGGATTCTATCATATTTTATCAGTTAACAACGTAGAATATATCTTCAAAAGACCCTTAAAACATTAATTTATATAGAGCGCAACACCTAGTAACTCACTTTTTATTTATCAAAAATGGGTTACGACCAAATTTGTAGTTACTAGGATATGTGCTTCTTGTTGTACTAGATATTCCAATCTTTTGATTTTTTAAGCAGCTCCACCCATGACACACCCTAGCAACTACATTCATTTGCCTAGTATGCCATAGAAACTCAATAGTAAAATCAATGGATAAGCTGGGGTTTAATGTTCATTCATTACGTTTTCCTTTTGTTTCTCAAAATATGCAAAAAGTGAGTTACTAGGTTTTGCTTTTTGACGTAAAGCGCGGTGATTGAGCAAAGCTCTTTTCCGTTGCACAGGAGCGTGACTTAAACTGGGCAAAACAGACAATGCGCATGTCAACTTACAAAATCTCGCCCAATCGAGATAAGGCGTCGCATAGAACTATTTCTGTGAGAAGAACGCTAGATCGGAGACGGTCCTGCACTCCGGCACATATTAGCACATAAGTGGATTGTGGTAAATTTATAAATTATAAATTGACTACACTAACAAGACAACATCAAACGATACAAAATAAAAAAAATCCCGTAAACGTCTGTTTAATTAGAATGTTAACGTTTTTCACCGAACATAATTGTTTAGAAATTACAATAAAACTCACAGTATAAATCACTTTATGTCATTCATTTTATATTAATATGTCCTTCATGACACATTTTTGTCTATTTTAAGGTTCCAAAAAGGTCAACCATGCGCCATGTAAACATGATCCCACTTTCAGTTTCTGGCAATTTGTATGTCATTAAAGTGACAATTTGCTTGTTGAATAATCGTTTCCCGCGCTTATAAAAGTCTAAACATGTGTTATTTATAATTTTTAAATGTTATAATATGTCAAACAATTGTCCTACTTGTCTGACAGTGATTCATGTGTTGGTATTATGAAATAAAACGAAGTGTGGTTGAATATCAAATGAAAACACAGTTTAGGAGCAGAATAGTAGGACGTATATAGAATTGCAGCTGCCAGGAGTTGTTTTAAGCGACCGCCAATGTGTATATCTGAACGATTATACTTACGTTTTGCCTTGCTAGGCTTTCCACCCTGCACCAGTTACAAGAAAACGAAAATGAAATAAAATTGAGATTAACGTTCCACTCCGTACTGGGCTAATGAAGACTGGCATGCGCAATACAGTGTGCATCTCTGACAAGGGGGGACCACGCCGGAAATCTTGATTAACTTTGTCGGCCAATAGCGGGAGCGAACAAGCGACCTCCAGGCCAGCAAGTCAGCGTCTTACCCACTTAGCCACCGTGATGTTTTGGTGTATAAGGTTTAATACGTGTGTATTAGGGACATCTATATCCAACAAAATATTAGCACCACCGTAAAGCTGAACTACTGTGTTACACGGTAAACGACGAAAAGATTTCAACACTGGATAAATAACCTTTTAACGTACCTATCGCTTGTTTCAATTGTGAATTTTATGTTCAATTTCTACAATTGAGTAGAACTTTTCCTCTAGAAACCCATTGTTAAATTACTTAATTGTGGTTCTCTGCCTTGGTACCCATCGCTATACCAAGAATCTGTTTGTAATTTGTTTCGCCAAATGTAAAAGTGTTACAAGGCAGAGTGGTTAGTTTAGTTTAGAGGATGCTGTTATTTGAAATTCTCTCGTGACTGAATTCGTGTACCAATGGTAAAAATGTTTATTTTGTCTTAAATATTAGATTTTGGAAGCCCATCTTTTCCCGGTAAGACCAAAACATCAGTGTTGATTTAAATTGACAAAAAATCGTATTTTCAATGTCGAAGACTTTGGATGATATTGATTCAGAGATCTACCTATTAAAAGATTGAGATGTAGAGTCCCCTGTCCATCCTATGAGGTTTCTCCGGTCCCCTCCGACTGCTAAAGATCCCTACGCTCTCTCGCTCTCTCTCTCGTAATGGTTGTGGGGCTTACAGCTGGTAGATTTGTTTATAAGTTAGTAACATGTGTCAATAGATTTGGGAATTTAACACCTAAAATATATATAAACAAAAGACAAAGTCGGATACCTGACCAGTTCTGGAAGACCTGTTTATTAATATGGTACAATTTTATTTCAAGAAATCACTCGGGCGTACCATTCTTCTTTAGCAGTCGAGTGAAACCGCGGGACGTAGAAGCATGGGCTCGAAGCCATGCCATTTGACTCAATGACTGAGCACGCAACAGGATTGACATATATCATATCAAATAATCCAAGGAACAGCGTCTGCGCCCTGAGCTATGAAATACAGATAAAAATAACACACACTGTAATGACGTAAATATATTCTCTCCAGGCACAATATCTTGCTTTTAGTTCCCTTCTTCCACCCAAATCTCTACTTTAGTTGACCACTTTCACCCACCCAAACCTCCCCTTTAGTTGACTGCTTACACGCATCCAAATCTCCCCTTTAGTTGACTACTTACACCCACCTAAATCTCCCCTTTAGTTGACTACTTCCACCTAAATCTCCCCTTTGGTTGACTACGTTTACCCAATTTTCCCCTCAAGTTGACTGTCCGCACTTAATTCCTATTTTTGGTTGACTACTTGCGTCCAATTCCTCCCTTAGGATGACTACGTCCGCGAACTGTAGACCGACAGCCTCAGTTTAGTATGGAAACTTCATTGTTAATGTATTATAACTGTCTGACCTCTGTTGACCTAAACTAGATTTTACTGGCTACACAGTTTATTAATAACTATTAATGTATTTTTAACTGTTACAACTGACATCTGGGTATTTTTATTGTGACAATATATCACATGTATTGTATTCTATTATATCAAAATGTCCGATGGACAGTTTAGTAAGTCAGATGGGTTTTTTTTCTTTGTTTTTTTTAAAGAAATAAATTAAATGTTTAACATGTCTTAATAATTTACATGGCTGAACTTTTTCTGCGATCTGTCAATTTTTACAATTGTTACCGCTACCTGAAATAATTACGCTTTGACCAATTATCACAGTTGTTTTTTTTATGATTTCGTCAGCTTAACACTAAAATGATAGACAGATCAGCTTTCTTGCGTGGACAATTTCCTTTTTACTTGCCTTTTTACTGCCTATACAAATACGCTCCCAGCCTACCGTGGCGATGCGTCATTTTCGCCAAAATATCAAAACTTTCAACGACTTAATGCATGTGTCCAGATTGATTATTTAATACTTATTTAAGAAAAATCAAAACATCAACTTAGCCTTAAACAAGGAATAACACTATTTAGTTTGGTTTAATAAAAAATATCAAATTAAAACAAATTTTAGTCCTCAAGAAGCTCATTGCAATGTGTTTTTATCAAATTCGAGAAGATTCGACCGCATGGCCGATTGTCAAAAAAAAAAAAAATTTGACAGCCGGAAAATTTGTCCAAAATCAGAACAATTGTCGACCACTTTGGCGTTGATCAACCTTCTACTGAACTGTAAATGTTCAAGCTTTCTATAAAACCGCAAAAATACAAATTTCATCCACAAATAAGTGAGAAAATCACGATTTCGTACCTCGTTTTTTAACCGCGAACTTTTCCAAAAATCTTCGTGGAAAATGGACGACCTAAACGCCGTTTACGACAATGACAGCATATGAAGTGATGACGTCAGCACAAAAAAACTTCGTAGTTCGTACCGGTTGCGGAAACTCTCTATTGTCCTGACTTGGGTTCAATCGGATTTTAATTTAAATAAAAAACGATTCTAGAGGCGGGTTTGTTACAAGACAATATTTCAGTAAAGCATATGTTTGTAGACACTGAACGCAATTGAACCAGTTTTGAACTGATATTTTTATATTTTTATTACAGATTCATCTGTTACGTTGTTGTAGTTTTCAACTGATTCCTGTAGCACCAAATGATGCAATGGGACAAAAGAAAGGCTATTCACTTTAATAACAAACCAGCGGATGACTCGGCGCTGCACCAGCTGAAAGTGGTATGACTTTGAAATTAACGCCACCTAACCTATGTTGCATCCCGGTACGATAGACCTCTGTAAACCACATTTCTGCTTCGGGAGTCGGAACAGCTTTGATGCAGCTGTCATCGTTGAACAGACAAACGACAGTCACGCATATTAGTATAGTTGCAAGCGTACGTAACTAACGTACGCAAATTAAATGGTAGCTGGCTTTTTTTCGCACGTATACAATGAATGGCCATTTTGCTCAGTAATCCCAGCCGGAATTTGGCTGTTTTCTAAAAGAATTGCGTTAAAGTTTTAAATTTGTGTTTAGAACTGAAATAAATGAACTATTAGTCAATCCCTACGCTAAAAACAATTACAGAATTGGTTGTGTATATCTGAAATAGACACGACCGAAGCACAAAATAGTGCCAATATACCGACGTCCAATCCAGAGTTGTAGATGTTATTTTTGTGAAGAAGCGATGAGATGTTATGGCTGTACGGATTATACAGTCCTGTGTCTTGTAATGTTTATAATGATCTTAATGATGGCGTTGACATTTTTTTGTTGATGTGACCTCATGACCTGAAACGTGTAGATAACGTCATATGGATATCTTGGCTATTCATTGTGTCACAGTCACTTCTCTGCAGGTAGGGTGAGGCTGTCGTTTAGATTGAGATGCAAGGTGGCTGCACTACACATCACAGATAATAGTAAAGATGCAAGGTGGTCGAAATACATGCAAACAAAACCATAACACATGAGCTACCTGGACACAGAACACAACATACAAACGATAGACAACAGATATCCAATCATGTGAATGGATCCAGTGGCCAGTTATACACTCCTGATCCCGTAAATGCTGCAACGATTTACAAGACAGGCATGCACACTGGAAGTAATGCGACCGGTCAGTTACTTTAATTTTGGGTGAAGGCAATGACCTATGGCTACTTGCCCTGTTTTTTATTCATCCAGCAAGACCAAGTGATTTTGGCGGCAGGATACGTTTACATCAAATAATGATTTATGGGAAATCTTTTTTTTCCAGAAGAGTGTTTGATGTTTTGACCACTTGTCAGATGATGTTGAAGATCGATCTGTATGTGATGTATTGGAAATCATTTTGTCCAGAAGAGCGTTTGACGTTTTGACCACTTGTCAAGTGCTTTTGTAGATCTGGACATGTTATTTTAAATAGACAAATCGACTATCAGGACCAACATTAAGTAGTTATAAACAACCATTCAATAACATCTTATGACGTAAATATAACGAAACGAAATAGTATAAAAGAAGCAATATTCCTACATGTTTAACACAAAATTCCCAGTGTCGTTGGACCTGATCTTATTTCTGAAGAAGTTTTCTCGATTTGACGTACTAGACCTGGAGGATTCAAGAATGGTCGCTTCTAATGTGTTACTTTTCGCACTTTTTTGGGCGGTTTTAGCAGTGAACTTGGCTCGGCCATCGCACTTCAAAAAGATTCACTCTCTGATAGAAACCGCGAAACGTAGTTCCAGCAAAGACAGAAACAGCAAAGCCAATGAAACCAGAAGAAGGCAGGAAAACAACATAAGCGACGAATGGGAAAAGGGTAGTGACAGTGAAGATAACAACGGCAAAAGCGGCGAAGATAGTGATGGCAAAAGCAACGAAAATAGCAAAAGCAATGAAGACGACAATGGCAAAAGCAACGAAGATAGCAACAGCAAAAGCGACGAATACGGCAACAGTAACAACAGAAGAAATAGCGACGAAGGCAACGACAGCAATAACAGAAGCGACGAAGATAGCAACAGCCGAAACAACGACAAAAGCGGCGACGACAGTGACATCAGCGGCAGAAGCGATGAAAACAGCAAAAGTAGCGAAGATAGAGACAGCAAAAGCGGCGAAGACAGCGATAGCAACAGCAAAAGCAATGAAGACAGCAACAACAGACTTGACGAAAACAGCAACAAATTAAGCGACGAAGACAGTGACAGCAACAGCAGAAGCGACGAAGACAGTGACAGCAACAGCAGAAGCGACGAAGACAATGACCGCGACAGTAGGAGTGATGAAAACAGCAACAGCAGAAGCGACGAAGACAGTGATAGCAAAAACAGAAGCGACGAAGACAGTGACAGCAACAGCAGAAGCGACGAAGACAATGACCGCAACAGTAGGAGTGATGAAAACAGTAACAGCAGAAGCGACGAAGACAGTGATAGCAACAGCAGGTGGGGCGAAGACGGCAACAGCAGAAGCGACAGCAACATCAGAAACGAGGTAAGACGCCATAGAGGATGTGGTGGTCGTCATTATAGAGGCCGAAATAGCGACGAAGGCAACAACAGTATTGGCAACAGCAGAAGCGATGAAGACAGCGACAGCAGAAGCAGCGAAGAAAGCGGCAACAGAAGCGACGAAGACCACAGCAGTAGAAACGACAACGAAAGCAGCAATAGCAGAAACAAAGAAGGCATCAACACTGAAAACAACAAAAGACGTAGACATACGAAGACAGGCATAAGAAGAATAGTGCACTGGTAGACAAGGGTTGTGTCACGTGTACAACGATGGTAGAAGGATATATGCCAAAATGAAATTTGATCTCTTGGTAATTTATGATGAATAATGATGGTAAATGTCTATAAATGATTTAAATTAAAATACATGTTGTTACATCTAATTGGTTCTTTTAGCGCTTTAGCACGCACCTGTTGTGGTGCTCTGTTCTCTATATCCTGTAATTTGAAGGATGCCTGTTATTTTGATCCCGGTCTTGGCTCAGAGAGTACATTGGGATTTCCAGCATGTTCTGCACTTCTCAGGGGAGCCGGGCGGGTTGACTAACAAAGAACAGGGTCTAGTCGGTTGTAGGACACCAAAGAACGAGTGCACGTAAAATCATTCTTCACAGTTCGAATTGGAAATAAGAGTAGTCGGTACCGCCGTTTCGCCACCCCCTCCCATGCTCCCAACCCATAGCGCATTGCATTGCGTATAGCCTGTATTCATTTCTTACGCAAAACCCAATTTCATTTCAAACAACATGCGTCCACATTAAAAGCGGGTATAGGAAAATAATCCCCCCCCCCCTTAATCCCAATTTCTTATGTCCACAATTATATGTTGGGTTGATTTTTAAGGATTTTTTAAGGACGAATGGGGTTTATATCAGGTGATTTTTGTAAAGTATGGCGAGGATAATATTAAGAACCCCTAGTTATAGTGCTATAGAATCCCCTGCAAACTACCATATTGTGAGGGGTGGATAGCCTGTCATTGAGTCAACTGGTTTCGAATCCCTGGTTATACGTGACAAGGAGTAGGGTCGCCTGTCCAGCCTCATGGGTTTTCTCCGGCTACTTCGGTTTCCTCCCACTGCTAAAGACCGCTACGCGCAAGAGAATTATTGAAATAAAATTAAACCATATGCTAGTCCCGAAATGACCCAGTTTGTGTCGAGTGGACGTTAAACCCCATTTCTCTCTCATCATATTATGAACGATATATTTCTATTAGAAATAGCAGTCCATAAATGGCTCTATTCTATTCAATACGTACAAAGATATGACGCATTGAAAATTGGTTCGATCTTTTCTCCTTCGTATGCGGGGATCACGTTGCTAAATGGGTAAGGCTCTGGCTCGCTAGCCTGGAGGTCGGTATTCGATCCCTGTATTGGCCGAGAAAGTTAATCTAGATTTACCGGCATCATTTCCCCTTGTCAGTGATGCAGCTTTCTTGTCGTTGGGGTCGGACGAAAAATCGAGGTCCCGTTTACACATTGGCGTGCACGTAAAAGGTCCCTTGGCAGATGGAATTCAATATAAGAGTAGGCCGTAGAGCCACTTCCCGGGCAAAATGTCCTTCATAACACACTGTATGACGTATGCCCGTCTTCATTAGCCCAGATTAGGAGTAGAACAGTAAGATTTTAAACCGGTCATTCCATTTCATTTCCCGCACTCTATTTTAACCGTGCCGAAATTGGTGTGCCTGTTTTGAATCCGATGTCCAACCCTGCGTAACTGAAATGATTAAGTTAAAGGGGGCCATTGCTGCTAGTGTGTATATAGTAGTAAGTGTGAATATAATAATAATATCAAACCAACCGAATTTAGTTTCAAAAGCCGTAAAATCTTAGAAACATAATATATATGGCGGTTGTAGTGTACTAAAGTCTGATCATATTATCTATGCTCCTTATCAGGGGCGGATTCGGCCGGTCGGACGATCGCTCGAAGGGCCGGTCGGACAAAAAATGAAAAAAGTTTTTTTGTCCAATTCGTCTAAAAAACAACCTTTTTCTGCTGAACATTATATGGGAGAGGGGGGTACTGGACCGACCATGATCATATTGTATGAGGCCGGTGGCTTTAACGGGCCGCCGCGCCATCACTGGAGTCCGGAATGGGCTGGTATAATAGACTTTCTGGACCGGGTGTGCTGGATGTGGGTCAGAATTCGGAATCCTGCAATAATGGGGATACGAATTTCAACCGAAAATTTCATCGGATTCATCCGACACTGTCTCCCGCAAATTTACTAATTATTAAGTCACCTGCACCCTGTTTGTGGGGATACGCCAAAATCTAAAATTAAAAAGCAGCTTTTATGATTTTCATTTTCGTCACTCTGTACCAATGCGTTTCGTGGCCTTCCATCACAGGAGGAATCAACTAGCGCTCCCGGCAACAAAAATGGGACATTTTTCAATGAAAATATTCCTGCTGATACAATATTTCTAACTGGTTAATCAAATGGTCAAAATTTTCTCAACTAGTCCCATTTTTCAACCAGTTAAATGCTCTTCACTCTTGGCGATACAATATACGTTAATTAATAATATGACGATATGATAATTTCACAGGTTGATGGTTGTGAAATATATTATTTGATAGAGATTATAATCGGATATTGCACCAAATCGCATATTTGGTGGGGTTCATTTTTCAAAAATGTCAAGGGGGAAAGCCCCCGGACCCCCCCCCCCCCCCCTCTGGGCTGCTCGCTCAGTAAAAGGGGCCGCTCCGACACGGGAGCCCGGGCCGGTTCCCGGTCCCAATCCGCCCCTGCTCCTTATTCTTATTTTATTCATGTATCCTTGCTACTGACAACTCTTAATTGTCATTCATGGCTTTTCACCTAACAATCTTATCCTCTCAGATATTGTCAGAATTCCAAAATACCAAAGAACGCTCTCTCAACGATTCCAACAACTAGTGTCGACCTTGAGGTGTATTTTCGGATCAACGATTTGGATTTAAAGAGAAACACTTTCGGGCAAGCTGACTTTTCGGGCAGACGGGTAAAGTGAAAATAAAATTATTTCATCTACTTGGCAAAATAAAGTGCCCAAAATCTAATTCAAAAAAACTAATTTTACGGGCTGAAAGAGCAGGAAAACGCGTTTGCAGACCTCAAATATTCCAAACTTTTCTTGTGGGGGTCCATACAAGGTCAGTTCCGCTTCTTCGCCTCTCGAAGAAAACCAGTGCCGCTTTCTGTAAACCCGAAATGTTTTCGGGCATTTCTAGTTCTGCTTCCCTAACTGCCATTCAGCCCTAATATAACACTAATTTTAGTTTTCTTTTAATTGGATACCACGACTATGGATTAAAAAGAAATTGTCTGGAGCCACTCTACTTGGAGCCACTCGATTAGTACTTGTGAATGCAGCTGCAACTGTCTGGTTGGATGATTGGAATGCAGAGTGGGATTTCGGTTACAAAACCATTGGATACTTTACCCCGAGAGGGTAAGACCCCCAAACCCAGCGACGATTGATTGTTTGTTTGGAATTCGGGTCAGCCAGGTAGGCTATATTGGACCAAACTGAAGTTGCTGTATTCACAGTCTGGAATAGCAGGAAAACGCGTTTGCCGCAGTTAAATTTTCAAAATATTCTCCACAACGGTCCCGTCTGAAATAGCAGCTTTCACGGACAGAAATAGCAGGAAAACGTGTTTAGAGCCGTCAAATATTCCAAAATTTTCTTTTGCGTGTGTGTGTGGGGGGGGGGGGATACAAGGTAAGCTCCGCTTCTTCGTCTCTCGAGGAAGACCGCAGCCGCTCTCTGTATACCCGAAATTATTTCGGGCTCTGCCCCCCTAACTGCCATCGAGCCCGTACGCCCATGAATCCATTCCTCTTATAAACGGATTCCCAATAAAACGTGCCCAATCTGAATCCCATTTAGGACATCTACAATAATGTTATTGTTAAAAGTAATGTATCATTAAGAAATTTCATATATTTTCCTCATCTTGAGTTAAATATCAATTATTAAAAACTGCATGCCCCTGTATGTGGGTCAACTATTGGATTATCACAAAGGTCATTAGAATGTTTTTATGTAGTCTGGAGAAAACAGAAAGTATTCAACATTTCCCCAAGAACCCACATTAGTTTGATTAATATTATAAGTCGGGATTTGTCAATTGAAACTCAGCTTCATAAACATTTTATGTCTTTATATGCGTGGATGTACTGCATTGTTGGGAAGTCAATCTACTATGTGCAACAATATTAATTACTTATCATATCATTATAATATAATAAAATACAATTTAGAACTTATGTCATTGTTAAATATTATAAATAAAATAGAATGTCACGATAAAAGTTCCTGGAAGGAAAATGATAATAGAATATACATAGTTTTAAGAGATAATTATTCATCATCTGAATATGTAAACTTAATCAGCTCTGTATTATGAAGAACTTGTATATATTAATAATAATAATAATAATAATAATAATGTATATTTATAAAGCGCATATATCCATCCATAAATGCATGCTCAAAGCGCTAACATATGTACACTGTCAATGATTCACTATTCAACTGTCTTGGTCATTAATGGTCATATTCACGTTGAAATAAATACGTTTTTAATCTAATTTTAAACGAATCCATCGAAGGGGCAGATTTAACACTCAGTGGCAGGGGATTCCAGAGATTAGGAACACTGATTTTGAATGATTTGTGTCCGAAAGTTTGAAGGTTACATTTAGGAACTACGAGCATTTTTTGGTCTTGGGATCGTAGGTTTCGTTGAGGATTGTGCACCTGGATTAGTTCAGATAAATATTTTGGACTGGAACCGTTTAGACATCTATAAACACAACACAGAATCTTGTAGTTGATACGTAAGTGAATAGGCAGCCAATGCAGGTCTTTCAGAAGAGGTGTAGTATGCGTTCGTTTTGAACAGCGGTGAATTATCCTGGCTGCTGTGTTTTGTATTACTTGCAGTTTTTTTTTAGCGAGGTTTGATTTAGACCACTCAGAAGACTTGCAGTAGTCCAACCTGGAGAATACTAGCGACCGAACCAGTGTATGTATATGCATTTATTGTTCATATATGTTTCGTGTACGAATAAAATTTATTATTATATATATATTTATTGTTTGCGACATTCAATTTTGTTGTAAACCACATTTCTGTGTAGTGGAATTAGAGTTTTAATCAACCTGTATATATTTACATCTATATGCATTTATTGTTCATATTTGTTTAGTTACGAATAAAATTTATTATTATATATATATAGTTATTGTTTGCGGCATTCAATTTTGGGGTAAACCGCATTTCTGTGTATCGGAAGTATGGTATTTATCCGTTTGCATTTCATCCTTCTCATGCTTGACTGCTCTTACCATGAGAATAATAGCGGGATGGGGGTTGGAATAATGTCGAAATACATATATCATACGGATGTACATAAAACGATTTTCATTCAGTTTATACGGTAATTTGTAATCAAATATGTTTGGCGAAATAAGTGAGCAGTCCCAACTGAATGGCAATAATTTGTGTTAGCTTATTCCAGTCAAATTAAGTTAAAACCATAGCTATTAAGTCACCTTTTGTTCTTTTAATCCATTATAAAGAAGCGGGGATTGTTGCCTAAATCAAGCAGTCTATCATTAATGAAAACAATCCAATATTAAAACACAGTCCATTATTTTTAGATATTGTCCATAAAATATACATTAATAACAAAGTGTAGTCATTATATATTAAGCAAATGAAATAAATCAAAACATTTATTACTAAATTCCCTATCAACATTTACAAAATTTTGAATAAATTGAAATATCCGAATATCGGATGTTTTATTTCCCTGGAATAACTGGACACTTTTGACTTATTTTGTTTTGGACTTGTTGATTGACACAAATTTGGACACTTTTCAGTCACTAAAATGTTACGAAAGTCTGACAGTTGATTGTCGTTTGTCTTTTTATATGCACTTGAACGATGTCCATGTTTTCCCACAATGAGCTCTTCATCTACTCCTGCAGCAAACAGCTGCTATATTCCTCTCAATGAGTGGTTCGTGTAGTTCTCTTTGAATCCAGCCGCCTAACAGATACGTTTTATTGTCTGCTGTAATAAATGAATTCCAATAGTCGAGTCACCATAGGTCTCAGATAAAAAGCTTTACTCGGTCTGACAAATAGAAAGAATCTGGTTTTTAACATGAATTTCTAAATCATCACCAGTCAAATAGAAAGAATGTGTTGTTTTGTTACTAGTTGGGTACGAGACCTAAAATCCGTGACCAATTTGCGGGGAAGTTGTTTTGAAGGTGGTTTCTATATGAAAAAACCTGCTGAAGCGATTAAGCTTGGGTGCCTCTCTCTAAAATGCTGGCGGAAGCCGCTAGAGGGCCAAATTCAAAATGGTGGTCAGGTGTGGCGGGAAAATATAAAATTATGTAATATAGGCTTCTGATGTGTCTATTCGTATGTTTTAAGGTGTTCTTTCTATTTACATAATGGACCGTCTTTGGCCATTATCCATCACATGACATAAATAAAACAATTAATATGGTTGTAAAAACGCAACAGTATTGGAATATATCAAACTTGCATCACGACCCGTCATTTGGAACTTTTATTATATTATCATTTGCATCACATTTGAAGATAAATTGAAAAGAGGCTGTCAACAATATGGCCGCTATGTTATTTATTTGGCCTTACCGAGGCATGTTCATGTGGTATTTAAAAAAAATCGTGATATTTTAGTAATTGATTGGAATTCAGTCGTTTTAGAAGAGTGATTGAAGTTTTGCTAGAGCTGTCAGTTTAAATTTCAGAACTTTATGTGGTTTTATGATTTGTCACTTTAAATGGACGAATATCACATTGTAAAAAGGGTATAATTCATAAATACCCATTAAGTGACACAAATCAAAAGAAACGATATTCTATAAAAGCTTAAATTTTCCTACGCGCTTATCACATAGCTTCAACGGATCGTGACAGAAGAAGTTCTCTGGATTCGACATACTTGACGTAGAGAAGTCTTCTGGGGGATTCAACTATGGCCGCTTCCAAGTTATTACTTCTCGCGCTTTTTGGGACTCTTTTGGTAGTGACGCTGGCTCGACCATCGAACTTCAAAAAGATTGACTCTCTGATAGAAAGGGCGAAACGCAATGCCAGCCCAGACAGTGACAGTCGTAGCGATGAAGACGGCGACAGCAGAAGCGATGAAGACGGCGACAGCAGAAGCGACGAAAGGGAAAAACGTAGTGCCAGTCCCGATAATGATCGCGATAGTGAAGAAGACAGCGATAACGAAAGCGACGGACGGGAAAAACGCAGTGCCAGCCCCGGCAGCGATAGTGCAGATGACAGCGAAAGTGACGAAGACGACGATAGCGAAAGTGACGATAGAGAAAAACGTAGTGCCAGTCCCGGTAGTGATAGCGATAGCGACGAAGACGATAGCGAAAGCGACGAAGACGATAGCGAAAGCGACGAAGACGATAGCGAAAGCGACGAAGACGACGATAGCGAAAATGACGAAAGGGAAAAACGTAGTGCCAGTCCCGGCAGTGATAGCGATAGCGACGAAGGCGATAGCGATAGCGACGAAGGCGATAGCGAAAGCGACGAAGACGACGATAGCGAAGGCGACGACAGGGAAAAACGTAGTGCCAGTCCCGGCAGTGATAGCGACAGCGAAGAAGACAGCGAAAGCAGCGATAACGAAAGTGACGAAAGGGAAAAACGCAATGCCAGCCGTGGTAGCGACAGTCGTAGCGATGAAGACGGCGACAGCGGAAGTGCAGAAGATTAAAAACGTTGACTCCGAGCGTTCTGTTAGCAAGCAATGTGACACGGACATAACCATGAATTCAGAATATAGAAGAAAAAACAATCAAAACAAAGACTTGAACTCTTAAAATATATGTTTGAAAAAGTCTATAAATTATTCAAATTTAAATGAGTTGTCTTCTAATTTCAAACCACATTGGTTATTCATTAGTTGAGTCAGCACGCATCTGTTCAGCTACGCACATCTCTCTGTGTGTTCTTAACTTTAGCTTTGTCTATGACGCTTCAGTTCTAAAGCTGACAGAATCCTCGATTCTAGACCAAAAAGAATCTATAATCGCCACGGAAAAGAGGATTATGGAAGGGGGGGGGGCAGACAATGAATATTGTAATATATCTGCCTCACAATCGTGTTGTTGTCTCAAATGTTATTTGGTAACATGGTGGAAAGGGGGTGGGTGGCCGGTGGTCACCGTGTGCACGTTGGACCACAATGTCTCTGAGTTAAGTGGAGTGGTATCGATTCTCTACTGGTAGTGGTACGATTGGCCGAGAAAGTTCATTCAGGTTTTTCAGATGTCGTGTCCCCTTGCCATTAATGCAGGACGAGGGACCTGACAAGAACAGCCGTCTAGTCGTTCATATGGCACGAATAACCGTGGTCCCGTTAAGACATTCGTGTCAAGGAGTAGGGTCGCCTGGGTTTTCTCATCTGAAGGTCTTCTTGTTTCCTTGCGAGCTATTGAAAGAAATAATGAACCATGTTAGTCCCGAAAGACTTTACACTGTTCTGCATCTACTGGGCTAATGGCGAGGAAGGAGATACACCATACAGTGTGCTATCAGGGACATTTTACCCGATACAGCCTACTCCTATATCGAATACAACTGCCAAGTGTTCGTTTCGTGTTTCTTCACTGGACCTCGTTCTTTTTCTATCCGAACGACTATACGTTGTCCTTTGCCCGGGCCTTCGTCCTGCACAGGACCTATTCTACTTACTTTATGTGTATTTTATTACATAGACAATAGACGGGATTATGCTTTGTAATTATACACTTGAGTTTTTTTTCACAAGCTTAAAATGTTTTGATCCCTATGTTTGACCAAAACATAAGTCATTAAAATGTACTTGACTTTTTACTACATTTCACGAGAAAGGTTATTTATGAGAGTTTTTTTCATCAATGTGCCGACACTGGGCTTCTTGTAGCATATAACCGATCATAATTGCGCGACCCCGCAACTAGTAGTACAATCTGAACGACAGACTCACTCTACCTGCAGAGAAGTGACTCTGACACAATGAATAGCCATGTTATCCATATGACGTTATCTAAACGTCACAGGTCATGAGGTCACATCAACAAACAAAATGTCAACATTACAAGTCACAATGTTACATTGTAAACAAGCCTTCCTGCAGCCTTTAGGACTGCATAATCCGTACAGCCATAACGTCTTATCAACAACTCTAGATTTGACGTCGGCATATTGGCACTATTTTATGCTTCGGTCGTATCTGTTTCAGATATACACAATCAATTATGTTAATGTTTTTTATCATGTTGATTGAGACTATGATGTTCTCCGGGGCCAAATAACAGAATTAGAGAAGACCTTGCTACACACGTGTCTTGGGAGATCAGCTTAGATCACATTCCTAAGAACAGACTTGTATTTGGATATTTGGAGACATAAGTTTATGTCAATTCCCATATCCATATTGGAGCTTATTTACTATTAAGCATTTAACCAATAATTGTTATATTAATTGTCTGCTGTTGATTATTGTTTACCAAAGAATATAATACTATTAACAACCAACAAGAGTACTGTCTTCATTTAATCAACTACAAGACAGTCATCTGCAGATTCCGTCAAGATCTCAAGATCGAATTTGATTCCTCCCCCAAATTATTAAAAGGACTATCCCGTTTTAAATGGAGTCTCAAAAATAAAAGTCCGAGTGCGTATGAAATCTAAACGCCAAAATATCGAAGACTGGTGTATTTACCCTGTCACAAAATTTCAGCTCAAAATATTGAGTCGTTTGGGCGTGAACTTCAAAACTGCTTATCCGGACACGTAACCCTTTTGAGAATTCAGGTCTATTTTTTAGTTGATGACCTGATAATCGACCCCTGTTTATTGAGAGGTCTATATAATGAGTGACACATGTACTGTACTTGATATCGAAAGGTAAATTTCACCTACACATTATTTTTTTTTTATAAAAGAAGCCTGGTTTTACGTAGACACCGCACAATACTGCTCGGAACACTTTTTCCTTTCCAGATGAAGATTGACTGGTTTAAGTTATTTGAAAACGTATCACAAATACTGAATTAGTTTCTCTGCCCTTAGGACAGGAAGAGGATTTTAAGCGATTTTAACACAAAATTAAGCAGCTTTATTCTCCAAAAAATTATCGGGATTAGCACTTTAAATCTAACCCACAATCTCGTCAACTATCACTATCCTTATTTTATTTACATCTCGCGACCTTGACGGAATCTGCGGGTGACCTTGATATTTAGACCTGATCGACTGTGTAGTTATTTACACGCCCGGGGATAATAATAATAAAAACCTTATGCTGTACATGAATTATGTTCATAAAAAACATTTAAAATGGTAGTAAAGTCATAATAATATTGGTACATGTCACACTTACATAACGACTCGTCAATTGGAAAATAAAAAAAACAAGCGATTGAGACAGATCTATCTGAACATCCCCGATATACATGTACGTCACATGTAGGCTGCAAACTGTCACTGGGGGGGGGGGGTGCACCATAAATCAGTTGACAATCAGTTAAACGAAGATGCGAGTGTTTAGATATCTGACTATGGGATATATGAAACGCAATATTTGTATCATTTGTATTATATATAATGTACGCCTCGAAACAAGCATGATTCATGGGAATATTACCTGGAGCTGCTCGTGATGCGGGATTTTAGTGACGTCATGTAAGGAAATAGGTCCACAAATTATTTAATATAAATAAATCAAGTTGATGTTTCTAAAAAATTTTATTAGATTTAAGCCCAGTCCCTCCCATTTTATTTGAAGGTCTTATACACTATCACAAAGAAAGTCTAAGGGAGGTAACTAGTCGGAATCCACAAAAAAAAACCTCCATGGATGATAATTGCAGTTCATAAGGACATCTCGACATACAATAAACGGACAATATTCGAGTTTGGAGAAGCGACGCAATTGAATGGACCTGAAATAAAAGTCCTAGGCGATTATTTATGGCCGAAAATTCAATCGCGAAATTCCCGGTTCAGAGGGGATCAATTTGACTGAAATTTTCAGTAATTTTCCTTTACATTATCTAGTTTTTAACTATTATTGTGATAACTGCCAGCTCTTTATCTAATCTCCCATAATGTATCTTTAATTAAAAATTATTTTATTTTATTTTTTCGTCTGTACAAAATTTTGCTTTATTGTATGACGCGGGATTATAGGGGCGATTGGCTTAACGCGTACGCTTTTAATCATGAGGTATGCCATTCAGTCAAGTGGCCTGCTTTCGATTTACGGATCTTACTTGAGAAGGAGTGGGTGGCATATCCATCCTTGGTGTTTTCTCTGCGTTCGTCGACCATTGCCCCCCCCCCCCATCGAACATTGCTGGAGACATACCCGTGGACATTTACAAAATGTGGTGCATTCTGAATATTCCAAACTAACAGAACTGCAATTGGAATCGAATGGGGTTCATAATTCCATGTGAGTGGTGCTGCCGGGGCAGAAGTGTTCGTTTTCGTGTAGCGTGTGGCCCTTTTAGGTCCCACTGTCACAATGTAACAATCTCCGAATATCGATTTTAGTTTAACAATTAAAAATACACCCAATACTTCAACAAGACAAATCCACACAACAACCGATTTAATAATAGTATTAATAATAAAAGTCATATTAGAACAACTGAAAATAATAAAATTTTAATAACATTTAGACAGATGAGTATAAGTACAAATATACCAACTTTGATCAAAACAATGTACAAAATTGCTCATAGTATCGGTTAAAGTCTTCTTTGCTCTCGGCTATTAATTTGTTGACAGTCTTTGAAAGATTATATTCTAGGTAGAATTAAACAGGACCTTGATGATCCCGAACTGACAGAATGAATACTCCTTGAATCGGTATAATCCGACGGGGTAATAATCCGCAGGAATAATCATTAACTTGGATTACAACAAAAAGATAATGTCTCTTATAAAATAACACAATCTAAAACAGGGCGATAATTATGGAGGCTTATAGATACCGCAATATTAAGTTGGTAATACGTCACAGAGTCCACTGTATATTGTAATTGTTCTGATGATTTTATCTCTAAAAAGACAATTTGTGCCGAGTTAATTGGCTCCTTAACAGACCCGATGATCTACAGCACAAGTTTATATACACCATTCGGCCGCCCAACACCTGAACATACCGAGAGAGAGAGAGGGGGGGGGGGCTATGTCCACTAGACAGAAACTAGGTCATTGCAGGACTAACATATGGTTCGATTTTATTTCAATATTTCACTTGTGTGTAGGGGTCTTTAGTAGAGGGGGGAAACTAGGGGACCGACAGAAAACCCACGAGGTTGGACAAGTGACCCTACTCCTTGTCACGTGCAACCGAGGAATGGAAATCACGGCAGTTGACTCAATGACAGACCTTAATATGGCTACGAAAGAAATTTTGTTAAGTGTTATTTTATGCGCACACGAGCGTGTATACACTGGATCCATTTTTTGTTCCATCCGAACAACTTGACCTTTTTCTTGATAAGCCCCCCCCCCACTTCCTGAAAGTACAAACAACTATATCGCAGCGATTTGTTGACAAATTTATCACAAATTCTGAACACATTAGATGTTCCAATTAAAGATGTATCTGCCAACAATTAGTGCGATAAAGACGTTTGATTTCGGTGGGATTCAAATGATACTCTGAGTTAAACTCGCCAGTATGGTAGATTCGAGGCCTGCTTCGTTTTGATGGAGTGACAAGCACAGAAGTCCCTTTTGGAATGGTATTAAGGGTATGCGCTAGAAAATACGATTTGCAGTCAGTTTTTCAAAACAATTCTCGCGCCAGGCGGGGAGACACCTCCTAATATACCAACCCTATAGAAGGGTCGGTTTCAATGGGTGCAGAGTTAGATAAAATAAGATCAATCTAACTTAAACATACCTTATGCAAGAGCTATATCTTCCTATTGCAGGACTCTCTTCGGGCATGAAATGTTATAAAAACTATTTATTGGATTGTTATGATTGTCCAAGTTGACTAGTATAGATGCAACAGTATTTTAGTTATTACAGAGTCAGCTTCGTAAATATATGGTTTTATTTACAACGGGAACAGAATATCAAGAAATGCACAAATAGACCTACATCTACACTACAGGAACTTGTCTATATATACTGGAACAATTACTACGCCAGGAACATATCTAACTATATTGTATCTACCACTCTGCACCGCTGCCGTCTGCTCTCTCTCCCTCTGGTTGTCTGTATATAAAGCCTCCAACACTAAGGGAAGATGAACGAGATCATCAAATAAGGAAGTTCTGCCGCGTATTGCAGAGATCATATGTAGCTTGTAGATAACATATTGAATAAATTATATAGCTAATAAGATCGTGCCTTAAATAAGTTTAGAGAGTAAAAGAAACGTTTACTACAATATATATCAAAACTAACAGAGGTCATACAGTTCTTTGCACCTAAATGAATGTTCAGTTTATGAAAGGTATAGACAACTTTGTTACATAGAGCGTGAATAAGATGGGGCCCAAAACGGATCCTTGAGGAACACCACATTGTAGGGTCATTGATTCTGAATAACTGTTTTTCACAATCAATATTTGACTTCTGTCAAGGAGATATGATGAAAACCACTTCAGCACAGTACCATCTAGTACAAATTCGTCATGGAGACGGTTTATCAATACAGTTGGATTAAGCGTGCCAAAAGCAGCAGAAAGATCAAGTAAAACCAGTAAGGTAGCATTGCCATTATCGACATTAATGTTAATTTCATTCAAAATTTAATGCCGTTTCTGTACCGTGTAAAGGCTTGTACGCAGACTGAAAGTTGTATAACAAATCGTTATAGTTTAAATATTCCATAAGCCGTTATTTGACTGATTCCTCTAGAATTTTGGACAAAAACGATAAGTTTGAAACAGGCCTGAAGTATTTCAGTTCATTTACATAATGTATCTTTAAAGAAAAAAGCAATTTGCACGGGTATTATGTCATATTTGGTTAGTCATATAATATGCGTTTTCACATTAATAGCAGCCCGTTGATCATTCCTGTCTGGCTAATTGCAATGTGTACGCGGGACGTCACTTTGCCGTCTTATCCAATGAACGAAATGTTCCCGGGAAAGTCACCGGAGGCCCCCTTGTGCGCTTAGCACCGTGCCCCCACCCTATCTGTGGTCACTGAATCAGTCCGAACTACACCATATTTAAGTTTTGAGAGGGAGAGAGAGAGGTGATGATTTACGCCGTTTTTGATGAATTTTAAGCTATATGCATAAGCTAAAAACACCAGGATATACTTTAGAAATCGCCATTTACAGTCGGTTTATTAAAAAGGCTTACGAGTCTGGTTGGAGAGAACCCCGTCGTTTCCCTCACGGAGCAAAGATCAGCCAATCCCTGGTATCATATATGTATTGACTAGTGTCCATTGCTGGCGATAAACAGCATAACTGTGGCAACTGCATGAACTTGTGAAATGAATAACACACAGAAATGAACCTGTGTTTACTATCGGTGTAGATTATACCAGATACGGAGCCGAGGGGTTCCCACTGTATGGGGCCCGGTGTGGTTATCTCCTCCCCGGCGTGAAAAACTTATCGAAAATTAATTTTTAAACCTAATATTGAATTCAGTAATCCCGAAAACGTTATTTTACAATCAATATCCACACGAACCAAAATCGCAATTTTAGATTCTATTTTGATTGTCGTTTTAAATGTATGCATTCTCGGCTAGGTGTTTGATTATCTGCCGTCATGGATTATCGCAATTGATATTTTGAGATACGAATTGAAAACAGCGTCACCGACAAGGCATCTTCAACAGGAATAAACATCGTTTAACTGAAATTCCGTATTTTTGAATTAAATTGTGGTTGCCATCTTGAATTGTTACCATGTTGGATTTTTTAAAATTATCTTTAGATTCAGCCAACATGTCAGGGGGGATCCAGGCATTTTTGCAGGAGGGGGTTTGCCAGGTTCCTGTTAAGGAAATCCGCCACCATCGTCTCTAAATTACATAGGTATACATACAAGTTGAGCTGTTAAAGAGAGAAATTAATTGTATAATGATGTAGGATCATATTGTAATTTAATTTCATTGATGTAAGGCATTAAACATGCATTATGCAAGAGCTAAATCTGCCTATTGCAGGTCATTCTTTAGGTCTGAAGCTAAATCGCTAATATTTGGGACCTAGAAATTGACACAAATGGGTCACAACGCATATAATACTCTAATATGAATGTATACAAACTGATTTATATTCAATCATTTCCGTCTCTACTCTAATTTCAAATCAAGTCCCAATCGCATGCCAATCACTAGCGTCTGGTTATTCCAGTCTACATTATTGCGTATGCTCTCCAGATAAGAGCAATCACCAAAAAACAATAGGGGTCATCCTTAGGGTATAAGGAATAGGTATGCAGGACACACAAACATTGGGCATGGCTCTGTCCCAGACGATCGATTAGGAATTGTAGCCTGTAGGTGACACACAGACGTACAAAAAGAAAATGGGTGTGGCACTGTCCCTGGGGGTTTGGCATGCACCCCAAACGACAGGGATCTTCCTTAAGGTACAAATAATAAGTATGTAAAGTTTCAAGATGATACGTTAAGAAATGCAGCCTGTAGTGTACATGACAAACAAACAAATACAAGAAATGGGCGTGGCTCTGTCTCAGGGGGTCAGGCATGCACCCAAAACAATAGGGATCATCTTTAGGGTATAAGGAATAAGTATTTTAAGTTTCAAGATGATCGATTAAGAATTGTGACCTGTAGGCGACACACAGACACATTAAAAGAAAATATGCGTGGCTCTGCCCCTGGGGGTTGCGCATGCACCCCAAACAATAGAGATGTGCCTTAGGGTACAAAGAATAAGTAAGCAAAGTTTCAAAATGATACATTCAGAAATGTGGCATGTAGACGACAAACAAACAAATACAAGAAATGGGCGTGGCTCAGCCTCTGGGGGTCGGGCATGCACCAAAAACCATAGGGGTCGTCCTTAGGGTATAAGTATACAAAGTTTGAAGAAAATCCAGTAAGAATTGCGCCCTGTAGACGACACACGGACAAACTAAAAGAAAATGGGTGTGGCTCTACCCCTGGGGGTTGGACATGCACCGCAAACAATAGAGATGTGCCTTAGGGTACAAAGAATAAGTATGCAAAGTTTCAAAATGATACATTCAGAAATGTGGCATGTAGACGACAAACAAACAAATACAAGAAATGGGCGTGGCTCAACCCCTGGGGGTCGGGCATGCACCAAAAACAAAAGGGATCGTCCTTAGGGTATAAAGAATAAGTATACAAAGTTTTAAGAAAATCCAGTAAGAATTGCGCCCTGTAGGCGACCCACAGACACACACACACCTACACGCACACACACAGACGTATAAAAATGAAAATGAAATGAAATGGGGTTTAACGTCCTACTCTTCTGCACCTGACCTGGGCTAATGGAAGACCGGCATACGCCATACAGTGTGCTATGAGGGAAACTTTGCCCGGGCAGCGGCGCTACGGCCTACTCTTATATCGAATTCCAACTGCCAATGGATCTTTTACGTGCACTCCAATGTGTACACGGGACCTTGGTTTTTCGTCCCATCCGAACGACGAGGCAGCTGTCCTTGTCAGGCCCTCCTTCTGCATCACTGACAAGGGGAAACCACGCCGGAAAAACGAGATGAACTTTCTCTGCCGAGTAAATACATCATAAATATCATGCTGTTTGTTTTTTGTGGATCAGAGGTACAAAATACCCTTGTCAGACAAAATATCGAAAACCCAAACTTTTCGAAATGGCAATACATCACGGTTTTTATTTTGGAGCCTGACACCGGAAATGAAATGAAATTGAGTTGAACTAACATAGGCCTAGAATGGGGCCCGCATGATGAACAAATCCCAGAATGAACTTCAGGTCATGAAAATCCAAAGATTATTGGCTGAAATCAATCCGAGTTTGACACCGGGAATTGGTATTCCCCACCGTAAGTCAATGAAAACTTCATCCAATCGCTTCAATGAACAAACACGAGATTGAACTTCACATTACGAAAACACAACCATTATTTGCGGTCTGCGAAGATAGCCATGTCCTCGTTCATAGGGGTCCCGATTTCAAAAATGCCCCTCCCAGGGGGTCAAAGGGTCGGAAAATTTGAACCCCGACATTTTTGGTTAGTTTGGTCCCATAATCAACCTAAAACAAGAAAAAAATCAATTTTAGCATACAAATCCTACCGGATGACATGTCATACCATACTATCAGTTGTTCTTTCTATTTACATAATAGACAGTCTTCGGCCATTATCCATCACATAAGATGACCATCAGTGGGATTTTAAATAACTTTTTTCAAAGCGAGAATTTCATATTTTCAAAGAAATTCGAAACATTACTATTTCTATGTCTTTTGCGCAATAGGTTGTCAACTCACTCATATACGATCAAAGGTATCATTCTCACACTTAAAAATCATACACACCGGAAATAATTACACAATTACCTCCCTTGTTTTTCTATTCTCCCAATGGAATAGCAATCTTCAAACGTTTGAATTTGAAGTCGAATGTGATATTTTTGCCAATTTCTCAACTGGCAATAGTGAATTATAGTATTAGTAGGATTATTCGTTAACAAGGTACCATCAATTTTAAGGCTTTGTTTTAATACATTTTAAAAATATAACTTAAAAATATGAAATTCTCGCTGTAATGTAAAATAACTATTTTAACCCCTCCATAGATATCGCCATGTGGCAATAACAAAACGTTATTACAGATGTCCCCGCTATAGTTTCTATGTCTCAGGAAATTTACTCGAGGTCATATTATAATATGTTACATACATACGTATATCAATTAATATATACATAACATAAATATCAATATGATAAAACAAAATGGTTAAAATCAATTGCCAAACATCCTGCGCACTAATGCACTATCTGACGTTAAAATTAAATTGGAAACCACTATTTCATTTTAAAATTTTCATATAAAAATCAATAAAAGCGATAATAAAATGTTTTCAAGTAAAATATATTTTTAATTAATACACAAACCAGCGGCTTCCAGGCAGGATTCACCCACATTTTGGAGGGGGGGGGGCACCTTACATTTATTTTTGTGGACAGAAATCATTACGTTCATAATTGAGCTTAAAGTGGTATCTCGTTAGCGTTTTCGTTCAAAATGTTAAATCACGTACAACCGGTGATTCGAAAACCACACCAATGGACTTAATGACAGGCTTTACAATACAGCGCGCACGTGCTAACCATTCGTACATCAATCTCCACCCCCCCCCCCCAAAAAAAAAACCAAATCAAACGGCATTATATTTATGATGTATTTACTCATTTTAGCATAAAGTTTACGTTGTACATTGACACGTGATATTGTCACGTGGAATGTACCGCCATATTAAGCATGGTTCCCTACTGTACAAAATCTAGAAAGCCTAAAACCATCTACTTGTGGTATGGATTTAATGTAATGAAATGCAATCTGGTCAAAACACATGTCATATTTCGTTTCGTTTTTTATAGTTCAAAATTTCGTCTTACTTCACTTCACTGTATGAAAGGGGCGTTGGAAGGCCGCATGGTTAGCACGTGCGTGCTGTATCATAAAGCCTGTCATTGAGTCAACTTGAGTGGTTTCGAATCCACGGTTGTACGTGACAAGGGGTAGACCCCTAAGCGCAAGCGAATCATTGAAATAAACATCACTACAATAACACATATACCACAGAAAAGGGCAATCCAAGCTCCCAGCACACCCAGCGAAGTCCAAAACATCAGATAAACGGCTAAAGGAATGGCTATGATGCCAAGCGAAATTATATTAGCTATGGCTCCAAACAATTGCCGACCTATACTATGAATTACACCGGATAATATTGTCATCATGCCGTTAAAAAACTGTACAACGCAAAAAATAATGGCAGTTACATAAGTAGCCATCTTTGCTTTATCATTGTAACCGCCGCCGAGGTGACGAAGCCTACGCTATTAAGTACTATATGTGAGGAAAGTTGAACAGGTCCGAGCAAGCCAGCCAGTATCATGTATATTTCAAAACAAATCATTTCTACCTGTACCATTAAAATACCTGGTATGCTATACTTTAAAAATAGTTTCCAATCCCGAAGACAATCAGAATGTAATTCTGTCCATGAATCTTTGTATACTTTCGTAATCCGTATGTAAACAAATAATAACAAAACCCAACTCCAAACTATTATAGCAAGAATGGCTAGTTCTTTATCTAAATCTTACATAATGTATCTTTATTTTTTTTTTATGTAGCTGAGCAGGGTGGGGTTTGACCCCCTCCCCTCTGGATCCGCCCCTGCATATTATTTTCATAACCATAAATTTGATCCTTCATAATGATTAAACTCTTGTTTGTTATCGGTCGATGCCTGTAGGTGACACGTGTTCTAACAAACTGATCCCGCAGTGAATATTCGCTTGGCCGCTACAATCACTGATAAGCATGACATCGACGAGGCTTAATAAGTACGGCATATTAACTTTTTTACTCCGACAAATTAAATTCTCAAACATTTTTTTGAGGTAAAAGAAAAATAAATAAAGACGTTTGAAGTATTTGAAGTTAAAAAATATTTCCTATTTAGTGTAAATGGGTATAAAAATGAGTAAAATGCATCATTTTGCCCGAAGCAGTTAGGTGTTAAGTAAACATTGCACGAGCAGTTGAGCCAATGACTGGCGCGGTGAGCGGTCAACGCACGTGCTGTGGACACTCATCTGTCACAGAGTTAATTCGTAAGTAATTCTCTGTGAAACAGATTGGTGTTCTAAGTGTAGGCAACACGTGCCCCTTGCTGATCAAAATTAATTTGTGAAACGAAAATAGTAAGCTTTGGAACTACAACAAAAATGTCGACGTGTATTAAATTTAAAAGTGAAATCAAAGCCGAACTGATACAAGTTTTAAAATTAGCCGTTATAACAGGATTTACTCAATTTCTCGTGGTGTTACCCGTTATTGTTAGTATTATGGTGTCTGGACATTTTAACAAAGAAAGTTTAGATGCGACGGGAATGGGGTTCTCTATTTTAAATGTATTTGCGTTCGCTGTTATTATCGGATTATCCACAGCTTCAGAGACACTATTTTCACAAACCCATGGCAGCTCGAATGAATCATTGCTTGGGATAGCTGTTCAGAAAAGTCTCCTTGTAACCATACTGTCTACATTTTTAATCGTTTCAATTTTAATTCACACAGACTCCTTACTGTTTTTTGGTGGACAGTCGGAAGAATTGTCATCGATGACGCTTGATTTTATCTTCGCCTGTATACCTGGGATATTTGGTTTCGATGCATTGATAATTCAACTGAAATACCTGCAAGTGCAGAAAAAAGTGACACCTTGCCTACTGACTGGCGTAATCGCAAATATTCTTAACGCTGCCTATATATCTGCTTTCTTCTTTGGATCAAACATTGGTTTCATAGGATGTGGTTTGTCAATCAGCCTGACATTTTGGAGTTGGGTTTTGTTATTATTTGTTTACATACGGATTACGAAAGTATACAAAGATTCATGGACAGGATTACATTCTGATTGTCTTCGGGATTGGAAACTATTTTTAAAGTATGGCATACCAGGTATTTTAATGGTACAGGTAGAAATGATTTGTTTTGAAATATACATGATACTGGCTGGCTTGCTGGGACCTGTTCAACTTTCCTTACATATAATACTAAATAGCGTGGGCTTCGTTGGTTATAACATATCTTTTGGGGCAAAAATGGCTGTAACATTACAAATAGGAAATCACCTCGGCGGCGGTTACGGTGATAAAGCAAAGATGGCTACTTATGCAACTGCCATTATCGCAGTTCTGCTTCCCACTGTGGTGGCTTTGACGATATTGATGCTCCATAGAGCTATACCACATCTGTTTAGCAAAGATGAAGAAGTTATTGCTTTAGCGCCGTATATGTTATTATTTTTTTGCGTTGTACAGTTTTTTGCCGATATGAAAACAATATTATCCGGTGTAATTCATGGTATAGGTCGGCAATTGTTTGGAGCCATAGCTAATATAATTTCGCTTGGGATCATAGCCATTCCTTTAGCCGTTTATCTAATGTTTTGGACTGTGCTGGGTGTGCTGGGAGCTTGGATTGCTCTTTTCTGTGGTATATGTATAATTGTAGTGATGTTTACAGTCAGGATATATCTGATAGATTGGGAAGTGGAAGTCCGTCGCGCACAGGTTAATGCTGGTGTACAAACGAATAGTCAACATACAAATCAAACAGAATCCAACTCTGTTGTAGATGAGAAAACTTTCCTGAATGCGACAAATAATGGCATGGTTTCGAAGTCCACAATTATAGGCGTTCGTATTGTCCAGGCCTCACTATGCATTTTAATACTGGTGGTATCTATATTTATCCGTGTTTACACAAGGAAGCCATTTCATTCAGTCTGATTAAAATACAGGTCTATATTTCGTTTCGTTTTTTTTTATAATTTTCATAGAGTGAAGACGCGAGATACTAATTGCAGGCCGGTTGGGGAGGTTCGGATGTTTCCGGAGACCAAAATGTCCGCTTTCTATGAATGAGAATTTGGGGGAATATTACCCCTAAGCCTAACCCTTTCTAGAAGAATGAACTTAGATCCAATATACATTTTACCCCTGAAGAGGGTTAGGGTTAGACGAAATATTGAACTATAAAAAACGAAACGAAATATCACGTGTCAATGTACAACGTAAACTTTATGTTAAAATGAGTAAATTCATCATAATATTAAATATCATGCCGTTTGTTTTTTGTGGATCAGAGATACAAAATACCGTTGTCAGAAAAAATATCGAAACCGCAACTTTTTGAAATGGCAATACATCACGGATTTTATTTTGGAGAAATATATTTTCCACCATGTAGCCTGACACCGGAGATGAAATGAAACTGAGTTTAAATAGCATAGACCTACGTCATACGAGCTTAGAAACGACCAAACGTTCATCCCAGTACTCTTCAGCTCTTTTGTGGAATTCACTACCCCTTCATATTGAAACATCAAAGTCTGTCTGCATTTTCAAATCAAGACTGAAAACTCACCTGTTCATACAACACTATGGATAAAATGGAACCAAAATGTATAACTTTGCAAGCGCCTTTGGAACTGACCTAATAATCGCGATCTCCTAATACGAGTATTTATTGCGCTATATAAATTTGGGTGTAATGTTGTTATAGGCCTACAGTGTGCTGTGAGGGAAAATTTACGGAGGCACTATGGCCTACTCTTATTTCGAATTCCAACTGCCAAGGTTCTTTGACGTGCACGCCCATTTGTACACGGGGCCTCGAAAACGAACCGAAAATTTAATGTAAAATCAATAAATTCTGCATAATTATTTTACTGTCAACCGGATACAGCTTAAAGGGAAATAACTCTTGTTGGACTTTCTGCATGTTGTATTTTTGAACATGCACATTCATGTAGCTAGCTGTAGCATTAGCTTGCGAGCATTAAGCTGTGAATACGACATTTACCATTGATACTTAAACTATTTCTACGCTTATTATTGCTAATTGGCCTTTTCAGGGGCAGTGTGAAGTTGGATCGTTTTTCGTTTTTCGTTATTCGTTATTCACCAATAACGAATAACGAGGTAACTTGCCTCGTTATTGGCGAATAACGAGACAAGTCACCTCGTTATTCGTTATTCGTTATTCAACTTTATATTCGGTATTCCAATATTCAGCTAGCCATGACTAGAATGATGGATGACAAGTATCCCCCAGTAGTATAAAACACAGCAAAACGACCTCTAGACCATAAACAGTCCACATTGTTATTCGCTGCTTGAATAACAGGGTGGCAAGTCACCTCGTTATTCGTTATTCGCCGCTTGAATAACAATATGGTTTATTTACAGACTATAGGCCATTTAATATGTTTTCTACTGCTAGGGGATACTTTGCAATTCACTATTCTGTTGTTTTCTAATGATCGTTTAAAATTAAATTCTGAAATATCTTCATTATAAAGATACATGAACACCTTATATGTGAATCTTGAATAACGAGGTGAAAAAACGAAGAAAAAACAGTTCGTTATTCGCTACTTGAAAAACAATGTGGACTGTTTTTGGTCTAGAGGTCGTTTTGCTGTGTTTTATACTACTTGGGGATACTTGTCATCCATCATTCTAGTCATGGCTAGCTGTATATTGGAATCCCGAATATAAAGTTGAATAACAAATAACGAGGTGAATGGCGAATAACGAGGCAAGTCACCTCGTTATTCGTTATTCACCGCTTGAATAACAATCTGGTTTATTTACCGACTATAGGCCATTTAATATGTATTCTACTGCTAGGGGATACTTTGCAATCCACTATTCTGTTGTTTTCTAATGATCGTTTAAAATTAAATTCTGAAATATCTTCATTAAAGATACATGAACACCTTATATGTGAATCTTTAATAACGAGGTGAAAAAACGAAGAAAAAACAGTTCGTTATTCGCTGCTTAAAAAAACAATGTGGACTGTTTTTGGTCTAGAGGTGGTTTTGCTGTGTTTATACTACTTGGGGATACTTGTCATGCATCATTCTAGTCATGGCTAGCTGTATATTGGAATCCCGAATATAAAGTTGAATAACAAATAACGAGGTGACTTGCTTCGTTATTGGTCTAGAGGTCCTTTTGCTGTGTTTTATACTACTGGGGAATACTTGTCATCCATCATTCTAGTCATGGCTAGCTGTATATTGGAATCCCGAATATAAAGTTGAATAACAAATAACGAGGTGACTTGCGTCGTTATTCGCCATAAACGAGGCAAGTCACCTCGTTATTCGTTATTCGCCGCTTGAATAACAATCTGGTTTATTTACCGACTATAGGCTATTTAATATGTTTTCTACTGCTAGGAGATACTTGCAATCTACTATTCTGTTGTTTTCTAATGATCGTTTAAAATTAAATTCTGAAATATCTTCATTAAAGATACGTGAACACCTTATATGTGAATCCCGAATAACGAGGTGAAAAAACGAATAACAAACAGCTCGTTGTTCGCTGCTTGAATAACAATGTGGACTGTTTTTGGTCTAGAGGTCGTTTTGCTGTGTTGTATGCTACTGGGGGAGACTTGCAATCCATCATTCTAATCATGGCTAGCTGCATATTGGAATACCGAATATAAAGTTGAATAACGAATAACGAGGTGACTTTTCTCGTTATTCACCAATAACGAGGCAAGTCACCTCGTTATTCGTTATTCGCCAATAACGAGGCAAGTTACCTCGTTATTCATTATTCACCGCTTGAATAACAATCTGGTTTATTTACCGACTACATGTCATTTAATATGATTTCTACTGCTAGGGGATACTTTGCAATCCCTTATTATGTTCTTTTATAATGATCTTTTAGAATTAAATCAAGACTATCATCATTAAAGATACATGAACACCTTATATGTGAATCCCGAATAACGAGATGAAAAAACGAATAACAAACAGCTCGTTATTCGCTGCTTGAATAACAATGTGGACTGTTTTTGGTCTAGAGGTCGTTTGCTGTGTTGTATACTACTGGGGAATACTTGCCATCCATCATTCTAGTCATGGCTAGCTGCATATTGGAATCCCGAATATAAAGTTGAATAACGAATAACGA
Organism: Patella ulyssiponensis; assembly: GCA_963678685.1. Taxonomy (NCBI): domain Eukaryota; kingdom Metazoa; phylum Mollusca; class Gastropoda; family Patellidae; genus Patella; species Patella ulyssiponensis. Next base: position 5,314,976 of record OY783231.1, read on the forward strand.
GGTGACTTGCCTCGTTATTCGCCAATAACGAGGCAAGTCACCTCGTTATTCGTTATTCGCCGCTTGAATAACAATATGGTTTATTTACCGACTATAGGCCATTTAATATGTTTTCTACTGCTAGGGGATACTTTGCAATCCACTATTCTGTTGTTTTCTAATGATCGTTTAAAATTAAATTCTGAAATATCTTCATAAAAGATACATGAACGCCTTATATGTGAATCCCGAATATCGAGGTGAAAAAACGAATAACAAACAGCTCGTTGTTCGCTGCTTGAATAACAATAAGGACTGTTTTTGGTCTAGAGGTCGTTTTGTTGTGTTGTATGCTACTGGGGGAGACTTGCAATCCATCATTCTAGTCATGGCTAGCTGCATGTTGGAATACCGAATATAAAGTTGAATAACGAATAACGAGGTGACTTACCTCGTTATTCGCCAGTCACCTCGTTATTCGTTATTCACCGCTTGAATAACAATCTCGAGGTGAAAAAACGAATAACAAACAGCTCGTTGTTGGCTGCTTGAATAACAATAAGGACTGTTTTTGGTCTAGAGGTCGTTTTGTTGTGTTGTATGCTACTGGGGGAGACTTGCAATCCATCATTCTAGTCATGGCTAGCTGCATGTTGGAATACCGAATATAAAGTTGAATAACGAATAGCGAGGTGACTTACCTCGTTATTCGCCAGTCACCTCGTTATTCGTTATTCACCGCTTGAATAACAATCTGGTTTATTTACCGACTATACGTCATTTAATCTGCTTCTACTGCTAGGGGATACTTTACAATTCATTATTCTGTTGTTTTCTAATGATCGTTTAGAATTAAATCCTGACATATCTTCATTAAAGATACATGAACACCTTATATGTGAATCCCGAATAACGAGGTAATAAAACGAATAACAAACAGCTCGTTATTCGCTGCTTGAATAACAACGTGGACTGTTTATGGTCTAGACGTACTACTGGGGAATACTTGCCATCCATCATTCTAGTCATGGCTAGCTGCATATTGGAATCCCGAATATAAAGTTGAATAACGAATAACGAGGTGACTTGCCTCGTTATTCGCCAATAACGAGGCAAGTCACCTCGTTATTCGTTATTCGCCGCTTGAATAACAATATGGTTTATTTACCGACTATAGGCCATTTAATATGTTTTCTACTGCTAGGGGATACTTTGCAATCCACTATTCTGTTGTTTTCTAGTGATCGTTTGAAATTAAATTCTGAAATATCTTCATTAAAGATACATGAACACCTTATATGTGAATTCCGAATAACGAGGTGAAAAAACGAATAACAAACAGCTCGTTATTCGCTGCTTGAATAACAATGTGGACTGTTTATGGTCTAGATGTCGTTTTGCTGTGTTTTATACTACTGGGGGATACCTGTCATCCATCATTCTAGTCATGGCTAGCTGCATATTGGAATACCGAATATAAAGTTGAATAACGAATAACGAGGTGACTTACCTCGTTATTCGCCAGTCACCTCGTTATTCGTTATTCACCGCTTGAATAACAATCTGGTTTATTTACCGACTATACGTCAATTAATGTGTTTTCTACTGCTAGGGGATACTTTGCAATCCATTATTCTGTTCTTTTCTAATGATCGTTTAGAATTAAATCCTGAAATATCTTCATTAAAGATACATGAACACCTTATATGTGAATCCCGAATAACGAGTTGAAAAAACGAAGAAAAAACAGTTCGTTATTCGCTGCTTGAAAAATAATGTGGACTGTTTTAGGTCTAGAGGTCTTTTTGCTGTGTTTTATACTACTGGGGGATACTTGTCATCCATCATTCTAGTCATGGCTAGCTGTATATTGGAATCCCGAATATAAAGTTGAATAACAAATAACGAGGTGACTTGCCTCGTTATTCGGCAATAACGAGGCAAGTCACCTCGTTATTCGTTATTCACCGCTTGAATAACAATCTGGTTTATTTACCGACTATACGTCATTTAATCTGCTTCTACTGCTAGGGGATACTTTACAATCCATTATTCTGTTGTTTTCGAATGATCGTTTAGAATTAAATCCTGACATATCTTCATTAAAGATACACCTTCTATGTGAATCCCGAATAACGAGGTAAAAAAACGAATAACAAACAGCTCGTTATTCGCTGCTTGAATAACAATGTGGACTGTTTATGGTCTAGAGGTCGTTTTGCTGTGTTTTATACTACTGGGGGATACTTGTCATCCATCATTCTAGTCATGGCTAGCTGCATATTGGAATCCCGAATATAAAGTTGAATAGCGAATAACGAGGTAACTTATCTCGTTATTCGCCAATAACGAGGCAGGTCAACTCGTTATTCGTTATTCGCCAATAACGAGGCAAGTCACCTCGTTATTCGTTATTCACCGCTTGAATAACAATCTGGTTTATTTAAAGTCTCGTTATTCGCCAGTCACCTTGTTATTCGTTATTCACCGCTTGAATAACAATCTGGTTTATTTACCGACTATACGTCAATTAATGTGTTTTCTACTGCTAGGGGATACTTTGCAATCCATTATTCTGTTCTTTTCTAATGATCGTTTAGAATTAAATCCTGAAATATCTTCATTAAAGATACATGAACACCTTATATGTGAATCCCGAATAACGAGGTGAAAAAACGAAGAAAAAACAGTTCGTTATTCGCTGCTTGAAAAACAATGTGGACTGTTTTTGGTCTTGAGGTCCTTTTGCTGTGTTTTATACTACTTGGGGATACTTGTCATCCATCATTCTAGTCATGGCTAGATGTAGATTGGAATCCCAAATATAAAGTTGAATAACAAATAACGAGGTGACTTGCCTCGTTATTGGTCTAGAGGTCCTTTTGCTGTGTTTTATACTACTGGGGGATACTTGTCATCCATCATTCTAGTCATGGCTAGCTGTATATTGGAATCCCGAATATAAAGTTGAATAACAAATAACGAGGTGACTTGCGTCGTTATTCGCCAATAACGAGGCAAGTCACCTCGTTATTCGCCGCTTGAATAACAATATGGTTTATTTACCGACTATAGGCCATCTAATATGTTTTCTACTGCTAGGGGATACTTTGCAATTCACTATTCTGTTGTTTTCTAATGATCGTTTAAAATTAAATTCTGAAATATCTTCATTAAAGATACGTGAACACCTTATATGTGAATCCCGAATAACGAGGTGAAAAAACGAATAACCAACAGATCGTTATTCGCTGCTTGAATAACTATGTGGACTGTTTATGGTCTAGAGGTCGTTTTGCTGTGTTTTATACTACTGGGGGATACTTGTCATCCATCATTCTAGTCATGGCTAGCTGCATATTGGAATCCCGAATATAAAGTTGAATAACGAATAACGAGGTAACTTATCTCGTTATTCGCCAATAACGAGGCAAGTCACCTCGTTATTCGTTATTCGCCAATAACGAGGCAAGTCACCTCGTTATTCGTTATTCACCGCTTGAATAACAATCTGGTTTATTTACAGTCTAACCGGCATTTTATCTGTTTCTACTGCTAGGGGATACTTTGTAGTCCCTTATTATGTTCTTTTATAATGATCTTTTAGAATTAAATCAATAATATCATCATTAAAGATACATAAACACCTTATATGTGAATCCCGAATAACGAGATGAAAAAACGAATAACAAACAGCTCGTTATTCGTTGCTTGAATAACAATGTGGACTGTTTTTGGTCTCGAGGTCGTTTTGCTGTGTTGTATACTACTGGGGAATACTTGCCATCCATCATTCTAGTCATGGCTAGCTGCATATTGGAATCCCGAATATAAAGTTGAATAACGAATAACGAGGTGACTTGCCTCGTTATTCGCCAATAATGAGGCAAGTCACCTCGTTATTCGTTATTCGCCGCTTGAATAGCAATATGGTTTATTTACCGACTATAGGCCATTCAATATGTTTTCTACTGCTAGGGAATACTTTGCAATCCACTATTCTGTTGTTTTCTAGTGATCGTTTAAAATTAAATTCTGAAATATCTTCATTAAAGATACATGAACACCTTATATGTGAATCCCGAATAACGAGGTGAAAAAACGAATAACAAACAGCTCGTTATTCGCTGCTTGAATAACAATGTGGATTGTTTTTGGTCTAGAGGTCGTTTTGCTGTGTTTTATACCACTGGGGGATACTTGTCCTCCATCATTCTAGTCATGGTTAGCTGCATATTGGAATCCCGAATATAAAGTTGAATAACGAATAACGAATAACGAGGTGACTTGCCTCGTTATTCGCCAATAACGAGGCAAATTACCTCGTTATTCGTTATTCGTTATTGGTGAATAACGAAAAACGAAAAACGATTCAACTTCACACTGCCCTTTTCAGGTTACTTTGTGATTGGATAAAAACGGTAATCTGCCAATTGGGACCATGTATGATACGGAACTGGCTGATTCGGACCACATTCTTGGCTGATTAAGACCGTGATACGGCTCAATAGAATCACTGTATGAATACCGAAAGTGTTTAAAATATGTCTGCATATATTTAATGATGAAAAATGACGATAAACATTACCCAGTCAGTATTATCAAATGGTAACCCAATATCAACCCCGAACTAGGACTCGCTACTTTGTCGCTCACAGGGGTACTTCGTTGAGGTAGCAAGTCCGTTCTTTTGACATTTTGTTCTCTGGTCGGATAAACTAGAGATCTGTGGTCAGATCTATTTATCTAGACGATCGGTGCCTGACTGAAAACTGTCAGACAGCATTTCCGACAGTGTGTTTTTCAAACTTTTCTGGGGGAGGTCCACAATGCCCTCCATAAGGACTGGGATTCGTCGAGGTTTGCAAGTCCGTTTGTTTGGCACTTTACCTTAACGATATGCCAGGCTGCATTTCCGGCAGCCTGATTTTCAAAATTATCTGGGGGAGCCCTCCCCCAACCATAGTTGAAGCTCGTGCCTTTGCCCCCTTAACCTTGGACTTTGCCCCAGCTTCGCCCCTTCAACCACCGACATCTGGCGCCGCCAATGATGTTCTCGAAATTCCAATTTGTACTACTGTCGCAATAATTTCATGCTCGCAATAATTTCATGTTTTACAGTATATTATGGTGATATATCTAAACGGTTTTTACAATCGGAAAACAAAATGTGACCTCTAGAGCTAAAAATGAGACTTTTCGACCAATCAGGGGCCGTAATCCAGGAAGTTACGATCCGATATGCGCAAATATAGACAGGAATCACGATCTGTCGGTTTTAAACATGCATTTCAAGTTTCATCAAAATCGGCACAAACTTGATATACAGGATGTTTATACTATTTGCGTACGAGGGGCGGCCATTTTTTCTGGCAGTTTTGGTCCGATTTTCACGAGATTCGAACTCCACCTTCATTACGGTGTAACGGTGATATAATCAAACAGCGTTGTAAATCGAATAATAATTGTGACCTCCAGAAGGACTACAAGCTATCAAAATCGATTTTTCGTAAATCAGGGGCCATAATTCAGGAGGTTATGATTCGAAATGCGGAAATATCGAAAGGAACCAAGAGTTATAAACATGCATTTTTCAAGTTAAAATTGTGACCTCTACAGGGTTCAGAACCTTGACATACCATATATTTTTTTTTACACTATTTGCGTACAAGGGGTGGCTATTTTGTCCGGCAGTTTTGGTCCAATTTTCACGAAATTCGAATTGAACCTTCATTAGGGTGTAACGGTGATATACTAAAACTGGTTTTGAAATCGGATAAAAAGTGTGACCTCTGGAGGGACCACAAGCCAAAAACGCGATATTTCGTACAATCAAGGGCCATAATTAAGGAAGTTACGATCCAAATGCGTGATGATCGACAGGAACAAAGATCTTTGGGTTATAAAGATATATTTCAAGATTCTTCAATATCGGATCAAGCTAAAAAAAACAAACGCGATTTTGCGTTCAATAAGGGGCCATAATCCATGAAGTTACGGTTCGATACATGCCAATATCAAAAGGAACCGAGATGGTGAGAGAGAGAGAGAGAAATGGGGTTTAACGTCCACTCGACACAAACTAGGTCATTTTGGGACTAACATAATATGGTACAATTTTATTTCAATAATTCGCTTGCGCGTAGGTTCTTTAGCAGTGGGAGGAAACCGGAGTGCCCGGAGGAAACCCACGAGGTTGAGAAGGCGCCCCTGTCTCCATGCCACATACGCTCACCCCAGGGATCGAAAGCACAACCGCAAGCCAGAGGTGACCGGCCAGCTAGAGGTCGGGAACCGAGATGGTAGGGAGCTAAACCTATATGTCAAGTTTCGTTGAAATCGGATAAAAATTGTGACCAGTAGAGTGTCCACAAACAAATTGATCACGAACCGACAGGGGCAACGGAATAATACGTCCACATGAAAATGTTGGCGTATAAAAAAAAGTCTGTAAAGGAATTTAAATTAAGCGCCAAACATTATGCGCATAAATCGGCCACCTGACGAGGTAACGAGACACTTACCGGTTTTAACCTAAAATATTTATTACTTTACAAACCAATATACACATATATCAAAATGTTTCATATAAAAATAAGAAAAAACGCATATTTCAAAATAGTACAGTGATGCTTAATTGTTGGCTGTTTTGTGCACTGCTTAAACAATTCACTAGCTAGAAGGTCCCCAGTTCCATCCCATTTTCTCAGTGATTCCCTTTCGGATTCCCCACTCTGTTTTTCAATCTAGTCATTCGGATGGAACGAAATAGCAATGTTCCGTGACAAGCGAGCTTGCAAGTAAACAGACTGTATGACGTAGGCTGTGTGACGCATTCAGTACGGTAGATGCGCGTGCTCATAGAGATGTTCATCTTCTTTCCTAGGTTGTAGGCACTTTTTAGTCTCGAATTTACGTCCTGTTGATAAAATGACATACACAGACGTCCCTGGTGGTATGACATCCAAGATGTACTCTAGAAAATGCAATTTACATTCAGTTTTTCAAAACATTTATCGCGCCAGGTGAGCGAAACTTTCTCAGTACTCCCACCCTACAGAGGATAACCTTAGCGGGGCCAGGTTCAGGCGCCTCGCCTCAGACCCCTAGTTCGTCCCAATGGGTCTCAATGGGTGAAATGAACCCTCGGGCATAGAGGTCAGGGCGTCGTTTTAGATAGTTAGATCAATCTAAATAAGAGTATCTTCTTTTTAATTTTAAGCATGTGTTTAGTTTTTTTTTTAATTTGATTACGGTTTATATTAATTCTTAAGCATGTGGTTTTGGGGTGTTTTTTTTATAAATTTGAATACGGTTTATATAATATGAGTTTTGACATAGATAGCAGCACATCAGTCTTACATGTCTGGCTTTGTGCATAAACAGACTCATTCGTTATACAATGACTTTTTATTCACTTTGAAATATCTCAATAATCACATAAATGTCATATATTTGATTGTTTCAAGGGAAGTTATATTCATGGACATAATATTAAAGGTGCCTTCCGATGTACACGCTGTGTGAATTGATGACGTATAAGTACACAGAATCATATTAAAACTAATTTTCCCAAGTTTTCTCCAAACCCCTCAAAAATGTTAATCGCAAGAGAACTACCGCAAGCCGCAAAACTAAATTTAAAGCCGAGTTGTTAGTCACGTGACTTGCAATTGATAGAAATGAAATGGAGTTTAACGTCCTACTCTTCTGCACCTAACCTGGGCTAATGGAAGACAGGCAAACGCCATACAGTGTGCTATGAGGGATATTTTGCCCGGGTAGCGGTGGTACGGCCTACTCTCATATCGAATTCCAACTGCCAAGGGATCTTTTACGTGCACTCCAATGTGTACACGGGACCTCGGTTTTTCGTCCCATCCGAACGACTAGGCAACTGTCCTTGTCAGGCCCTCCTTCACTGACAAGGGGAAATCACACCGGAAACTCCTGGTGAACTTTCTCGGCCATTGCAGGGATCGAACACCCGACCTCCAGGCTAGCGAACCAGCGCCTTATCCACTTAGCCACCGTGACCCCCGCAATTGATAGAGGAAGAATTCATTTTTGTTTGTATTTATCTCAATTAGATTCTAACACAGATCCTGTTTCGTGTCGTTTTTACTGTTCAACATTTATTTTACTTTTCTTTACTACACTAGGATCTGGAAGAATTTTCTTATAACCCGCGTTCTGGATGATGTGAGGGTGTAGCCAATGAAACGGTTCGTTTTGTCACGGCGAGCTTTTGGCGTGAAGTGCACGGAAACATAATCAACGTTTAAATCCGCTTGTATGACACCTGACGCGACCTTCCACTATAACCGGTCAGATCTTCATGTAGTGAAGGTCATCGAAAGTTTGAAAAAATGAAACAAAATATAGTATCCATAAAAATCAAAGACTAAGTTAATTCTTAGATTATTCTCTGTCAATGTTTTCTCGTTGTTTAACCGCAGAATTATCTACTGAATGAAAAAGTGCAGGATCTCGATTCATCGGTTGTACGTGACAAGGAATAGGGTCGCTTCTCTAATCTCGTGGATTTTCTCCTGGTCCTCCAGTTTCCTCCCACTGCTAAAGACCCCCCCCCCCCACACAAGCGAATTATTGAAATAAAATTGAACAATATGTGTTGGTCCCGAAATGACCTAGTTTTTGTCGAGTGGACGTTATCCTCGTTCTCTCTCTCTCTCTCTTTCTCTCTCTCTCTTTAGCCATTATATCATCGCATAAAAAGCGACCATTACGTCATTCGGACAGATAGGCTGTCATTTAGTTCTGTGTCATTTAGTTGGTGTTCAGGGAATTCAGTATTTTCATTGTTATTTTGACTTTCCGATTTCCATAATCTGTCATTCCCTTTTTATATGATTATTGTTGCGGGAATGTATCTTTAAAATCATTTGGTTGTTTATTATCTGTCTTTTTTTAAAAAAAAAACAATTTCCAATCAATTGTTGCATATGTCTTGAAAAGATTGACAGCACTCCATCAACGCATGGTATATAACCTCAAGCATTTTGCCAAACGTTATCATTCTCCTGGCTCGCTTTGAGTGTAGACATTCTTCGAAATAGAATTACTTCAATAGGTGAGGTCTCGGCCAAGTCTTAAAGATGACTGGAGCAAGACTGTTACTCCTTTTGTTTGTTGGGCTTTGTGCCGTTTTAGCATTAACGTATGCTCGACCAGCTGAAAACAAAGAGGTCGATGCCATGCTGGAAAGGGTGAAACGTAACCCAGGTCCAGATGGTCGAGAAGGTGGCGAGGACGGAGAAGGTGGCGAGGATGGAGAAGGTGGCGAGGACGGAGAAGGTGGCGAGGATGGTGAGGATCGGGAAGGTCGAGAGGGACGAGATAAACGTGACGCAGATAGAGATGATGATAGACGACGAGGTGGTAGAAGAAGAGGTGGTAGAGGAAGAGGTGATAGAGATGGGAGAAGAGATAGAGATGATGATAGAAGAGGTGATAGAGATGGTGATAGAGATCGGGGTGATGATAGAAGAGGTGGTAGAAGAGGCGATAGAGATGGTGATAGAGATAGAGATAGCGATAGAGACGATAGAAGAGGTAGGCGTGGTGATAGAGATCGGGATGATGGTAATAGGGGTGGTAGAAGAGGCGATAGAGATAGAGATGGCGATAGAGATGATAAAGGAGGTAGGCGTGGTGGTAGAGATCGTGAGGATCGAGAAGGTCGAAGAGACTAAAAAGTTGGAGAAGTTGAGAAAATGCACGGATACGGATAGATGAACAATAAAAGAGTTCTAGAAAACCACCAAGAACTGTTTAACTTATACCTATCGATTTACTGATTCATAATTATATAAAGAGTAATTAAAGCATTTATTGAATATATTTTAATTTACAAGCTTATAAATTGACACAAATGGGTCACAACGCATATAATAATGTAATATGAATGTATATAAAGTCATTTATATTCAATTGTTTCCGTTTTACTCTAATGTTTAATCAGTTATGTTGGGCGAAATACAATAGAATTCTCAATCAAATGGCAATCTCTATTGTCTGGTTATTCGAAGATCGTATGCTACGGCGCACACATGCTTACCCATTGGCAATACCCACCCCACCAAAAACAAAATGGTGGACATTTTATTAATCGTCATTTTCTTCCGTTGGATATTGCTTGTAATTTGTCTCATATAAGATTTTGGAGGCAACTAGAACTGCAAAAGGAACCGATATCTTAGGGTGATAAACCTATGTTTCAAGTTTCGTTGAAATCGGATAAGAATTGTGACCTGTAGAGTGTCCACAAACAAATTGATGACGAACCGACAGGGGCAACGGAATAATACGTCCGTCCACATGAAAATGTTGGCGTATAAAAAAAAGTCTGTAAAGGAATTTAAATTAAGCGCCAAACATTATGCGCATAAATAGGCTACCTGACGAGGTAACGAGACACTTACCGATTTTAACCTAAAATATTTATTACTTTACAAACCAATATACACATATATCAAAATGTTTCATATAAAAATAAGAAAAAACGCATATTTCAAAATAGTACAGTGATGCTTAATTGTTGGCTGTTTTGTGCACTGCTTAAACAATTCACTAGCTAGAAGGTCCCCAGTTCCATCCCATTTTCTCAGTGATTCCCTTTCGGATTCCCCACTCTGGTTTTCAATCTAGTCATTCGGATGGAACGAAATAGCAATGTTCCGTGACAAGCGGGCTTGCAAGTAAACAGACTGTATGACGTAGACTGTGTGACGCATTCAGTAGGGTAGATGAAGCGCGTGCTCATAAAGATGATCATCTTCTTTCCTAGGGTGTAGGCACTTTTTAGTCTCGAATTTACGTAGTGTTGATAAAATGACATGTAAATGCACAGACGTCCCTGGTGGTATGACATCCAAGATGTACTCTAGAAAATGCAATTTACATGTACATTCAGTTTTTCAAAACATTTATCGCGCCAGGTGAGCGACAATTTTTCAGTACTCCCACCCTACAGAGGATAACCTTAGCGGGGCCAGGTTCAGGCGCCTCGCCTCAGACCCCTAGTTTGTCCCAATGGGTTTCAATGGGTGAAATGAACCCTCGTGCATAGAGGTCAGGGCGTCGATTTTAGATAGTTAGATCAATCTAAATAAGAGTATCTTCTTTTTAATTTTAAGCATGTTTTTTTAAATTTGATTATGGTTTATATTAATTTTTAAGCATGTGGTTAAATTTGAATACGGTTTATATAATATGAGTTTTGACATAAATAGCAGCACATCTGTCTTACATGTCTGGCTTTGTGCATAAACAGACTCATTCGTTATACAATGACTTTTTATTCACTTTGAAATATCTCAATAATCACATAAATGTCAAATATTTGATTGTTTTCAAGGGAAGCTATATTCATGGACATAATATTAAAGGTGCCTTCCCGCGTACAAACTGTGTGAATTATGACGTATAGGTAATAAAATCATATCAAAACTAATTTTCACAAGTTTTCTCAAAACCCCTCAAAATGTGAATCGCAAGAGAACTAACGCATGCCGCAAAAATTTATTTGAAGCCGAGTTGTTAGTCACGTGACTTGAAATTGATAGAAATGAAATGGAGTTTAACGTCCTACTCTTCTGAACCTAACCTGGGCTAATGGAAGACGGGCATACGCCATACAGTGTGCTATGAGGGATATTTTGCCCGGGTAGCGGTGGTACGGCCTACTCTCATATCGAATTCCAACTGCCAAGGGATCTTTTACGTGCACTCCAATGTGTACACGGGACCTCGGTTTTTCGTCCCATCCGAACGACTAGGCAACTGTCCTTGTCAGGCCCTCCTTCACTGACAAGGGGAAATCACACCGGAAACTCCTGGTGAACTTTCTTGGCCAATGCAGGGATCGAACACCCGACCTCCAGGCTAGCGAACCAGCGCCTTATCCACTTAGCCACCGTGACCCCCGCAATTGATAGAGGAAGAATTCATTTTTGTTTGTATTTATCTCAATTAGATTAAAACACAGATCCTATTTCGTGTCGTTTTTACTGTTCAACATTTATTTTACTTTTCTTTACTACACTAGGATCTGGAAGAATTTTCTTATAACCCGCGTTCTGGATGATGCGAGGGTGTAGCCAATGAAACGGTTCTGTCTCGGCGAGCTTTTGGCGTGAAGTGCACGGAAACATAATCAACGTTTAAATCCGCTTGTATGACCCCTGACGCGACCTTCCACTATAACCGGCCAGATCTTCATGTAGTGAAGGCCATCGAAAGTTTGAAAAAATGAAACAAAATATAGTATCCATAAAAATCAAAGACTAAGTTAATTCTTAGATTATTCTCTGTCAATGTTTTCTCGTTGTTTAACCGCAGAGTTATCTACTGAATGAAAAAGTGCAGGGTCTCGATTCATCGGTTGTACGTGACAAGGAGTAGGGTCGCTTCTCTAATCTCGTGGGTTTTCTCCTGGTCCTCCAGTTTCCTCCCACTGCTAAAGACCCCCACACACAAGCGAATTATTGAAATAAAATTGAACAATGTGTTGGTCCCGAAATGACCTAGTTTTTGTCGAGTGGACGTTATCCTCGTTCTCTCTCTCTCTCTCTCTCTCTCTTTCTCTCTCTCTCTCTCTCTCTCTCTCTCTCTCTCTCTCTCTCTCTCTCTCTCTCTCTTTAGCCATTATATCATCGCATAAAAAGCGACCATTACGTCATTCGGGCAGATAGGTTGGTGTTCAGGGAATTCAGTATTTTCACTGTAATTTTGACTTTCCGATTTCCATAATCTGTCATTCCCTTTTTATATGATTATTGTTACGGGAATGTATCTTTAAAATCATTTGGTTGTTTATTATCTGTCTTTTTTTAAAAAAAAAACAATTTCCAATCAATTGTTGCATATGTCTTGAAAAGATTGACAGCACTCCATCAACGCATGGTATATAACCTCAAGCATTTTGCCAAACGTTATCATTCTCCTGGCTCGCTTTGAGTGTAGACATTCTTCGAAATAGAATTACTTCAATAGGTGAGGTCTCGGCCAAGTCTTAAAGATGACTGGAGCAAGACTGTTACTCCTTTTGTTTGTTGGGCTTTGTGCCGTTTTAGCATTAACGTATGCTCGACCAGCTGAAAACAAAGAGGTCGATGCCATGCTGGAAAGGGTGAAACGTAACCCAGGTCCAGATGGTCGAGAAGGTGGCGAGGACGGAGAAGGTGGCGAGGATGGAGAAGGTGGCGAGGATGGTGAGGATCGGGAAGGTCGGGAGGGACGAGATAAACGTGACGCAGATAGAGATGATGATAGACGACGGGGTGGTAGAAGAAGAGGTGGTAGAGGAAGAGGTGATAGAGATGGGAGAGGAGATAGAGATGATGATAGAAGAGGTGATAGAGATGGTGATAGAGATCGGGGTGATGATAGAAGAGGTGGTAGAAGAGGCGATAGAGATGGTGATAGAGATAGAGATAGCGATAGAGACGATAGAAGAGGTAGGCGTGGTGATAGAGATCGGGATGATGGTAATAGGGGTGGTAGAAGAGGCGATAGAGATAGAGATGGCGATAGAGATGATAAAGGAGGTAGGCGTGGTGGTAGAGATCGTGAGGACCGAGAAGGTCGAAGAGACTAATAAGTTGGAGAAGTTGAGAAAATGCACGGATACGGATAGTTGAACAATAAAAGAGTTCTAGAAAACCACCAAGAACTGTTTAACTTATACCTATCGATTTACAGATTCATAATTATATAAAGAGTAATTAAAGCATTTATTGAATATATCTTAATTTACAAGCTTATAAATTGACACAAATGGGTCACAACGCATATAATAATGTAATATGAATGTATATAAAGTCATTTATATTCAATTGTTTCCGTTTTACTCTAATGTTTAATCAGTTATGTTGGGCAAAATACAATAGAATTCTCAATCAAATGGCAATCTCTAGCGTCTGGTTATTCGAAGATCGTATGCTACAGCGCACACATGCTTACCAATTGGCAATACCCACCCCACCAAAAACAAAATGGTGGACATTTTATTAATCGTCATTTTCTTCCGTTGGATATTGCTTGTAATTTGTCTCATATATAAGATTTTGGAGGCAACTAGAACTGCAAAAGGAACCGATATCTTAGGGTGATAAACCTATGTTTCAAGTTTCGTTGAAATCGGATAAGAATTGTGACCTGTAGAGCGTCCACAAACAAATTGATGACGGACCGACAGGTTCAACGGCATAATACGTCCACATGAAAATGTGGGCGTATAAAAAAAGTCTGTAAAGGAATTTAAATTAAGTGCCAAACATTATGCGCATAACTCGGCTACCTGACGAGGTAACGAGACACTTACCGGTTTTAACCTAAAATATTTATTACTTTACAAACCAATATATATACACATATTTCAAAATGTTTCATATAAAAATAAGAAAAAACACATATTTCAAAATAGTACAGTGATGCTTAATTGTTGGCTGTTTTGTGCACTGCTTAAAAAATTCACTAGCTAGAAGGTCCCCAGTTTGATCCCATTTTCTCAGTGTTTCCCTTTCGGATTCCCCACTCTGGTTTTCAATCTAGTCATTCGGATGGAACGAAATAGCAATGTTCCGTGACAAGCGGGCTTGCAAGTAAACAGACTGTATGACGTAGACTGTATGACGCATTCAATAGGGTAGATGCGCGTGCTCATAAAGATGTTCATCTTCTTTCCTAGGTCGTAGACACTTTTTAGTCTCGAATATAAGCTAAGATTTTTCAAGGGTCAAATCGGTTTCTGTAGTATTATCTACCAATATGTACAGTATTACTCTCAGGAGAGGGTGTCCGAGCGATTGGACAACTGTCCTTGTCAGGCCCCCCGTATTGACAATGGGGAAACCACACCGGAAACTCCTGATGAACTCTCTCGGCCAATGCAGGGATCGAACACCCGACCTCCAGACTAGCGTGTGAAATATGGACCTTTTATTTATATAATGACGTATAATAGCTCAAATTATTGTTTCATTTAACGGTCTGTTTGGTACAACCATTAACATAATATTAATAATATAGTACGCTCTACAGGTTGCTAATTAGTACAATGGAATCATCTTTCATCGTAAAAACCTACTTACTTGTATATAACACACAACAAGCCACGTTGTCCACCTATTTTTCAAAAAGTCAAATGAGGCCGTATTGCGTCCAGTGGAAAGTGTGCCAAAGACGCCCATTGGGGTAACTGGTTCTTTCCCCATTGGGTGCCCGGTTTGCTCCTGGGGAAGCATCTGCCCCTCCTGTCCCCAACCCTGCTAACTAATGGCCTGGCATTTAAATATAAAGACCGTTGGTTCTTCTCTTTCTCCTAATGGTGGGGGTGGAGCTGTTACATCTATTTTACATGCACACTTGCAGATTTCGTCATAGTTCGCGAGATGTAAACAACGCTAGCGCTAACCCTATTATATGTAATACTATTGGGGTTAATTTAATTCTATTAAAGGTGATCTGTTTAATATTTTGAAGTGGTTTCCCATTGCAGTGATACAGGATGGCGGGCCTGACAAGGACAGCTGTCTAGTTGTTCGGATGGGACGAAAAACCGAGGTCCCGTGTACACATCGGCGTGCACGTAAAGGATCTCTTGGCAGTTGGAAT
Organism: Patella ulyssiponensis; assembly: GCA_963678685.1. Taxonomy (NCBI): domain Eukaryota; kingdom Metazoa; phylum Mollusca; class Gastropoda; family Patellidae; genus Patella; species Patella ulyssiponensis. The sequence goes on from OY783231.1 coordinate 5,330,594, forward strand.
TCGACATAAGAGTAGGCCTCCACGCCACTGCCCGGACAAAGATTCCCGCGTAACACACTGTATGGTGTATGCCCGTCTTCATTAGCCCAGTTAAGGTGCAGAACAGTAGGACGTTAAACCCCATTTTATTTCCTAGACTAACACCAGACAGTTCCTGTCACCATCAATTTCTGGAAGTAGGTTACTGGTGTCCAGTCATCTCGTGCACGTATTGGTCTAATTAAATAGAATAATGTTGACGTATAACGATGACCATACGGAACACTTACCCCGAAATGGTAATTGTCCCGCCTTAATACCTGACTTCCCGTCTTCCCGTACAGGTTAGGTACACAAGAGTAGGACGTTAAACCCCATTTCATTTCATTTAATACATGACTCAACTATATTTTTTTTATATAAGATAGAGTAGGGTTAAATGTCCCTTCAGACATCACGTGGGCTCCCTTTGACATACCCTTATCCACCTCGGCTTACAGGCCGGACGAGGGCATCATGTAGAACTATAAAGGAGTGTTTGGCTCTTAATTGCCCCCTTTTAGAACTCTTAGAGGAACATAATCACAGCCTCTGATTCGAGACAATATGTAGCGTTTGTGCCGTTAGGGAGAGAGAGAGGGGGGGTTTAACGTCCACTCGACACAAACTAGGTCATTTTGGGACTAACATGGTTTAATTTTATTTCAATAATTAGCTTGCCCGTAGGGGTCTTTAGCAGTGAGAGGAAACCGGAGTTCCCGGAGGAAACCCACGAGGTTGAGAAGGCGCCAACATCTCCATGCCACATACGCTCACACCAGGGATCGAAACCACAGCCGCAAGCCAGAGGTGACCGACCAGTTAGAGGTCGAAGCTCGGCACTCTAGACCACTAGGCCACCCCGACCCCCCTCAGCCGTTAGGTCTGAGTGTTAGGCTTGTTAAACTCACACTGTAATTACTATAGTAACTCACAATGTACTATCATCGATGTTGTAGTTTCCTGTATTTGATAGATAAACATAGTTCCAGACGTGGAAGTCAGAGTTAATTCATCTATTTAGAGATCCGTAACCAGTATATTGTCACACCTAACCCTAACCCAAGACCTATTATACATAAGCCTTTGCTTTGTTCACGGGCTGAAATAGCAGTAAAAGGTGTTTGCAGTCGTCAAATATTCCAAAATTTTCTTAAGCAGTGGTGGGGGTCCATACAAGGTAAGCCACGCTTGTTCGCCTCTCGAGGAAAACCGGCGCTGTTGTCTGTAAACCTGAAATTTTTCCGGGCATTTCGGATTCTGCTCCCGAACTGTCATCGAGTCTGTACGCCTATATGCATCTTCCTAAACTAAAAGTTATGTGATCAAGTTTTGTTTCATTTGGTTCCTCCTCATAAAAATTCTCCTTCTAAACTCTCTCTGTCGTGTTGTTCATAATTCAAGCGTAACATTCAATATGTTAAAGTCATAAAAACATGTGGATACGGCACGCACCCCCGGCGCCCGGTCTCACAGATTGTCAACATTTTATATAATTTCATTTGCAGACCCCTCCCCCCAATACATATTTCACGGTTACGCCTCTGGGAATAGATCTAGCAAGGGGTTAGGTGATCGAGTGGGTTAATAACGCGTGCGCGTGGAATCGTAAGGTTTATCATTGATCCAAGTGACATGATTTCGATTTCTGCTTGAACGGGAGTAGGGTCATAGGGTCGCCTGTCCAACCTCGTGGGGTTTTCCGAGTCATCAAACAGCTGGTGGAATGTACCGGTAGAAGCTCAATTTAACTAGTTGGCCATATTGAGAGATAATCCCAGTTGAATTCCAAATGTCACGGGATCTTTTACGCGCACGCCAATGTGTACACGGGACCTCGGTTTTCCGTTCGATCCATCCGAACGACTATAATCTATAGTCCCTTGCCTTGGGGGGTGGGGGGGTGGGGAGGGGGGGGCCTAGTGGTCTAGAGTGCCGCGCTTAGACCTTTAGCTGGCCGGTCACCTCTGGCTTGCGGCTGTGGTTTCGATCCCTGGTGTGAGCGTATGTGGCTTGGAGATAGGGGCGCCTTCTCAACCTCGTGGGTTTCCTCCTGGCATTCCGGTTTCCTCCCACTGCTAAAGACCCCTACGCGCAAGCGAATTACTGAAAAAATTGAACCATATGTTAGTCCCGAAATGACCTAGTTTGTGTCGAGTGGACGTTAAACCCCATTTCTCTCTCTCTCTCCTTCTCCCGTGCCTTGGCCCTGCATCACTGATTCGACAGGGAGGAACAGCATCGGAAAATCCAGATAGAAGCTTTGCATTCAAATATATTTTTTAATATACAAGCCATATCGCACCGGTAAAATCATCAACCGTATAATACATTTATAAGGTAGGGCCTACATGAATGGTGCGATTAATTTATTCTTAAAATGTGTATGATTCCGTGTAATAACCAATTATCGTGACTGAAATAACTGTCAAAGCTTGAAAATTATTTTAATTACACCAGAAATTTATACTAAATTTTAATTAGTATTAAAATTGGTATCGTAATTAATCGCCCGTTTCAATTACCCCCGTGCAACATGTGTGTGTTAGACAATACCAAAATGTACTGGATAATCTGGAGCGGGAATTCCCTTTAATTAGAGTTATCGATTCATGACGTACTAATGGACCTTACCGTATCGCACTAAAGGAAATTCCCCGATATTGGCGACATATAAAATGAAGGCAAGAAGAAGACCTGTCAGAATTTTTCTACCGTAGGTTTCCTGATATTATTTTAAGTCATCATGAGTGGGCATGTCGGAGACCTAAGTCCCAAACAAGCAGAAGTTTTACAGAAGGTAGGGAGAAGCAGCAAAATGATTTATTCCCTTGACGATTGTGAATGTGTTTTTGTTTTGGTTCGATAGATTTGCTTTTGGGCTCGTGATTGCATCCCTAATGACAACATAAATCAACTATTTCGAACCAACCAAGACATGGATCAGAGGTCGACAACCTGACCTATTCTTTTCCATGAATAATAAAGTGTGAATCACTATACTATAGCTGTCAATCACGTAACAATATAAAGCATAAAAATACAGAGGGAGAGAGAGAGAGAGAGAGAGCTGTCAAAATTTGCAATTTAATTGTTTTGTTAAAATCAAACTAATATATATATCTTATCATATCATGTATGTTTTGGGCAGAGTTGGGTGGCCAATTGGTCTAAGGCATGAGCTTTAGATCATAAGGTCTGTGGTTAGCATGTGCGCGCTGTATATCATAAGGTCTGTCATTGAGTCAGCTGGCGTGGTTTCGATTCCCTGCTTGTACCTGACGAGGGGTACGCCCGGTACGGTCGACTGTCTAACCAGGCTTACTCCCACAGCTTTAAAGCAAATTATTGAATTAAACTTGAACCATTTGTCAGTCTCTAAATGACCTAGTTTGTGTTTATCAGTGGACTTTAAACCCCATTGTCTCTGTGACTGTATATACATGTATATTCCCATTCTATTATTACATACTGTATTTGTCATTGATGACATATCATCATGCATCAACCTATGACAATGTCTAGATACACACACTGTACAGTTTATATTGTGATCTTCGTCTAGTTTTAGGGGGGTTGGATGGCCGAATGGTTAGCATGTGCGCGCTGTATCATAAGGTCTGACATCAAGTCATAACTGCTACGTTGTTTAAATTCCCCTGTTGTACATGATAAGGAGTAGGGTCATCGGTTTTCTACGGGTCCTCTGGTTTCTTCCGGGTCTTCTGGTTTCATCCCACTGCTAAATATTATTTCCCTCGTTTGACGTAGGAATTAGAGGGAAATTATTTTCATATTGTTGCTAGAGTGTTTCCAGAATATATATAGTTGTGTATGGACTTCCATAGATTACGTGTAAATGCATGTGCATTGAGCTGTGTAAGTCACTTCAGGCGACACTAGTTGACACGTCAACATTGATTTTCTAGGGAAATTTATGTTGTTCAAAATGATATACCAGTAATGGAGATTTGTTTGTATATTGTGTTTTTATATTCTTTTTGATATAGTTATTGTAAATACAGCTGGTAATGGAGATTTGTTTGTATACGGTATTGTGTTTTTATATTCTTTTTGATATAGTTATTGTAAATACAGCTGGTTCCTAGTGTCGCCACAATGCCATTATTGTGTATGTTATTTGTTGGTCGTACTAGAAAGTACAGGGTTTATAACGAGAAGACCCCTACGCGCAAGCGAATTATTAAGATAAAGTTGAAACATATGTTAGTCCCGAAATGACATAGTTTGTGTTGAGTGGACATCAAACTCCATTTCTTTCTCTCTCCCTCATGTAGTTTTTCATCCCATTATTTGTTCCCAAAAGTTCTGGTCTGCCAGGTCTGGTCATGTGAGATAATTTTGACTATCTTCAGTTTCGAACGGCAATGAAAGATTTTTTTGTTTATTTTCAGTTTCGTGAAACGATGAAAGATGTTTTAAAACCACATCATGATGATTATTTTCTCACAAGATGGCTACGAGGTAATATGAGTATTGAATATGATTACTGTATTTCTTATTACTGAGTTGGGGGGCGTGGTGGATGGCCGAATGGTTAGCATGTGCGCTTTGTATCATAAGGTCTGTCATTGAGTCAACTGGCATGGTTTCGAAATCCCCTGTTGTACGCAACAAGGAGAAGGGAAGCCTGTCCAACACCTCATGGTTTTTCTCCGGGTCCTCTGGTTCCCACCCACTGCTAAAGACCCCAACGTGCAAGCAAATTATTGAAATAAAATTGAACCTTGTGTTAGTCCCGAAATGACCTAAGTTGTATCAAGTGGACATTAAACCCCACTTCTTTCTCTCTCTGTCTCTCTTTATTACTTAGCAATATTTTGACCAGGCTTCTTTGGTCTATGGCTAAGTGGGTAAAACGCTGATTCACTAGCCTGGAGGTCGGGTGTTTGATCTCTATATTGGTCGAGAAAGCTCATGCAGATTTTGCGGTGTGATTCCCCCTTGTCAGTGATGCAGGGCAGAGTACCTGACAAATACAGTGGTCTAGTTGTTTGGATGGGACAAAAAAAACAAGGGTCTATGTACACATTGGCATGCACATAAAAGATCCCTTGGAAGTTGGTATTCCATATAAAAGTAGGTCGTAGTTCTGCTACCCTGTCAAAATTTCCCTGATAGGACATTAAACCCCATTTCATTACATTTTTTTTCTCTGTTATTTAGTCAATAAAAATCTGTCTAAATCAATAGATATTTATGACATTTCTTTTTTTGTGTTTTTCAGCAAGAAATTATGATTTAAAAAAAGCAGAAACCATGTTAAGAAATGTAAGTATTGATGCCACTGTGACAAAATTCTATATTGATAAACTATTTTATCGATTACTTTGGTTGTTGGGAATTAATCTGTTTCTATTTGTAATTGACTGGTCCATAGCAAGAAGTTCTATCTATATATATAAACCTGGAACCGACTATATAGTCATACTCATAAGATTAGTTGGTACATGTATACTGAAAATTCTGGTACGAATTAGTTGGTTTTATAGTGACGATTTTAGTATGAATTAAATTAGTTTGTTTACTGAACATTCTGGTATTAATTAGTTCATTTTATAGTGACGATTTTGATATTAATTGAATTAGTTTTTTTAGTGAAGATTTTGGTATAAATGAATCTGTATAGAGACGATTTTGGTATAAATTGTGTTTAGTGACAATTTTTGTATAGACTAGTTTGAATATAATATTGATATTTTATTCGGCCACACTAATTAGATTTTCAGGGTCCTGGTAGATATATAGACATTTGAATCACTTAAAAGTGCAGCGAAGGAGTTTTAGTTTTTAAATTAGTCCTTTTCTTGTAAAATTCAGATGCCAAATTCTAGCAGAAAATCAATTTGAGGTACCTTAGTGAAAGTTGTTTGGGTGTATTGGGAGATATTCGATTGCACGTTCCAGAATTGAATTCTCTCAATCAAGCATCATCCTGCAGCCCTCTTGCCCTTTCTACTATTTCTCAGTTATTTCAGTCCCAAAATATGTATTGTGTTGATGAGACATTAACCATATGTTAGTCTCAAAATAACCAAAGTGTTGATGAGACATAAACCATATGTTAGTCCCAAAATAACCAAAGTATTATGTTGATGAGACATTAACCATATGTTAGTCTCAAAATAACCAAAGTGTTGATGAGACATAAACCATATGTTAGTCCCAAAATAACCAAAGTATTGTGTTGATGATACATTAACCATATGTTAGTCTTAAAATAACCAAAGTATTGTATCAGTCCTTCACGTTTACGAAATGGTACGGGAGCCGTAAAACACTCCCGCCAATTTACAAATTGAGAAAAAAGCTCCCGTAAAAACAATTCTTCTTATTTATATTTCAAGAGTAATTCTACATTAGTTTTGTCTCATAACCTTTTTATGTCATTTATATTTTCCCCGAATTGTTGCCGGTTTGATCACTTTGTCAGCGTGATTAGCGCACAAATTGCAAACCAATTTTGTCCCCGCACGTGGCTATTTGCCCTCGAGTTATTCCAATTTAAAAATGTTGCATATTATACATGACAGTTCTGACTATCTCCAGATTTATTGATAGCGACAATCCACGCAATGCCAACGGGACAAGCGGTACTGGGTAAATGAAAACTTTTTAAACAACGTAACTTTATTATAGACGTGTCACACCCGCGGACATTTCTATCAACATTCGGCGACATATTAAGCGTCAAGTAGCATCGTATTCTATTGGCTGATTTTAGACTTCTATCCAATTAAAACGAGCCTTACATTAGTATTCAAGATGTTTGGTGAAGAATTATGGCAGCCAAAGTTTTACGACGGGAACGTTCATTGCTTGCAGACGGTCATATACACCAAAAACATGCAGTTTTAATAATAAAAAAACCCTGAAAGTACTGTAATTTATTAATCTCAATGAGGAGAGCGATTTAGCTAATTAGCGGGCGCATTTAATGACTCCCCATGAAGTTAAGTCGAGGTGCGTCGGGAGGCGCAAGAGTGAAAGCGCGCCTTAAACGTGAAGGACTGTTGTATTGATGATACATTAATCACATGTTAGTCCAAAAATATCCAAAGTATTGTGTTGATGATACATTAACCACATGTTAGTCTCAAAATAACCAAAGTAGCGTGTTGATAATACATTAACCACATGATACATTAATCATATGTTAGTCCCAAAATATCCAAGGTATTGCGTTGATGATACATAAGCCACATGTTAGTATTAACAAGACTTTAAAAACGGAAGTTATCCTTTGTATTTTAAGTCGTTATCCTGTAAGATTTTTGTCACAGTTTTCAATCCAACTATTTTAAGTGCTATAAAATAGTGATACATCATCCGGATGACAAGGTCATAGATGAATATTTATAACTGGACTTTAACACTTCCACTACTAAATATGATTCAGCCTATGATACATTGTCTTGTATGTAATATCATCTAATAATAATACATTGTATTGTATTGTAATATCATCTAATAGTAATACAACCCTAACATTATTACATACCTATAGCTGACTGAAACTAAACATCAGTAAAATTGGTATAGAAATGGAGTGAAGTGATATTGGATTTTATGTCCTACCATTTTGTGCTAAGTGGGTTAATAAAAATGGGCATATGCTATGCAGTGGGAAATTTTGCAGCGCTATAGTCTGCTCTTACTCTTATGTCGAATTCCAACTACCAAGGGGTCTTTTACATGCATTACAATGGGTACATGGGATCTTGTTTTTTGTCCAAATGACAGTATACGCTGCTGTTTGCCCGGTACTGCGTCATGCATCACTGGCAATGGGGAAGTATGCCATAGAATCCCAATCAACACGGGATTAAATCTAGGACCTTCAGGTTAGTGAGCCAACCTCTTGCTCACTGGGGGGTTGGGATGGCCTAGTGTTCTAGAGTGCCTAGGTCACCTCTGGCTTGCGGCTGTGGTTTCGATAAATAAAATTGAACCATATGTTAGTCCCAAAATGACCTAGTTTGTGTTGCGTGGACGTTAAACCCCATTTCTCTTCTCTTGCTCACTGAACCACAGTGTCTTGTCAGAGAAAGAAAGACGACCTTGAGGAATCCCACTCGTTGTACTGTAAAAGCGTGGGATCTAAACCACCCCACTTGAATCAACGACAAACCTTATGATCTAAAACGCATTTGTTCGCTTATTCAAATTTCACAATGGAGGAGCCACTGTGGCTACGTGAGTTATACACTGGCTCGCTAGCCTGGAGGTGGTGTGGTTGATCCCTGCATTGACAGAGAAAGGTCATCAGGATTTTTAGAGGTGGTTTCCCCTTCTCAGTGGTGCAAGAAAGAGGGCTTGACAAGGAAAGCTGTCCAGCTCTTCCGATGGGACAAAAAAGCGAGGCCGTCTTTATTATCCTAGTAGGATGAAAACCCCAGTATGGAAATGAAATAGGGTTTAAGGTCCTACTCTTCTGCAACGACATTGCTAATGAAGACGGTAGTTGAAATGGGATTCCTGTATTATAATATGTCAGAAGAAACTTATTGTCAAGCTCTACATGATTTATCATATTTTAGATTATCTACATAAGTTGATAACCATGGTAACAATCTATATAACTGATAATAAATCCTTATAGATATATCAATGGTTATCAATGATAACACATACTTATACAAAGCTGAATATAGGGTGATTCGATCACAGAGGTTTTTAACCCCAACCCCTAACTTTATCTAACCTCAGTGACGACAGTCGACCATAACTATTCACCTACATTTAAACCAGTGATATTGTGTTCACTGCTGCCATACATGGTTGCCATGCACAGCTACATATGCAGGCACTGTTGTCTGTTGTCCACGGTTCGCTCTACTTGAAACTCCTGGAAAATTGAAATTGTGATTTCCACAACAGGACAATCCTGGAAAAACAAGATTACTCTTTGAAATTCCTGGAAAATAAACATTTGTGATTGCGCTATATATTTTAAGATATAAAACTGCCGTAAATGTTCTTCAAGCGTGAAATCTGGTAAATAACTCCAGGAATTTTAAGTGTTCTGAGTTGTGCTTTGTGCACACCTTGTAATGTCATGTGCTGCTGCCATGCCAAGTTACAATGCACTGCTGCCAGAGACTGTTGCCATGCACTGCTGCCATAATTTTACAAATTAGATAGGGTGAAGTGCCACTGTCCAGGCAAAATTGTCTTTGTAGCACACTACATGGCTTAAACCCATCTTCATCATACCATTTGGAGCCAAAAAGTAGGGATGTTAAACCAAGTTCCATTCCTTTCATTTATTTCACTCTCTGTAGATGGCATTGCCAAATGTTGATCTGTCAGCATTGGACAAGGCACAGCCGAACTTTAGCTCACAGACAAGTTAGAGCCTCGGTTTTCAAGTTGTCCCATAGAAAAACAATCAAAGGCACCCCAAAGTTCTACTTCTGCTAGGTGATACAGCAGCCAACCAATTTTAAAACCTCATCTGTCTCACTCTCTCTCTGTCATTGAGTCAACTGGCGTGTTTTCGACTACATGTTTTTATTTGATTGTTTATAGTCTTAGACTTTATTATTTTTTTTCTGACCCACATGTCTGTTTGACCTATTTACTAATATAGATGACCTTTTCCGTCATTTGAAATTCTGTCATAAATGATGATAAATGTCGAATACAATCCAGTAAAAACAAGAGAGAGTATGAGATAAAACATGTGTTGACATTTATTACATTCACTCAGTTCAATCATCGGTGATTGTGATAAAACTTGAGAGAGAGAGAGAGAGAGAGGGGGGGAGAGAGAGAGAGAGATTGATGTCTACTCTACACAATCTAGGTCATTTTGGGACTAACATGGTTCAATTTTTATTTCAATTATTTGCTTGCGGGTAGGGGGATTTAGTAGTGGAAGGAAACCCGCAAGGTTGGAATTCAACCCTACTCCTTGTCACGTACAACCATGCCAGTTGACACAATGACAGACCTTATGATACAGCAGGCACATGCTAGCCAATATGTACACATGGACAAAAAATGATATCATAATATAGCCTGATATCAGTTCAAAATTGTTGGATTTAGAAACTTTGCGTTTCTCAGATTTTGGGTGAACATATGAAAGGCAGATATGAAAGCTTTCATATTCACAGTCATTTCCAGTCAAAAAATGATTATTAAAATCGGTCAAAAACTCGTGAAGTTATTAGCCAAAATATAGCAAGAATCATTGCACCTGGGCGAAAAAGTAATCTGATATATAAAGGGAAATAACCGAGACTTGTATTGCTGTAATGGGATATGAAAGCTTAATAATTTGAATAATAAGAATGCTTGTTTTTCAGGACTTTACATGGAGAGCACAGAACGGTGTTGATACGATTTTATCTGATTACAAGATACCAGAAGTTATAGAGAAATATTATCCAGGCGGTTTATGTGGGCGTGATAAACAGGGTTGTCCGATCTGGATTGATCCATTCGGTGATATGGATATAAAAGGTAAAATATTTAATGACCCACGGTCCACCCCGTATTTTCACAACAGCAAATTTTAACACTGTGTTTTTAAGTGACACTGTACTCCAGGTATCTGATAGCATTAATTTCTTTCGCATTCTATATCAAATCTTTGTTAGAAATCAGGAAACATCATTTAAAATCACCAAAAATATTGGACGTTTAATTTGCAATAAACAACAACAACAGTAAACTCCCACTCTATCCGATGTAGACCTATTAACATGTCAGAAATTGCCCACTCTATCCGATATAGATATGATAAAATTTCAGAATTTGCCCACTCTATTCGATGTAGACCTGTAGTTAACATGTCAGAAATCGGCCACTCTATCCAATGTAGACATGTTAACATGTCAGAAACTGCCCACTCTATTCGATGTAGATATGTTAACATGTCAGAAATCGCCCACTCTATCCATTTTAGATATGTTAACATGTCAGAAATCGCCCACTCTATCCGATGTAGACCTGTAGTTAACATGTCAGAAATCACCCACTCTATCCGATGTAGACCTGTAGTTAACATGTCAGAAATCACCCACTCTATCCGATGTAGACATGTTAAAATGTCAGAAATCGCCCACTCTATCCAATGTAAATCTGTTAGCATGTCAGAAATCGCCCACATTCAAATGTAGACCTGTTAGCATGTCGGAAATCGTCCACTCTATCCGAAATTAAACCGGTTGATTGTCAGTAATCGCTCACTCCATCCTATATTAAACATGTTGAATGTCAGAAATCGCCCACAATCCGATGTAAATCTGTTAGCATGTCAGTAATTGTCAGTGATTACCCACTGATATTAAACCTGTTGATTTGTAGTAATTGCCCACTCTGTCCGACATTAAACTAAAAAGGAAATAGGGTAAACACATCCGTTTTTTTCTACCCCATCTAGGCTAATCAAAATTGCCTAGTGGTCTAGAGTGCCACGCTTCGACCTCTAGCTGGCCGGTCACCTCTGGCTTGCGGCTGTGGTTTCGATCCCTTGTGTGAGCGTATGTGGCATGATGATAAGGGCGCCTTCTTCTTCTCCCACTGCTAAAGACCCCCACGCGCAAGCAAATTATTGAAATAAAATTAAACCATATGTTAGTCCCGAAATGACATAGTTTGTGTCGAGTGGACGTTAAACCCCATTTCTCTCTCTCTCTCTCTACCCCATCTAGGCTAATGAAGATGGGGATTGAGGAAAAGTAAATGTTAGTCTGTATATTTATACTTTTGTTATTATTTTATATCAGGCATGTTATCATCGGCTCGGAAACAAGATGTCATCAAAAGTAAAGTTCATTTATTAGAGAGAATATATAAATTATTTGAAGCTGAGTCGACAGTGAGTTAAATTATTTATTATTTTTATATCCCCATATTCTCATGTGGACGTTTTGTCTTCGCCACCGGCCGTTCATCTACATTTTGTTTGTGGACACTCTACAGGTCACAATTTTTATCTGAATTTGATGAAACTTAACACTTAACGCACTGCCAAAGTTATGGACCATGAACACTTTGAAATATTCTGTGGACGCTCTAGAGGCTAAAGTTAATAACTGATTAACTTTCGATTTATACACAGTGTTTAAGGTCATGAGACGAAGAATCCCTTTGATTTTCAACGATATCGGATAATTTCAGTCAGAGTTATTATGGCCCTTGATCACTTTGAAAACTCTTGTGGATGCTCTAGATTGACTTTAGATTGATAAACAGAGTTTAAGGGTCTTGAAACAAACAAGTATATAATTTTCAATGAATTATGATAACTTGAACAGCTAAATCAATGATATTAAAAATTTCGTATATTAAACATTTGCATGGGGCAGAACTAAAAACCAAACAAATTCTAATAATTTTCTGATAATTACTTAATGAGGTGTTACTCTTAATCAGATTTCAGTGTATTATAAATGTTTCATTACCGACAATAGAAAAAATATGAAACAACTCTTGTTGACTGCTCGAACGACTTAGCTGGACACAGATCACTAAATATTTCTACGCCGGTACCCACAAATTGTAGGGCCAAGTTATTTTTAGTCTTTCTCTCCCTTTCCCTTTTTCCCCCTTTTGCATGGTGATTTTTGTTTACTTTTTGGTGTAGAATCGAAGAAAAGGGTTTGAAAATACATTTTCTGCCAGGTTTTGGTGAATATTCATGATTTTGAGGCGGAAGGATACAAGAGTTGTGAGGTTGCTTACGTTGAAAGGGGGGGCCGAAAATTGCCTGGTTAGCTGTCTCTACTTCCAGCTTGTGTATCTCAAGTTTTTCATGGTGAACCTCATACATGCTTTTGGGCCAGAGTTTGCCACATGTTGCTCCATCTGTGGCAGAAAGCGTTCTACCCAACGAATATTTGGGAAAAAGTTACAGCCGATCTAAGAGACAAGAATTAACATTGAAGTCAATGGGGAAATAATTAGTGATCTATGGCCAGCTGCTGTGGGCGTACGTGTCGTTGCCTGGCAACTATTGAAATAAAATTGAACCATGTCTTCATCCCGAAATGACCAAGTTTGTGTCGAGTGGACGTCACGCCCCATTTCTCTCTCTCCCCTTTCCTGAGTGAGCCGTTGGGAATCACCCACAAACTAGTCAGAAGGCAAGATATTAAACTGATTTTCATTGGATTTATTTATAGATTATGTGATGTCTTTTATTACAGGAAAGTCGAAGAGTTAATGGCGTAGTTGTGATTTACGATTTAGAAAAATTTGGTTTAAAACATTTGTGGAAGCCAGGTGATTCTGATCTTATCGGTTATTTTGGTTATGGTGGTGGATCTGTAACTTATATTTTTTATTACAGGAAAATCAAAGGGTTGATGGAATAGTTGTAGTATTTGATTTAGAAAAAATGGGGTTAAAACATTTATGGAAGCCAGGTGAATTTTTTGTACATCCCATTTTATGCGGAAGTGTATAACCCTCCCAGTGCTTAATAAGATCCCTATTGAAATGATATTATAACATATGTTAGTCCCAAATGATTTAGTTTAGGTCAAGAGAAGATTAAAACCTTTATCTCTCTCCCTCTTTGTATTTCTAGTAATTTTAAATGACATAAAAGCAGTTGAATACAATCTTAGCAGTAGCAATTAAGCAATTCCTGACTCTCCAAACAACGTTGCACCACATTGCACCACTTTCATTGTGTAGCACATTGCACCACTTTCATTGTGTAGCACATTGCACCACTTACCATGTGCACCACATTGCACCACTTATTTTGTACTTAAAGATGCATGCATTACATGTATGTAAGATTTAGATAAAAAGTAGTCCGTTCTGGCTATAACAGGTCAAGTATAGATAACAAAAAAAAGAATATACATGTATTGAACAATACATTATTTTGGGTGAAGTTAGGACTGTTTGAAAATGTTTATTGTTGTAGGAACAGTACTTGATGCCTGAGACTAAGTTTTGATTATCCAGTTTTGAAGGTGTTCAAATCCATTTAAATCTCTGCCATCAGATGGTCTAGAGACTCTTATTCACATAATGTATCTAAAGTGTATGGAATGCAAACCCTTGTACAATGATGACCGAATGGTTAGCATGTACGTGCTGTATCATAAAGCCTGTTATTGAGTCAACTGGCGTGGTTTCAAATCCCTGGTTGTATGTGCCAAGGAGTAGGGTCGCCTGTCCAATCTCATGGGTTTTCTCCAGGTCCTATGGTTTCCTCCCACTGCTAAAGACCCCTCGCGCAAGCGAATTATTGAAAGAAAATTAAGCCATATGTTACCCCCAAAGTAATCTAGTTTGTGTCGAGTAGACCTGGAGGTTAATCTCTCTCTTTCTCTCTCTCCATTGATTGAGACTGTATCTTGAACTTGTTTTTTTTTTCAGGCGTTGATCTTTTTAATAGTATTTTAGCCATTTTTGAAGAACATTTCCCAGAATCATTAAAGAAAAGTTTTGTGATAAATGGTAAATATTTCTATATAGTTTCATTGTTTGGTTTAAAATGAAGCTGCAGTGGCTCATAGTAAGTAAGATGTTGACTCGCTAACCTGGATGCCCCCTGTACGATCCAAGCGTTGGCTGAGAAAGTTTTGTAGCATAGTTCTCCCTTGTTAGTTCAGTTGTGCAGGACAGAGGACAAGAGACATGTATAATTATCTGAGTGGGATTAAGAACTGAGATATATATGTACACATTGGCATGCACTTGAAAGATCCCTTGGCAGTTGAAATTCAATATGAGAGTAGGCGAGAGGGTTCTTGCAAACACTCTATTGATGATGTTCTTGTAAACACTCTAGGCTTGGCTTCATGTAAACACTATAGACAAGGCCTCATGTAAACACTCTAGAAGAGGCTTCATGTAAACACTCTAGACAAAGCATCATGTAAACACTCTAGAAGAAGCTTCGTACAAACACTCTAGAAGAAGCTTCATGTAAACACTCTAGATGACACTTCATGCAAACACTCTAGAAGGGCTTCATTTTAAATATTCCATGGATGAGGCTTCATGTAAACACTATAGATGAGGCTTCATGTAAATACTATAGATGAGGCCAGAGGGTTCTTGTAAACACTCTAGATAGGGTTCTTGTAATCACTGTAGATCCGGGGTTTATTAAACACTCTAGATGAGGGTTCTTGTAAACACTATATAAAAGCTTCACGTAAACACTCTAAATCAGGGAGTTAGTAAACACTCTAGATCAGGGGTTTAGTACACACTCTGGATCAGGGGTCTAGTAAACACTCCATGGATGAGGTGTTTAATCACGTAAATGATATTTATTAAATTTATTTCAGCACCAAGAATATTTCCAATAGCTTTTAATTTAGTTCGACCATTTCTTAGTGAAGCAACTGTTAAAAAAGTACATATCCTAGGAAGTAAGTAAACTTTTTTTCGATAAAGATCTTAGACAAACAAAAGGACTTAATTGAGAACACATTGAAATAAGGTATAAACGTCAATTCAGAACTTTATAGTTAACATCTTTAATGTCAGTAGTTCTCTTTCATATGCATACTCCGCGCAGTGTTTCGTTTGATTAGAGGTAATCCCACTACTCACTGCTGTAATAAGTGGATATTGTTGTTTTAAATTTTGATTAGCTGCTCTACAAAAGCTTTACATTTAAAACGAGTGCCAATATTGGACCAAATATGTTTACATAGCGTTACGTCATGGCTCACAATTTTATTATGGCTGATTAACCCGTGCATAGCAGAATACTGCAGTAAAACTAATTGCGTGACAAACGAGGCTATCAAGTCGAATGAAATGTAAACAATACTGCTTGGAAACGAACATACTTTCACCGTTTTTAATACCTTAAATCTCTGTCCAAAGTTTTAGGGAAGACCCAGAGTAAACGAAGGACTGTCATGTTGCTGTACTTAAGTGATAGCTTTGATTGAAAGGGAAGAATAGGCATACCCCCGCAAAAGTTCAAGAATCAGAAGCTAATCCAGCAATGGCCAGAGAAGGATTTCTCAGGCCATTGCTTCAGGAATATGTTTCATATGGTGCTTTTTATTAATTGGGGGAACTAGAAAAATCAATCTAGTAATGCAGGCAGCCTTACTTCCTGCCACATATCAGCATAGGATCCAAACCATGATACTTGCTGACAAATTTGTTAATTTAAATTACATGTTTTATTACTTTAAATTGATACAATGGCATTTAGTAATTGAACTACAATAAACAGGTCACAATTCTATGGAATACAATTACTGCTTATTACTAAGTGATGTTTTGATTCGGCTTCTCTAATCATTATCAAGCAACGAGTTATTAATATCATATGGTGGTATTGCGTTGTATTATTATATGGTTGTTATTATGGTTGATATTCATCAGGTAATTATAAAGAAGAGTTATTAAAACATATAGATGCGGATCAGTTACCTGTTTATTGGGGTGGAACTAAGACAGATCCAGATGGAAATATCAAATGTGCATCTCAGGTAAAAACAAAAGATTCATTATTTCATTACTTTCTGAAGTCGCTGTATCATAAGGTCAGTCATTGAGTCAACAGTCATGGTTTCGATTTCCCGGTTGTACCCAACCTTGGCACACAGGCACTTGTAGTGTGAAAAATCGCTTTGATAAATGATATTAACCAGAGGTTAACGGCATTATGTGTCATTTTAGCACTATAGGAATTTCTTGCAGACAATATTGTGAAAGTTTTATAGGAATAGCAGTCCAAAAATGTTAAATTGAAATTTCATTCTTCTGTGCTGCTCGGGCGTTTTAAACAAGACACCACATCTTTGATCAGTAGTAGGGGCCTAGTTAAAATCCAATTTAATCCTAGCTATGAATTGCTATTTTGCTTTCTTTTAAATAACCAGTCTGAGTACACATTTAGCGTGAGAAGTTGGATATCGTAGCGAAAAGTCCAAATGACAAATGAAGACTTTCAGTATGATGCCTAAAGTTGATGACGTTAATATTCATGTAAGCCAGATAATCAAACTTTTCTGAAACCCTGGAAGGAGGTTGGGTGACCGATCTGAAACATCCACCTTAGATTATTAAGTCTGGTTTTGATTGCTGGGTTGAACATGACAAGGAGTAGGCTCACCTGTTTAACCTCATGGGTTTTCTCTGGACCCTCTGCTTTGCTCCCTAAAGACGCACAAGCGATTTATTATGTTAGTACCAAAATGACCTAGTTTGTGTCCATATAATGTTAAACCCCATTTCTCTCTATCTCTCTTTATTTCTGAATTCCTGGACATGTTAGCATAAAGTCTAACTCCCAGGCCACATTACCACTGAAGATCCCAGATTGTAAATTTGTTATTAATTCAGATCTGTCTGGGTGGAGAAATACCACAGAAATATTATAGTGAAGTTTTATCGAACCTGGACGGTTTCACAGAAGTCGATTTAGGGCGTGGTTCTACTCTACAGTTAGATTATGAAATAAAAGTCCCACAGAGTGTTATACGGTGAGTCTTTATTTATTTAAAAGGTGGATAACTCTATTCTTTGGAAGCTTAGATAGACGAAAATGGTTGTAAAAGCACATTAAAGTTACATTATGGGAGATTTGATAAAGAGCTGACAGTTTTCACAATGACAGTTAAAAACTAGATAATGTAAAGGCAATTTGCGGAAAATTTCTGTCAAATTGATCCTCTGTGAACCAAGAATTTAGCGATTGAATTTTAGGCCTAGCTTCGTTAATCATTACTAGATTTATTCCTAATGAGAAATTGTTGTGTTCCTGGTGTCAATGTCATTGTGGGTGTTGGTGGCCGAATGATTAACGTGCGTGTGTTGGGTGATACAGTCTGTCATTGAGTCATGGGTCGCCTGTTCAACGTTTGTGTCGTTGTAAGGACAATTATTTTATTTCCAATTCCATTATCATGAAACAAACTATTGGTAAATATGGTTGATCATTATTATGTGATTTTATGTTTTTCAAGATGGCAGTTTAAAACAGATGGCTTTGATATAGGTTTTGGTATTTTTAAACGAACAAAGAACAAACGTCAGAAGGCCGGTGCAATGGATGAAGTATTAGCATCAGATCGCGTTAACAGTCATCTTGTACCAGAAGATGGCAGCACCACCTGTACTGATGTAGGAACATGTGAGTTATCTTCCCTTTGTGTCCCCCCCCACCGATCTGAGGGGTGGGTGATGGCCGAATGGTTAGCACATGCCCACTGTATCATAAGGTCTGTCATTGAGTCAACTGTAAAACAGACTCATCTTAGGGAGATATATGGTATTTATGCTTTAGTCTTGTAAAATATTCCCATTCATGTGTTCCACAAATTTTCGTCAGTTTGATCACTTTGTCAGCGTTCTATTTGCCCTCCAGTGTAATTCCAGTTTAAAAAGGTCCCATTCTTGATAGTTTTGTGTCCATCCCAAGGCATACTGATTTCGATAATCAATGCAATGACACAAGACGTACATCGTATTCTATTGACTGATTTCAGACTTCTTTCCAATTAAAATGAGCCTTGCGGTACATAAGCATACAATATCATTCAGAATGAAAACGAGTGTGGATAGGTTTGGTGAATAATGGTAGCCCCAGAATTACCATGGAAACGCTTATAGCTCGAAAAAAGACGAAGAGGTCACTATTCAAACCTATAAAGTTTAAAAATAAAAACCAAAAGTACTGTAGTTTATGAGGTGTGTCAAGAGGTGCAGGAGCAAAAGGGCACCTTAAACTTGAAGGACTGATTGACATGCCTAAATCATTTTAATATAAAAAAGTTAATCCCCGAAATTAATGACAAATATATGGTAAACGAGAATGTCTATTTATAGTATCAGTATATGGAGCAGCTGAAACACAATAATCCGATACCGGTGTACGTACTGGAGAACGCTAGATCGGAGACGGTCCTACGCATGTTATGACGTCACATGTGGATTGTGGGTTAGGGTAAGGGCTAGGCTTGGCCCAGGGTTAGGGTTAGGGCTAGCCCTGTTTACATCTCGAGACTTTGATGAAATCTACAGGTCCTAGCCCTTACCCTAACCCTAACCCACAATCTATATATGACGTCATATGTGCTCAAATGTGTAGGACCGTCTTCGATCTAGTGTTCTCCGTATGTATTGGCATATTTGGAAAAGAACTGTTTGCATTTGGAATTCAAAATAAAAGTATGCTGTAGTGCTGCTGTCCTTGCCAAACTTTTCCTCATAGCACGCGACTTGGCGTATCCCCGACCCCGTCTTCATTATCCCAGTCCGAACGGAACAGTAGGACATTAAACCCCATTTCACTTTTAACTTTTTTGTTATTGTCTATTTTTAGATGTGATAAGATTTGATAATACGTACAGCTGGACTCGAGGAAAAACGTTATTTTATCTGATAGAAGTTTTAGAACCTGACGTGACAGATCTCGACATGCAGACAGATTGAAAGGAAGGGCATTGACTCCTTGATTTAGGTAAAAAAACAAAAGGTTTTGATTGAATTAATTTATTATTATTATTGTACATTGCTATAGCCTATAACTTCCATGACTAAGTGCTCACATGCGCACTACGAAGTATGGTACAGAGATCAAATAAACAAATGAAATAAATAAAATTGAAATACAAATAATTTGCGCTGTATGTGTGCATAATATGATATGTCCAAAATAACAAAAAATAAAACTAGTAAATAATCCATACAACAAAGCGTTCAGGCCCAGGTTCCACGACTTTCTAAAAGAATTTACTCAGCTTTCAATCACTGATTATTATGAATGTCTTTTATCTAGCAATACAAAAAGTTTTATAAAGGGCTATATTTTAGTTCAAATAAGGCAAAAAAATTTGAGTAAGTCTGAGAAAGTTTTGTGGGACCAGGGCCAGATCTCGCTCTGTCACTAAGCATCCAATTTCAACAATTTATTTTGAAATCAATCACAGAAATGTGGCTAAAGAACAACCATTTATATGGAATACAAACAGCAACTAGTTGATTTACATATTTTATACATATAGTGTAATGTTTGTTGTGACGCTGCTTCTTGTATCGTTTTCAAGCACGAGTGATATTTCACTTCCACCTAAGGCAGTGGTTCTCAACCTTCTTTTGCCAACGGCACACCATGGAATACATGAAAACATAGTTGCATGCTTGGCTGAATATATAAAAAAATATTTGAATTTTGCAAAATAAAAACATAGCAAGTCATAGACGGCATACAACTGTAGACACAGACTAGTCGTAGACACATAGAATGGCTCCAACTAAATAAAAAACAGCTATGAGAACTTATCAGTTGACACCATTGAAAACTCAATTGGGGTCAAATGGTTTTTCAGATTTTCTTAATGTGCTGTTTAAAATTTCACGGCACAATTAAGAAGATCTCACGACATACTGGTTGAGAATCACTGACCTAAGTGTCTGCTGGGTAACTTGACAGATAATATAGTCGAGAAATGAAAGGCCAGTCTAGCATTTGTTGTTGAAAACAATAAGAGGAGACTTGTCGAACTGCATGTATAATAACCAGTGATTGCATTCAATATGAATGTTTGGGTTGTTTAGTAACAGAATGAGAATAACATATGACAGAATTATATGGAATATAAGTTACTTTGCTTGATAAACACGAGAGAACAGTCGTTGAAATTTCGCCAGAAATAAATCTTTTAAAGATATTTTCCAGTGTAAAAACTGTGTGATTTGATGATTATAAATCAGGTTGCCAATTAGTGATACTCTGACATTTTTGCCCTGTGGATGTTTTTAGGGTAATCCAGAATTTTTCTGGTAAGATTTCCATATATACCAAATTTCCGTACTTTTATTGCTAATAACCACCTGATGAATACTTTTGTGATAATGTATCTTTAATCCATATAATTGTGTCATGTGTTATATAAATGTTTTATTGTTGTGTTTTATAATACTCGATCGTTAAATGCCAATCAAGGATTATAAAAACATGGCTCCTAAAAACGAAACAGGTACAAAATTCTAAGTCAAACACACACAGGGTGTCATTCCGTGCAAAAGGCTCATAATGGGTACAATAAAAAAAACTATGTCATTTATGGTTTTCGTTTTAATTTATGAATTTTTATGTATTGTACATCAAAGTGTTTTATTGTCTTTTAGAATCATAAATTATAATATTTTGTACATTAAATGTTTTATGATATTCAATGAACTACATATCTTTTAACGTCATTTTAGTTTCATAAAGAAATTATCTGTCCTTCCATAGTGAAAAGTACTGTAAGATGTTTTGAAAGAACATCGTCAGGTCTATTTCACAAGGCCAAATGCTTTTTTTTTCAAGGTCACGAGATGTGGACAGGGTTAGGGCACATAATTTTTGCCGAGGATAGTGGGTTAGGGTAAGGCATAGGGCTTGACTAGGGTTAGCGCTAGACCTGTTTACATCCCGTTATTAACCTTTTGGTCTTTTCAGATAGATCTGACTGTCTTTTTACAGTAAAACCAACTATAGGCGATCTTAGTAATGTGTTCACAGTGGATATAAAACAATTTGCAGAGAGTGGGACTGGGGTGGTGCTGGAAGAAGCATTCACTTCCCTTACCCCGTTCCTAACAAAAAAACAGGCCTTATTTTGAAAACATTGTTAGGTTCGAATGCCTTTTATGATGTAGCTTTAATATGTAAATCATGTAGACTATTTGAAGCCTTCTATAATGTAGCTTTAAAATTTTTTATGTTCATCATGTTATACTTTATTTTATAATTCAGGAAACAACCAAATACTTTTATATTATTGAGGCATTATGTGAGAGCTAAACTTGTTTATTATTGGGCATTTTTCTGAGCTAAAGTTATCTATTGGCTTCAAATATTATATAGATTATTATTTGGATATTTATTCATATGATATGGTCGTACTCAACTCTCTAGAACATCAGATGGGTGTGATATTGAGTGAATTATATACAATGTCCACCATACCTATATTAAAAGTTTATACGACTGGCCAAGTCAAAATTTTCCAGAATTGCATGACGTCACTCACCAATAGAGCCTATAAAAGGTCTGACAAATCACAATACAGTTGTCATCATATATATCAAAACAGACCAACATATTTTCGTAATCCACCATTTTATTTCGGGTATCGTTTGGGTAAACATGATCTGACTCTGCTGATATGATGCTCGGGACAGGGTATGCTTACTCACCAAATATTAGCAATTATTTCGATTAAATGTTAATAAGTTTATAGCTTCCGCTGTCTGAAACCTGATAACAGTAGCCATTCTTAGCTTAAATCAGAATAAAGAAATTTGACTGGAATTTAGGGTATATTTTTTAACAGTTTTGGCCAGCTCTCTTTCAGTCACTAAATCTTGCGTAATGCCTTTTTAATATGCGGTCGTGTTCATTATCTGATTATATACAGAACTTTTGTTCCATTATATGTTTGCATACAAGACGTGACTCTCACCAGTTCCGATTAACGGTAATCAAATTTGACTGATAAGAAAATTCAATTGTCAGTTCATTTAAATGCCAAGAAATTAAAATTTCAAAGAATTTAACCTCAAAAAACAATAAATACAGTGTAAAAACAAAAGATATAGTGTAAAAACAATAAATACAGTATAAACACAATAAATACAAGGTAAAAACAATAAATACAGTGTAAACACAATAATTACAGTGTAAAAGCAATAAATGCAGTGTAAAAACAATAGATACAGTGTAAAAGCAATTGATTTATTTAATGAGGTAATGCTTAAAATTTTCATATTGATTTTAAAAAGTTGGTAATTACCAACGATTTCCCTCAAAATGCATGTTTGGTGTTTTGAATGTCATTTGACTGTTTGGCATGTTTTACCTGAGTTGATTCAGTTGTAGCAGCTCCATTGACCATAAGCTTCAACACCTACCTCAGTCAAAAATAGACATAGGCTACAATAACTACAGTATAAAACAATTAATTTATTGAGGTAATGCTAAAAATTTCAAATTATTTTTCAGAAAGTTTCTTGCTACTCTGAGATAAGAAAAATAACTGAAACTTCTATCTTACTGGTCAAAGCTTTTATTAGGTTTTTATGTTCTCCAGAACTACAAGTTTTTCATTATTATGACATTAATGATAGATTCTCTCTAATGAGGAAGACCCAATAAATAGGGATAGGCTCTCGTTTTGATCATATCTACCAGTCTTGACAGACTATTAGTGAAGACAATGACAGGGTAATTTACTATAAGATTAGAAAATTTTGATAATCCCTAGGTGAAAAAACTACTTGTTTAAACCTTTGAAGTAATTAAAGTTCTATTCTACTCCATGTGCCATTTTTACATGATGCCCTTTCATTTTCAATTTGATCCTGTGACCTGTGATAAAGAATATGCTCAAATTGTCTTCCATTATTTCATCTTGGAAGGATTATGGTAGATTTCCTTCTTGTAGTGAACCACAAGGCCCGACCAATTTGAATTTCTGTTTTTCTAGAACATCTGTTAAAAATTTCTACCTTCAAACATTAAAGTCTTGAAGTTCATGACAAAACTTTTCAAGACGAACGATGGCTCGCTAACCCTGACGTCCTGTGTCTGATCCCTATGTTGATCGAAATAGTTCATCAGGATTCTCAGAATGGGTTTCCCTTGTCAGTGCCCAGTGGTGCAGAACCAAGAAGCAACATATATAACGTTCAGATGGGACGAAAAACAAACGTCTTGTATACACATTGGTGTGCACATAAAAGACCCCTTGGCAGTTGTCATTCGATATAAGAGTAGGTATTAAGCTGTAGGATATAAGAGTAGGTATTTTCCTCATAGCAAACTGTACGGTGTGTGCCTGTCTTCTTTAGCCCAGTTATATCTAATTAATTACTAGTTTATTCAGATAACACTACTTGTCAACCTGTTAAATCATTTTGTAGAAATATTGATGGATAGCCGTGTTCATAGGTACATTTATTGTCCTCAATACATTTATTTACTTGAGTATATTTTAAAAAAATGATTAATTGACATTATATTGCCCAGGACTTGCCTTTAAGACATAAAGTTTACGTTAGGTTTAACAGTCTTCGAACAATTTAACCTGTAGTATATGTGACCCTGTCCCACGAAACCAGACGCTTGTCGCACAACTTCATTTTGTACTATGGGCACAAAAACATAAACTGTATGCCTTCTTGTTACTATTAATGAGCCGCACTCAATTCAGATGATACGACATATTTAAAAAGAATTGCATTTTTGGAAAGTTTAGCAGTGTAGACTATTCAAATTTGGTGCCGGCTCTATTTTTATAAAAATGATCATCCGTCTGGTTTTGTGGGAGCAGCTCACATATTTTAAAAAAGTTAATAAATTCTCCAGGGACATAGATCACTTTGACTTTAGTATGTTATTTTTAAAATTCGTTACAAATTACAGAATATTCTGTTGCATGTCATTTTGTCGGTCATAGATTTGTATTTCTTCACTGTTTTTATTCAGCCAATTGACGTACTACATGTATATTTTTTTTATTATCTTGAAAAATGTAACCTGTATGTGTTATGAAATGTAGTTATTGAATGACAGAGAAATAGTCAAGTCATATCCATATATACCTTGTGTTGTGTTTTGTTCTGAAAGTTAACGTACTTCTAGATGTCATTTGAAGAATTAATAACATAGGAATTTTAAATAATATAACCTTAAACATAATAAATAGTGTCAAATTCATAGTTGGTAATATGTGTAAAAATGCAAAAAAAGATTAAAATGATTGAGATAATTGTAAAAATAGCCATAATTTTGACAAAATGATCTTGTTATAAAACTATATATTGGATAAGAATAGATCAAGAATTAAATGCCTACCTAAAGCCCACAAACTTTATTCGCAAACCACAGTGGTTATTAAGTGGGTAAGATGCTGGCTTGCTAGCCTGGAGGTCGGGTGTTTGATCCCTGCATTGGCCAAGAAAGTTCATCAGAATTTTCCAACATGGTTTCCCCTTGTCAGTGGTGGAGGATGGAGGACCTCACTCATAGCACACTGTATGGCATATGGCAGTGTTGGGATTTCAAAATTTTTCGTGTCAGACATTTTACCGAAAATAAAGGGGCATACCTCTTATCGTTATTTAAGCAGACGAATTCATAGCACAATTAAAAGTCACATGTCGTCAAAATATTCAAATCACGTACATAACAAAATTAGGTGAACCTCGCTATTTTTCATATTTAATTCCCGTACGGTATTCAATTCATACCACAATTAAAAATCACATGTCAACAAAATACCGGTATTCAAATCCCGTACGTAATAAAAATTGGGGTCTTCATTATACGAGCTGGGGCAGAACAGTAGGAGGTTAACCCCTATTTCATTTCATTTATTCACAAGATAATAAACAAAGATATTTTAATAGTAAGTGCAGGGGGACTACACCACACATAATTTACACAAAAACTAATACATGTATACAGACAAGACATCATACTCACAAACCACAATTAAACAAATGAACAATTCAAATAAAGTGAATTCAAATCCTGTTACAAATTTTTAGCTTTTAAACAATCAATAGACGTCATTCTAGTGATGTATGAAATCTTATATGTGTAATGGTAATAGTGTTTGTTTTATCATAGACTTGTTCATGTATTTTCAGGGTTTTTATGGTTTTTATTATTTATGTCGGTGTTTATATATACTGTTTTTACTTGTGGCCAGACAAAATTAAATATTAATTTGTCAGGATCACCTATTAAAGGAGCATTATGGAAGATTTAGATGAAAGAGCTGACAGTTCTCGTTATAATAGTTAAAAAATCGATAATGAAAAGAGAATATGCTGAAAATTTCAGTCTCATTGCTTCACTGTGAACCAAGATATTAACTATTTAATTTTGGGCTAGCCGTGATGATCACTAATGTTGGTTCTATAATAAAGTGTTGATTATTCATTTTAACGTTAAATTATCCATCACAAAATGTATTCAAAGCCACTAAAGATGGCAGGCTAACAATGACATCGAGAGTTTATTATGGCGTGGATCGTTTGATAAGTCAAATTAATAATTCAGATAACAGTTCAGGCCTTAAGAAAGACTTGTAATAGTTATGTTTAAAGATGCATTATCGAAGAGATCAATCCTTGTATTGCAGATCTTTCTTTAGGCCTGTAATGCTACATAAATTTTTGATTATACATATATTTATTCACATAACAAGCCCATAATATTCAACTCAGTCAACCATCAGATGGGTACGAATTGGAATGGATTGAAACTCGATCACTATTTCATAACTTAATTTAGAAATGCATAATCAAGACTTTGTTTATAATCGTAACAGCAGTACTTGACAATCACACTATATGTTGAAAACTTTAAAGCCTGATAACTCTGCTGAGAATAAATTTATTTGTCTAGAATTTTCAATATTTTCATTTTGCATTATCAATATTTAAACCATTATATCAAGAATAGTCAGCTCTTTATCTTAGTCCTACATATGTATCTTTAAATCAATTTAATTTATTATATATATAAAGTAGCATAATTTATAATGCACAAACTAGTTCTTTAATTAATTATTCAACTTTATAAACAGTATGTTCATGACAGTGGAATTGATTCACATATGGGCTTCCAAATACTAGTTGTGAAATACGAACCAACAATAATATATAGTGTTTTCATTTTATAATTTATTACGGCAATAAAGGAAGTGCTCTGTAAAACCAGCCCATCAAGTCCGAGTACACATAAAGGATTATTGTCTCCGACAGCCCCCCCGATTTCTCAGGGATGAAAATTGGTCACACAAAACAAGCAACACACACACCACATTAATTTTCTCTTGAAAATGTTTCATCAATTTACAATAAATCCTATATTAGGCTGAATCCCCATTTGTATGTGACAAGGAGTAGGGTTGCCTGTCCAACCTCATGGGTTTTCTCCAGGTCCTCCCATTTCCTCCCACTGCTATACACCCCTACGTATAAGCAAATTATATAATGTGTTAGTCCCGAAATGACCTAGTTTGTGTCAAGTTAAACTCCATTTCTATATCTCTCTCTATTAGGCTGTTGGTTATGTTTTTGAAAGCCAAAGCACATAATGTGTCTTATATATCCTTAAAGATGAATTGTATACGAGCTAAATCTGCTGGTTGCAAGTTTTTATTCTGGCTTATTGTTATATAAATTATTATTTAGACATTAATTTATATGGCAAACCAATAATCAACTCTCTAGACCATCTATTTTGAACTATTATATCGAATTCTTACATAATACATCTTTAACATTTTGATGTATTGTGTGTAATATATTATATGTGATATACTGAATTGTAACATGCTTAAGGGTAATGATTGGTCAATTAGACACCGTCTATTGGACAATAACACCCCTCTGTTTTAGTAGTGTCTTTTAAAATCCTAAAAAAGCATGTTAGTATGTCGATAAACACTTCCTGTCTTGGGTCCTAATGATCTCAGGACATGTCTATTGGACAATAACACCCCTCTAAATGTGAAACAGGAAGTGTTTATCTCCTAAAAGTAATATTTGTCTCACTTTAATAGGTTAGAAATGTTGTATTTATTTTAGTGTAGATGTGAATGATCTGTAAGAGCATATATCTTTAGAGCTTAAAATAAAATATT
Source organism: Patella ulyssiponensis (assembly GCA_963678685.1). Classification (NCBI taxonomy): domain Eukaryota; kingdom Metazoa; phylum Mollusca; class Gastropoda; family Patellidae; genus Patella; species Patella ulyssiponensis. The sequence continues at coordinate 5,358,232 of OY783231.1, forward strand.
TTTGGGTAGATTCCATGGATTATAAATTATTTGTAACAGGGTAGTATATTTTATTTTAAATAAAAGATTTCAGACGAGATTCCGTAATGTTATAAATAATTTGTAAGAGCCTATCTTTTACTTAAAATACAATATTTAAAGTAGATTCTGTAATAGTATAAACGATTTGTAAGGGCATATCTTTTATTTTAAGTAAAATATTTTAGAGCTTAAAATAATATATTTTTGGGTAGATTCCATGGATTATAAATTATTTGTAACAGGGTAGTATATTTTATTTTAAATAAAAGATTTCAGACGAGATTCTGTAATGTTATAAATAATTTGTAAGAGCCTATCTTTTACTTAAAATACAATATTTAAAGTAGATTCTGTAATAGTATAAACGATTTGTAAGGGCATATCTTTTATTTTAAGTAAAATATTTTAGGTGTAAATTCCATGCATTATTGTTTATTTGAAATAATATATATTTTAGCATAGATTCACATATCATAAACCATATGAATTCCATATAAAGTGCATTTGAAATATATTGGAATTAGGAGGCCGCACAAATTTTAATTTTAGCACATTGTGACAGACTTTTATAAAGATAGTTTAGTTAAATGATCATTAGACAAGCCCTTGCTTCAACTTTTTATGTTCGAATTTTAAAAAAAAAACACATCATAACTCTCATAAGGCATTATTTATCAGAATTGAAAATCAAATTGGCTTGGTCTAATAAGCTATTTTGTGGCAATATGAAAAATGCTTGGTTGTCTTATTCACAAAAATTTAAACTGAAATATTTTAATAATTCAAATTTTTCATTGGCCAAGGGATTGAATTTGTACTCTGTGAAATGGCTGAAACCTTAAAATATTGAACAGTTTTTGTGATTTAGACCCCAGGTTCTTTACTAGTCATGTATACAGACAAAGGCGTTTTATAGCTGAGGCGCTAGAGGCGCCAGCCTCCTCGCGAAAACAAATCAAAGAAGTTGAACAAATAAAACAGGAGAAAAATGCTAAAACCGATGAAAAAATGAAATGTACCCTAGGGCCTAAAGGCAGACAAAAGGGCCCCTCGTGTGACAAAAGGGCCCCTCTGGCCAATGGACAGGGCCCCCGAGTCCGAGTCAATCGTTTCCTTTACACTGTTACTGTCGAATCCACTACTGACTGAGAATGCAGTCATTGCACTGGCATGAAAATCATCAATCAAAACACTGCCCCACCCCCGTGAAATAAGGCCCTCAAAATTGTATAGCCTCCGCCATGATAAACCTTAAAACGCCCCTGTATACAGAGTGTGACAGCTGTGTGACAGGGGCTCTGCAGCCTACTCTTTTTTCAAATTACAACTGTTGAGGGTTCTTTTACCTGAAAATCAATATGTAGACAGACAGGCCCGGCCCACATGTCAATATTTCATAAGCTACATCACCCAAAACTAAACTCAAATATAGGTTACGTGAAAACAGAATAATAAGGGTATTTTTATACTGTCAAGGAAACAAAAGATTAACAAGGCTAGGGCAACTGATTGTTGCCGAGGCTTAGGGTTTGCACTACATGCCCTGTGTACATCTTGTGACCTTGACGGAATCTGTAGGCCTTGATATTTAGACCTAGTCATCCCACATTGATCGTGCAGGGGATGGTTCTCTTGTTTCTAAGAAAAGATAGTAAATGGTGATAGGTAGTTGTTAAATGTCACCATGAACAAGGTCGTGTAATCCCGCCATCTATGGTTAGATTATAGAAATAGTTTGACAATCTTCTTTAAGTTAACCTGCTGACTTTTAAATGTCAGCAAAACGTTGGTATTTATTGATCGGTGGATGAATTGATCTGTTTGAAAAACAAAGACATTTTAACATCTGTCTTCTGGTTAAATATATATATATGTACGTGACAACGAGTAGGGTCGCCTGTCCAACCTTGTGGGTTTTCTCCGGGTCCTCCGGTTATCCCCCACTGCTAAAGCCCCTTACGCGCAAGCGAATTATTTTAATAAAATTAAACCGAAATAACCTAGTTTGTGTTGAGTTAAACCCTATTTCTCTTCCTTTAACACTAAAATTAAATTTCAAGTAAACTGACAGCTTGAAATTTGGTATTAAATAAGATTTTGATAAGTTATCTTTATTTTATTCACAAAGAGAGAGAGAGAAATGGGATTTAAGGTCCAGTCAGTACTAACATATGGTTTGATTTTATTTCAATAATTCGCTTGCGCGTAGGGGTCTTTAGCAGTGGGAGAAAACCGAAGGATCGAGAGGTTGGACAGGCAACCCTACTCTTTGTCATGTACAGCCAGGGATTCTAATTATTCACAAAAAATGAGTTTTCTAGCCACAGTGTCAGAACTAACATTAAAATTTGCTTGATATGAAGGCTTGAAATTTTCTAAGCAACCTTTTGAATATTTTTATCTTTCTGATCAAGTGAATCATGAAGAGTATAATTTCTGAAATAAAACAAAGAACAGGTTTCCTATAATATGCTTTTACTTGTATAGATTTTAGATTGTTTTAGATGGCTGGATAATAAAGAATTATATGTCTATTGATGTGATTATGAGTAAAAGTTGTTCTGATTGTTCAAGACTATTGTTATTTATTGATGTAATTACTTGTTGATGTATATAAGAATAAATTATGATTGGAAAATAAATTGTTAGTCATAAGTGTTCAGCTATTAATGAAAGTTGACTGAAATAAGTGTGAGAAAATTGTTTTTTTCATAGTTCAGATGTGACTTATCCTCCAGTTTCATTACAGCCCAGGGCAAAGACATGCCCTCTTTCCCACATTGATTACATCTTACAGCAAAGATATGCCCTATCAACCACCCCTTCACTCCACTGCAAAGATATGCCCACTTCTCTTACCCGCCTTTATTACATCCCACAGTAAAGACATGCTCGCACACCCACCTGGATTACACCCTAAAGCAATGATATGCCCCCACATGATCAGCATAGTTATGCCCTCTCACCCCCCATTGATTACATCCCATAGTAAAGACATGCCCTCTCAACCACCTGGATTACATCCAACAGCAATGAGGTTTGGCTGAGAAAGTTCCTCAGACGTTTTCAGAGGTGCAGGCCATAGGGTCCGGCAAGAGTAGGGCCTGGCCGAAAAACTACTCTCCCGTGTACATCCACATGTAAAAGAAGTCCTTAATGCTGGAAATTGGAGTAAGAGTAAGCTACAGCGCCGCTGTCAGTGCAAAATATCCTCAAAGCCTAGTTGGTGCAGAAAAGTAGAACCGTAAAAACTCGGTTTTATTTCATCACCTGTATAAAAAATTTACACTAGAAATGTTTACTGTGCTGCTCCAAACTGGGCTAATGAAGATGGCTAATGAAGAAGGCATACGCCATATAGTGTGCTATGACGGAAATTTTGCCTAGACAGAAGCACTACGGCCTACTCTTATATCGAATTCCAACTGTCAATGGATCTTTTATGTGCACACCAATGTGTGCACAGGATCTTAGTTTAAAATAAACTATAAGAACTAAAGATAATGATAAACTAGAAGAACTAAAGATAATGATATTTTATTCAATCTATTATTTTACAGATTTTCATTTAATTTACAAATATTATTAAGCTAATGATTAATTTTTATACGCCCACATTTTCATGTGGACGTATATTGTCGTCGCCCCTGTTCGTCCGTCCGGACGTCCGTCCGTCCACAATTGTTTGTGAACAGACTACAGGTCACAATTTTTATCCGATTTCAATGAAACTTAAAATATAGGTTTATCACCCTAAGATCTCGGTTCCTTTCGATATTGGCATGTATCGGACCGTAACTTCATGGGTTATGGCCCCTGATTGTACGAAAAATCACGTTTTTTAGCTTGTGAACAGTGTAGAGGTCACAATTTTGAACCGATTTGGATGAAACTTGAAATGCATGTTTATAACCCAAAGATCTTGGTTCCTTTCGATATTTGTGCCCATCGGATCGTAACTTCCTGAATTATGACCCCTGATTGTCCGAAAAATCGCCCTTTTTCGCTTGTGGTCCCTCTGGAGGTCAAAATTGTTATCCGATTTGAAAAACCTTTTGTATATATCACCTTTCTGTGGTTATGAAGGTTGAGTTTGAATTTCGTGAAATTCGGACCAAAATTGACGGACAAAATGGCCGCCGTTTGTACGCGAATGGTGTGAAAATATGTTATGTCAATATTGTGGACCTTATAGAGGTCACAATTTTGAACCGATTTTGATGAAACTTGACATGTATGTTTATAACCCAAAGATCTTGGCTCCTTTCGATATTTGCGCCAATCGGATCGTAACTTCCTGAATTATGGCCCCTGATTGTCCGAAAAATTGCCCTTTTTAGCTTGTGGTCCCTCTGGAGGTCAAAATTGTTATCCGATTTAAAAAAACGTTTGATTATATCACCGTTCCATGGTTATGAAGGTTGAGTTCGAATTTCGTGAAAATCGGACCAAAATTGACGGACAAAATGGCCACTGTCTGTACGCGAATGGTGTGAAAATATGTTATATCAAGGTTGTGGACCTTATAGAGGTCACAATTTTGAACCGATTTTGATGAAACTTGACATGTATGTTTATAACCCAAAGATCTTGGTTGCTTTCGATATTTGCGCCCATCGAATCATAACTTCCTGAATTATGTCCCCTGATTGTCCGAAAAATCGCTTTTGTTAGCTTGTGGTGCCTCTGGAGGTCAAAATTACTATCCGATTTAAAAAACCGTTTGATTACATCACGGTTTCATGGTAATGAAGAGAGAATTTGAATTTCGTGAAAATCGGACCAGAGTTGACGGATAAAATGGCCGCCATCTGTATGCGAATTGTGTAAAAATATGTTATATCAAGGTTGTGGACCCTATAGAGGTCACAATTTTGAACTGATTTTGATGAAACTTGAAATACATGTTTATAACCTAATGATCTTGGTTCCGTTGCATATTTGCCCATATCGGATCGTAACTTCCTGAATCATGGCCCCTGATTGTACGAAAAATCACCCTTTTTAGCTTGTGGTCCCTCTGGAGGTCACAATTATTATCCGATTTAAAAAAACGTTTGATTATATCACAGTTACACTGTAGTTATGGGTGAGTTTGAATTATGATTTTCTGATGATTACTTAAAATGCAACAACTCTTGTTGACTGCCCGGACGATTTGGCTGCTGTGTGGGCCTATGTTTCGTTGCCTGGCAACCTATTTTTACATATTCAGACAGAACTGAGACTATGGACCCTGTTAGTTCTACTCAATACGTCCTTCCTTGATGATTCATTGAATAGAAAACGATATACGTCCTTCCTTGATGATTCATTGAATATAAAACGATATCTTTATTTCATTTCCTTAATAATATATATGTCATTTCCTATAATAAATCGGTTATATATAGAGAGAGAAATGGGGTTTAACGTCCACTCGACACAAACTAGGTCATTTCAGGACTAACACATTTTATTTCAATAATTTACTTGCACGTAGGAGTCGTTAGCAGTTGGGGGAAACCGGAGGAAGAGGAGAAAACCCACGAGGTTAAACTGGTGACCATACTCCTTGTCACGTACAACTGGAGCATAGAAACCACGCCAGGTTACTGAATGACAGACCTTGTGATACAACGCGCACTTGCTAACCATTCAGCCATCCAAACACCTCAAAATCGGTTATAATCAACTTGATTTTCAATTCTACGGGGTTCAGATATATACATGCAAGGTATCAGGGTTTTTTTTTAATTTCCAAGGCAAAAATTTTAAGTCGAATTCTCTTGAGAAGAGCACTTAACTAGACCTATTTTCGTGTGGTTCTACTACAAATTACAATATTGCATATTTTCCAGGCACTTAAAATGTTATGCCATATATGGGGTTTAATTACCGTTACAATTATTGGCTGGGTTTTATGGACAGAACTTTTTATGCTTATAGTTTAGTTCATTAATTTCAATATTGTATATTTTACTTTTCAAAAAAAGATTCAACCATTTTTATTTCTATCAAACTGATTAAAATACAGATATTTATTTCGTTTTTTAAAAACGTTCGATGGCCTACATTGCATGAAGATTTGACAAGTTTTACTGGAAGGTCTTTTCAAGGGCCATATCAGTAACTTTTGACCCTATGATGTCATACATTGTTTAACAATCAGTGTTGGCATTTCTTATGGATTACGGACAGTTCTGTGCATGGCACAAACCGTTTCATTGGTTAATCCTTCACTTCAATCAAAATGCCAATAATATAACAACTCTTCCAGATCTTAGTGTAGTAAAGACAAGTAAAACGAAATTTTAAACTATAAGAAAACGAGACGAAATAGGATATATGCTTTAATCAGATTGTATGCCTATGCAAACTGACTGACAAAAATATTTCTCAGTTGGTGCAAGATGAACACCGATTGGAAAAATATTGCTCAAATATGAACACTGGGGCGGAAAATACTTCCAGAATACAGCGTTTTCAATGGCCGATAGTAAGGATACAGCCTTTTTATTGGCCGAGCAACATAGTTTAATAGCTCCAAACCAATGAAAAGTACAAATTCTTAAAACATACTGTTATTAAAAAACAGAACACAATTTATATGGAAAACAATCAATGGTTCATACACATATAGCACAACGTTTCAACAAATGTTCTCTTATTGTTGTCGTGCTATATGTGTAAAAACCAGTGATTGTTTTCAAAATAAATTGTGTTCTGTTTTTTAATGTGCTCAATCACATATGCCACTCAAGGATTTTATTCTGTTATTAATTCCCCCTTATTATCCACTGGTTTCACAAACTATAACGACCACTGATTTCTGATGACTATTGAGCAATAAAACATCTTCTATAAAACTATAAAGAAATTTTACGCTTTCTTTCTTTTTTATTCAGTTTCTTGGACGTAGAATCACCATTGCCATCATCAAAATTAAATGATTTGGAAAGTTTTGTTTTTTTCTCAATAGAGGGAGACAATTCACCATTCAATTCAAATTCATCACTTTTTCGTTTCTTTTTTGACAATTTCTTAATTTCAGTTTTATTTGTTTCTTCTTCAACGTCCATCTTTGAAATTTGGGTGTCATCTTCGTTTTGTTTATCTGATTCTGAATCAGTCCTTTCTTTTTGTTTTTTCTTGGATTTTTTGGAACTTTTCGGCGTTGCCATCACGGTCTTCTCAGCATCGTGATCACCATTAACATGCGGCGTACCTCCGTTTATTTTTTCGATTGATTTCGGTTTATGGTCTTGACTGTTGTGTCGCTCCTGTCGTCTGGATCTGAAATATCAAAATATTAAACCGAATATTCAACAATAAATTAATTTTACTATAATAAGTGTCAGATTTCTCTCATGCAGCTACTTGTTTCGTTCTGATGCGAGAGAGAAATGGGTTTTTTACGTCCACTCGACACAAACTAGGTCATATGATTCAATTTTATGTCAACAGAGAGAGAGAGAAAAAAAACTAGGTCATTTTGGGACTAACATATGGTTTCAATTTTATTTCAATAATTCGCTTGCGCGTAGGGGTCATTAGCAGTGGGAGGAAACCGGAGTGCTCGGAGGAAACCCACGAGGTTGAGAAGGCGCCCCTATCTCCATTCCACATACGCTGACACCAGGGCTCGAAACCACAGCCGCAAGCCAGAGGTGACCGGGCAACTAGAGGTCGAAGCGCGGCACTCTAGACCACTAGGCCATCCCAACCCCCCCTTTATTTCAATAATTCACTTGTGTACGGGGGAAGGAAACCAGATGACCAGGAGTTAACCAACAAGGTCGAACAGGCGATCCTTCACCTCGTCACATTCAAGCATGAATCAAAACCACTCGTCTTGACTCAATGACAGACCTTGAGATTTTACGTGCATGAACTCCCCCCCCCCTCCTCTGCACAGAATCATGATGGGATATATAGTCTACTCACCGTTTTCCTACACCCTCATCTAGGACACCTTTATATCTATTGAAAGCTTGTCGTGTATTTTTACAGAATTTAGGTTTTAAACTCGAAATCTTCTCTCTCATATCATCTGTTATTTTCTGAAATTATAAATTTTACAAAATAATTATTACATAATAAATTATACAAATTAATTATTACATAATAAATTATACAAATTAATTATTAAATAATAAATTATTCAATATAAAATAATAAATATTAAATAATAAATATAACAAGTGGTTGCCATGCAAGATACACTCACATTTTACAAGTGATGGACTGAGGGAAGCTAAAAAGAAAAGGAAGAGATTTTTCGTATAATCACCGGTCATAATCTACAAAGTTACGATCTGAAAGTTGCCAATATTGACAGGAACCATGATCATTCGGATTTAAACCTATAGTTCAAGTTTCGTCGAAATTTGCATTCAGCAGTAGAAGGAAATTAAACCATAGGATCAGGAGAAATCTCACCCGGAAACCTTAATCCTTTTCACTTCTAGGCATGTGATCAAAATCTCTCTATCATCTAAAAACTTTCTTGATTATCAGTCACATATTCATATACTTCCCACATTAAAGGTGGGTAACTCTATTCAACATTTAAGTACCGTTACTCTAACCCTAAATGCTAATGGGTTGATCAGTCATAAATTCTAGATTCTAGCATGTCAGTCATACAAACCACTTGCATAGGGCTAAATGCTACTGAATGAATTGGAACCTTGTTTTTAGCCCTATTCTCATTGAAAAAAAAAAATGATGATAAAAAATGGCTGTGAAATCAGGAGTAAAATGAATATCAACTTACTGTTTTAACTTGTGGTGAAATTTGAATCATTTTAAATAAAATGTTGAAGATTTCCTGTAGGAATTTAGGTTTATAATTATCTTTCACATCAAACGATAGAATAAACTGAAACATAAAATCATATAAAATTAATAACCACATGTAATTCTGTAATATCAATAAATAACAATTGAGAGAGAGAGAGAGAGGGGGGAGAGAGAATAAATAAAGAGAGAGAGAGATGGGGTTAAAAGTCCACTCAATCCAAACTAAAAGTCTTTGAAACAGGAGGAATTGGAGAAAACCAGAGAGGTTCGACATGCGACCCTGGTCCTTGTCATAAGATACAAATAGGTAATCGAAACCATACTACTTGACTCAATGACAAGACCTTATGATCTAAAGGCCACACATTAAATCAGTCAGCCAAACACCTCGTTCAGTAAATAAAGAACAAATTTATTATTTGAATTGCTGACATAAATAATGTTCGATTAAAACAGTCCCATTCATTTCATTGCTATAGTTACTGGACTACATTGAAAAGTGATGTTAATATTAACTGTTATTCCGATAAATACCATGATCAATTTTTTCTATTCTAACCTTTTTTAAGGTCGGTAAAATTGCATCTTCAAATTTCTGCCATTCTTCAGATTTCAGTTCTAAACACTGTAAATAAAAAGACATATCATATCATCTTAAAATGAATATTCATGACATTTGTATATATGAATATTCATGACCTTTGTATATATGAATACTAATATGGGCGGCTATTGAATCATGCAGTGTCTTCTGTACATCAAAGAGACAACATAAAGCCTTGTAATAGCTATGAGAATAAATGAATAAATACAAAGAATGTTCAATGAAATGAATTGTCCCTTAATATTTGTAAAAGTGTACTTACTGGTTTTTTAACTAATAAGGTTGAAATATAACCACATGCTAATGTCTGTAAAATATAATAAATATATAAACAATTATATCAAACTTCTATAATCTATAAAACTATTCATTTGTTTTGTGGATTGATAATCTGTCCATTGATATAGTCAATATTGGGATAAGCTATTGTGGTCTCTGTATCAACATAATAAAACATGCCATAAAGTATGCTATGGGGGAGTTATTACCTCAGAAAGCACCGTTATGGCCTGTTCTTATATCAACTTCCAACCGTCAAGGGTTCTTTTACGGCATGGCAATGTGTACATATGTGTTTTGTTCTCATCCAAATGACTATATCGTGTCCCTTGCCAGACTCTCCCATCTTGCATCACCGACAACAAGGAACCAATCCGTAAAAATCTTGATGAACTTTTTCGACCAATACCACTACCAGGATCGAACATGGGATCTCTAGGTTAGCAAGCTAACGTCTTTCTCACTGAGCCACCATGCTCGGGATTGGAGTGAATGGAATGGGTGTTTTTACTGTCTTACCAACCTACCTTATTATAGACTTTAATTCTCTCATTCTGTAGGACATCCAACAACGTAACATTTAAAAACCAAAATAATTTCTGAAAAATAAAATATACAAATATACAGTTAACTGTTAACAAGAATTTAATTTATTAAGTATTATAGTTACAGATAGGTTCCCAGAAAAGTATCTATTGGGTGGTTATTGTCTGTAAAAGTATGTCAATTTTGGTATATATGGAAAGTTGAGATATCCAAGAATTTAATAAGGATTTTATATTTGTAATAAATAGTCAGCGATTTCAGACAACATTGTCTAATGTATGCAATGAATTCTCCTCTTTCTTCGCCGCCGTTACTATAGGTACGGAGAGAGGTAAGTCACTTGGATAATTACAATAATTTGAGAAGGATTTGAAGCAAAATTATGATAAATTAATTAGTTTTAATGTGTTTTAGCCAAATATATCATCAAATCACCCAGATTGTACCCAGGAATGCATCTTTAATATTACATGAACCGAACTTGTGACGATAACATAACAAGTGAAATGAACCAAACTTGAATACTTACAGGAAATTTCTCTAACATGTTGTTAAAGAATCCTGGATGGAAACGGTAATCTCTGGAAAAAACAAATATATATTTATTTACACAAATCTATATAATTGCAATTCAAGTTATAGGTGGTTATAATGGCATATCCGTAAAATACTTTTCGTTCTATAAAATAACGTGACTCAATTATAACTTATTTATACATAGATAAAACCAATAATTCTATAATATAACCTCATTCAATCATAACTTACTTTTTATTATACAGGAAAAATGATAAATTCTCTTTCAGAAAATCAACAACCTTTTCTCTGTAATTTTCTGATTTCTGTAATCAAATGGAAAGAAAACAGTTCAGTAACATACAATATACCAAATGTAGTGAGTTAAATATTAAACAAAATTACTGAACAACACAGACATATTAAAATATCAATAAGAATATGGGGATGCTCGATTCACAGTTCCGGAATTGAATTCCAAAACTGGTGTCAATCGAGTGAAAAGGAGAATTTCGGAGTACAATGCATGTGTCGACTTTATAAAAAATCCTTCAACCAATCATGGCAGCTGAAACATGTTTTTTACCTCGGAATACGTCACGATTCTACTCACTCCACCTCAGCTGTCGGGAGTGGCAGAACTGTGACAGAACTGAATTCCGCGTCACTCGATTGCAATTCTGAGGATTCGGGACGTTCTGGACTGTGAATCGAGCATCCCCTATATGTGCAAAGGTTTGCATTTCCGGATGAAAGATATTTCTCATAAACAGTGATTGAAAGTTGTGTACATTTTTAACTTAAGTCTGAGAATGCTTTGTGAACTCGGGGCCAGAGGTTTTATTTTGATAGGCTAAATCTAAATACATCTATTGTAACAACTGTTAGGTGTTTAGGAGAGTTATGTACCTTTTTTTTGGGTTTTGTATCGTCACGTTTCTGAGACGACATCGGGTTTAAGGTTTCATCATCTAACAACAACAACTTCATCTAGAAATAAATAAAATCATTTGTATATCTATAATAGTATAAATCATCACTGATAATAGATTGTTCAATCCCGATTAAGATGAGTGAATATTAATTATATTGAATGTGTCAGTCAAAAGTTAAAATATATCAATTATCTCGAATCTATCAGTTAAAACTTACAATATATAAACAAGCATTGGATATTTCTTTTACTAAAACCAAATCAGTAGCTGAAAAATAAAAACAAAAATGTAAACACATCACTTCATTTCAAACCTATAAAATAACTTTGTGTCACTTCCACGGGATGTAAACAATTAGCCATGCGGCGTGAATCGGGCCACAGCGTACTGTTCATGTTTGGTCCAAGGACGAGGCGTGAACACAATACAGCAGTTAACCGATGCCAAATCTGTATGCTTACTATAGAGCCCAGTGAGCGTGTTGAACCACCTATGTCACTTCCGGTCTTAATAAAAATTAATTTCTCGTCTACAAAAACCTTTTTGCTGGTGTTACAGAGGGGATTATTTCTAAATATATATTTCAGATTTATCGAAACCTTGTTTAAAATCGTAGGTCTTCCCCTTTAAATTGCCAAGGAAAGAGTAGAGCAAGATATAGGGCAGACAGTTGTGTCACAGCTATCTCTTATAGTGAATTTAAACTGTCAAGGGATCTTTTACATGCATTACATCTGAACAATAATACTATGTCCCTTGCCAAACCCTCTGCCCTGTACAACTGATATGTAGGAACCATGTCGGAAAATCTCAATGAATTTACTCCACCAACGCAGGGATCGGAGATGGGACCTCCGGTTTAGTGAGCTGACATCTTACTCAAAGTGTCACTGTGGCTCCCTAATTTGCTTGCACACATTGGTTTTAAAAATGGGAGAAAACTGGAGAACCAGGAGAAAACCAAGCAGGTTATATACCATGTCACGCGAATACAAGTGTGAGATCAAATTCTTGTATTAGATAACTCAGACATCTCCACCCATCTTGCTAACATGACCCTGACTCAAGGTCATGAATTTAATATTACTCTATTCAGTAGGTATATCAGACTCATCAAAATTCATTGATTTACAATAAAATGGTCTTGATAATATAAATCATAGCATATGTTACCTTTTGTACTGAACTGGACAATCTCTTGTAAAGTCTTGAATAACCAGTCTTTATCTACTTCACTTGCTCCCTTCATCTAAATAAAGGATATGTCCAAATTACATTAATTTGTCTTTTCTGTTGAGAAATCAGTTTGCTACAACTATACATTGTATCATCACAACAGTTAGAGAGAGAGAGAGAGAGAGAGGGAGAGAGATTTGTTTAATGCCCACTCCATGCAAACTAGGTCATTTTGGGACTAAAATATGATTCAATTTTCTATTCAATAATTTGCTTACCCGTAGGGGACTTTCGGAGTGCTTCAATTTTACTTCAAGAGTGGGGGAAGAGTCTTTAAGAGTGGGGGAATACCGGAGGACTCAGAGAAAACCCATGAGGTTGGACAGGTGACCCCACTCCTTGTCACGTACAACCGGGGATTCACAACCACGCCAGTTTACTCAATGACAGGCTTTATGATACAGCACGCACATGCTAACCATTCGGCCATCCAAACCGCCAATATTGTTAGAGATGTATTGGAATTAATATAAATTGTATACTAACATGTTTTTGGTTGTAGAGAATATCAAACGATTTTTTCGTTTTTACGTGAAGTTCTCTCTGTCCATCTTTACTATTTGATTTATCCATAATTCTTAACAACGGTAAAACCAAACTCTACAATAAAACAATTAAAAGTTAAATAACCACAATAATCATCATCATCATCAAAGCTAAGTCAAATTTAAATATGATAAAATCTGGGAAATTTCAAATTAGGAAAACTCTGTATTACTACAGGCCAGGGACTGTACAGTGAAGTGGAAGCTATCCCCCCCCCCCCTTTCACTTAATTTGAACTGTACACTTGTTACTTACTATTATATGGTTGACGTGTATACAAAGTTTCATAAAAATATCTTGAGTGGTTTATAAGATATGCTCAGGGAATGGATAAATAATTAATATTGAATTAAGTAATAAACTTACCACAGATATCTGAGCTTGTAAATCACTCTTGACTAGTATCTGGATTAAATCTACAACTCTGGAAATAAAATAATTAGGTGACAACAGTGATATCAGGTTATAAAACAAGCCAACAGTGAGGCTGATGTCCCCCGACGACACATATTAATTAATCGCACATTTATTTTTTTCAAACGTATCGAGGTATCGTGTCTCAAAGCATCAACCAATCAAATTGCTTATCTCTGCTTACCCAAAGCGGAAAATGCTCATCTTCGAACTCCATCAAGGCATTGACCTAATAAACATATACACCAAGTTTGAACATTTTAACTCAATTAGAAGGAGAGTTATTGTGTTCCAAAGTCTCGACCACTCAAATTGCGTATCGCTCTGCTTACCCTGAGCAGGGGGGGTTGGGATGGCCTAGTGGTCTAGAGTGCCGCGCTTCGACCTCTAGCTAGCCGGTCACCTCTGGCTTGCGGCTGTGGTTTCGATCCCTGGTGTGAGTGTATGTGACATGGAGATAGGGGCGCCTTCTCAACCTCGTGGGTTTCCTCCGGGCACTCCGGTTTCCTCCCACTGCTAAAGACCCCTACGCGCAAGCGAATAAATGAAATAAATTGAAACCATATGTTAGTCCCAAAATGACCTAGTTTGTGTCGAGTGGACGTTAAACCCCATTTCTCTCTCTCTCTTACCCTGAGCAGAAAATGCTCATTATCGAACTTAGTCAAGGTATTACTGTAATGAATAAGCATATACACCAAGTTTGAACATTTTAACTCAATTACATTAGAAGGAGAGTTATTGTGTTCCAAAGTCTCGACCAATCAAATTGCGTATCGCTCTGCTTACCCGGAGCAGAAAATGCTCATTATCGAACTTTGTCAAGGTAATTAGAACTAAAGCTATCGTGTTCCAAAGCATCAACCAGTCAAATTGCTTATCTCTGCTTACCCTAAGCGGAAAATGCTCATCTTCGAACTCCATCAAGGCATTGACCTAATAAGCATATACACCAAGTTTGAACATTTTAACTCAATTAGAAGGAGAGTTATTGTGTTCCAAAGTCTCGACCAATCAAATTGCGTATCGCTCTGCTTACCCTGAGCAGAAAATGCTCATTATCGAACTTATTCAAGGTATTACTGTAATGAAACTATACACCAAGTTTCATCACTCTCACTTAATTAGAACGAAAGTTATCGTGTCCCAAAGCATCAACCAATCAAATTGCTTATCTCTGCTTACCCTAAGCGGAAAATGCTCATCATCGAACTCCATCAAGGCATTGACCTAATAAGCATATACACCAAGTTTGAACATTTTTACTCCATTAGAAGGAGAGTTATTGTGTTCCAAAGTCTCGACCAATCAAATTGTGTATCGCTCTGCTTACCCTAAGCAGAAAATGCTCATTATCGAACTTATTCAAGGTATTACTGTAATGAAACTATACACAAAGTTTCACCACTCTCACTTAATTAGAACTAAAGTTATCGTGTCCCAAAGCATCAACCAATCAAATTGCTTATCTCTGCTTACCCTAAGCGGAAAATGCTCATCTTAGAACTCCATCAAGGCATTGACCTAATAAGCATATACACCAAGTGTGAACATTTTAACTCAATTAAAAGGAGAGTTATTGTGTTCCAAAGTCTCGACCAATCAAATTGCGTATCGCTCTGCTTACCCTGAGCAGAAAATGCTCATTATCGAACTTAGTCGAGGTATTAATGTAATGAAGCTATACACCAAGTTTCATCACTCTCACTTAATTAGAACTAAAGTTATCGTGTCCCAAAGCATCAACCAATCAAATTGCTTATCTCTGCTTACCCTAAGCGGAAAATGCTCATCTTCGAACTCCATCAAGGCATTGACCTAATAAACACATACACCAAGTTTGAAGATTCTAGCTCAATTAGGAAGAGAGTTATTGTGTCTCAAAAAGTGTGACGGACAGACGGACAGACAGACAGACAGACGGACGGACGAACCCATTTTAATAGTCCCCCAACTTTCTTCGAAAGGCGGGGGACAATAAAATGAAATGTGGATTAGCATCTTACTGTTCCTCTCCGAAGACGGGCTTATGACATACAATTGTGCAATGACCAAAACTTTGCCCAGACAACAACACTAAGGCCTATTCTTATCTGTATACAGGACCACAAGGTTTTACACTCTCATCTAGTGTTTAACGCTTGTGTTTGAAATCACAAGGTCTGCCCTTGAGACAAATGGCATGGTCTCGATTCCCCACTTGAACGGTACATTGAGCTGGGTCGTCTGTCCAACCTTATGGGGTTTTTTCCGGGGCCTCTGGTTTCCTCCAACTGCTAAAGAACCATATGTTAGTTCCGAAATGACCTAGTTTAATCTATAGAATGGGTTTGTACCTTGTTCTAAAAGCTAAAAACTGTTTCTCGGCTTCTGCACAGATTTTTTTTCTCGATGATTTTCGCATACTTCTGAAGGCCTCTGCCAATTTATCATCCATCTTCTCCATATCGCTATCATTTAAATCGGAATCTGATCCCTGAACAAATAAAGGTGAAGAAGAATTATTTACAATATTTACACACTCAGGTCTTCACTATAATAGTACAAACAAGAGGACTGCACTACACGAAAAATAATGATAAGACAGACCTGCGATCAACACTGCACAGACAATGAAAGAAAAGAACAACAAAATATCCAATCTAGTGGAATGGACAGATTATTGTGGTGCAGATTTTTTACTTCCAATCTCCAATTTATTAGATTAAATACAACACAGTTCCCACTGCTATACAAAGATATTGGTTTATCACCCAATATCTTATTTGACAGTAGATATCGCTTGTATGATAAATTACATAATCTACTGCGATATCTCCTTAGGAGATATCGATCGCTTTACACGAATTTGATTGGTCAATCAAAAGGGAACTACTTTCTTTTATTATAAAGAAACCACTTATTTTAAATAAAAAGTGACTTTTTTTTTTTGTTAAAAAGAAACTGTTTTTATTTAATTGACCTTGAAGGAAATACTGGGTCAATATATAGGACTTTGCAATAGCAAACTGGTGTCAAAAAAACTGATGTATCACTACGCTGTAATGTAATTAAGATTCAGTAAAAGTGAAACCTATACCAAAGAATTATATTTATTTACTTGTGCATGTAAGAAAGGAATGGGTGATAAATAATATCTCCAACTCATGTTTTTTGATGTCAAAAAATAGGAGATTCTCTATTTAATAATAGCATTATTTTACACCTAATTCTTTTCAAACAAAGGGATTGGTGGTCATTTTTCCAAACGCCCCCAAACCTTGCAAAGTCAGATATTTAATTGGCACCCATATTAAATTTTCATCAAGTTACCTCATCATCAGAATCAGCAGCAGCCACACCAAGAGCTGCCTTGACAGTCTGACGAAATCCTTCATTAAAATCTTCAGCTTCTTCCATTTCATCATCGTCATCCTCTTGTTTTCCAGTCTTCTTCTTGACAGCTTTTTCAGATTTTACACTAGTTTCTTTAGAATCTAAAAACAACATTGAAATGCTAATAAGGCGAAATTGAATATAGTCACTAACATTGATTTTGCTACATCAGAAACATTCACACCATGGGTTCCAAGTCGACCGTATATGCCGGTCGGGACCGGGGGCTAAATAAAATGACCGTAACTAGATCTGATAAGAGAAGCCACATAATCTCATGATTGGTGTTATAAGAGTTGTATACATAGTCCTCAATAGATTATACTGGACTTTGTGTTGATAATTAATGATGATTGTCTTGTAGTAGAACAATAAAAGTTAATTGATATTTGGGAATTTTATCAAAGGCATGAAGCGGTCCACTCTTTGTCGATCACCTATTGTCCACGTGTCATAAGAATTTTCTAGAACAAAGCCGTTTACCGCTGTTACAGTTACGTACGATATATAAGATTATTATGATCTTTGAAAAAAGGGCCGTTTATATGAAGTACTGCTCTTCGAATCCAACCAACTGTCATATCAAATAAAACAGCATAGAAATTACGTAAATCCTCAACAACGTACGTGTTTGGAGAAAACTGCATTATAATTTGTTATAGTGATATTACGGCTTTGCGGGAATTGTAGAAATAAAATCTAGACATTAGTTAACTTGCTTACCCAAAAATTTGGAAGATTACGTATTCCAGTGCTATCGTGTAGCAATATTGATGATTCCACATGTTATAAAAATGCCGTGTATATATGGAAGCCGAGCTCTTACACACGACGATATTATAGGGGGTGCTAGCTGGGAAGTTAGCAGTCCGAAGTTAGTTATTCATTATTAACATTTGCGTCACAATTTTGCGGCCCGTAACGCCGTAAGAGATGTTCTAAAACAAATAAATGTGAGATATATGCCATGGATACTTATATATTTATCAGCATATCGTATTTTTTGTATTACAACTCCTAAATTATCCAGGTCAGTGTGTTTTCTATAGAGCACGTGGTAATTACGTGTCATCCACTGGAATGGTTTTTCTACGGCCAATTCAGCTATTTCGATTAATTAAGTAGCCCAAAGGGAATATTTAATTACTAAATAATTATCGTAAGTCTTACTAACATTTCATTTTTAAGTCCAATATATATTTTTTTGTGTACCCCATGCTGACAAAGTGGTGTAGACACGTGAATTCAAAATACTCCACGATGAATAAAAAATATGAAATATGAATTTACTTTGCAAAGCTTTCGTGCGTTATCAAAAATGACCGGTAGTGAAAATTTTGAAGTGGAAGCCCTGATTCAAACTGTCATGGCACAAGAATAATGAGCTACTTTTCCCTTGTCAGACCCTCCCCATCCAGCACAACTGACAAGGGGACACCACTCCTTCCAGCATAATTGACAAGGGAGGATACCACTTGTTGGAAAATCACTCCCTGGAGAATGACCCACCACCCTCTGGTGAGTGAGCCACCTTTATAATCACTGAAAAGAAAGAACATAACCAAAGAGAGAGAGAAATGGGATTTAACGTCCACTCAACACAAACTAGGTCATTTTGGTACTAACATATGGTTTCAATTTTATTTCAATAATTCGCATGCGCGTAGGGGTCTTTAGCAGTGGGAGGAAACCGGAGTGCCCGGAGGAAACCCACGAGGTTGAGAAGGAAGAACATAACCAACCTTTACCATTTGTTTTCAGTTTCTTTTGTTTAGATGGCTTTTCTACTTTTTTACCATTTGACTTTGTATCCTCGACATCTTCATCAGTCTCCTCACTGCTCTCTTCATCACTATCATCATCACCTTCATCATCATCATCATCATCATCATCGTCATCATCCTTGTATTCATCATCAATAAAGTTAACAGCATCGTCACCCATCTTCGAGAACATAACCTGTTAAAAGATTAAACAACTATGGAGATTAATACAACAAGCCATTTTATGTTTCGGGCTAAAAGACTATTTCAAACCTTTCCATAGGCTTTCTGGCTTGTACCTTTCAAAGTAGGGCTTATTTCAAGATTTTTTATCTATGTCCTACGACCTGCACTCCCATCGAGAGGAAACCACCCTGTAAAACCCTGGGGTTACAACTTTATTGATAACTTACCGTAATAATTTGTTCTACTGCTTCAGGTGTCACATGATCTACCAACAGTTTAAATGCGGTGCTCGACATGACTCGTGCTAGCTGATATGAATGTGACATCATATTCAACAACACTTCTGTCATTACTTCTATCCATTCAGGTTCTGTAACAAATAATTTCATTGGTTAATATTATAGCGTGGGAATAATAATAATAATAATAATGAATTTAAATAGCGAATCTCATCTAGAACTATTCTACTCGATGGTGCCGAGCCACACTCTCACGCTTGGTATTCACAATTAAAGAAGCGATTTTTATAATTCACGTAGTCCTTCTAACCCGCACATGTTAAACCATTCGGCTACCTACACCGCAAAGTGCAGATCACAATAGGTTTATTTAACGTCTGGGGTTATCCCGCAGACAATTACCCAAAGCCCATCAGACCAACTTCTGTAATGATGATTGGGTATTAAAATTTGCTATTCCAGTCAATTGACGGCCAAAACGAAGCTCCATATAAATGCTAGTCGATTGATTCGGCAAAACAGCTGGATGTGAACACCGTCCTCAGTTAAATGAGAAAATGAAATGGGATTTAACGTCCTACTGCTCTGCTGCGACTGGGCTAATGAAGGTAGGAACAGCTAAAACAAAATGGAATCCTTGAATTAGATTGTAAAGTATTACTCACCATCTGAAGTATTCTTATCACCAGGTTTTTTCTTTAAGAAAACTTTCTTATAACAACTCTGCACATCCTGAATACAAGACAATAAATTAGTGATCAATATGTATCACGTTAACATATGCGTGTTGTAACAGACGGTCTGTCATTGAGTCAAGTGGCGTGGTTTCGATTCCCCACTTGTATGTGACAAGGTGTAGGGTCGTCTGTTCAACCTCGTTGATTTTCTCCCGGTCCTCAGGTTTCCTCCCACGACTAAAGACCTTTACTCACAGGCCCTTCATCATGTACCAGCCAACACAAGTGAGTCAGCATCTTGATAAATGTAAGTTGACTTTTCTGTCATCCTAATATTTCCTGCCAATCATAACTGGCTTGCCATATAACCCTCCTTTCCAGGAAGAGAAAGATATTTACCTCTAATAATGACAGATCTAATTTAACTGAATCTGTTAAAATTTGTAGAGCAAAATGTATAAACAAAAACAGGAAGGCGTCATCTTCTACTTTCTTTTTATCTTCCGCCTGGAATTAATTTAATAAAATACTCTTACTATGAAAATTGTTACAACATTTCTTAATATTATGTTCAAATTAAAGGAATTTGTCAATTTGAAAACGGGTCAAAATAGAAACAAAAATTTTCTGAAATCTAAGGGATATTGTATTCCAAGCAATGATCGAGCAGCATAATAACTGATGAAGGTATAACAAGTGGATACTTACTGTAACAATTAAATAAAACCATGGCTCATACTTATAATAAACAACACATTGAATTTAGTTCTGGCACTTGTTTCACAAAGCATATAAGAATTTACTCAACTTTTAATCACTGATTATGAGAAATATGTATGATCCAGAAACAAAAAGCTTTGCACATAGTTTCCTAATATTTGATACATAAAAACGCCAAAAGTTTTATAAAGGGTTGTATTTTGGTTAAAATAAGGTGAACATTTTTAAGTAAATTCTTAACTTAGGTCTGAAAATGTTTTGTGAACTCTGGGCCAGAATGTTTCATAAATATTAACATCCAGTACAATATCACATAAATAATTAATTTGTACAAACCTTGTCAGTGATTTCTTTAACAACAACTACAACTTCATTCCAAGCATCTCGTTCTTTCTGTGATAATTTCTTCTTGGTTGTAACTATCTTTGTATTAGACATTAATTCCTGAAGATAGTACAGACAGAGTTAGCCCATTTTGTTGTTCATTTATTATCAAAAATCATCTTACAATAACCAAGACTTGACTCAAAAGGCACCTGTCATAGAGTTTGTCGGACGGAAATTATGACACCTTAATATTATAAACTTTACATTGTGTCTGAGCCACGGATCTACAGGTAAGCCACCGACTCGGTAACCTTGGGGGCCAGGGTTTTAACTTTTCCAACTTGATTAGAAGAACTTTGTAGCAAACTGATTAGCAATTGGCAAGATTTGATTCGCAAACTGCAATGCGAACCCGGTTATCGAGACCGCTGTTGAGGTCGGGTGTTCGATTCCTGCATTGGTCGAGAAAGTTCAACAGGGCTTTTGGGCGTGGTTCCCCATTGTCAGTGGTGCAGGACAAAGGGCCTGGCAAGGAACAACGTACTGTCGTTTGGATGGGACGAAAAACTGAGGTCCCATGATAGTTAGAATTCGATATAAGAGTTGGCAGTAGTGCTGCTGTACGGGCCAAATTTCCCTCATAGCACACTGTATGGCGCTGACCGGGCAAAAATTCTCACTTAGCACACGGTATGGTGTATGCCAAACTTTATTAGCCCAGCTTGGCCAACACAGGAACTGAACACAGACCTTCAAGTTATTGAGCAAACGTCTTACAGAGGAGGCACTGCGACTCGCAAGATAAAGACTTACCTGTGCATAATTAAAAACTTCTATCAACAACTGTAAATATTTCTTTCTGTGTGTACTCTGAACCATGGAACCTAAAATAGAAAATAGAATAAAACACTTCCAATAAAACATGTACAATATTCAATATTGTTAATAAAATAAACGACTTAATACTACAAATCAAGTATTGTGTAGTTGTGCTGTTTTAGCAGGTTTCGTTTCAAACCAGTGTTATTATTGAGTTCCAACTGACTTATTTTAAAATGGTCCGTCTAGATTAGATAACAAGTGTCAGTTTTACTTTCCATAGCGGTGTTGAGTAATTAAGGCACAACATATATTTCAAACGTCAACAACACGCATTATCTAAAAGTAAAGACTGTTGTTACTATGTAATATGTTGGATTTTATTGTCAAGACTGCTGTTATTATGCAATATGTAGTATTTAAATATAAAGATTATGTTCAAAGACCTGAACATAATCTTTATATCAAAAGTATAAAAAGATATGAAATCTTCTACATACCAGAATGAAAGTTGGCTACAGAGTTTAAATAACCATTCTGTATCATTTTTAACTCTTCTTCATCGTACGAAACTTTATTCATACACTACAAATATATATATACAAGGCCAAATAAATATCATACACTACAAATATATATATACAAGGTCGGCTTTAATCATTTTCGTTCAGGATGCATTATGTAAAATTTAGATAATGCAATATGAAAATATTTAAAATTTCAATCAAATTACTTTATTCTACTGTTTGTAGTTTTGACATAATATGTGCATTGATTGTTTATATCGTAACAATTAATGGTACTGGTAATGTCGGCCTTCAATCTCCCCTCCTGACAAGTCCGATCCTGGTTTGAAAAACCCTCTAGATTCTTTAGCGAGATATGCGGTTTAACATCTACACGACACGAACTAGGTCATTTTGGGACTAACATATGGTTCAATTTTATTTCTATAATTTGCTTGCTCGTAGGGGTTTTTAGTAGTTGGAGGAAACCGGAGGACCCAGAGAAAATTCATGAGGTTAGACAGGAGACCCTAATTGTTGTCACATACAATCAGTTGACTCAATGACAGACCTTATGATACAAAGCGCACACGCCGACCAGTCAGCCATAAAACCCCCCTTTACACATGTGGAGAGAGAGAGAGATGGGTTTAACGTCCACTCGACACAACTAGGTCATTTCGGGACTAACATATGGTTTAATTTTATTTCAATAATCCGCTTGCGCGTAGGGGTCTTTAGCAGTGGGAGGAAACCGGAGTGCCCGGAGGAAACCCCTGAGGTTGAGAAGGCACCCCTATCTCCATGCCACATACGCTCACACCAGGGCTCGAAACCACTGCCGCAAGCCAGAGGTGATCGGCCAGCTAGAGGTCGAAGCCCGGCACTCTAGACCACTAGGCCATCCCAACCCCCACACATGTGGATAATGAAATGTTTTAAACTTACATATAGTATTTTCGTTGAAGGAGTTACAACGTTAAAATAACCCTGTACAAACAGCTGTTTTATTAATGCAGTCTGATGTTCACCCATTAACGTTTTCTGTCGTATTAAAAACACAGCCTTCTTTTTAATTCGTAAACACTCAGTTGGCGTAAAGCTAAACAAAAAAAACATTTTTTAAATTTTTTACAATTTTTAATTGGAAGCATAGCATTGTAATTAAAATTCTTTCTATACCTAGACACCACCAATTCCAGATTTTTCCAGTGACCAGCAATTAAAATTAAATGTTGTTTAACGTCTTACACCAAACAGGTAAACGAAGCGGTCTTCGGAAGGAAAGAAGACGTAAAGTGTACCCATTGTTGAAGAGAGAGGAATGGGGTTTAACGTCCACTCGACCCAAACTGGGTTATTTTCAGACTAACATATGGTTCAATTCTTTTTCAATAATTTGTTGCATGTGGGGCGGGGGGAGGGATCTCTATCCGTGTGAGAAAACCGGAGGACCCAGATACAACCCACAAGGTTGGACAGACGATCCTATTTCTTGCCCCATGCTACAGGGGAACTGAAACCACACCACCTGACTCAATGACAGACCTTCTGGTTTAACACATTCACACGTTAGACCATTCGACCACATTTCACACCCTTCCTTCACAGCACACTGACATCGTCATCAAGTACGGTCTGCATTTTAATTTATTCTTTTCTAATGGCCTTCTGTCGTGTGCCTCATCTATTTCAATTGATAAACCAAACTATTTTTAAAGCCATATTAAACAAGTGTATTGAAGCAAGCGATCTGAACATACTGAATATATATATATATATGAGAAGATTAAAGATACTGACCCTTCCACCTTCTCTTCCATAAAAATTTGCTGTACCATTTTAAAATACTGATTAAACCCCTCTTCTGATAACTATAAATATAAACATCATTCAAAATATAAACATCATCAAAATATAAACACATAGTCAAAATATAAACAAATCAGTCAAAATATACACAGCAGTCAAATATAAACACATCAGTCAAAATATAAACATCAATCAATTAATAAACAAGTTGATTATTCAAACATGTATTATCCAAGAGCTAAATCTGTCTATAGAAAGGTCTTTTGTTTGTGGGATTCAAATGTTATATAAACTATTATTTAGACATTGATTCACATGACAAGCCTGCAATCAACTCTCTAGACCATCGAATGGCAGATATTCAAATGGATTAAAAAACAGTTGCTATTTAATGATTTCATTTCAAAATGGCAGATCAAGGCTAAGTTTTTAGTAACTAGTACCGTTGTTACGACAATAAACAATCTATGCCACATCTTTGAACTATTATAGCAAAGAAAGTAAAACACAAGGTTCAACAAATATCTTAATCATTCAGAGAATCAAGGTCAATTTAAATGAATCAATTACGAGAGAGAGAGAGAGAGAGAGAGAGAGAGAGAGAGAGAGAGAGAGAGAGAGAGAGAGAGAGAGAGAGAGAGAGAGAGATGGGGTTTAACATCCACTCAGCACAAACTAGGTCATTTTGGGACCAACATATGGTTTAATTCTATTTCAATAATTCACTTGTGCATAGGGGTCTTTAGCAGTGGGAGGAAACCAGAAGACACGGAGAAAACCTACGAGGTTGGACAGGCGACCCTACTCCATGTCACGCAAAAGCGGGGATTCGAAACCATGCCAGTTGACTCAACGACAGACCAATTGATACAGCGCGCGCAGGATAACCATTCAGCCATCCAATCTTCCGAATCATTAACCCTTTCCGACTACTTGACGTAATATTACGTCATATAATTTACAACCTTTCCGACTACTTGACGTAATATTACGTCAACGAGGTGTAAAGGGTTAAAATTCAGGAATTTCACCTTGACCGTCAATATAGAAGGGAAATAACTCTAAATGTTGTTTACCCTGACGATTCGTCGCGTTTCCTGTCATGTTTTTATGAAATTGTCGATTGAAATGGCCAAGCGAACAGTGGATGTTGTTTTAGCGGACCCCTGTTTCTGGGAAAGCGACGACAGTGACATAGAGCGTGCCAGTGATGATGACAGTGCGTTCGAACTAACTTCCGACGACAGCGTCAGTGAGTCTGCTTCATCAAGCGACTGTGATTTAGACGGTCTCGCCCGCGATGTGGATGTTGAAATTGATTTGGAACACGATGATTCAGATGAATATGATGACGATGGTGAAGCTCCTAATGAAAATGCAGTGCCGGTAAAGAATTGTGAATGGACCAAAAAATTGACTGAGCTGCCCGATGTTAGTTTTGTTTTTGTGAACACCTTGTTGGAGTAAATAAAGATCTCGAAGGCGTTGAACATTTTGAAGCCGTCAATTTATTCCAACTTTTATTTACTGACTATATTTTGCGAGATATTGTTGTAGAAACAAACAGGTACGCTAAACAATGTCAAGAAGGCAGACATATTCATAAAGATTGGACAAATATTTCAGTGCCCGAATTGAAAACGTGGCTAGGTCTAGTCATCGCTACTGGTATTGTGCAAAAAAAGGGTCGTATTGCCAGTTATTGCTCAAAACATTGGCATACCCAAACACCTGGTTTCAATCAGACAATGACCAAATAGGCATTGTTTTCGATTGGTTGCCATGGTAACACTTTCGTTTTAACAAAACTGTAAACATTCAGTATTGTCGGTTTCTTGTATACATTCTATAATAATTATAAATATTATCTTAGTTTGTCTAAAATTCCATATATTTTGCGGTGTCTGTACTATGGATAGAAATCTAAATATGATCAAAATCTGTAAATTTCTATTTTTGTGATATTTTAAATTTTACCACCAAATATCTAATTTTATTGTCATTATTGCTGATGATTGTTAATTTTATCATTGTTAGGTTATTGTGCCTCACATGTAGTGAATAAGTATGATGATATTGAGACTGCAGATGATGTAGTGTCCTTTTTTAGAAAAACCCAAATCGGCATTATTTTCAATTGGTTGCCATGGTAACACTTTCGTTTTAACAAAACAGTGAACATTCAGAATTATTGGTTTCTTGTATACATTCTATAATAATTATAAATATTATCTTAGTTTGTCTAAAATTCAAATATATACAGTATCTGTATATGTATAGAAATTTAAATATGATAAAATCTGTAAATATCTATTTTTGTGATATTTCAAATTTTACCACTAAATATCCAATTTTATTGTTATTCTTGATAATGATTTTTATTTTTATCTTTGTTATTTAAATGTTATTGAATATTAATAAATATTTGAAATTTATTAATGAATTCAAATAATGGTTTACTTTTGTTATTATTCACAAGAATTTATGTATGTTGCTATGGTTACAAGAAAAGGCATAATAGTTTTGGGGGAACTCATGTTTCTAACATAATATCCACCATTCATTCTTCTTCAGGAAAATATATACTTTTTGTCAGTTCCCATCAAAAGCATTTGCATAATGATCAAATATAAGAAAACAGTCAATTAAAATATGATTATCAAAAATAAATGGATTCCGTGGGCATTATGATGTCACGTTAATTGTAGTCTGAAAGGGTTAAGGGGTTAAATTAGAAATAGTTGAATATCTCACCGATTTAATAGCCTGTGACAACGTCATTGATCTCGTTGATCTGTCAATCGCTGGACCACCTGGATCTCGGAGTAACGATCTAACTAGCGCCATCTCTATATCAACATCTTGACAACTTCGGATTTTATCCACAATTGTTTTAAGAATCTAAAAATATGTAAACAAATACATTAGTATAAAATGGTAGACATTAATTTCAGTGTGGATTCTGTTTGTCAGATGTGCAGGATGGAGGGCCCAAGCTGGAAATCCCAAGCTTCTGGATACACAAACTAGGTCATTTTTGGACAAACATATGGTTCAAATTTTTTTCAATAATTAGCTTGCATGTAGGTGTTTTTAGCACTGGAAGGCAACCAGAGAACATGGAGAAAACCCACGAGGGAACTCATGACAAGCTTGAATGCGATGAAAAGTAGGTCATACCACAACTGCCGTGATAAAATTCCTCTCTCTCATATCATGCTATGTACACAATATTTCCTTTATTCACTCAAATTCAAAAATGTCCAGATGTGCTGAAAGCGAAAGCCCTGGTTTAGACATACATTATGTAAGAGATGAATCTGCCTATTCCAGCCCTTAACCCTTTGAACACTGACTATACATGGGGTGTTGCACGTCCCTCCCTGGATTTACAGGACGTCATATTAATTATGACGTCAACGTAATTGGAGCTCGACACGCCCCAAGCCGCAAAACCGACATTTCGGGTATATGCGATACAACGTCAAGCCGGTTTGGCCGCATTTCGGGTTCTAAGGGTTAAATGGTGTAGGAATTATCAATTAGATATTTATTTACTTGCCAGGACCATCAGTTATGCTCCATTTTCATTTGAATTAAACACGATTGGTGGTTAATTAAAAAATTGAGAATTTGTTTACTATAGTAACAACAATAGAAATGACAATCGAGATTGTTATTCTATTCTCCAAACACCCTAACGTTGCTCAGAATAAAAATAAAAAGTAATTTGACTAAAATTTTCAAGATATTCCGTTTGCATTATCTATTTTTTAACTAGTATAGCACGAACTGTCAGTCTTTTGTCTAAATCGTACATAATGCATTTTTATGTTTATATTGAGGATGATGCTCTGATGATACACAACAAACTGACCTCATCTTTACTCTGTTTAACATGAATACTGCCTGGAAACAAAATCAAAAATTCACGAACTTTTCGATTTAATAACTCTTCGATCTACAATATAAAGATAATATAACTCAATATACAAATAATATAACTCAATATACAAATAATATAACTCAATATACAAATAACATAACTCAATATACAAATAACATAACACAATATACAAATAATATAACTCAATATACAAACAATATACAAATAATATAACTCAATATACAAATAATATAACTCAATATAACTCAATATACAAATAATATAACTCAATATACACTGAAGTAAACTAAATCTTTATGTTCTTAATGCATTGAATTAAATAATAACATCAATTTTTAGAATAGGCTAACGTCACATTTTTAGACAGGCCAGGTAAACATATCTTAATTTGTTCTTAAATTACATTTGTTAGACAACAATGACCATTTTACCCATACAGTGGTATTTCCACCAGCCATGTTTGAATGTCACACCTTTTTTTTTTGAATAAACTAAAGAAATAAATGTCTGTTGACTCCTTAATAATTAGAATTTAATCAAACCATAGGGACTAAAGTTGACCAGATGGCTCGGGTGAAAATGTTTAGAGGTAAAAAAGAACTAAAGCCAGATAACAAGACCCACCTGTTCAGGTGATGATGTAACTATTAGTAATTTATTCAATAAACAACCTGCAATCTGTTTCTGTTGTTGATTACCCTCTAAAATTCTTGCTGTAAATAGACAATATTAACATTGCATAAAAATAATTTACTTTCCTATTTTATATAAACTTACTGCACTTACCGGGCTAATAAAGATGGGCATGTGCCATACAGTGTGCTATAAGAGAGAGAGGAATGGGGGTTAACTTCCCCTCGACTCGAACTAGATCATTTGGGACTACTAACATTTGGCACAATGCTATGCCCATAATTCACTTGCGCAGAGGGTATTTCAGTAATGGGAGGAAATCGGAGGACCAAGAGAAAGCCTTGGACAGACAAGCGGGGAATTGAAAATGTGAAACGCATTAACCATTCCACCACTCAATCCCCCTCACTGGCTTTTAAGTGAAATTTTGTCTGTACAGCTGCCCTATTGTCTACTCCTATACTGAATTCCAACTGCCAAGTTGTCCAGCACTACTGAAAACCACACCAGAAGTCGGTCGAAGTCGGGACAAAACACAGGACGTCCAGGTAAGAGAGAGAAAAAGGCCCCTGCAGCAGATACCTACAAGACTGGGATTGACACGAAATTAAATAAAATGGGGATTAATGTCCTACTTTTTTACTCCGACTGGACTCATGAAGACAGCTGTGGGATCGAAACAACACTATTTGAGTCAACGTCTCAGCAATACACTTGGTCCTTTAAAATGGCGGTATGTAATATAAATGTGAACAAGATACACGTACCTCCAACACCATGCCATGTTGTATCAACAGATGTTTCCGATAGTTTCGCCAATAATTCACAGACTTGTACATAAACTTTACTCTCTACACTACAATTCTATAAGACATTCAAATATAAACTTTACATTTCTATAAAATACAAACATGCCTAACACAATAAATAGATAAATAATGAGAGAAATGGGGTTTAACATCCACTCAATACAAACTAGGTCATTTCTGGACTAACATGTGGTTCAATATTCTGCAATATTTCTCTTGGAATCGAAACCACGTCAGTTGACTCAATGATAGACCTTATGATACAGGGGGCACGTGCTAACCATTCGGCTATCCAACCTCCTTAGGTTATATACAGGTTGTCATGGTTATAGAGAAGATTGTAACATAGGTATTATAATTTTAGAGGGGTTATATAAGTGTTGTCATGGTTTTAGAGAAGATTATAAAATAGGTAATATAATTGTAGAGGAGACTATATAAGTACATGCAACATACTAACCCTTAAAACTTCTACAATAAATGTGAAACTCTTTTTACTGACAATGGGATTTGTCCAATGTTCTTCTAATATTTCTTCCATGCAATCCTAGAAACATAAAAACAATACATTGTACCATACTCCGCGCAGCGTTTCGTTTGATTACAGGTAATCTCACTACACACTGCTATTATGAGTGGATATTGTTGTGTTAAATTTTGATTGGTCAGTAGTCCGACTACCAACCAATCACTACCTATCATACAAACGCTTTACATTTAAAACGAGTGCCAGTATTGGACCAAATATGTTTAAATAACGTTACGTCATGGCTCACGCTTTTATTATGCCTAATTAACCCATGCATAGGAGAATACTGCAGTAAAACTAATTGTGTGACAAACGAGGCTATCAAGTCGAATGAAATGTAAACAATACTGTTTGGAAACGAACATACTTTTACCGTTTTTAATACCTTAAATCACTGTCCAAAGTTTTAGGGAAGACTCAGATTAAACGAAGGACTGTCATGTTGCTGTACTTAAGTGATAGCTTTCATTGAACGGGGAGAATAGACACACTCCCGCAAAAGTTCAAGAAACAGACGCTATTCCAGCAATGGTTAGAGAGAGATTTCTCGGGCCATTGCTTCAGGAATATGACATTGTACCAGCATTGACTGAAATGGGATTTAAAGTCCTACTGTTCCGCTCCGGCTAATGAAGACAGACATAGCCATATAGTGTGCTATGAGGGAAATTTTGCCCGGGCAGCAACACTGACCTAATCTTATATCGAATACCAACTGCCAAGGGATTTGTCATATGCACGCCAATGTATATGTGTACACAAGACCTCGGTTTTACGTACCATCTGAACGACTACACAGCTGTCCTTGTCAGGCCCTGCGTCCTGCATTACTGACAAGATGAAACTATGTGGGAAAATCCCAAAGAGCTTTCTCGGCCAATGCAGGAATCGAAGACGTGATCTCCATGGTTAGTGAGCCAGAGTCTTACCGATTAAGCCACCAACACTAACACACTAATCTGATGATGTATAGTAGATATAAGCCGTATCTTTCTGCACATACAGGGAGCAAATTAAAGATCCCCATACACTACTTACCTGATGATGTACAGTAGACACAAGGAGCATGTTAAAGATCCTCCCGACTTACCTGATGATGTATAGTAGATATAAGAAGCACGTTAAAGATCCTCACGACTTACCTGATGATGTATATTAGATATAAGGAGCATGTTAAAGATCCCCCCACACTTACCTCATGATGTATATATAAGGAGGATGTTAAAGATCCCCCAAAGCTTACCTCATGATGTATAGTAGATACTAGAGCTATCAATAATCTATTTATAGTACAAGCTTTCCATCCTTTAGTTAACTCCTCTTGTAAACATGGTAATAATCTCTTCTTAAATATTTTACTACTGGCCTGTAAAACATCAAATATCTTAACATTACTCTCCTGATAGAGAGGGGCAGAGGAATATGGTTTAACAGTCACTCTACACAGACTAGGTCATTTAGAGACTAACATAAGATTCAATTATATTTCAATAATTTGGGTGCACGTACGGGTATTTATCAGTGGAAGGAATAATCTTAACAATACAATGATTTTAATCTTTATAACCAGAAAAATATTGAACAAGGTTTTGATTGTTTGCTGGGTCAGGTCAAAGGAAACTATAGGCCGGGATATCACCAGTTTATTTCATTAGTAATCCTTAAACCCATCAGACAATGGAGAGAGAGAGAGAGAGAAATGGGGTCTAACGTCCACTCGACACATACTAGATCTTTTCGGGACTAACATGGTTTTTAAAATTTTATTTCAATAATTCGCTTGAGGAGGAAACCGGAGTGCCCGGAGGAAACCCACAAGGTTGAGAAGGCGCCCCTATCTCCATGCCACATACGCCAACACCAGGGATCGAAACCACAGCCGCAAGCCAGAGGTGACAGGCCAGCTAGAGGTCGAAGCGCGGCACTCTAGACCACTAGGCCACTCCAACCCTCCTGTCAGACAATGGAAATTGAATCACTTTTATTTGAATTGATTCAAGACCAAACAGTCAACCAAAACTGCCGTGCATACAAAATGAGGGAAAAGCGAGAAAGAGAAAATTGCTATAAATAGAGAACAAGGGAAGTAATTACTAGCCTTAGCCTGTATGGCCGACAACTGTATAATGATTGAATCTTATAAGGTTTAATTAGTGCGCTATCAGGAGACTGAATCCAGTATGAAACTATTTTTGTGTCAATATATACAACTGGCGGTAGTTATTTCTTTGATATGCATAGCAGTTATATCTCATACAACCTGTCATGACTGTTCATATCAACCGCTGATGTCGTCATGACAGGTTGCTTTTTCATATCAACCACTGATGACGTCATGACAGGTTGCTATTTCATATCAACCGCTAATCACACCATCTCAGGTCGATATATTCCTATCAACCACTGATGACGTTGATGATCGAAATAATACGTACAAAGAACACAGATATAAATTTTTATTCTATTGACAGTTAAATTTTTTTATGGTACAGTTTGTAGCATTATTCGGCACCAATTTAGACAGACAGCATACTTATCGGCATATTTTGATCTGTTATCCTTTTCGACCACATTTCGGATATTTCTCCACACACTACAAGACTTTAAAGTATTAATAGCCTAAGAGTTCCTTTGTAAAGTATTTTTGGTACAATCCACTTAACACAGTTAGTGAAATCCTTCTCTGAACTTTCACGGTCCAAAATGTCGTAAGTATAAACAATGCATTCACGTGATTAATTCGGTAATTTTTCTTATTTGACAGAAACTATCGAATAGGTATCCAATCAGGGTTGACTTTTATTGGAAGTTCATTTAATTTAAGAGTGACATGGTGCTGTATATGTCAGATATAAACCTTCTCTCCATCGGATTGATATGAGAGATCTGGTAACGGTAAGAAAAGGGAGGTTACTCTACCTGTTGTATCAGTAATGTTAGACCTTGTGAACAGATCGACTGTAAATACATCTTCTCTTTACAAAGTTTTAATAAAGATTTAATAACTTCTCCCCCATACTCTTTACCATCTCCCTATAAATAAAAATACCAAATATATTATAATAAACTCCTCCTACACTCCTTACCATAGTCCTACATGTATGAATAAAAAACAATTTATATTTATGAGTTTGATTTTCTATCATTCCCAATAACACAATTTACATATGTATAAAAATTGAACAATCTGAATGTAAAGAAATGTTGATTAGAAGAACAAGGAATAAATTACAGTTACAAGTAAATTTAACATAACAGTTTGTTTGTCTTCTGGGTTTCAGTTTTTGCATTTGCAGACTATCTCCCTTATTCCGATTTTAAGTTTTCATTTTGATCAATGTTTTCAATGGCTTTTTATGTCTGTCTATGTTATGTGCCTTGTTCTTAAGGTTTTTGTTAAGGTGTCTTATTCGCTGGTTGGGTTTTCATTTTGGTGTGCTGGAGTCATCCTGCACTTATTATTAAAATAGAGACAATTTTTTAAGAGATTACTTCTAATTCTTGATTGAAATATGTAACCTTGTTCTTGCTTCTTACCTTTATCAATCTATGTGACTGAATCAAACTCAGGTAAACAAACGCCTGTCCTAACATCAACCCTCCACATTCCTGCAATATAAACAATAAAATAAACATTCCTATTAAAAATGCATTATGCAAGAGCAAAATCTGCCTATTGTAGCTCTTTCTTTAGGCCTGAAATGTCATAAAAACTATTAATTAGACATTAATTAACTTATTCAGACCATAATCAACTCTCGATGTCGAGGCTAGTATGAGATTTTTGTTGGATTGTAATTCAATTGTTGAAATATTTTCCTTCGTGATGTACCAATAAAAATGGATAACCGGGACTACTGGTTTTGTCTTACCGACTTTAGTAATGATGACCGAGGCTAAGCGGAACTTTCAATCGCTTAGTTCGAAGTTAATTGTGGATCAATTTGACTGAAATTTTCAGCAACTTGCCTTTACATTAGCTAGTTTTTAATCTCCCATAATGTATCTTTAAATATTACATAATTCACAGTTATAATAATTTGTGAACATTTATAATAACATTATGTACATTTGTACAGCGCTAATTCCACACTTAAAGTATGATCTATTCTTAAAAATACATCATGTAAGAGCTAAATCGGCCTATTGCATGATGTATTTTTATTAATATGACAAGACCATAATCAACACTCCATGCCATCTACATATTCCTAAAGCAATGGCCCGAGAAATACCTCTCTACACATCGCTGGATTGGCTTCTGATACTTGAACTTTTGAGGGAGTGTTTCTATTCTTCTCATTCAATCAAATCTACATGTATCACAAGTACAGCAACATGACAGTCCTACATTTAAACTGGGTATTAAAAACAGTGAAAGTATGTTAGTTTCTAAACAGTATGGTTTTCATTTTATTCGATTTCATAGCCTCGTTTGTCACGCAATTAGTTTTACTGTAATATTCTGCTATGCACTGGTTAATTGGGCATTCTTTTGTAATGCAGTAAGCCCTTGGTTGTTAATCGGACTATTGACCAATCATAATTTAGAACAATAATTTTTCTCTCTTTACAGCAGTGAGTAGTGGGATTAGCTCTAATCTTTATTAGATTTGAATATGATGGAATGACCCAAAATAATAATGGAGATGCTTGACAGAAAAACTATCAAAACTGACCTGTTTTTGATCGTGTGACGAGAAGTGAAGATGCTTTTCTGTTAAATCTAGGACTTGTTTCACAGGGACGTCAAGATTTCGTAATATCTGAGTTAGAGCCAACGAGAAACCCAGTCTCGACCATTTTCTTCCTGATGATAACCCTTTAATTAACCTCTCTAACGTATACACCAAGGTCGGGCATAATTCATCTGTTTTCTGTAAAAAAAAATCTCAAATCAACATAAAATTCCTCTAGTGGCACAATTAGTGGCCAAGAAGTTAAAACGCTGGCTCGCTAGCCTGGAGGTTGCGGATTATGGCTAACGATGTTGGCCGAGAAAGTTCATCTGGATTTTTCGACGTGGTTTCCCTTGTCAGTGCCATTACAAGACAGCTTTCTATTCGTTCGGATGGAATGAAAAAAGGAGGTCCTGTGTACACTCTTTTAGCCGATGTCCGTCAAAAAATGTGATGCGAGGCCTGGGATCGATCTGATGTTTCTGACCGCAGCTAAGAATAGAATCAATTGCTAGCCACATATTCTTCTGAACAATGACAGCCCATCACGTTTCTACCCTCCTTTCAAGAAAACGTTAAGCCAAGGATCAACTTACAAAATGTCTGCTTAAAACAGAGATTAAAAGACTACTTAATAAAAAGCAGCTTAATTATATGATACATGGATATGGCTTGTTGGTTATTCAGCAGTTGTTTTTGAAAAAAAAAAAGATTTTTATGAGTTTGATCAGGGCCTTACAGATTCTTCAGAATTCTCTTGCTTCTTGGTTAAATGTTTAACTAGTTCGTTGGATGCCTTGATCCTGCCATTATCCTGTCCTTCTGATAACGTCCAGAATAATTTGAGGACATATTCATCTGTTTTAGTTTTAATAGCTGTGGGTTTATTATTTTCAGCAGCCATGTGCTCCACTGCCATGTTGATAACATTCCAGTGCGCATGCGCCACAGGAAGTCTTTACCATTTCAATATGGCGGACTACGAGTCTAATAATCGAGGATACGGCGACAGAAATCGTGGTGGCTATGATGGGTAATATATCATTTATGAAATAATTTGAGATGTATTTTACCCATAACTCAGGCTCCTTCAAATGCAACAAAAATTACGACCATGACACAAGTGTATCCCCTCGAATCGGCAACAACCTGGGAGTGAACAGGGGTGCATGCTTTCTCTTCGGCACTCTCCAGTACAATCTTCAGGCCACAGAAGACGAATAGCGTGGGCACTGAAGGAAGTGGGAATTTTTAATACATGTTCTTAGAAGGAAATCTGTGGTTGGATTTTGGCTTCGAAGTAAGTTCAAAAAGAAGCCATATCATCATGCCAAAATGCCAGAAGAAATTATTCTATGTCCAGTTGAAGGAGAATGGAATGATGAATGAAGAAAAAAAGCAACAGAAGCAGGATTAATAAAGATCAGCACAAATCTGTTGGGAACACCATAAGGATTACAAGTTGTAATTTTTTCCTGTTTCATGTACAATAACCCATGAATCTTTTAAATGATTTCTGTCCAACCTCGTGGATTTTCTCCGGGTCCTCTGGTTACCTCCCACTGCTAAAGACCCCTACCCGAAAAAAGCCAATTACTGAAATAAAATTGAAAACCTCGTGTTAGTCCCAAAATGACCTAGTTTGTGTCGAGTGGACGTTAAACCCATTTCTGTCGCTCTCTTTAAATGATGTTTTTTGTTTGAATTTTTAAATAAGGGTTTGATATATATAAATTATAAGGAATATAAAAGAAATTAGTGCTAAATGCACAAGATTAGAAAATACCGAGATTATTGTACAATCACACATGTACAGGTATGTATCAAAAATTTGATGTCAAGGAATTTTGGTTAAATCTCAAAATAATTTCTTGTCAATGTTACATCCAAATTCCAAGTTTGATATGAAAAATTTCAAGTTTAAACATGACATAAAAGCACAAATTACGCCATTCAAAAGTTTTATTTTTTTCGCAACATTAAAGAATTTGGAACAAAAATTATTTTGAGATGTACAATGTAACCAAATTCCTAGACATCTATTCTTGATCAATATTGAGAAATCCTACATGTATGTAAAATTACATGCATATTGGGGAATCCTCACTTTACATGGGGAATCCTACATACATAAAACTACATGTTGGGGAATCCTCACTGTACATAAAACTACATGTTGGGGAATCTTCCCTGTACATAAAA
The DNA here is from genome assembly GCA_963678685.1 of Patella ulyssiponensis. Taxonomy (NCBI): domain Eukaryota; kingdom Metazoa; phylum Mollusca; class Gastropoda; family Patellidae; genus Patella; species Patella ulyssiponensis. The sequence continues at coordinate 5,395,296 of OY783231.1, forward strand.
CTACATGTTCGGGAATCCTCACTGGACATAAAACCACACGTTGGGGAATACCGGTACTCACTTTACATAAAACTACATATTGGGGAATCCTCACTGTACATAAAACTACATGTTGGGGAATCCTCCCTGTACATAAAACCACATGTTGGGGAATTGTCTCTTGACATAAAACCACTTACTTAGGAGAATCCTCACTTTACATAAAACAACTTTTGGGGAATCGTTCATTTTACATACCGGTACATGTACATTAAAACCGCTTGTAGGGGAATTGATGTCAAACTCTTTTTTTTTTATGTTACAGTGATGATAGATCTTTCGGCCGCAGTGGAGGTTACGGAGGACGAAACGATAGAGGGTATGGTGGGGGAGGACGAGGGGGCTATGGAGGAGGGGGAGGATATGGTGGTAGAGATGGGGGATCACGTGGTGGAGGAGGAGGAAGAAAACCTTTACCATCAGAACCCCCCTACACATGTTATATTGGGAATTTACCGAAAGGGGTTGTACAGGGTGATTTAGAAGTTATATTTAAAGACTTAAAGGTAATTTGATTTATCTGACTGGATAACCTGAATTATTTTCTTCGAATTTTGAACCAGAAATTGAAGTATACTACTTTTATACATTAATTTGTTAACATGGTTGGAAATGTTTCTAAATGATATCATATTTGTGATCAACTTGTAGTAAGAGATTGTGCATCAGGATTATTAAGTTAAGCCATGTTGTATAAAAACCTCTTTTATACTGTGTAAGCTGTATGTATGTAGGCATGTTGTATAAAAACCTCTTTTATACTGTGTAAGCTGTATGTATGTAGGCTATCTTGCATACATTTAGATGAAATTAAAGGGTGCTATGATGAAAAAATTTTGTACAATCTGCAACACGATGCCTTACTCTGATGCCAATTTCCAATTATCGAGTTATCATTAATATGCTTCCAGTGTGAGTGCCTATAGTACATGTACATGTATTCCCAGGACCTTGTTGGTTCATACCATCTGAATGACGAAACACTTTTCCTTGTCACATGGGCGCATGTGCAAAAGATCCCTTGGCAGTTAAAATTTGATAAACATGTATGAGTAGACCGTGTAGTGCTTATCTCTTAGCAGAAAAGGGCATTGTATTTCATTTCATTTTCCTTGTTAATGGTCTCATCTCAGTTGAGTTGTATAGCACAGACATGGTCAAAACCTGAGCTTTTTTGTCACCCAACACTTGGTCCGAACTTCGAAGCCAGTACCATTATTATATTGTAGATGGGTTCTTTATAATATAGGTACATAGTGTTAGACTGGTCAGAGACAGAGACACAGATGAATTTAAAGGTAAGTTGTATGAATTTCTACCAATTACATGAAAGTTTCGTTTCAGAAGGGGGGTTGGGATGGCCTTGTGGTCTAGAGTGCCGCGCTACGACCTCTAGCTGGCCGGTCACCTCTGGCTTGCGGCTGTGGTTTCGAACCCTGGTGTGAGCGTATGTGGCATAGAGATGGAGGCGCCTTCTCAACCTCGTAGGTTTCCTCTGGGCACACCGGTTTCCTCCCACTGCTAAAGGCCCCTTCGCGCAAGCGAATTATTGAAATAAAATTGAAACCATATGTTAGTCCCAAAATGACCTAGTTTGTGTCGAGTGGACGTTAAACCCCATTTCTCTCTCTCTCTCTCTCGTTTCAGAAATTCAAGTCTTAATTGTTGTCATATGCTTTCTCTTTCTACAAGGGGGATTGGATGGCCGGATGGTTAGCTTGTGTGCACTGTTGCATCGTAAGATCTGTCATGGTGTCAACCGGAGTTTGGTCGCCTGTCCAACCTCATGGGGTTTTGTCAGGGTCCTCCGGTTTCCTCCCACTGCTAAAGACCCCTACGCACATGCAAATTATTGAAATAAAATCTGTCCAGAAATGACCTAGTTTGTTTGGAGTGGATGGTAAACTTCAGTGGCACAGGATTGAGGGTCTGACAAGAGCAGTTGTTCGAATGGGACAAAAAATAAAGGGCCTGTGTACGCATTGTTGGCAGTTAGAATTGGATTAAAGAAGAGACAATTACGTCACTGGCCGTACAAAATTTCACTTGTGCAAACTTGATGGTTTATACCCCTTTTCATTAGACCAGTCGAAGCAGAACACTTAGAACTTAAAACTCATTTCATATATTGTTTTGAAACCAACCACTGGTGTTGAAATTAAATTGTTTATTTTATCCCTGGCACAAGACAATGAAGCAGTCAGTAAAGATTGTAATGATGTTATGTATATTTACAGGTTTTGCGTATGTAGAGTTCGATGATTTAGAATCTTTAAAAGAAGCATTAACGTTTGATGGTGCGGTAAGTCGACTATTCAAACATGTCTAACAGAATGCTAGCCTACAGGCATGCAAATAGATACAGACATTGTTAAATAGTGCTAGCGCGGTATATAGTTGAATCAATGTATCGTGATTCACCTTCTTACAATGAGTGTAGTGAATCACGAAATGCTGAACCGATTTATCGCCATTCTTTTAATATTTATTTTTTATCGGTTGTTTTTTCCCCCAGAGAATTTTTGATGATTCAATTAGTCTTGATTAGTAGGCTCATTACTAATTAATATGTCTGTTATTATTTTGTAGTTATTTGAAGATAAAAATTTACGAGTGGACGTAGCAGAAGGTAGAAAGAAAGATAATAATCGTGGTGGTGGAGGTATGTAACATTTGATACCACTTCTCTCTCATTTCACACTTCTGATAAATATTTACATTTTGAGTGGGAGTAAGGTCGTCTGCCCAATCTCGTGGGTTTTCTCCGGGTCGTCCGGTTTCCTCCCACTGCTAAAGACCCCTACATGCAAGCGAATTATTGAAATAAAATTTGACAGTGTTAGTCCCAGAATGACCCAGTTTGTGTCATGTGGACATTAAACCCCATTTATCTCTCTCACATACTTTGAGTGGTGTCTTTGTCTGTCAAACGCAACAACCATTTTGCGGTGTTTAGCAGTGGGAGAAATCTGGAGAAAACCCACAAAGTTGGACAGACGACCCTACCCCTTGTCACTTACAACCTGGGAATTGAAGCAACGCCAGTCCTCTCAATGACAGACCTTATGATCAAACGTGCAGTGTGGTGGACGACCAGTTAAATATGAGAAATCAAAATGTTGACGACTAATAATCATTGTGCACAGCGCTAAAGATTGACCAAAAATACATCGCCTGACTTTTCACCTTTATATTGCTTTACTTACAGGATTCCGTGGTGGTCGAGGTGGAGGTGGCCGAGGCGGTGGTAACCGTGGTGATTACAGAGATTATGATAATTTTGGCGGTAGACGAGGTGGAGGGGGATATCGAGGGGGTAGAGGAGATGATAGATATGATAATCGATCAGGAGGTAGTTATGGAGGCCGAGGAGGGAGAGATTCCAGACCTAGACATGATAGTTTTAATGACCCTGAATTAGTGGAACCGACAGCAGGTTATTTATCTTTTATTTAAGATATATTATTGGAGATTAGATAAATAGCTGGCAGTTCTCACTGTAATCGACTCTGAACCAAGATTTTAGCATTAAATTTTGGCCCATCCTTGATAAAAAAAACAGAGTCTTGAAAGTTGAGCAGCAAATTGAATCTCCTAATCCAGTAAATATCACAGGCTATAGCATTGATATCAAGAGTTGATTATGGTCTGGATAAGTTAATTAATGTCTAATTAATAATTTAGAAAAAAATTCAAGCCTAAATGTTCAGATGGGACAAAAAAACAACAAGGTCCTGTGTTCACATTGGCATGCATGTAAAAGAACCCGTGACATCCGGAATTTGATAAGAGTAGGTCGTAGGGCCATTATTCAAGCAAACTTTAACCCTTAGAAACCGAAATGCCACAAAACCGGCTTGACGTTGTATCGCATATACCCGAAATGTCGGTTTTGCGGCTTGGGGCGTGTCAAGCTCCAATTACGTTGACGTCATAATTAATATGACGTCCTGTAATTCCAGGGTGGGACGTGCAACACCCCATGTAAAGTCTGTGTTCAAAGGGTTAAACACAATTTCATTTCATTAAACATCTTGATGGTTTATTTCAGAGTCTGCAGCAGCCCGACCTAAACTTAAATTATTACCGAGAAGTAAACCAGCCCCTACTAACGAAGTGGTACATAGTGAGCGTAATTCTAGTATATTTGGCGTGGGGAAACCGCGAGAAAGACGAGAAGGAGATGAGGAAGTATCAGAAACAACTCGTAGTCGTACTACCAGCGAGAACAGTGTTCACTGAAATAACAGTTAATACAGATCTCATCGTGTAAATAAATTGGAGTAAGTTTTAATTTCTACAACGACAGCTTATGCGGCAATCTGATTAAACCATAGATCCTATTTCGTTTCGTTTTTTATAGTTCAAAATGTTGTATGAATTGTTTTTACTACACCAGGATCTGGAAACGTTGTTATATTACCAGTATTCTGGTTAAAGTCATAGACTAGCCAATGAAACGGTCTGTTGAGTCAATTTTTTTTGGTTTCGATTCCCTGGTTGTACGTGACAAGCCTATCCAAAATTGTGGGTTCCCCCCCCCCTTCACTTTTCTCTCACTGTTAAAGACCCCTATGCGCAAGTGAATTATTGAAATAAAATTGAACCATATGTTAGTCGTGAAATGAACTAGTTTGTGTCAAGTTGAATTTCACCCCATCTCTCTCTCTCTCTCTCTCTCTCTCTCTCTCTCTCTCTCTCTCTCTCTCTCTCTCTCAACATTCAGTATTTTAATAGTGAAGTTGCGTCCATAGGAACAGGAGCATAAGGCATCTCTTATGTGAAGGACCGTTAATTGAATATCCTTCCACCGAATAGTGAATCTGTTGGAAGCGAGAAATGGCGTAATACAACCAAGAGCTAAGCGAAAATTTTAAAAACCATTTTGTTTATTTTTTTACAGGATGTGGGCTTAAATTAGAGTTATCTCTCATATCACCAAGATGTACAGAATGGTCGTCAAGTCAACCAATCAAATTAATTGTTATAAAGATAGAAACCATGACTACCTACAGTTCTGCCCCTTTGTTTAATTTTTAAAACTGATGTGTGTTTATCTATAAGCTTAAAAGACAATCTGATATATATTATATATATATATATATATATATAGATACAGTAGAGAGTGACCTTTGACCCTGTGTCTTATAAATAGGCCCACTTGTTTATATGTACAGAAAACAGAGATTTATTTCATTGTAGCTTTTCTTTTATTTATCATTTCAAAATAATCTGTTCGATGTTGTTTTTGTTAATTTTTTTTTAACAACTGCCAAAAAGGTACTCATGAGTACAATTAACCGTTGTTGGCCTCGCCACTGGAGTTCATATTGTTTAAACATAATTATTTTAAGAATGAAACAGTATAGGAGAGCATAAAAAAAAGTGGCACTTAATGAGAGAGACATGGAATTTAATGTTCACTCGGCACACACTGGCCATTTTGGGACTAACTTATTTTTTTTCTTTCAATAATTTGCTTGCTTACCGGTGTCTTTAAGAGCACAAAGTGCCAGTACCAAATCAAAATTGAAACAAAGCCATTAGCTGCTTGAAGTATCTAATTGAAAATCATTGAGCAATATGTCCTCCAGCGGTGCAGATTATTTTGAAAAGATGAATAATAGTATCGGCTATAAACTGTGTAAATCTAGCGCGACTATATCCGGTTGTCATGGTGATTTTGGTTTCTTTTTTTGATTATAATGTTGTTCATTATGTATTATAATATATAGTACTCATCCTTGTGAAAAATCATTCATCAAACGGCGACGTATTGCTACGCCACTTTCTGTTCACGTAACGAAATATATGTCAGGTCTCACCGGAAGCAGCTTTATTGTTGTGAAGTCTTGTAAATTATTTTGATTTTTTTTTTTTTTTTTTTAATGTTTTATATTGTGTGTGATTCTGACTTCATCTTAGATAAACTTGATGTGGCTGCTTTTATAAACTTTTGCTGGTTCACTGGGATGCAACAGTGAGAAAAAAAATCAAAATGGTGGTTTTTAACGAAGCCTTTTCCACCCGGGTAGGTCAACCATTTTATCAGACATACTTTTATGGGTGGGAACTGTTTCCACGAAAAGACAACTTTTGCGTAAGATAAAGAATGGAAAGACAACTCTTGATAGATACATGATGACAGGACAGATTGTTCTAACTCTCGGTCAATTAAATGGCGTGTGGGCCCGGTGGCGATGAACACGATACTATGGTAGTTGAGTGTTCGGACACAGGATTTTTCACTAGAATTGAGATTTTTTAAGCCAAGTTCCCACTTGTGCAGGAAAGCGACTGCGGGCCTGTTAAGGAAAGCGACAATGGGGACCTGATAAGGAAGGTGTTGCCTTACCATTGGGAAGGGTCAGAAAGTTGTGGTCCACTTGCTACCTTGGCAGATTTCTACTTCCTAGCATTGCACATATTAATTTTGAATTTTCTAATTAGGTACAAATATAGAAAAATTGGCCAGCATTTTATCTAAATTTTACAGAATTCTATTTTAACTTTTTGTTAGTCTGAAAATGATGGAATTATTTGAGGAAACATTGAACTCAATTTCTTTACTACTTAAACTAAATCACTTCTTTGTCAACTTAACAAAAAGGGGCGTGATAATTGCGTATGATCTCCGAGTTATGAATTATCAAATTTATTATGGCTACCATGTTGATGAAATTTCATTAAGGAATAAAATAATAACAAATGATTTTACCTTTGGTTATTCTACCCACCGGCCTAATTGCACTGATTTTGGGTACCTGGTTTAGTTATGTGCTATTGAACTTGTCTGCTTTATATGATTTTGATTTGAATTTTTTTTAAGATAATAGGTCAGTATAGAAAAGTATGTTCTTGAATGTTTCTAATGTCCATTCCACGATATAATCATTAATTGTTATCTCATCTTGGAAAAACTGTCCTTTGTACACATTGGCGTGCATGTAAAAGATCCCTTGACAGGTGGAATTTGATATAAGAGTAGGCCGTAGTGCCACTGTGCGGGCAAAATTATCCTCAGAGCACACTCTATGACATACGCCTGTCTCCATTAGCCTAGTCAGTGTATGCCATTCTTCATTAGCCTAGTTCGGAGCAAAGCGGTTGGACGTTATACTTCATTTAATTTCATTTTCGGGGGAAAAACAGCATCAGATACAAAGTAAATAGCACCATTCTCTATTTCATGTATTAATGAAAACACAGGTTAATGGATTTGAAATGGATTAACATTTCAAAACTGTTACAGGTACCCTTATCTTTGTACAAGATTTAAAATTAAAACGTTGTAATCTAAGAAGTAGTTAATCCATAAAGTTGTGTTATTATAAATGTTATTATATCTCAACTTCTAAATGTCATTCAAGGATTTTATACTTAACATGGGTATCATTTAATTAAATCTATCTCGATCTAAGCTTTGGTTTTGGCACAGAAAATTATTTGGGATTTTTTGGCGTGATTCCTCCTTGTCAGTTTATGGCTGACAGGTTAATTTTGATAATGAGTCTTCATTTTACAAAGATTTAATTACAGTGATTTATGGTGATTTTTACAAACTTTCACACAAAGATTTGATATTAAACGAATGTTAAAGAAAGTAGTGCTAAATACACTAGATTGAATGATATCCAGGTTACAGTGTTAGGTTTTATGTAAAGGAAGGCGAGACACTGAGTGATCAACTGATTGTCTCCCCTTTCCTTGTGTCACGATTTATTGGTGTTCCATGTTTATGTAGATTGCTTGTTGGTAGAGATCTGTCACTCTCAGATTTTTACTTTGTATTTTTATATACGCAAAGTGGATTCAAAACTTGTTCCATCAGAATATATATATATAATAGTGTGAAAGAATTTTGTCAGGGCAGCTCCAAAATCTATAAAATCATTGCTAAAATAATTTGAAATTTGATTATAATAAATGGACTTTTACTATAGCTGTCTTTAAAACCATGGATGTTATATCTTCTATACAATTATATGTTTGTATGCAAAAATACAATTATTTCTTCCTAGTTGATAATAATCAAAAAATTATCTGTTATCATATATCAGCGCTCTTCGATATTGTAGCCATTGTAAAATTCACAAAATGTCTGTCGGGCCATGGCTGTCCGGATTGGGTCCGCATCTGTGCATGTGAAAGCTAATATCTTGTACATGATTGGTTCCGCAACTGTGACTTGTGGAACCTTATAACTCGGACGTGATTGGTTCTGCATCCTGACTTGCGGAACCTTATAATAGTCTTGATTTATGTGTGATTCGTGTGTTCTGATTTGCTGTTTTAATGATACCTGATGATCTTGGCTTGGATATTTATAGACTAATACAACCAGTCATTCCACAAATAATATATGAATTACACAGAGGATACACATATGGAACAGCTATGATTTTTTGATGATGGAATTTTGTGAAATTGACGTGGAAGTAACCACAATGTTGTTGAGGACCCTGATATCATTCTTTAAATTCTTGAAACGTAAATTGTCTTTTGATCAGAATTTATTTTTGTGAGTTTCGTGAAACTTGTGATGGAATTTATGCATTTTATTAGTGTGATGCATGCGAATGAAGAATAGCATTTAATGTTTTGTTTATGCTTTGTTAAAGTTTTACCAAATGGATCCTATAAATGTATAAACAGACGGTCCCCATATGTAACCACCAACATAGAGTAAACAACTGGACCCCATAAATGTATAAACAAATAAGTCCCCCCATAAGTAATCACAAGAATTTCATTGCTTGCCACGAGACATGAATAATTTCTCCGTTGACTTTGGGAGAATCACTTTAGTTAACGTAGCTTTAGTTAACACCAGCTTCTACCAAAGTGATATCACAGACATCTTTTTGAGACAGAGTACTTGCCCTTCTATTTTGATAGACTTGAACATCCAAGTTACAATGTGTCACAGAGTGCTTGCCCTTCCATAATGATAGACTTGAACGTCTAAGTTACAATGTATCACACTTTTGGAAGGTTGATTCTCCCTAGCCCCAATCAAATCATGTACCCACCCCATTTTAGATAGATAATATTTTGTTGATGTCTCTTTAACCCTCTTACGACACTTTTTGGAAGCTTCTCCCTCACCCACACCTCCCGATTTATAAACAAATTTCACTTCCACCTTTTGTGTATGACTTGAATTAGTTGTCAGTTTTATTACATCACACTTGTGACATTCACAGCCATTTATAGATAGAGTATGGCCAACTTCAGTCATGGTTGCCATTCTGTTGGTGTTATTCGAATACATCAACATTAAAACTAAATCATTGATAGTTCAACATCAATCTGATTAAAACACAGATCCTATTTCCTTTCATTTTTTATTGTTCAAAATTATGTTTTACTTGTCTTTACTACACTAGGATCTAGAAGAGTTGTTATTTTACCGGTGTTCTGGTTGAAGTGATGGATTAGACAATGAAATGGTTTGTTATGTCGATTTCTTGGTGTGTGTTGCATGGAACTAAACACTAGCAACGTCAATGCTGATTGATTAATCAATGTCGTGCAACCCTTGACGCATCTTTCCAGTGCAACAGGTCTGATCTCCATGTAGTGTGTGTAGGCCATCGAAAGTATAAAAAAAACGAAACGAAATATAGAACTGTATTTTAATTGGTTTTATTCTGTTTAAGATGTAGTGGAATTAGTCAGAAACTGTTTAAGAATCAGTAATAGCATGGTCAGATCTATTGCAGAAGCCCACTTGCCAAGGGTTAGGGAAGGGGCCAGGTCTTGTGTTAGGGTTAGCTGCTAGCCCTGTTTACATCTGCAGGTGGCCTTCTGAAGTAGATGTAACCTGTGTAATAGCATAGTAATAAGATTAGACAATCAAGATTATTTTGTGAGGTAATCAAAACAGAGAAACTGCATTGTACAGGGAATCTTCCATCCATCTGCTGTACCTTCAATAAGGAATTCATTCGTCAAGAGTCTTAGACATTATTCACAAAAACTAAAAAAAATTTAAGAATTCTATACTTTCATTGGTCTGGATCTTATAAGTCTTAACCAATAAAGTGATTGAATTCTTAAAATGATATTGGCTTGAAGTTTTGGTGATTAAGGCCCCATATGGTTGTGGTATCCTATATATGGCTGTGTCAATATATTCTGTCTATATATGGCTGTGGGTGACACCTATCTATCTATCTATATAATACCTTGTTGCATCAACCCACCAGTGTAATTGTGTACTAGAAGTTGAAACAAACATTGTATATATTTGTGTAAAATAGTCGCCTTTCTATTGATGACATTAAACAAAAAAATACAAAACAAATTTCTATAAAATAAAAATATTTTATCTTCAATTTGTGTTGAAGTTATTTCATTAGAGGGGGTTGGATAGCTGAATGGTTAGCATGTGCACGATTTATCATAAGGTCTGTCATTGAGTCAACTGGCGTGGTTTTGATTCCCCAACTGCATGTGACAAAGAGTAGGGTCGTCTGTCCAACCTCCGGGCACTCAGGTTTCCTTCTACTGCTAAAGACCCCTATGCGAAATTATCTAGTTTATAAGAATAATTATGCAATATTTATTTCTCAGACATTGTGGGAATGGAATCAGGTCGTGTCAACATAGTACACATATGTGCAATGTCGGTGAAGAGAATTTTGCCCCGACTGTGGTGGTTCCACCATTTTTTTTATACGCCCACATTGAAATGTGGTTGTATATTGTTGTCTCCTCCATTCGCAATTGCTAATATATGACTGACTTTAGAGTTATACACAATGTTTATGGTCATGAGAAGAAGAAGCCTATTAATTTTCACTGATTTCCGACAATTAGTGCAAGAGTTATGGCACAAACTAACCATTCGGCCATTCAACTCCCGATCCAAAATTTCCCTCTCAGCACACTCTATGCCCCTCCTGATTAGCCAGGTTCGTTCAGAAAAGGAGGATGCAATTTCATTTCATTTTAGGGAGTAATAAATGTGGGGCCTGCCCCCGTCGCCAGCAAAAAATAGGGTTATCTCCCATTATTTTGTCTTTTAACACGAACAGATAAAGTTATCTTGAAGGAACTAAATCATTATTATTTGGGACCTAGAAATTGAGGTAACATTGAGGGTTCTCTAATTAAAAGAGAGAGAGATGACATGGGGTTTTAGTCCACTCGATACAAATTAGGTCATTTTGGGACTAACATATGGTTCAATTCGATTTCAATAATTCACTTGCGTGAAAGGGTCTTTAACAGTGGGAGGAAACCAGTGGAGCCGGAGAAAACCCAGGCGACCCTACTCCTTGTCACGTACAACCAGAGAATCGTAATCACGCCAGTCGACTCAATAACAGACCTTATGATACAGCGCTCACATTCAGCCATCCAACCCCCCTAATTAAAACAGTAATTGTGTTTGGTAATATGGTTATATCATGTCTCAAGTGCGAAATGTCACTTACAGAAGAACATCAGAGTTCTTAAATATTTTACTAGTCGAGAGAGAGAGAAATGGAGTTTAACGTCCACTCGACACAAACTAGGTCATTTCGGGACTAACATATGGTTTAATTTTATTTCAATAATTCGCTTGCGCGTAGGGGTCTTTAGCAGTGGGAGAACACCGGAGGAAACCCACGAGGTTGAGAAGGTGCCCCTATCTCCATGCCACATACGCTCACACCAGGGATCGAAACCACAGCCGCAAGCCAGAGGTGACCGGCCAGCTAGAGGTCGAAGCGCGGCACTCTAGACCGCTAGGCCATCCCAACCCCCTTTACTAGTCGAACACATTTACAACAATCACAATCTCTGAATGTAATTATATTTATTCATCTGTAGGGTAAGTATTTATATATTTTAATTTCTTGGCAAGACTGACAGTTTTGATAGGAGTTCGATATTTATTCTATAACTATATTCAAATACAAGCAATTATCATTGAATACAGCCATTGAATAACCTATGGTTGTATCAAGTTTGGACACATACTACCTTTGTCCAGAATGACATCACTTTTAGAATTACGTCAAACTGTAATGACGTCACCACAAGGCAACTACAATTTTTGTTAAAAAAAGAAAGATTTTTTAGTGATGATTTTTTTTGATAATCTGGATTGTACACTGTATTTTGTAGTTACAGAATAAAAACAGAACTCAATGACCATTGAATACCGCTCGGGTTATTCAATGGTTCAAGAAAGTATTCCTGCCGCATTCCACTCGCAATATTTGCACAAGGATACACACTATTGAACCATTGAATTACCCATTGGGTGGACTGGTAAATATGGTCCAATTAAAATAACTTCCAGGGATCTTGTGTACACCTTGGTGTATGCCAAATAACCTCCAGGCCCGTAGCTAGGGGAGGGAGGGGGCAAGGGAGGCAGCTGCTCCCCTGAAAAATATACGCGCCCTTTGGCCGTTTGGGAAAAATTGGCTCCCCCACAAGAAAATTTTGGCGCCACCGAAGGCACTTTATAGCCATTGGAGGAAAAGTCGGCTCCCCCCAAGGCCCCCTTCCCATTGGAAGCAATTCGAAGCGGACGTCCAACGACCTAATATCAGTATGGGCGCCACTTATGACGAGATTGGCGGGGTGCCAAACCAATGCCGCTTGGTTTTATGGGTGCTGATGGGGTACCCAAAGCGGGTTGATCTTTGGAGTGCCTTATCCCCGGGAGGCACCCATAATGACATGATTGGTGGGGCGCCTTATAATGACAATATATGGTTGTCGGGCCGCACATAGAATAAGATAGTTGGGCGCCCACGACTTGATCAATGGGTTGCCACCCGATTCTGAACTATTCCTTCCTTCAAATTTTTATAATGTTCATATTAAAATATCACAATACGCCAATATCGCAAATTCAGCCTCAAAATTTCCCTTATGACACACTGCATGGCGTCTGTCTGTCTTCATTAGCCCCGTTGCTAGTGAAAAGTAGGATCTTACTCAAACCCCATTTCATTCCACATTTTTAAAAAAACAGTAAAATATTTTTAACTTTTGAAATAAATATGAGCAATTTGTTTTTAATTTCTTGATTTACATTTGAGTATACACGGACATTCTTCTATACTTTCACATGACAATATTATCACATGACTGTTAATATAGTGACGGTACATTGATATATCACAGCCTAGGCCAAACCAAATATTAGTTCTTCAGGATTCAGAACACCAATCAAAATTTTATTAACCATTTCTTGATGAATTTTTGTTTTTAAACAAAAAATGGGCTTACTTGATGCATGTACATGTAGCTCTTTAAAGCTTTCTCCTCCAAGTTTTTATTTTTGGGATAAAAATATATCCTGAAGCGCTAAGTTTTTACTTTTGGAATAAAAATCAATGCTGAAAATCAGAACAGTTAATAAGATTGGATTGGCCGGACTGAACTATTATTGTCCCCTTCCCTATATAAATTATTATGCTATTAAATATATTTATAACATATGGTTATAGATATACATGTATTTGACTTACATGTAATATAATATTATATGGTCCATGCGTAAAATCTTTCTTCCTAATAGTGATAGTCATGTGTATATCAAAGCTTGGCATGTACATGTATATCAAAGATATGTTTCAAATCTGACTACAGTATGCGTAAAATATACCTATACCATTCCCAAAATAAAAAACACTGTACATACTACCTTAATATACATGTATATCACAAGATATGTTTCGAATTTGACTATTGTATGCGTAAAATATACCTATTCCATTTCCAATAACAATACATATACTACCCTAATATACATGTTTATCAAGGCTTAGATTATACGATATTAATAACATGATATCTGTCCTTAGAAATATTCTTGTGTAAATGCATAACAGTCACTTAGATTGTGATATCCAAGCTTAGATTACACAATATTTATCACTTGCATGAATTACACTTACAGATATTTGATTTAGTAATTCTAACATAACTATACGATAAAATAGATGAGTAAAATATCCTCCTTCAAAAATATTCAACCAAATATGGATATAGTATAGGCCTACATGTAAGGCACTAATCTGAGTCTCATGTGACATTTAGTCTACATGTATGTTCAGGTCCCGAGTTCACACAGCATTCGCAGACTTAAGTTAAAAATTTACTTAACCTACAATAAGGCAAACAATTGGAGTAAATTTGGAGAAAATTCTTAAAAGCCTGAGAATGCTTTGTGAAACCGGGGCCACACTTATTTTATATGATACCGGTGAGATGCATGTATCTTAAAATCCAAGCTTGACCTGTATGATAAATATAATTACAAATCTACTGCCGAAACAATCAGCTGTTGAACGCGATTTCTGGCATCAAAATATGTTGTATCTAACTCATCGTCAGGCTCCGGAACAAACGGGGGTTCCGCTTCCAATATATGATCCCAATCAAGATCAGTGAATAAGGCCATACCCTTCACATCTTTAGCTTGTGGACGCTTATTAGCATCAATAGTTAATAGTTCGTCAATGGCCATCCTTGCCGCGTCACTTAATGCTTCTTCCTCCACTGGCCATGGTATGTCTCTGTTTAAAATATTCTGAAAGACTAAGTCTGGCGTCTGGTCGTTAAATGGCGGTATCCCTGTTAAGAATTCATACAAACAAACCCCTAATGCCCACCAATCAACACCACAGCCGTGAGGTTTCTGCATCAGTATTTCTGGGGCCAGATAATCGGGAGTTCCCAGAATTCTTTCTTCTTCCTGTTGCTGTGGTCCTCTACGAACGCTTTTAGGAGTTCGGAATGGGGTTTTAAGCTGATTTTTAAAGGGAGTTTTGAAAGGGGTTTTAATCGTACTTGCAGGGGTTCGTGGTTGTGATTGTGTTTTATTGGAATTATCAGGCGTCATCATGGCAACGTCTGGATTACCTGGATTTGGTACCTGGAGTTTATCTCCCCCTGATTGGCAAGTACACGCCTGCCTCTGTTTTCCGTTCACCTGTTGCGGTAGCGGTGATTTAAATAACAAATCAGATTTAAAATGACACTGTTTCAGTCTATTATCCAGAATTCTATCGTATGGCTTTGTGTCGGAATTAGCTTGAATTTGTATCGAAGGATGGTTCAACAACTCGTGACTTTCATTTAACGGAGAGAGAAACACGGTAGAATTACCACCAAACGAACTCCGAACACTCAGTTCACTTTGATGGCGCGATCGAGAACTGAAAAAACTTTCAGCTGATGTTTCTAACGCGGACAGATCTTCGCTTGATGTATTGTTACATTCGCGACATCGTGCCATTCCATCGCTCATTGAGATATCACACGAAATGTCTGCAGCATACAGTTCGGAATCGTTTTTATTCGCTGTATAATCCGGGTCCAACCTTTGTCTTTTACTATTCTGTATGTCAGGAACTATGTTAAAAACAGAAAAATCACATGTCAGTCCTGATTTCACATTCCCAATTCCTTTCGATTTATTTTCATTCAAACAATCGAAGCCCCGTTTTCTTCTGGAAGTTGAGAGTTTGCTTGAACTCATCTCCATTTCGTCATCCGAATGGTATCCATATAAACTGCTTTTCCCAGATGAACTTGCATAACTCTCCGACACCAGAGGATTTGGTGGATATTTTCCAATGTTGTATTTGCCCGCTTTTGGTCGAAACAATGGAGAACCTTGATCAGGAACTTTTCCGGTTTCTTCACCAGAATCTTCCGAATATGAACCTTCCCTCATGCTCCGTAAATTCCTAGCGGCGTACGAATTCCACACTGATTCGTTTGAAAGACGTAGTTGTGGAGTGTCGTCTTTAGAACTATCTTGGCTGGAAGAAAGAGTCGTTGATTTTACCGTCGGCTGTGTTGTTGTGGATGAATTCAGCACTGACGGCTCCATTCCAACTAAAATATCTTTCGCAACATTTTGAGAAACATTCACGTTTTCTTTCTCGCAGTGGGAATCTATTGTTTTTGATTCTTTTGGGCCCGACGACTGATGTAAGTTTGGTCCTGTTCCTGATGCATTCGGATTGCAAACGGAGAAATTATGAGCCGTCATATAACTGGCGTCACTGTCTGTCGTCCAGTTAAGGGAATCTTCCAACGTAGGAGTTAAACTTTGAATGGGCGGAGTCATATTTGCGATAGGCGAATTAATATTGCTTGTTTGAACTGCAAAAGGTGACATTGCCTTTTTTGCCTTCAACATTGGAGAGTTGAATAGTGCCTCTGCTACAGGTGATTGACAACTGCGTTTAGATTTAACGGCAACCGGACTGGAGACGGATGAACGACTTCTCTTCCTCATGCTGGCCGTGACGCTAAACGCTAACGAGGACTTCAGCGACATGATCTGTCCTGGTGTTCGGTGATAGTTGACACCCGATTGTTTCGGATTATTTAATGTCGGAACAACGTCGATATTTATTTTAGAAAGCCCAAAATCAGTCAGTTTAATATGACCTTGACACGATATCAACATATTGTCTGGTTTTAAATCGCGATGCACTATACCAAGATTATTGAGATACTCTAACGCTAACGTTACCTCCGCGATATACCTTTTAGCCATGTCTTCATCAAAATAACCATATATGGTCAACAGACTCTTCACATCTCCTCCAATCATATACTCCATAATAAGATAGATATTTTGCTCAGATTGTAGGGAATAGAATAAATCGACAACAAAAGGACTTTGGGCGCATGCCAGGGCATCACGCTCAGTTGTCACTTGTTTGATCAGGTTTTTTTTCAGTAAATCACATTTTTTCATAGTTTTAATGGCGTAGATCTTTTCAGGGACATTCTTTTTACATCCAAGATAAACTTTACCAAAAGCTCCACGACTTATCGGCTTTAGGAAAACAAAATCGTGTATCGAGGGTAAATGATTTGTGGGTAGCACTGAACCACTATTTGCATCTTCGTCCACTTCATTGTTGAGGTTTGATTTTTCTGGAATGGATTAAAATAAATAAATATATATTATTTGCTTTTTTATAAAATGCAATGTATTACATACATGTGGGGGAGGGATGGCCGAATGGTTAGTAGTGCGTACACGCTGCATGGTAAGGTCTGTCATTGACTAAAATGGCCTGGTTTTGATTCCCGATTTGTATGTGAAAAGGAGTAGGGTGGTCTGTTCAACATTGTGTTTTTTCTCTGGGTCCTCCAGTTTCCTTTCACTGAAGACCCTTACTCGTAAGCGAATTATTGAAATAAAATTAAACCCTATGTTAGTCCCGAAATGACCTGGTGAATGTTAAACCCCATTTCTCTCTATCTCTACATACATGCAGTTATATATTACCATTATAGGGCTAGGGAGCCACGGTGGTTCAGTGGGTCAGACATTGTCTCCCCATGTTTGATCCTAGCATTGGTTGAGAAATTTCATGAGGAATTTCCCGTGTGGTTCTCTTTGCCAGTGGTGCAGGACTGAGGGCGAGGCATGGTCATTGTTGAAGGTATAGGCGGTGTCTGGGTAATATTTTCCTTATCTAACACTGGATGGCGTATGCCTATCTTAATTAGCCCAGTCAGAGCAGAATAGGTGGACATTTGACCCCCATTTCATTTATATACGGTTAAATGACAAATTGAAATAGGAACCAGACAAAACCAAACAAATGTTGTTCACAACATTAATACCATGTCGGCATGTTGCTTAGCCTTAGGCTTTGTGTTCAACTGTCAACTACGATGAACTAGGCTTTATATAATTTGGCCCTATTCAAGAAATTTCTTGCACTATAACTTTCCACTTTGCCAAAAAGTCCTCAGCTTTGTCCTCCCACCCAATCTATTTTCTGTTAATATTAATATTTAAATCTACAGTAACATGTAGGCTATAATTGCCTTGGCCCATATATATCTTAATTCTTAATAAATATAATAAACATTTATAATTTAAATAACTATGCAAATTGCGAAATATAAATATCTTTAAAAGAAAAGCGATCAGAAAATCAGGCAAAATCCCTAAAATCATAAAATTAATTCCCCTTAAACAAGCTGACCTACTGATTATTTTAAAATTAAAGGTAATATTAAGTGACGTCAACTGACAAGTTTAGTAAGAAGTAAAGATGCAAGGTCAAAACAGAACGGCTCCCGTTTTTGAATGGCGATTTGTTTTTGTAAAAAGTAATGATATTTCGCATTTTGTGAATTGAATCTTAATCACCTTTAAACCCACTCATACTGTCTGAAACATTGCGTTTATCATTTCCCTGACTCGCATTCTGTCTCTGGCCACTTTTGTTGTTTTTATCGCGAACTTGTAGATTTGGAACAACCGCCAGTGTAGTCTCGTTTAGTCAAGGACTCTTATTTCTCATTAAATATTTATATGGTGAGCCGTTTGTGCCAATATAATATTAGATGAGTATGGGCAAACTGATCCCGCAGTGAATATTCGCTTGGCCGCTACAATCACTGATAAGCATGACATCGACGAGACGTAATGAGTTCGGCATATTAACTTTTTTACCCCGACAAATTAAATTCTCAAATATTTTTTGAAACATAATAAAAATAAATAAAGACGTTTGAAATATTTGTAGTGAAAAAATATTTCCTTTTTAGTGTAAATGGGTATTAAAATGAGTAAAATGCATCATTTTGCCCGAAGCAGTTCAGTGTTATGTAAACAATGCACGAGCCGTTGAGCCAATGACTGACGCCACGGGAGGTCAACGCACGTGTTGTGGACAGTCATCTGTGACAGAGATAATTCGTAAGTAATTCTCTGTGAAACAGATTGGATTATAGGTTCTTTTCTCCACACAATTTTCACTCTTATACCGAAAGAAAATACTTTGCCAAAGACTTTATTTTGATGATTGTTTCATTATAATGATGTATTAATTGTTATTCATATTAATTTTGTTGAGCAAGGGGGGGGGGGGTACCTTTTTTTTTATAAACAATATTTTATTGAATGTTAGGGGGGTACCTCTTGGCTAATCTATAGCAGACCTCTTGTTAGAGGACGCTACACTAGTTTTTAGGTTCAGAGTGTGGAGAAATGTGACTGAAATTTCAGCATATTCTCTGTTTTTTGTAAAACTACTGTATTATAGCGAGAACTTTTCCACCCTCGTGACGTATTTTACCCTTGATTAGGGCGCATATGACGCGACGATCAGTCGGCCCTAAATCTTAATGAGAAATAATTCTGTCGACTTTCTGGATTAATTCAGCCCACTGCGCCTGCATGATGTTGGTATGTAAATTCAAATACACCGAATTTTTTATCGGGTATTGCCGGTTGCCGATTGTCGTTACTTGTGGCAGCTGTGAGTCCGGATAAAAGAGACTATGGTCGTATTTACGGATTTTATCTTTAAATTTCAATATGGAAGAGTTTTTAAGGGAGGTAACTCAAATAATGGAACACAACAATTGGATACGGACCACATTATCACAGTTCACGACCCTCTCTCTCTCTCTCTCTCTCTCTCTCTCTCTCTCTCTCACACACTCTCTGTAGTCTCTCCCCCCTTCTCTCTCAGCAAATGATCTGATAAGCTCGGTTGATTAATACACTTGTCAACTACACTTAGATACATAATTAGAAGTCTATTTCACTGGCCATACAGAACTGAACATTCTTGATAAAAAAGAAAAATGCCGCTTTTATAGCAAAAGGGTTTTAAGCGCAATGTAAACGCTTTATCTTTATTCATTGAGCAAACCACATGTAATATCTGATAAACTAAATTGGCAGTTATAACAGACAATTGGACTTCATATCGACCCTGACCCTATTCTATTTATCGGCAAATGGCACGCTTCAGCTTTTCACTGTAAAGAATATATCTTTGTGTAGCACTTATTACGCTGTGGGGCGTCGTGTTAACACCACGGCTCGATGATGTAACACCTGTCAAGGACCACAGTGATAATTTCAAGCTCTATAGGTCCCCAATTCACTTATCTAAACCAAACTATAATAATCAGTCAGGGGTCCACGGGGGTGGAGGTGGGGGGGTCTCTCCGCTCCGAAAATGACACAATAACAAATTCAAATCTTTAAACATACATTAAGCAAGAGCGAGATCTGACAGCTCTTCATCTAATTATCCCATATTGCCCCTTTAAATGTTGGTTAGGTTGATGTAGCTGATGGCATTGAATATTATATTAGCGTCCAGATAAGCTCCCCACCCCCACCCCGCCACACAATACACCATCTGTACATTATGATTTATCACCATTGTCTTAAGGGCGACCCCGATCTCCATTCCATACCGTTTGGTGAAAACCAAAGTCATAGCTCCGTGATATCGACATAAATATCAAAAGGTATCTTTTATGACCCTGTCTCGTTTTTAAAATCATTAAATACAACCCAAACAATAATTATTTCTTTTAATTCTCACTTTGTAATACTTTTAAAGATTAGTTCATAGACATACTCTCTTTTACTAATGCACCGTAAATCAATTTGTACTATGGCGATTAACAGTACAGAAAATCAATTTTATCATCGAACTATTCTATAAAAAAATTAAACACCTGGGGCCTATTTCACGAAATTTTAACTAAGATAAGATCCCAATTTTAGTAATTTGATTGGATAATATTAGATTGATTTTAGTGCTTAGCCAATCAAAATTGAAGTATCTACTAAAATTTAATTTTATCTTAAGTTAAAATTTCGTGAAATAGGGCCCTGGACTTTATTTACTTTTACTTTACTTTATTTGCAGATTTATAGTAAATCAATTTATACAAAAAAAAGCTAGAGTTTATTTACTAGGATGATTGGTAGTATTGTAATAACATTTACTAAATCAATTTATACAAAAAAAAACCTAGAGTTTATTTACTAGGATGATTGGTAGTATTGTAATAACATTTACTAAATCAATTTATACAAAAAAAAACTAGAGTTTATTTACTAGGATGATTGGTAGTATTGTAATAACATTTACTAAATCAATTTATACAAAAAAAAAACTAGACTTTGTTTGCTAGGATGATTAGTAACATTGTGATCATTTTATACAAAACACATGGACTTTATTTACTAGGGTGATCAGCAGTATCATAATGATATACTAAATCAATTTTATACAAAAAGCACAATACATTTAATTTTCTATGAATTAGACTTTTATACAAAAAATAAAAAAAACCACTTAGATTTTATTTACTTGGGACTTTTATACAAAAACACTAGATTTCATTTACTAGGAATTAGACTTTTACACAAAAAATAAAAAAAACACTAGATTTTCTTTACTAGGGATTAGACTTTTATACAAAAAACACCAGATTTTTTTTTACCCGGGATTAGACTTAATTTCTGTGATGATTCAACCAGTAAACGGACCATCGCTGTCTACAACATGGGTGAGACCTGAACGCTCTGTACCACTGTCTCTGATACTCATATCCATCGTCGTTGTCGTCATTATTACCATCTGATTCATGGAAAACAAAAAAAATTCAACTGAATAATGGGAAATTAAATTAAGTAGGCCTACATTGCTTTACCTATAATTAAACTGGGGAGGGTGGTATGGAGCTGTTCGGGTGAAATTCCCCTCATAGCAAACTTATATTTCTGGAGCGGAAAAATAGGAAATGAAATGAACAGAAATTGGGGTTCAACGTCCTACTGTTCTGTTCTAAACTGGGCTAACGAAGACGGACATGCGTCATACAGTGCCATGTCGATTTCCAACTGACAAAAGACCTTGGTTTTTCGTCCCATCCGCACGACTAGACAGCTGTCCTTGTCGGTCCCTCCGTCCCGTATCACCGAAACTCAGGCGCGGATCCAGAGGGGGGGTCCAGGTCGTCCGGACCCCCCTCCCCCCCCCCCCGCTCAGGCTTGAAAATTTTTTATGCGATTTTATTGGCGATTTTTAGACCTGTAATTTTGGTATTTACCTTCCGGAAATACGTCAGAATGCACCAAATTAAATCTAATTTACCAAATTTTTCTGGGGGAGGACCCCCAAACCCCCCGTTAATTGGTTGAGCGCATTCGGCGCTGGACTACGCCCACCGCAATTATCAAATCTAGACCCCCCCCCCAGACAAAAAATCCTGGATCCGCGCCTGGACACGGTGCCCACGCCGGAAAATCTGGATGAACTTTCTCGGCCAAGGCCTTACCAACTTAGCCACCAGTCCACGACTCCCAGGAAAAAAAGGACCTGAAACCCTGAAATGAAATAGGATTTAGCACTGTTAGGCCCTGACAAACGTCATGCAGTGTGCTATGAGGGAAATTTTGCCCGAACAGCTGCGCTATGACCTACTCTTATTTCAAATTCAGGTGCAGAAGTTTAGGACGTTAAACCCCATTTCATTTCATTTCATTTTTTTCATTTATTTCAAACTCCAACTGTCATGGTTTCTTTTACATACACGCCAATGTGTCCACATGACTTTGTTTTTTTGTCCCATCTGAACGCTAATGTGTACACGGGCCCACCCCCAACGACCATACGTTTTCCAAGACTAGACAATCCACCCTACACCACTGTCAAAGGAGAACAACGTCGGAAAATACTGAAATTTCGGGGCTAACGCAGGGATCGAACACGGGACCTCCAGGTTAGCGAGCTAACGTCCTACCCACTGAGCTAGTGCGGCACCCTGCATAAAAAGGAGTGTAACATCTCGCCAACATAGAACTACAACCAGTTTGATAAATTTTTACGTTTGTATATCGAGGGAAAATAATTTTGCCCGATCAGTGGCGTTTCAGTTAACTTTTCCTTGAGTAGCAACCCCCAAGAGTTCTTTTACAATTGGGGGGGGGGGGGGTGGCCTAGTGGTCTAGAGGTGCCGCGCTTCCACCTCTAGCTGGCCGGTCACCTCTGGCTTGCGGCTGTGGTTTCGAGCCCTGGTGTGAGCGTATGTGGCATGGAGATAGGGGCGTCTTCTCAACCTCGTAGGTTTCCTCCGGGCACCCCGGTTTCCTCCCACTGCTAAAGACCCCTACGCGCAAGCGAATTATTGAAATAAAAATTAAACCATATGTTAGTCCCAAAATGACCTAGTTTGTGTCGAGTGGACGTTAAACCCCATTTCTCTCTCTCTCTCTCTCTTTTACATGCACGCCAATGTGTACACGGTGGAAATGAAATGAAATAGGGTGTAACGTCCTACTGTTCTGCTCCGAACTGGGCTAATGCAGACACGCATACGTAATACAATGTGCTATGAAGGCCAAGGAATTCTTTACGTGCACACCTTAGCGTGTACAAGGAGAGGACCTGGGTTTTCTATTGTAGACGCGTCTACCACTAAGTCAGTGGTTTTCAAGGCGCCTAGCAAACTCTAGTATTACAACCCGTTCATTAAAACGAAATTCATATGGGAGGTATCTATCAGCGTAGCAAGCCAAGATCGGGTTCATGCTGCTTCTCTCCAGGACAATTTTTAAACTAATGGACACTTATTTGGAATCCATTGGACAGCTTTTGGCGGCCTTTCACAAACCTTACTCATAGGTCAGTAGTAATTTTCGAGAGAGAAATTGGGTTCAACGTCCACTTGACACAAACTAGGTCATTTAGGGACTAACACATGGTTCAATTTTATTTCAACGATTCGCTTGCACGTAGGGGTCATTAGTAGTTGAAGGAAACCAGAGGAACCGGAGAAACCCACGAGGATGGGCAGGTGATCCTATTCCTTGTCACGTACAACCGGGGAATCGAAACCACGCCAGTTGACTCAATGACAGAACTGATGATAAAACGCACACGCGCTAACTATTCGGCCATACACCCTCCCCAATCAAAAAAAATAGACGCGTAATTGTCCAAGGAACAGGGATATCAAGTGTCAGGTCGATACTTCGTGCATTGGCGGAGATTTTGTCTTTTTTTAAGAGCGTCGCTCCCAAGAACAACAAGATGAGCAGCCCATGGAGCCTAGTTCTTTGGGCCTAGTTCTTGGAGCTTAGTTCTTGGAGCATAGTTCTTGATCCAAAATTAATGGCTTTTATTTTCTTGGTGAATGTTATAATGCCCTTTAGAGAACGAATGTCAGACGTTTCGGTCATTGAGGTAAAATAACTGCTAATAGGAGCCAACTGGATAGGATTAGGTTTAGACGGACGTTTCGGTCACTAGGGTGCAATGAGTGTTATTGGGAGCTAAATAGGACTATAATAAGGGTATACAATCAAAGAATTGACCCGGGCATCACCAAACCCCTGTCAACCATCGAAACCTGTCATAAGACAACTTACACTGTTCTTGGCTTAAATCATCCACGTTGAAGGGACAGTCACAGTTAGAAGTACCAGCAGCTATGACATGTCCGCCATCCCCATAACCATATCCTGTTCGACTAAAATAACCATTGTCACTTGTCCAATCATACCTTTCTCTTGAACGATCACCATACCTCTCTCTTGAACGACCACCCCTGCCTCTGGAACGACCACCTCTACCCCTAGAACGACCACCCCTACCCCTAGAACGACCACCTCTACCTCTGGAGTGTCCACCACCACGTGAACGACCGCCGTGATAGTAACTTCCATGTGTTCTATATCCATAACGATTCGTTCCCGCTAAACCTCTGTACAAGTCACCGTAAGCATCAGGGTATCGATCATCATTTCTTCCACTATATCGATCGGCGTATCGATCACCGTATCGCTCATGACTTCGACCTCTCTTCGGACTCCGTTTGTGAAGACGTCCTGATACTTTCAATATTTTCATATCGTCTAGGTTGCGCGGTGTATCTGCGACATTGTTGGCAGCATCCATTAGAGTTTCATCTCTGGTCTTCACCCGTTTTTCTTCTGTTGGAACTTCTGCTGGTGCTTCAGCAGCTTCCAGAACTTGGAAGACGATAACTGGAAAATACAGAGCTAGATAAATAAAGAACAAAAATGACTGGTTGAGGGCCTCGGCGCTACACAGATATTGAAGTCGCCTTGGTGCAATCTTTGATCACCACTCTGTGAACAGTTCGGGGACTGGATGTAACGCAGCACAGTGGTTGCAGTCGATCTACGCAATCGGTGTACATCGATCCTACGGTGCTGCAGGCAACTGCCAACAATTGGTTGCTTGCTACAAAATAAAATGAAATGAAATGGGGTTTAACGCCCCACTCTTCTGCACCTAACCTGGGCTAATGGAAGACGGGCATACGCCATACAGTGTGCTATGAGGGAAATTGCTAAGGGATCTTTTACGTGCACGCAAATGTGTACATGGGACCTCGGTTTTTCGTCCCATCCCAACGACTAGACAGCCGTCCTTGTCAGGCCCTGACAAGGAGAAACCATTTTGGAAAATCGAGATGAAACATCCGACCTCCAGACTAGCGAGCCAGCGCCTTACCCACTTATCCACGAAGACGGGCATACGCCATACCGGATTCTCAAAAACGTATTTATCAAAAAAAAAACCACAAAAAAATTAGTTTACCAGCTATTAAAACTAGGAAAAGTCGAATCTTCATCTTGTTGAGTTTCTACACAACTGACCACGTATCTGTCATTTAACCTATTACCATAATTATATATATATATATATATCTATCTAAACTCAGATACTCACTGCGTGTGTTCGTTCTCGTCAAACAGACTGTTGTTATTCACATTTATCGCCCAATTACACATTCTGCAGTAAATATCGCTTGTGTGATAACCTTCAGATTTTTCTGAGCGATCCCCATTGGATTTGAAAGGAACTGCTACTTTTCTTTATATTAAAAAGGTACTTCTTCATTTAGTTTATATTTCAACATGAATATCATTAATATTTTTCACTCCAGTGGCTAAGTTTCTGGACATCGGCCATTTTTTGTTTAAAAAATATATCAACATTTGCCGTTATCTTTGTCTGCCGTTTATTGATGTAATTTTAAATTGACGACTGTTTAAATCCAAACTGTAGCTAAACCCACAGAGAATCTACAGAGTTGATTTTGAGCTTGTCATGGGGTCTAATTAATAATTTATATAACATCTAAAGCCAAAATAAAGAACTGTAATAGACAGATTTAGCTTTTGCATAAAATGTTTAAGAATTAACAGAAACCGATTTTTATGGGAAAACAATCATGCACGACATCATTGTCAAGCACAATTTCACCCGTTAATATATAGCTATAATAGTTTTCCTTTCACATCAAGTACTATTACCCTGGTGAACCCCATAATTACACCAATCATGACCAGACCTACTGACCATGTTTTGTTGTTCTATAACCAGATAAAGTACAAGACAACTTCATCTCAATGACATAATACCTTGACAACCGTGGATACAAGGGGGCAAGATGACAGGAGATTTACATTATTGTTTCAATGGTATACAGGTCACAATTATTACTGCTTTTAACTGACCCACGGTTCGATTAGGCTTCTCTCAATCTAACTGAAATACAGATCTATATTTCGTTTCATTTTTATACTTTAGATGGCCAACACTGCATGTAGTGCAGTAAATACAAGTAAAACGAAATTTTGAACTATATAAACGAAACGAAATAGGATCTGTGTTTTTACCAGCTTGGGGTTCTCTCGTCATTGCATGAGTTTACATGATGTTAGTACGATTACAATTTTAAGGATAAACCCAGAGCGACATAAATTATGTAATTTATTTTAACACGTCTTTATAGTAACGTATTTGTTATCTATTGTGTGATTTTAAGCCGAAAGTTCAAAGTTGAATTGGAGTGGCGGTGCTCACAAATTGGTGCTTAAAGGGACAATAACACTCTTGCTGGCTTCGCAGCTCTAGAAAATAAATAATAATCTTATTCTAAGTACTAGATGTTTATGTGTCCTATCTGTTGTGTAACTTATCCATTACATCATATTTTACTTGTCCAGAGGGTTCGAAAATATCTTAAAATCCAAGTCACATTTGAAAAGGTTTACGTTAACCTTTTCAAATCATGTAGTTGAATTTTTCCAATTCTTTAAATTAGGTGTGTTAAGATGAAATTTGTATCAGCAATTAATTTGAATATTGTAAAATAATACAATTTGTTGGCCAGAATAAAGATTGGGACATATACTATTCAAAAAAAGTAGGGAATATTTGATTTTTAAGTGTTATTAAAGTCACCTAATGAAACTGACGAAGAAACAAATGACAAAATGAAATGAAGTTCATATTCATCGATTTATTCCAAATGATCGTTAGACTAAGTAAGGCACAGACTGACCATTATAAGGGTAAAATGATACCCGGGGTCAAACAGCAAAGTTACCACAGCATCACAACAAAGTCAGTAACGGGTAAATCCTCCTCTGTTTGCCAAACAAGCATTGATCCGACGTGGCATACTCCTAATGAGACGTCTAAGGTCATTTTGGTCCAGATTGTTCCATTCCTGTTGCAACGCAGCAGCAAGTTCTTGGACATTGGCAGGACGTTGTTGACGTTGACGTAATCTCTGTCCAAGCATGTCCCAGACATGCTCGATGGGGGAAAGGTCGGGACTCAGTGCTGGCCAAGGTAATGTGGTGATGTTCTGTTGTTGGAGGTAACCTGTAACGATCCTGGCCCTGTGACATCTTGCGTTGTCATCCTGGAAGATGAAACGGTGGCCATGACGTCGTGCGAACGGCACAACATGGACTGCCAAGATGTTGTCCCGGTAGTACTGGCCTGTAACACGCCCTGCAACAACATGTAAAGCCGTTCTTCCAGCAACAGTGATGCCTCCCCACACCATAACAGAACCACCCCCAAATCGATCATGTCTGATGACGTTAACGTCTTGGAAGCGCTCGTTTCGACGACGCCACACCCTCCTACGTCTGTCCAAAAAATCAACAGTGAACCTTGACTCATCTGACAACATCACATTGCTCCAGCGTCGATTATCCCAGTGTTGACGATCCCTACACCAACGACGTCTTGCCTGAATGTGATGATCTCTCAAACAAGGGATCACGCGAGAACGTCGGGCGCGAAGGTGACCCCTATGCAGTCGATTCCGAATCGTCTGGCCACTCACTCTCACACCAGTGTCTGTTTGAAGACGAGCGCTGATCTGATTTGCTGTGATGACACGATTTCTCAAGGCCAAGGTACGGATAAATCGATCCTGGGCTTGAGTTGTCGCCCTTGGTCGACCTGAGCGTGGTCTGTCCTGTACAGATTGTGTATCACGGTATCTGGACCATAGCCTGCTTATGACAGACTGAGAAACATTCATCGTCCGCGCCACAACCGCCTGTGTTGTGCCGATCTGTAGCATGCCAAGGGCACGTAACCTTTCATTTTGGGTAAGCCGCCGCATATCAAAATTTGTTTTCTGGTCACTAAAACAATTAAACTGATTTTTCCGCCCTGGAATTCAATGCCACAATGACTGTAACATTCAAAGTGAGAGTCGTGCAAATCTTGGGTTGGACCCCCATGATGATCCCAAGCATCACCTGCATTCCATGCGGTAGCTATTGGTGCGTTTTGGCGTCACATGTAACTGGAAATGTTTCTTCTGTTAGGTTCTATAGTGACTTTTTTCGTAGTCATTTGCATAATTTAGTATTATGCCCCCAAAATCAAATATCCCCTACTTTTTTTGAATAGTATATTATTCAATTACAACAAGAATTTTATTGGGGCTTTAATGATTGACCTAATTTTTAATGGCCAAAGTAATGAAGGGTGATTTGCATTTATCGCTAAAATGTAAATTTCGCACGGTTTAATACGCGTTAATATGTACCCAGATTGATTATCCAAACATACATTATGCAAGAGCTAAATCTGCCTATTGTAGGTCTTTCTTTAGGCCTGAAATGTTATGAAAACTATTAATAATTAGACATTAATTAGTTTATCCAGACTATAATCAACTCTCGATGTCATCGGTAGCCTGCAATATTTATTGGATAAGATCCCGGTCTGGTCCGGCTGATTAAATCAAAAAATGGATAACCGAGACTATGTTTTCTATCGTTCTGACTTCAGTAAAGAAGATCGAGTCTAGGCCCAAAATTCAATCGCTCAATACTCGGTTCAGGGTGGATCAATTTGACTGAAATATTCGGCAAATTCCTTTACATTATCTTTTTTTTAACTGATTTAATTAAGGAAATAAAATCAGAATACCAACACTAGAAAATCTCCTAATTTAAAATTCAATCGGATTTAAAACAGACCTATCACTTCTGTTCACTCACGGTTAAGTGGCGGTGGCCTTTCTACAAACAGATCGATGAAATTTCAATTCAGTATATTGTCGCACATACTGAACATTTCAAGCTTTGGGTAGGAGTCTAGGCGAATACAAACGTGTCGAAAATTACTGGAAGTTGTCGAGGAATGCCGATTGTCAATATTATGTCATCAAAAAGTGAAATCTATTACCGAGAAACTTCGAAGAAAATGAAATGGAGTTTAACGTCCTACTGTTCTGCACCGAACCGGGCTAATGAAGTCGGCATACCCCATACAGTGTTATATGCAATCTGTTTCACAGAGAATTACTTACGAATTAACTCTGTAACAGATAAGTGTACACAACACGTGCGTTGACTGCTCACCGCGCCAGTCATTGGCTCAACTGCTCGTGCAATGTTTACTTTTAAGTAAACATTGCACGAGCAGTTGAGCCAATGACTGGCGCCTAACTGCTTCGGGCAAAATGATGCCTTTTACTCATTTCAATACCCATTTACACTAAATAGGAAATATTTTTTAACTTCAAATGTCTTTATTTATTTTTCTTTTACCTCAAAAAAATGTTTGAGAATTTAATTTGTCGGAGTAAAAAAGTTAATATGCCGTACTTATTAAGCCTCGTCGATGCCATGCTTATCAGTGATTGTAGCGGCCAAGCGAATATTCACTGCGGGATCAGTTTGTGTTATATGGGGGAAACTTTGCTCGGACAGTGCCACTGCGGTCTACTTATATCGAATTCCAACTGTCACGGGATATTTGACGAGCACGCCAATGTGTACACGGGGCCTCAATTTTTCGTCCCATCCGAAGGACTAGACAGCTGTCCTTGTCGGGCCTTGCATTAACGTTCTCGGCCAATGCATGGATCGACCACCCGACCTCTAGCCTAGCGAGTCAGCGTCTTAACCACTTAGCCACCGTGATTAGGAGATGCGATATTGAAATACAATGGGGTATAACATCCTTCTGTTCTGCACCACTGCAGACGGACACGCCCCATACTGCGTGGTTTGATGTACATACTGTCAATGATTCTTTTAGGTGCACGTCCAAAAAGTACACAATGCCTCGGTTTTCGTTCCATCCGAACAACTAGACCCCTCGTCTTGCACCATTGACAACTGGGGACCACACCGGAGAGTCCCCATGAATTATCTCGACCAACACCGGGAGCGAAGTGTTGAATGGAGCTTGAATTGGTGTGTAGCTTGGTAACGGTGGTATTAGAGTAACATAGAGATCTACTTGTGTACCCCATATTATAGTTAGAATGTGGGTGGAGATTGTCTCATCAAAGTACAGGGGGACCGCACCACACACAAGCAAATACACAAGACACACCCACGGACAGGACACACAAGCAAATAGAAAGACAATCGTACGGACAGGACACACAAGCAAATAGAAAGACAATCGTACGGACAGGACACACACGCAAATAGAAAGACAATCGCACGGACAGGACACACAAGCAAAAAGACAAGACAAACCTACGGACAGGACACACAAGCAAATAGACAAGACAAACCTACGGACAAGGCACAATATAAAGAGATCTTTTTATTTGGACGCTCATGGCCTCGTTCGAATTATACCATTATCTACTCATCTACGGGTATCAAGCATTCGCTTTATAACCAAGGCCTCATGGAATATTACAGATGGGTTACCAAGCAACGAAGGGTTTTCGAATATTATGTCTATTGTTGATAATGTTAGCGTAAAAAAACAAAAAGGTAGGTTGCCAGGCAACGAAACATACGCCCACAGCAGATAATCGTCCGGGCAGTCAACAAGGGTTGTCGCATATTTTTACTTTTTTTGGTAATGAAACATTTGTAATACACTAAAATCTGATTAAGAGTAACAACTCATTATGTATTTATCTGAAAATCATTAGAATTTGTTTGCTTTTTATAAAGTTTTGCCCCACGCTAACAATTAGTATAGGAAACATTAAACATCATGGATTTAGCTGTTCAGTTATCAAAATTCATTGAAAATCAAAATACTTGTTCGTTTCAACACCTTAAACTCTGTGTATCAATCTGAAGTCAATCGGATGATAAGTTTGGCATCTATAGCGTAACAAGGTTGTTTGAGGTGATCAAGCGAGATAACTCTGGAAGTAATTATTTGAAATCGCTGAAAATCAATAGACTTCTTCGTCTCATGACCTTAAACACTGTGTATAAATTTAAAGTCAATCAGATATTAACTTTGGCCTCTAGAACATCCACAAGATTTTTTGAAGTGATCAAGGGCCACAACTCTGGCACTAATTATCGGAAATCGCTGAAAATCAATAGGCTTCTTCATCTCATGACCTTAAAAACTGTGTATAAATTTAAAGTCAATCGGGTATTAACTTTAGCCTCTAGAGCGTCCACAAGCAATTGTGGACGCCGGACCGACGGACGGACGGGGGCGACGACAATATACGATCACATTTCAATGTGGGCGTATAAAAAGAGCTTAATTGGTCGCAATTGGAGGTGATTACAAAATCACAATTTGATTAAAACACAGACAGATTCTATTTCGTTTCGTTTTTCGTAGTTCAAAATTTCGTTTTACTTGTCTTTACTAGACTAAGATCTGGAAGACTTGTTATTTTACAGGCGTTCTAGTTGATGTGAGGAATGAAACGGTATCATACTAGAAACACCAATGCTGATTGATTACTCAAATGTCTGACGTC
This sequence comes from Patella ulyssiponensis, assembly GCA_963678685.1. Lineage (NCBI taxonomy): Eukaryota > Metazoa > Mollusca > Gastropoda > Patellidae > Patella > Patella ulyssiponensis. Next base: position 5,427,150 of record OY783231.1, read on the forward strand.
ATGTGGTCAAAACCCACTCGTATATGACCCCTGATGTGACCCCCAACTATAACTGGTCAGATCTTCATGTAGTAGAAGCCATAGAAATTATCTAAAACGAACGAATTATAGAACTGTATTTTAATCTGATTGGCAAAATCATGTAACTAATATACGGAAGCTTCTTCTCTTCTGGGTCTTCTCTGTGCGATATTATTTCTGTTGATAGCACGAAGGGCCTAACAAGGGCAGCTGTCTAGTCGTTCGGGTGGAACGAAAACCCGAGGTGCCGTGTACACACTGACGTGCACGTAAAAGATCCCTTGGCAGATGGAATTCGATATAAGAGTAGGCCGTAGTGCCGCTGTAGATGCAAACTTTATATAACTAAGTCGACACCACAAGTGTCTGAAGTACCATAAAAAGTTTGTGTGTATTTGTGAGGGGGGGGTGGCCGAATGTTTAGTGCGTGCGCGTTGTATCATAAGGCCTGGCATTGAGTCAGTTTGCGTGGTTTCAATGCCCGGTTGTACGTGACAAGAAGTGGGGTCGCCTGACCTGTTCCTCCCATTGCTACAGACCCCTACGCTCAGGCGAATTATTGAAATATAACTGAACCATAATGTTTGTGTCGAGTGGACGTTAAACCCCATTCATTTCTCGCTAATTTACTAGAAAACTAAGAAACAAGGACACATATTATGAGTGTTTTACTCCTTTATAAAGACACAAAACAACGTTTCATATTCATAAAGAATCACAATTCTTCATTTCGTTGAAAACACAACAGGTTTTTATAAAAAAAAATGTATTAATTTATGTTTATAAAACTCCACCAAACTCATCCATAGTATGACGTATTGTATGTTGATAACGCCCTCTTGTAGCTGGAAATACAAAAATATACCACGGTATTAGTGCAACGTTATTATTGTTTTCAAGGTACGTGCATTATGTCACAGCTAATTCTGCCCATTGCAGGTCTTTCTTTCCGCCTTAGAGTAGCTAAACCTCTATTTTCCATATTATTTGAAATTAAAAACACGAATTCAATATTGGTCCATTGCCCTCAATATTTATATTGTTTTCTTGCCGTGAATATATGGCACCCAAATATCCAATATTTAAAAAGACACGATGAATATTTTACAATTAGTGCACGGGTCGTAGTGAGAAAAAAACATATCTTACAAGAAAATGCAGAAATAACTAGCAATTTCTGATTTGAAAATAAAATAAAATAAAACAGAATAAAGATAGGTTGCCAGGCAACGAACCATACGCCCACAGCAGCTAAATCGTCCGGGCAGTCAACAACGGTTGTCGCATATTTTTACCTTTTTGGGTAATGAAACATTTGTAATACACTAAAATCTGATTAAGAGTAACAACTCATTATGTAATTATCTGAAAATCATTAGAATTTGATTGCTTTTTATAAAGTTTTGGCCCACGCTAACAATTAGTATAGGAAACATTTAACATCATGGATTTAGCTGTTCAGTTATCAAAATTCATTGAAAATCAAAATACTTGTTCGTTTCAACACCTTAAACTCTATGTATCAATCTGAAGTCAATCGCATGATAAGTTTGGCATCTATAGCGAAACAAGGTTTTTTGAGGTGATCAAGCGAGATAACTCTAGAAGTAATTATTTGAAATCGCTGAAAATCAGTAGACTTCTTCGTCTCATGACCTTAAACAGTGTGTGTAAATTTAAAGTCAATCGGATATTAACTTGGGCTTTTAGAACGTCCACAAGATTTTTTGAAGTGATCAAGGGCTATAACTCTGGCACTAATTATCGGAAATCGCTGAAAATCAATAGGCTTCTTCGTCTTATGACCTTAAACACTGTGTATAAATTTATAGTCAATCGGATATTAACTTTGGCTTTTAGAGCGTCCACAAGATTTTTTGAAGTGATCAAGGGCCATAACTCAAGCACTAATTATCGGAAATCGCTGACAATCAATAGGCTTCTTCGTCTTATGACCTTAAACACTGTGTATAAATTTAAAGCCAATCGGATATTAACTTAGGCCTCTTGAGCGTCCACAAGATTTTTTGAAGTGATCAAGGGCCATAACTCTGGTAGTTATTATCGGAAATCGCTGAAAAACAATAGGCTTCTTCGTCTTATGACCTTAAACACTGTGTATAAATTTAAAGTCAATCGGATATTAACTTTGGCTTTTAGAGCGTTCACAAGATTTTTTGAAGTGATCAAGGGCCATAACTCTGGTAGTTATTATCGGAAATCGCTGAAAAACAATAGGATTTTGCGTCGCATGACCTTAAACACCGTGTATAAATTTAACTTTAGCCTCTAGAGCACCCACAAGCAATTGTGGACGCCGGACCGACGGACGGACGGGGGCGACGACAATATACGACCACATTTCAATGTGGGCGTATAAAAACGCTGTTCACATATTTCACTTTACAAATTGAAATATTTTTTTAAAAAAACTGAATATAATAGTAAGAGCCCAAAACGCAAAACAAAAATTTAGACGAAAAACCCGAGAACAAGACAGAAAATATACATTGCAAAAAATAAACAAATATCAAATCAAGTGAATGGATTCGAGGAGCAGCCTTAAATCATTTTATATACATTCATATGCCTCTATGTGTTTGGTCAGGGAAACCAGTATTTTTCTAGTAAGATTGGATATCTTTACCAAAATTGCCATACTTTTATAGGTAATAACCACCCGATAAATAATTTTTCTGGGAACCTATCTTTAAAGACATTCTGCTACAGACCTGACAAATGATTCCTCAACTCATTAAGCAAACGTGTTTTGAACTGCGGTGTGTTGTGATTTCTATGACGAGATCTGCGTGGAAACTGATCACCTCCGTTCAAATCTAACAACAATCTATCACCAGCTTCCGGTTGTCCATAACGACGGCTAAGCTGACCACGTGATGAAGGATCGACGTTGACGTTATATCGATGGTAGTTGGGGTCAGGTTGCCTGATAACAGCGGCCTGCACAACGGCTAAAACTGAAATACCAAGTGGACAACCTCATTATTTAATTTGTTGTTTATAACATTATGAAAGAGTAGATAAGGGCCTTCAGGTCTCAATATAATATTCAAAAATAAACCAAACTATTATAGTGTACAGAGAATATACTGAAAAATTCAGTCAAATTGCTTCACTTTAGTCCGAGGAAACCTTATTTCAAAAATCATTGTAGCCACGATTGTCATTGTTCCCGCAATCACGATATATATAAAAGGCTCGATTATCTACTTTTGAGCAGCAGATCGGATTCAAATCCAAAGAAAATCGGGTCCATCTGATGGCATAGAGAGTTGATTATGGTGTTGATAAGTTAATAAATGTCTAATAAATAGATTATATAACATATCAGACCCACAGAAAGATCTGCAATAGGCAGACTTAGCTCTAGCATAATGCATGTTAAATACCCCACTGTTCTACACCGACGGGGCTAATAAAAACAGATCTCCACGTGAACAATAAGGGGAAGTTTGACAGTACAGCATTAACGTAATAAATGAAAATTGCTGAAATTGAATAAGCTTCTTTGTTTCACTAATGTACATAATACATATACATTTCAACAGAACGAATGATATATTTGTCGTTACAGCGTTCACAAGGTGCAATAAAGTGAAAGAAGGGCCATAACTTTAGAAGAATTAACGGACATTATTGAAATTAAATAAGGTTTTTCATCTCAGTAAGGTAAACAACATATATACCAATTTCAAAACAATCAGACCATTAATGTAGTCTGTGGAATGTTCACAAGAAAGTGTGGACGACAGATAACCGTCGAACGGACGGAGGTAACGGCAATATTAGACCATGCACATTTCCACGTGGACGTATAATAAGCATACATTATTTATAGACGCCCGAAATTAATATGCCACCTGGCAGACTCCCACTCCACTATGATTCCCTCTTCTGAAGCTAACAGGAGCAAATCCTTCACCCGAAGTTACGGATCCATTTTGCCGGCTTCTCGTTGTCTGCGATATCACCTCTATGGAAGCGGGCGTTAATTAAAGCTATTTCCCACAATATGTATAGACGCCCGTCCCAATTCATCAGCTGTTTTGATTAATATGCGAGATAACACGAGGTGCCAATGGGTCACAAATCTACGTTTAACTTAAAACTTATCAAACCCTTAAAATGTTGTTGGCTAAACCTTATGGAGTGTTCTGCTGTTGTTATATATAGATTGAATATGTTCTTGTTAAAATTGCAAAACTTACCCACAACAGCACACAGAAGAAAACTTAATGTCGCCATTTTTAGCAGATTCCTATTAATGGCGTTCTATTTCTTACAACTGACCAAAGTCTTGAACTAGTTATACTCTCTTTTAACCAGACGTTATGAATGCTATAGATATTGCATGTTGACGATCGAGTCTACTATGATATATAATACATCTGCCACGCTCAACAGACTCAGTACCTATATTCTGTGTATCATAACCACTGAGTTCTATATACCGCGGCGTGGTTTAGTTTACATGGTATCATAACCACCGAGTTCTACGTATCGCCTAGCTTAGTTTACATAGTATTAAAAGAGAGAGAGAGAGAGAGAGAGAGAGAGAGAGAGAGAGAGAGAGAGAGAGAGAGAGAGAGATCGGGTTTAACGTTCACTCGACACAAACTAGGTCATTTTGGCACTAAAATATGGTTTCAATTTTATTTCAATAATTCGCTTGCGCGTAGGGGTCTTTAGCAGTGGGAGGAAACCGGAGTGCCCGGAGGAAACCCACGAGGTTGAGAAGGCACCCCTGTCTCCATGCCACATACGCTCACACCAGGGCTCGAAACCACAGCCGCAAGCCAGAGGTGACCAGCCAGCTAGAGGTCGAAGCGCGGCACTCTAGACCACTAGGCCATCCCAACCCCCTGTCTACACACAGAGACCCATCTACTCACCACACTGGTCAGCAGTGAATATTCGCTAGGCCGCTACTGTCACTGATAAGGATGACATCGGTGCGACTTAATGAGTCCCCTATATTAACTTTTTTCTTCCGACAAATTAAATTCTAAAACATTTTTTGTATGTATTAGAAAAATAAGTATAGACGTTTGAAGTATTTGTAGTTCAAAAGTATTTCGTTAGTGTAAATGGGTATTAAAACGAGTAAAGGGCATCATTTTGTCCGAAACAGTTACGTCTTATTTAAACAGTGTACGAGCCTTTGAGCCTGTGATTGTCACCACTTGAGGTCATTGCACGTGTTGAAGACAGTCATCTGCACCGGTTCACATCTGTCATACATGAAATACTTACTAAATTTTAATAACTGAAAACAGAATGCATACTTCTCAAAATTCTTGAATTATCCCAAGTGTTTTTGACTAAAATTATCGATTAGGAATTTAAAACGTCGGTCAACTAGTCTATCATTATGTCATTTTATCACCCAATATCTTATTTGACAGTAGATATCGCTTGTATGATAAATTACATAATCTAAGGAGATATCGCTTTACATGAATTTGATTGGTCAATCAAAAAAGAATTACTTTCTTTTATTTTAAAGAAACCACTTATTTTAAATAAAAAGTGACTTTTTTTTGTTAAAAAGAAACTGTTTTTATTTAATTGACTTTGAAGGAAATACTGGGTCAATATATAGGACTTTGCAGTAGCGCAAACTGCAGTCAAAAAACTGATGTATCACTACGCAGTAATGAAATTAGTTCCAGTAAAGGTGAAATCTATACCAAAGAATTATATTTATTTATTTCTGCATGTAAGAAAGGGTTGGGTGATAAATAAAATCTCCAACTCGTGTTTTTTGATATCGTGTTGATATTTTTTGATATCAAAAAAACACTCGTAGGAGATTCTCTATTTAATTGGCGTTGTTTCGATTAACCGCTTGTACGTGAGAAACAATATTGTCGCCTGTCCAACCCCCGTGTGCACAAATCTATCTTTCTCTCTCTTCTTCTCTCGCTCTCGCTCATCGGACCTTATTGTAAGCAGACAGCGTAGGTACTATAGCTTTAGTATGGCATTGGCATATCAATAGGAACGTCAGTTATTCACGACCCCCTTTTTATGTGACTTTGTTTCACCCCCCCCCCCCCCAACTATTCTAGAAATACACAGACGCTTTGATACAACATATACTCTTGAACACGAAACCCTCTGCGGCCATGGATTTTAAACATATCACAGTTAGGGCTGCTACCAGATTGTGAGGTGTCTGGGGGGAGATACCCATCACCCAGTTCCCTTCTCGCCCAAACAATTGAAATAAAAATTTGCCAACTTCAATTTTCAAAAAAATAGATATTTTATTAAACAGAAATGAGTAAGTGAGAGAGAGAGAGAGAGAGAGAGAGAGAGAGAGAGAGAGAGAGAGAGAGAGATGGGGTTTAACGTTCACTCGACACAAACTAGGTCATTTCGGGGCTAACATAATATGTTTCATTTTTACTTCAATAATTTGCTTGAAGGTAGAGGACTTTATATGGGAGTACACCTGCGAACCCGGAGGAAACCCAGCAGGTTGGACAGGTGACGGTGCTCCTTTTCCTGTCACGTACTAAATGATAGACATTATTATACAGAGCGCACGAGCTAAACCATTCGCCCACCCAACCCCAAAATAGAAAAGACTAAAATAAGAAAATGTGAAAATGTTAAATCTGTTTTAAATTGTAAGAATGAGGAACAAATCAATCTTATTTAATATATAATTGTATACAACTGGGTCCACCAAATGATTGAAGCAAAATGGGGTTTAACGTCCGGGCTAATGGAGATGGGCATACACAATGCAGTATGCTATGACGATAATTTAGTTCGGACAACGGCACTACGGCCTAATTGTCATTGGTTCTAAACGTTCCAATAGGTATACCGAAACTTAAATTGTTATTTGGACTTTTAAAACTAGCAAATACGATTTCAAATTTTTTTGTAGGATATGGGTAGACGCTGGAGGTCTCTGGTTCGATTCCGATATTGGCCGAGAAAGTTCATCGGGATTTACCAGCGTGGTGTCCCCTTGTCAATGGTGCAGGACGGAGGGCCTGACAAGGACAGAGGTCTACTCGTTCGGATGGGACGAAAAACCGAGATCCGGTGTACACACTGTATGGTGTAAGCCCGTCTTCATTAGCCCAGTCGGGGCAGATCAGTTGGACGTTAAACTCCATTTCATTCCATGTTTCAATTTTCGATTACTCAGTTCTGTTGACAACATGGGTGCGTGGAGAAAACCCTCTCCCAAGCGCTTCGATATTCATCGCTATCATCGTCGTCGTCATCATCACTATCATCGTCATCTTCATCACTATCGCTATCAGCTTCGTTAACTTAAAAGAAAAAAGAAAAATGGTTTGGCGTAAGAGTACGATATTACCAACGATGGCTACTAGGTCCATTCTCGTTCACATAAATCTTTTTGAAAATAATAAAAAAAAATGTTAACGTAGGTAACAACTTTGAATTCTTTTGGGAGAACGCTAGATCGGTGACGGTCATGCACATATGACGTCATACGTGGAATCTGCGTTAGGCTTCGTTCAGGGTTAGGGATTAGGGTTATCTCCAGACTTGAATTTAATGCCGCAGTTAAGATCCAAAACTCTGATTTCGGCGTTGAATGTGCAGCCAAATTATATTCACCGGATATCTTTTACGACGGAAACCAGACTTGTAATTTCATCGAACTTGATCGGCCTACACCTGGACCACCATGACGACATAGGTCGTGTTTTCGAAGCCATACCTCGTTTATTTGTGAAATGGAGTAGGCTAGTCAACATAAGAACATGTGTTCATCTCAGGTTCACCACAGAAGATTACACCCCGACCCCTACGCCTCTCCTATCTCTCCCCTTTCGCTAAATGTGATTTTATCGTTTTGGTGTGCAGTATATCTGCATTACGTCAGTATTAAATGCCGGCCATACCGAAAGAATTATTTTTTTTGGTCCCTATGAGCTACTCATCTTGTAGGGGGCGACGCTCTCCGGAAAAAGTATAAGATTCCGCCAATTCAATTTTTGATATGACGTGTCAATTCCAAGATGGTGACGATGACGTCAATCGCAGTTCCTGATCCGTATAGTGCAGTAGTAGCGCACGTGTTAATGGAATTAATTATATTAATATACATACTCTTTTCATCGCTGCGCTGAGGCCGAAAAGGGCACGTGCAGTTGCGATTTATTCTGCCATTGCTGTCGATGTCGTTATCTTCTAAAAACCCATCTCTATGATAGTAATTGGCATCGTTTGACCAATCGTATCTCTCTCTAGAACGTGGGTGTCCGCCACGTGATCGACCTCCATATGATCGTCCTCTGGTATTCGTCCTATAACGTCCACGATGATGACGATCTCTACCATAATAACGTCCACCATATCTGTGACCGTATCTCTCGCGACTTCTTCCTGGGCTATATCTGTGACCGTATCTTTCCCGACTTCTCCGTGAACTTCTTCCTGGGCCATATCTGTGACCGTATCTCTCGCGACTCCTCCCGGGACTTCTTTTATGGAGAACCCGTAAGTTACCTTCTTCATTCATCTTCAGAAAATGGACAATTTTCTTGTTCGACTTTGTCCCTACATCCTGATTTATATCAACTTCGTCCCTTTGTTGAGTGTTTTGCAATTGAGTTCCACCATTGTCACCTTCTATCGCCGCCGCCTCGTCAGCTTGCAAGGCTTGGCAAATAGCAACTAGAAATATGAAATGAAATAAGGTTTAGCGCCGACTGAGCTATTGAAGACGGTACTAGAAAATGGACAAAGCGTGAAATTATTTCTAGACTTATTGTCATTAAATATTAAACATCAACCAAACAAACAAACCTCGCGTACACCTCATACTAATACACTTGATTCAATAACCCCACAAACATTTAACAACAATTCTTACTTGGATTTGGATTGCGTGAACAACGTGTCAAGGGATTAGAACATTACATCCCATTTGATTTCATAAGTATCCTGGGATAATATGTACACATGTACATATTAATTTTACTATTCCTATCCCAAAAAATTAAAACAACAGGGAGAATATATTTTTTGGAATTTTACCACGGCAATCCCTATAATCAAAACAAATTGCAAACAAAATCAATCTAAAAAAGCACAACGCCAACAACAAAAAATCACACAAAACCCCGAACAACAACAAAAAACCGAACCAAGCAAGAAGAAAACCCTAAATGAAAAATTGTTAACACGTCTTATTGTTTGGAGATGTATCCTTCAAGTTTATCTTGGCGTGAAATGAAGTCTGAATATTTTTTACAAAAAAAAAATCGGATGAAAAGAAATAGAAACAATGTATAGCATACTATTTAAATCTAAACCCCACATTTGTCTGGTTTAAGATACATATAACACAATCTAACTAACCTGCTATTAATACCACTGGAATAAAAATCTTCATTTCTATGTAGGTATGACCCAGCTAGTTGTGTCATACCCTTTGATGCAACGTTTGATATACTTGTTCTCCTCTTGGCTACTCACTACGCGTGATCGGCTCATTTTGCATATGGCAACTCACTGGGTATCTACGAAATGAAAGAGAGTTTAAACGTCCTACTGTTCTGCACCGACTGGGCTATTGCAGTCAGGCATATACATGATGTTATGAGGGAGATTTTGTCCGGACAGCGGCGTTATTGAAATGACATAGTTTGTATCGAGTGGACGGTAAATCCATTTCCTTCTCTTTCACACCACCATGTCTGGGTGGGTGTGTGGGCACAAGCGTGTGTGTGAGTGTGAGATGGTGTCATGTATGTTCTCGTGGCAATTTTGAATTTTGTGTTTTTGCTGCCTGTAATTGAAATGAAATGGGGTTTAACGTCCTACTGTTCTGATGCGACCGGGCTAATGTGCTATGAGGGAAGTTGAGCCCAGACGAAGGCGCCACGCCTACTCCTACATCGAATTCTAACTGTCAAGAGATCTTTTACGTGCACGTCAATGCCTGTTATTGATTGTATATATTGCCTATATTTTGTATAACTGTATATGTTATGTAAAATCTTTACTGGTTTAAAAGATCAAATACTGTGAGGTTGGCTGGCCGAATGCAAGGTGTAGTACTATAGTGCTTCTTCTATAGGACTTCTTCTTTGTTGTGTTCTGGTGATCATAAAATAATACCACAGTATTTAAAGTATAAGAACTTTATTTCCAGCTGAATGATTTCCCAGGTCCCTTGTTCTCAACAGATAATGGCTGCTCGAATGTCTGGGTGAGTTCTGATGGGGCCTGGTCTACACTCGAATTTATACCCCCCTCCCTGCACGTCCAAGACAAAGCCTTGACGTCATCCCCCATTCTAAAAGCGTGAGGTCAAAACCCGCCCTTACATGGTTATGAAAATTTACTCCAGAAATATTGTGCATAAGATATCTGTTATCATGTTGTTGAAATATAGAATCAGTATGCTCTGCCTCGATAGCCCTTTTCATATAACAATACGTCAACCAAATGTTAGTTTATCTCAGTACACCTGCATACATGTGAATATGTTTAGAAACATCAAACTATATCTTATCTCCTCATTCCTTGTCCATAATATGTCACTAGACTATATTACTACACTACTTCCCCCTTTAAGAATATATATAGAAGATAGATATTCTAACTAATTATGCACAAAACCATAGGTCGTATGGGGAATAAGGGGAGACTAGAGAACAAGGAAGCCTGGGAAAGAAACATAAGGGTACATCAATATAATACAATTGCATGCATACAATATTTCACTATGATAAAATTTCACCTTTAAAAAAAAACTAAATCAAATTCAAAAAGTTTTGATTCTTGAAGTGTCCTAAACGCGCTAACACCGCACACTACTACACACAACTGTTGTTAAACGTTAATCGGTTGGCATTCTTTAAGTCCAGTTCACATTCCAGAAAGAACCAAGCATTCGCTTATCAAATAGATAGCGATATAAAATAAAGTCCTGCTACAAAACACACCCTTCTACAATATATGACCTAATGAAGTTGACCTCCATAGTTTGTTTGATAATATGCCCCCAGCCTACACGAGTAGGGTCACATATTTGACTTCTGGTTATCATGAAAGGTGAAAAGTTACACCGTGTTCACGTGTTAATGACAGTTTGCTATACAACACAGCTACCGAACAATGTGCACTGGAACTGAAACACTCTGGATATATATATATATATGTTGATATAGAAACAAGTATAATATGGACATATTATATAAGCGCAAAAGTTATATGTATACTATAGAAAAGCTGTCGACAGGCGCACAAACAGTCACTGAATAGTGGGTTATTCACCCATAAAACAAAAGTTGTATAAAATACACACATTCCGTGAAGGACTGTTTAACACAACACTTCTTATGAAGTCACATGGAAAATTTCCTTTATATCGGGCAGAATAAAGTCGGGAGGGAATTTCTCCACCAATTTCCTTTCCTTTGGAATCCTCTTACCAGTAGCGGCAGAAACAGTCGTAGTTATTGATGACGAAGTAGATGTACCAGATACTGACGTTGATTGAGCAACAGTGGTCGGTGGCGAGATGGTTGTTGATTCATTCCCATTAGTTGTTAACTCGCCGTTTCTTGAAAGAGCCATTTCTTCTCTTGTACTGATCTCAGGACGACTTCCACATTGTCTCACTCTAAAACAATGACTTACGAATTTTTTAAATTTTGGGTTGCATTTATAGCAACATATAAAACCAATGAGAATTACAAGTGCTGAACCAACAATTATTATGATATAATACCATAAATACCAGGGTTTGTCTTTCTCTAAATGCCTCAAATTATGTAACTCATAAATTAAACTTTCCATGGAAATTTCTCTTAAATGTTCTAATTTCGGTGGTAATTTAATAAGATAGCTATGTGTAGAGATTTCCTAAAGAGTGTCTAAAGCTTTTGTCCGAATGATTTGTTAGTTTTATGAAACCAAACTACAGTCCACACATAGGAGTAACATTCAATCAAGGGAAATCGTGAGTCTAGTAAGTCTACGAATCTTAGTAACCCAACCATTTTTGGAACAACACAACTGTTTTTGGCATTCCTAACTAAAAATCGCCTCAGTTAATTAATCATTAACGTAAAAAAAATCAAACATTATAGCATACTGGCAATCAGTTTTAATAACTGTTTCGTCTTTTTGTTCGGCGATTTTTCAGGTTTTAATTTACCATCGCTCTTTATATCGCATTCAAGGACATCCGCATCTAGGTTGCGTTCATCATCAGAGGCGTCACTACCACTCGATGACAAGCTATTCGTGTCCATTATAGTTTCCGCATCTTGATCGTCACGAGCCTTCAAACGCTTGGACAATTCCATTAATGGAACATCTTCCCCGTCCGACGCGCTTTCCGATCTTTCCCGCCTAAATCGAGTAGCCAGTTGTGCCAATGGTACATCATCATCGGGCTCACTGGTTTCGCTTTCTGAGCTAGAATCGGAACTCGATGGATCTTCAACATATTGTGCCTTCCGTAGCAACTTTTCCTTATCGGATTGTTTTTCCGGAATTTGCCAATTATCAAGTTTCGCTAAACGCAGATCTTGTGCATTCGATTTTGTAGTTCGGCCTGTTAATTGATTATGTATTATAAAGGAGACCGGCGACGTTTGTTCGATTATGCGATAATATGGCGTCCATCTTTCTTGTAATTTATGTTTTCGAAGATGGTTTTTATAATACACTGGGTCACCCACCTTAAAAAGGGTGTCAGTTGCATTTCTATTCACATATTCAGCGTTTTTACGCTGTGTTTTCCTTAACCTCTTGTGAACCAAAAGAAAAGCCTTGTGCTGATTTTGCAACGCTATTTCGTGAGGATCGGTTCCCAAATATTTCCTTCGAGGTTTCAAAATGTTGTCCAATGGCAATACAGGATCGCGATTATACAACAAGTAAAAAGGAGAAAATTTTGTGGATTCATTGACATTAAATCGAATAGCGGCCAAAGTTTGATTTAAGTATAAATCCCAAGTGTTATAACTTTCTGCAATCTTTTTAGATAATATGTCGTGCATCGTGCGGTGCATTCTCTCAACGCGCGCATTTGATTGTGGGTGGTAAAACGACGTAAGGACATGTTTAATATTTAATTCTTGAAGTGTTTTCTTCATTACCCTATTTACGTTCTCGCTACCATTGTCTGTAACTAATTCTAATGGCGCCCCATAACGAGGGAAAATTTCCTCTATAAGTAAGTGGGCGACATTCTCAGCAGATTTACTCTTTACTGCAAAGGCCTCCGCATAACCCGAAAAATGACAAATAAAACTAATTATATATTTGTTCCCCGAAAGTGTTGTGGGATACGGCCCCGATAAGTCTAACCCTATCTTCGCAAAAGCATATGGTGGTATATCATAGAACTGCATAGGTGGAATTTGCTTAGTTAAAGACCTCGATTGGCATAACACGCATTCATTTACATGATTATGAATACGGACATACATGTTTGGAAAATAATAATGCCTTTTTATGGTATCATGTGTTTTATCTATGCCTAAATGTCCGTTATTGTCATGATATTGTTTTATAACAGTATTTTGAAGGTGTTGAGGTATGTATAACCTCAGTGTTGGGTCATCATCAGGACTTGAGATGAAATATAATACTTTGTCTATAAGCAGAAATCTATTTTTCGTCTTATTACCACCCGTATTGGCCTTTAGTTGTTTAATAATAGATACAATTTCCGGATCGTCATTTTGTTCTTTTTCTATGTCAAAATTATCCACATTTAAATCTATTTTATCCGGCAGATCTTTATCCGGAACAGTACATTTCGCATAATTATGTGGAACGAATTCATTTGAATTGAATGCACTAATCTCAAACATATTATCACTTGTGCGCGGCTCGAGTGTTTCACCGATAGCGTTTTCATCATTTGCTTCTTGTTTTGATGGAACTCTAGAGAGAAGATCAGCTATAGAATTTTGTTTGCCCGGTACATATTCAATCGAACAATTAAATCCCGCGATCCCCAATGCCCATAACTGTATTTTCTTATTTTGCATAGGTGATTCCAAAAGATATTGCAACGGCTTATGATCAGTTCGAATCGTAAATTTGGCATTATGTAAATAATAATCCAACTTTTGTAACGCGTAATGGATGGCATAAGCCTCACGTTCTACTACACTCCACTTCACCTGCGACTTTGACAACTTGTGTGACAAAAAGTAAATTGGGCGTTCGACTTTTCCTCCGTTTCCATCCTCGTGCACCTGCACTAACGCTGCGCCTATAGATGTATCGCTTGCATCAGTATAAAGTATATACGGTAAATTAGGATCTGGGTAAGCTAATAACGGCACTGTTGTTAAACTCTCTTTTAAAAATTCAAAAGCAGTTTGACATTCAGATGTCCATTTAAATTTTGCATATTTTTTCGTTAATTTGATTAAAGGTTCAGCAATGTTAGAAAAATTTGGTATAAAGCGTCTATAATAACTACACATTCCCATAAAACTCCTAACGTCTTTTACCGTACGAGGTTGACCCATACCCTTAATAGCACAAACCTTATTCTGATCTGTTTTAATTCCTTCGGGAGTGATGACAAAACCCAAATATTTAGTTTCTTGTTGAAAAAAATTACATTTAGAGGGTTTTAATTTCAACCCATGTTGACGCAAACGATCAAACACAAGCTTAATATGTTCATAATGTTCTCGCTTGGAACGCGAATAAATTAGTATATCATCGATATATGCTATTGCAAAATGTTCAAGTCCTTTAAGAACGCGTGCCATTAAATGCGAAAAAATACTTGGACAATTATTGATTCCAAATGGCATAACGTTGAATTCAAACAAGCCTCTATGGCATACAAACGCTGTTTTTTCCTTATCTTTTTCATCGACCAAAACTTGCCAATAGCCTGATTTCATATCAAGAGTTGTGAAGTATGCTGATTTATCTAATCGCCCTAACATGTCCTCAATGAGTGGTAGGGGCCAACTGACGGTCTTGGTGATTTTATTAAGCTTCCGAAAGTCAACGCAAAATCGTTTTGTTCCATCTTTCTTGTCTACTAAGACAATAGGAAATGACCAAGGACTGTTACTTTCTTTTATGATATTATTACGTAACATGTCATCGATAGCCTCATTAACAATGGGTCTAGACGTTAATGGAGTACGATATGCCCGCTGTTTGATGGGGAAATGGTTACCTGTATCAATAGTCATTTTTACCGTATCTGTATGTCCTAACTCTGAGTTACTTATCGCAAATAAATCATGATTTTTCCTCAAAAGATTAAATAACTTAACGCGTTCCGTATCTGGCACCTTGATCTTAGAAAATTTTACATTTAAATTTGCATCAGTACACTGCGAAGCACCCCGTAAAACCTGATCCACAGACGCTATCGTACTGTCAAACGCATCGACAGCACGACCTATAACACATCCGCTTTTTAATCGAAACGTTTTGTTGGTACCGTTTACAATAAAGACGGGGATTCTTTTACCAAAAGTTTTAGCACGTTCCATGCTGAACAAAGAATTGCTGACCATAAGTCCCGGTTCGCTACTCACAAACCCTTTAGTTGCTTGTTCAACCATGAAAACATCTTGTCCACTGTCGTAACTATGTCTCTTCAATTTCGCATGAACGATGTACCTTGTCTGGGGTTTTAAAATTACATCGTTTGCTATTCGCAAAACAGAAGATATTTCTGCGTCATTATCTAAGGAAACATACATTTTTCCAATTTTCATACATCCCAAATCAAAGAAAAGCCTACAACCATGAGAAACGAGAAAATCACGACCTAAAATTACGTTTCTATTCATATTGGAAACAACATGAAATACGTGTCTTAACTTTTTACCCTTTATTTGAAATTCCAAATTTGTAGAACCTACCACTTTAAGTTCAAGTCCATTTACTGACTGTAATATAATTTTGCTTTTGTCCAACTTTGGTTTTTATTTTAAAGAATCATATACCTGCTTACTAATTAAAGATACTTGAGCCCCGGTGTCAACTAATGATCGAAAATTTCGTTTTTCTATTTTAATCAAACATGAACTTGAACAACCTGAAACATTTATACCAGAAAAGGGCTTTTTATATCTACTCTTCCCGTAAGCCCCCCGACAAGAGTACCTTAGTTTCCCCGTGTATGTGGAGTTTTAGGCTTAACTGAAGTACCCCGTCGTTTAAATCTTGGATTTGATTTAAGATAGTCATCAAATTGTCTACAGTCACGTTTAAAATGTCCCTCTACGCCACAAAACCAACAAGTCATATTTCTTTGAAAACTCGTCTTAACCTCATTTACACTTCGCTTTTGTCTGCATTCGCGGCTTACATGACCCCGACGAAAACATATTCCACACGTGCGATTTCTTACATAATCGACATCCATGGGTTCATGTTCGCTATTTGTATGTACCCGCGCGTGTTGTCCGCCTAATCGTAACGCAAATCTTTTCCTAATATTTTGTTCTTGACTGGCCAAATCTACGGCAGCGCCGAAAGTCTGCGGGTCGTCCCGTAAAATTTTAGTTTTTATATTTTCGAGCTGAAGTCCGTCAACAAAGAAATTAATTAATTGCCTATCAAATTTTCGCTGTCCGGCATAACCTGGAAATGCTTCAGCGGCTAAAGATAGAATTCTTTCGGCAAAAACTTGCACGTTTTCCTCAGGTTTTTGTCTGATTTTTGCTAAAATTGCCAATGCCTGTTGTGTGTCTGTAATTTCCGAAAAAGTGTTAATCAAATCCTGTTTTAAAGCATCCCACGTTAAATTGTCATTTGCCATCATTTTTCTTTGAATAAAATGACTTACGACCCCCCTACTTGATTGAAAAGCGACTAACTTTACCCGATCTTCAGGTACTGTGGCGAGAACACAGTATTTTTCAATATTTTTGATCCATTCTTTAAATCGTTTTGGATCCCCCTTATACGGTTCAATTATATTAGCTACTGAATTCGTGGATATTGAGGAAGACAAACCTACCAAGTGGGCACCTAAATTTCTATAAAATTCGTCAGCCATTATTACAGATAGAAATCAGTGAAAAATCGAAAAGAGATACTCACAAAAATAAAATTTGGCTAATTCTATCCGTCCCTGGAATTCACGGCACCAAATCAACACTGTAGTACTATAGTGCTTCTTCTATAGGACTTCTTCTTTGTTGTGTTCTTGTGATCATAAAATAATACCACAGTATTTAAAGTATAAGAACTTTATTTCCAGCTGAATGATTTCCCAGGTCCCTTGTTCTCAACAGATAATGGCTGCTCGAATGTCTGGGTGAGTTCTGATGGGGCCTGGTCTACACTCGAATTTATACCCCCCTCCCTGCACGTCCAAGACAAAGCCTTGACGTCATCCCCCATTCTAAAAGCGTGAGGTCAAAACCCGCCCTTACATGGTTATGAAAATTTACTCCAGAAATATTGTGCATAAGATATCTGTTATCATGTTGTTGAAATATAGAATCAGTATGCTCTGCCTCGATAGCCCTTTTTATATAACAATACGTCAACCAAATGTTAGTTTATCTCAGTACACCTGCATACATGTGAATATGTTTAGAAACATCAAACTATATCTTATCTCCTCATTCCTTGTCCATAATATGTCACTAGACTATATTACTACAAAGGGCGCCGATTAAGAAAATCTGACAGTTGACATTGAATGATGCCATCATCATCTCTAAAATACGTAGGTATACATACACATTGAGCTTTAAAAAGAGAGAAATACAACATCCCGTTTGACGTCAATTTAAATAATGATATAGGATAACATTGTGATTCAATTTTTATGCAGCTGGGCAGGGTGGGGTTTCGACCCCCAAACCCCGCTTTTGGATCCGCACCTTGGATGGTTCACGCGTGCGCGTTGTATCATAAGGTCTCTCATTGAGTCATGTGGTATGGTTTCGAACCCGATCTCATGGGTTAAAAAAAAATTGGGCATAGTCAGAAACTCTATGAATATAGACGGCGGAACGCCCACCAACAGTAATGCGACGGCGGGGCTTGAATATTACTGCAGATGGCTAACTGTAGGTGGCCGAAATTCTCCATGATCGTGACTGGGCCTGTTAAGGAGAACGTGCAGTGGAGCTTGATTTAAGTCGCTACAGATCCTAGTAACAGAAGAA
The DNA here is from genome assembly GCA_963678685.1 of Patella ulyssiponensis. Lineage (NCBI taxonomy): Eukaryota > Metazoa > Mollusca > Gastropoda > Patellidae > Patella > Patella ulyssiponensis. Next base: position 5,445,329 of record OY783231.1, read on the forward strand.
TTGTTAACCGTTATAAAACTTCCTTTTTTATTTTTTTGTTCTTATAACGAGTCATCGCCTTAATTTAATCACGGTGGCGGGAGAAACACGCTAATACAGACGGACATGTACCACGCAGTGTACTATGAGGGACATTGCCCGGACACCTGCCAAGGGTTGCTTTATGTGCGCGCCAAAGTGTATTCGGTACCCAGAAAGAATTAAAGAAATGGGGTTTAACGTCCACTCGACACAATGTAGGTCATTTCGGGACTAACATATGGTTTAATTTTATTTCAATAACTCGCTTGCGCGTAGGGGTCTTTAGCAGTGGGAGGAAACCGGAGTGCCTGGAGGAAACCCACGAGGTTGAGAAGGCGCCTCTATCTCCATGCCACATACGCTCACACCAAGGATCGACACCACAGCCGCAAGCCAGAGGTGACCGGCCAGCTAGAGGTCGAAGCGCGGCACTCTAGACCACTAGGCCATCCCAACCCCCCATTCGGGACCCATGTTTTTCGTTTGATGTGAATGACTAGGTGGTTCCCAAGTCCTCGACCATACACCACAGAGAAGGGGAAACCACTCTTAAAATATTCCGAGGACCTTTCTCAGTCAACACAGAGATCCAACACGGTACCTCCTGGTTACGATCAAGTCAGCCCATTTGACTCCACACACTCAGTCACCGTGATTTCCGGAAATATTTAAATTTACAGATCTCAAATATTAACAATATTATGACCAATCAATAAAGTCTATATTTAAATTTAATCAAAGTTTATTAAATGTGTATACACCCACCAAAATATAAGCAGATATACATGACCGCTTTACCATGGCAACACGTAGGGCCTACCTGTGTGAGCCTATTATAATTAGCATAAAAAGCCAGGTATATATCATATTAACAAAAAAACCATATTAAAGGTTTATTGTGCAGCTATCTCAGGAGGAATAAAAAGTTCTGGACCAACTTCACCAGATCCCTCCGGTGGTAAAAACACTTCTTTCTCTGTTGGTACTGGTTCTCTCGTTGTTGTCATTCGTTCATTTGATGTATCCGTCGTAGTTCCCAATGTCGTTGTCTTTATTTGATAATTTGTCGTAGTACCTAATGTTGTTGTCGTTATGGGGTAATTTGTCGTGGTACCCAATGTCGTTGTCGTCGGGGTATAATCTACCGTAGTATCCAGTAACGTGGTTGTCCTATCGACATCTATAATTTGGACAGAGGTAGCCGGGTCTTCGGGTATTTTCATTGGTTTTTCTGTTGGTCGCTGTGGTTTCCCTATGATTTCCGGCCGTTGTCCAGATGGTTTTTCTGGCTCCTGATCGCTTGTCGTGATGTTTTTCATGGCTTCGTCACACAGTGAGGGCCATTTTATACAGAAAATCTTCAACTTATGCAAGACATACGTTTGTGGCATTGGTCTGCCGATGGGTTTGACAAAGGTGTATTTATCCTTTTTATACACCAGTGGTATATATGGCGCGTACTTATAGACAAACTCTTTAATGGTCTCATACCGCGATTTCCCTCCACTCAAAGCATTTATTAAAGAATTAATGAAACTGGACTGGGAATTAGTTGGACGAGGCCACCAAGAAGACCAGCGGTGAGATGGTCTCTGGTAGTGATATCGATGGTGCATTGGTTTAAAAATCGACCATGGGTTATATCGCTCGTTGTTATGATCTGGATAATCTTGCTCTCTGTCACCACCCGGTTTATGTGGCCATCTTTGGTAGGCTGGTTTATCGGGTTGTCTCGCGGGATCAGGTTTAAGTGTAGTCGTTTCATGAGTCGGTTTATCGGGCTGTCTGTCGCGGTTGAATATAGTATGGATGACAAATCGACGGCGAGTATTACCATCTCCAGACGTCCAGTGATGGAACCAGGTAAATCTCTTGTCTTTGCCGTCACTACTTGGCCATTGGTGGGACCAGGAAAACCCCTTGTCTTTTCCGTCACTACCTAGCCATCGATGGGACAACCCAAATCTCTTGTCTTTTCCGTCACTATCTGGCCATCGATGGGACAACCCAAATCTCTTGTCTTTGCGGTAACCACCTGGAATTTGACGGGAATGAGTAAGTCTCTTGCGTGTCCTACGGTAAGGGGTTGCCTTCTGTCGATGTCCACGTCTCCAATTACCACCAAATAGATGGCGCCTTAATCTAGTGAGTTTTTCATCTGGTGCTACTTGGTCAGACGTATGAAAGTCTTGATCTGGTATCTTCAAGTTTACCATTCGCCCATCTTTCAGTGACGAATCTGCATATTTAAATATCTTGGCACCAGATGTGTCCACATCTGAAATATACACAACAATCAAGATGAGAGAGAGAGAAATGAAATATGAAATGAATGAAAAATGAATAAAATGAAATGGGGTTTAACGTCCTACTGTTCTGCTCTTGAATGGGCTAATGGAAGACGGGCATACGCCATACAGTGTGCTACGAGGGAAATTTTGTCCGGGCAGCGGCGCTACGGCCTACTCTTATATCGAATTCCAACTGCCAAAGGATCTTTTACGTGCACGCCAATGTGTACACGGTACCTCGATTTTCGTCCCATCCGAACGACTAGACAGCTGTCCTTGTCAGGCAATCCTTCTGCATCACTGACAAGAGGAAACCACGCCGGAAAATCGAGATGAACTTTCCCGGCCAATGCAGGGATCGAACACCCGACCTCCAGGCTAGCGAGCCAGCGCCTTACCCACTTAGCCACCGTGATTCCCTGACCGAAGGAATAAGAGAAGGCCGTAGAACCACTGCCCGGGCAAAATATTTCCCATAGCACACTGCCGGTGCAAAACAGGAAAGAAAACTATGGTGTTCTATTTCGGCCACTTCGTGCGTTGCGCGTCGCCTTTTTCAATGTTAAGCTATAGGGAGAAAAACGCGACGTGAAGTTTTTAACACGACGTCGCCCTTAAAAAGGCGACGCGTCGCGCGTCGCGTCGCCTTTTCTAAGGTGATGAAATGCGCATGTACCAGGAGAATTCATTTGCAGTTTATTTGCCGTTTGGTATTCAATACAATAATTTATTTTGGACACAAGAAACTGCCATTACTGTCCTTTTTGCATTTCTATAAAACCCAGATTATGTGTTATATTTTGAATCTCTGTTCTAAACTTAAAATTTTAAACTCTATAAAACTACTGATGTAAATAACGGAAACCATACCCACATCGTTATCAGTACCCTGTCATCGTTTGTTTAACTGTAATAGTGTACTATCTGCAGACAGCACGAGGTCATTCATTCACACTAGAATTTAAGTTTAGAGCAGAGATTTAAAATATAACATATAATCTGGGTATTATAGAAATATATTGTTATATAAAGGATACTAATGGCAGTTCTTTGTGTCCAAAATAAAGTACTGTATATAAGATAAAATACCAAACGGCAAATAAACTGCAAATGAATTCTCCTGGTACATGCGCATTTCATCACCTAGAAAAGGCGACGCGCGACGCGACGCGAAGGGCGACGCGACGCCTCGCGTCGCCTTTTTAAGGGCGACGTCGTGTTAAAAACTTCGCGTCGCTTTTTTCTCCCTATAGCTTAACATTGAAAAAGGCGACGCACGACGCACGACGCACGACGCACGACGCGCGACGCGAAGTTTGCGTCGCGCATCGTGTGTCGCCTTTTATCAAAGGCGACGCACGACGCACGAAGTGGCCGAAATAGAACACCATACAAAACCAAAATACAAAAGAACTTGACGAAATTTTGCTTGGCTTACAAAGAGAAAGTACAACCCGGGACACACAAAGCATGCGACGCGTTGGGTCTTGAATTGATAATATTGGTATAGTGAACTATAAAACATGCGTGCTGTATCTATTTCTGACCCCTTTTAACCCTTCAATCTTATACTGGGTGGGGAGGGTCGGTTTACCATATGCGCGTGAAATCACAAGGTTTATCACTCAGACCAATGGCGTGGTTCGAATCCCCACTTGAATGTGACAAGGAGTAAGGTCGCGTGTCCGCAACCTTGTGGATTTTCTCCTGGTTCACCCGACTCCTCCCACTGCTAAAGACCCATGCGTGCAAGCGATGTATTGTTATAATTGTGTCGAGTGGACGTTAATTCTCTCGCAACGCAGTCGCTGCAAAAACGGAGGGTGTTACCCCCCCCCCCTCCTTTTATCCATTTTCTTTCTATTCGTCTATGCTGGTGCTTGAAAATAAATGTACTTACCTATCACTACCAGAATGGTCACGAACAGTAAAATGGTAACAGAGGATGCCATCTTGTCGGATTTTGACGGGAGTTTAAAACGCTAAAATACTATACTGTCGTATCCATACCAACCACGTTCCCAGACACTGATATATTTAATACTAACATTGAATTATATAAAACTATTGATGACCTTGATGATGTCATTTGGCTTTCCTGTTAGCTCGTGAAGCATCAGGAAAAGGGCGGGAAATAGTCGTTTGCTCTTGACTACCAATCGTTTAAAGTAACACATGCTCAACAAAACTGTAATTTTGGTTTGACGTTGTTGTGTACTGGCTAATCGAATATTCCTGTAGGGCTGACGTTGTTGTGAACTGGTCATTAGATTAGCCCCAAAGGGCTGGTGTTTTTGTGTACGCACCACAAGAGTATCCCAACAGAGCTGACAGGAAAATGGTATCGAGTTATTCGGGTGGGGAAAAACGCATGGTCTATCGGTAAGCACATTGTCGTGGGATGGGTCCTCTAACGATATAAACAAAATGAAATAAAAAATCTAGCAAAAATTTAGAGACGTTAAACCACAACATAAGCTTAAAATCCGACAAGCTTAAAAGTATAACATTAGCTAAAGCCCCAACATCAACATTACCTGAAACCCTTACATTAGCTTAAACTACAGCATTAGCTTAAACCCCAACAAAAGTCATCAGCTTAAAACTCAACATACTTGTTTAGCTTAAACCTCAACATTAGCTTAAGCCCAACAAAAGTCATCAGCTTAAAACTCAACATACTTGTTTAGTTAAACCTCAACAATAGCTTAAAAATCAAAACTTAAGACCCAATATTAGCTTAAATTGCTATATCAGCTTAAACGCCAGTATTAGCTTAAGACCCAACATTAGCTTAAAACGTCCCTTTAACGTACCCTATATAAAAATACGAAATTATAAAATTTTGCTGTTGTACTTTGTATTGTCGATCACGTGTTTCATCAATGTGAGATTTTATCTAATAAATTGCGCATTAACTTGGGTATATCATTAAGACCAGTTTGGAAGATTTCGACTTTAATCGGCTTTTGATGATACAAAAATATATGAATACAAAATTATTTCAATGATTTAAAACAAGAATGAATCTATATCAAAAATTTATATACACCGCTTATATGATATTAATAAGCTGAAGCACAAATATAGAACATGTTTGACTGGCAATATGGCTTTATCTAGTCCAGTCTGATTAAAACACAGATCCTATTTCGTTTCGCTTTTTATAGTTCAAATTTTCGTTTAGTTGTGTCCACAATACTAAGATCTGGAAGAGTTTTTATATAAGAGGCGAGCTAGTTGATGTGGTGAGGAATTGGCCATTGACGCGGAATGTTACGGCGAGGTCATAGCGTGCGATGCACGAAACTGTGGGTAAACCACTAGAAACGTCGAAGCTGATTGATTAATCAATGTCTGATTTCATAGCGTTTTAAGTCGCTCGTGTGACCCCTGGCGCGATCTCCCAGTAGAACTGGTCAGATCTTCATGTAATGTAGCAATCGAAAGTATAAACAAACGAGACGAAATATAGACCGGGGGCCTGTTTCACCAAATTTTAACTAAAGATAAAATCAAAATTTTAGTAGATACTTCAATTTTGATCGACTACGCACACTAAAATCAATCTAATATTATCCAATCAAATGACTAAAATTCGGATTTCATCCTAGTTAACATTTCGTGAAACAGGCCCCCGTAGTTCAATCAGATTGTAGGCCTACGTAGGTCTTAGACTTGCAATTTGTCATGAGCATACTTGGCCGTCAGAATCAGCTTTAAATCATACTAACTGCTAAGCCTGGGTACTTTGAATATTCTTGAATAGCACACATTTCTTTTATCTTTTATAAAATAGTCACTTATTGTAAAAAAAAAACCCGTTATATTTGAGAAACTTCCAATTTTAGAATTAATCTGTTCGAACGTTATTTTTCTCTGGGTCATTCAATTTGAGACATAATCCTTCCGAAAGTTATATTTCTCCGAGTCATTTTGATAATTAAGCTTTTCAAACGTTTTTTTTTTAGTCATCCAATATCAGAATTAATCTTTTCAAACGTTATATTGCAAGATTCAGTAAGTCTGTAGATGACCATGATATGTTTCAACTCCATAAAAATTAAATTAATACAAATAATTCTATTGTAAACCCTACGAATTATATTTAGTTCGGCTAACTTGGGCACACATTTCACATCCTATTACCACTAGGTCTCTGTAGATTTTATTCGTCCTAATGAACACATATCAGAATTATGAGAACATTTCATGTTCGAAAGTCAACCTTTAACTGGGATGTTTTTCATGTTATGGTACAGTGACAGACGGTTTACTGCCAGTATCTGGTGGCCGCGAAACTCGAGGTATAAATATTCTTTCTTCTATTTCCCCTGAACCATCTATTTCATCGGGTAAAATAAACACTGGTCGCGGTGATGTTGATACGAGTTTATTTGTATCATTTGAGTTCAAAGATTCAGCTGAAGTTAATGGTTGCTCTAGTGAAGGGGTGATGGGTTCCAACGCTTCTGTTGTTACCAATGGAGCTGTCGACGAACCATTTAATGGTGCAGTTGTCACTGATACGCCTGATGAATCAGCCAGTGTCACCGATTGATCTGAAGTATTATCTAATGCTACAGTTGTTAAGGGTCCCTCGGATGAATCAGCTGATGGTGCTGCTGAACCAGCTAGTGTAGTTGGTACTACTAATTCATCGGTCGAATCATCTAATGTCGAAGTCTTCACTGGTTCCTCGGGTGAAGTAATTGGAACACCGACTGTCGTCAACGGTTCCTCGGATGAATCAGGTAATTCTGTTGGCGACACAGGTTCCTTGGACGAATCCGTTAACGTTGAGATTGTGACGGGTTCCTCTGATGATTCCTCAAACGCTGTTGTTACCCTGTGTTGTTCTGTGGCTGTCGTAACTGGCTCCAGTGATGAATCGGCTGTGGTGGACATTGGTTCCTCCGATGAAGCAACTGCAACTGCTGCTGTCGTAACCTGTTCGGCTGATGAATCACCTAATGTTGTTGGTATCAGTGGTTCCCTTGATGAATCAGTTAATGTTGATAGTGTCAAGGGTTCCTCTGATGTTTCATCTAGTGTTGTTGTTGGCAGGGTTTTCTCAGCGGTTGTAACTGGTTCCACCGATGAGTCAGTTGCTGGCCCCTCTGATGACGTAACGGCCTCTGCTGCTGTTGTCACTGGTTCCTCCGATGAAGCAACGGTCATTGCTACTGTCGTAAATGGCTCCATTGACGAAACAGCTAATGTTGTTGGCGTTAGTGGTCCATTTGATGAATCCACGGCTGTTGTCACTGGTTCGACTGACAAAGTAGGTGTTTCTGTTTTTGTCATAACGGGTTCCACAGATACATCAGTTGTTGCTGTCACTTCTTCATCCGATGTTGCTGCTGTCGTAACTGGTTTCACTGATGAAGACGCCATTGTCGTAATTGGTTCCAGTGATAAATCAGCTGCTGTTGTCTCTGATCTCTCCGATGAAGCAACTGTCATTTCTTCTGTCATAGTTGACTCGATTGCTGAAAAGACTAGTGTTGTTGGCGTCAGTGGTTTCTTTGATGAACTGGCTGTTGTGACTGGTGAGGTTATAATTGGTTCCACTGATGAATCAGCAAATGTCGTTGGCGTCAGTGGTTCCTTTGATGATAGTAATGTCTCGGCGGTGCTTGTAACTGGTTCCACTGAAGAATCAGCTGATGTTGTCACTGGTTCCTGTGATAAAGTAACTGACACTGTTGCAGCTGTAACTGATGTCGTTGCCGAATCATCAGCTAATGCTGTCGTCGTCAAAGGTTCCTTGGCTAAATCATCTAATGTTGGCGTTGGTGACGCACGTGACTCGTTTGATGACAGATTGGCTGTCGTTGAAGTCAACAAAACATCAGACATTGTGTGCAATGCAGTTGTGGTCACCGATTTCTCTGTTGAAACAATTGAGGTTGTTGCCATAAGTGAGTTTTGTGGCTTCGTAATTGGTTCTGATTCGTTTTCTCTACTAGGTGAACCTGTAAATGTATTTGGTCGAATTTCTTCAATTTTAGTTACACTTGTGACGTTTTTCTGCTCTGGTAATATGTCCGGCGCCCTGGTAGATGTAACTTCCCGTGACGTCATGTTCGCCATCGCTTTGTCGCAGATTGGACGATATACAAAACAACATCTTCTCAGAGAACGTAAAGTAGTTCGGGGAGGAATCGGACGATTTTCGGGTTTAATGAATACATATTTCTTTCTACGATACACAAGTGGTATAAATACAGCGTACCTATAAACAAAGGATACTAGGTCCTCACTTGGTAGTCGCGTAGGCTTTGGTGTGGGAATCGTTGTTGTAAACGGAGTAGTAGTGATCGTTACCGTTGTTGTTGTAGGGGGTACCGTTGTCGTCGTTGTTGGTGGTGTTGATGTCGTAGTAGGGTCTGTAGGGGTTGTTGGTTGTGGTGTATTTAAAGGTTTTGGTGTTTGAACTGGTGTGTAGGAAGAAATGCCGGGAGGAGATTTAGTCGGTGTCAGACTTGTCATAGCCTCATCGCATAACGTATTATATCTAATGCAGCACTTCTTCAAATTGTTTAAAATAGGTTGCGATGGTTTGGGTCGGTTGTATGGTTGAATAAACACGTACCTGCTCCGACCATAAACTAACGGTATAAAAGGGGCGTATTTATATACAAAGGTATGGATAGCGCGAGGTACGTTCTGCCTTCTTCCTCTGTAACTTGTGTAAACGTAACGAGACAATGGTCGCGGGGTTGGTCGGGGAACTGGGTAATATGGTCTGTATCGGGGGACACTGGGACGATATGACCACCTTCGTCCATTGGATGGTCGGTTGTAATTGTACCGTATTCGGTACTTTCCGTCACTGCCTTGACTAATGGAACCCGAAGGGATATATTTCTTAAATCGTTCCATGAGATCGGAGAGACCGGATTTCGAAGAGACGCTTCGGGACATTTGTAAAGATCTGCTGTTCTGGATTTGCGATTTGGTAGGTCGTCTGTGTAACATGTAAGGTCGTGACGTCACATATGATCTGGACCTGTGGTTTGGGGAATCGCGTTGTAGACTATTAATATTGGTTTTATGTTCGTCTGTTGATTCCTGGCTTCCTGGTTCTGATGAATTCTGACGTAGTCTAGACAACCGGCGAGATCTGAGTCTTCTATATTGTTTTAATATTTCTGCTATAGTTCTTGAGTTTGTTCTGTTGCTTGTGTTAGAAGACAAGGTCGAATATTTAAAGTTTAATCCCTTTGAATTTGTTTCTGGTCTAATAGTAGAATTCGTTTGCGTTTCAGACGTTTCTGTTACGTTTTTAGAAACTTTATTTTTAGATTTTCGTTTAGATTTTCGTGATTTACGTCGAAGTTTTGACCTACGTCGTTTGGTGCGGATACGACGCCGTGTTTTCTTATCTGTATTTCCAGAGCGATCACGTCGACGTCGTGGTCTATTTTTAGAATTTTCGGAACGTCTTAATTTCTTAGAAGATTTGCGTCGGCGTCGAGATTTTCTACGTAATCTACGTTGCTTGCGTCTTGAATTTTTTTTTGATGTTCTTCGATGTTTAAGTTTCGTGGCGGAATCCACGGAAGAATTATTAGATAAAACAGTGGGTATATTTTGATCCTCCACGACATTGCTATAAGGTGATTCGGTGAGCTGAATTGTAGAAAATATATCAGGTTTAAATGGACGAACTTCAGGAGATGGTGATGGAGTCGGATCGGGTTGTATGTCATGTTTCAAACCATTCGTCCTGCGTCGATGGTCCTGCTGATGAACACCGGTAACTGATAGTCCACACACATCTAGAAAGAAAAAAAAAGAAGAAAACCATAATATAAAATACATTTAGTGAGAAAAGAAGTCCATTGAGGTTTAACGTCCTAATTGTCTGCACCGACTGGGGTAATGAAGACTAGCATATGCCATACAATGTGCTACGCGGACAAATTTACCCGGACTGCCACGTTACGGTCACGGGTTCTATTAGGTGCACGCCAATTTGTATACATGGCCCCATAGGCGTAGGAGCTCAAAGTAATTCAGGGGGGCATAGGAGAAAGTTGCCCGAAATCAATATAATATAATCAATATAGTATATATATCGAAATCAATATGCTCAATATATAGTATATTATATTGATTTAATATAATCAATGTAATATAATTTTTCGGGCATACCTATCATAAAAGAGCTTCGGGCATATTTCGGAAATGCAGTGGACAAGAAAAAAACGAGAAAATACTTTTCGGGCAGTGTGGATCTCATAGAAATAAGTTAGTTATATTTTTTCTCTAAACGTTAATAGAAACAAAAGGTAGTCGAATTTTTCACTGCCCGAAAATAAATTTTTTTGGGGGAGGGGGGGCAAATGCCCCCCCCCCTGCCCCCCCCCCCCCGGCTCCTACGCCGATGCATGGCCCCGGTTTTTCGTACGTGCGTCTTGAACCACCGACAAGGGGATGCCAGGCCTTCCGTCCTGCATCACTGAAAAGGGGATATCAGGCCCTCCACCCTGCACCACAGGCAAGAACAATCCGGCTCTCCCTCCTGAACCACTGACAAAGGGCACCCATTCTGAAAATCCCGGAGAGTTGTCTCGATCAATATCGGGATCGCACCTTTTGGTCAGTGCGCCAGTACCTGGCTTATGAAATATTCCTATGGAGAAAATGTTTTCGGATTCTATAGGTGGCTTTAGAATACTTCAAGAAAACAAAATCACTCTGTAGGGCTTTTTTCAAATGACAATAGAATCGAAATCATTTACTACAGTTTTGTATTGGGCGGTAGTTGAGATTTTACTAAGTGTAATTTCCTATAGAGTTCTAAGGGTTACCGTAAAAAAACATTATGAATCTATGGTGCTACTATTGAATACAGAATTGATCTATAAGTCCAACTAGAATATTGATGGTAAAAACTATCGTTTTCTATAGAACAAACTTATATTCTAAAATCAGTTGTGTAATCGTATAGTTTATTATCATTATTTGGTTGATAACGATACCTGTATGTGTATTGAAACGAAGCATGTTAATAAAATTCAGAAGTAGTATATCCACATAAATGTGTTTATTTTTAGTGAAATCTATTTTTATATGTCTTATAAGGATTAAATGGTATAGTTTTCTATGATAAAATCTAGAAAACTACAGATTAATGTTTTATTTTATAGATTTTCTGGAGAAACATAACTTTTGTATCTATAGATAGGTCAACCATACGAAGGATAATTTTGCCCATACAGCATCCGCTCGTGTAAGAAGTTCCACTGCTAATTCATTTTTAGGTGCGCTACCAATGTATACACTCGATTTCGTATTTTTGTATCTATGGATAGGAATCATACGAGGGATAATTTTGCCCATACGGCATCCGCTCACGCGTGTAAGAAGTTCCACTGCTAATTCATTTTTACATGCGCTACCAATGTATACACTCGATTTCGTATTTTTTGTCCCATCCGGATAGTTGGGTGGTCTAGTTGTTGAATGCGTGTGTGTGTCAATGAGAGGGAGCACCGACTAGTGACGTGCAAATCATGGATAGAAAACCAGACGATTGCATGATATCGGACATAAAAAATCCTGGTATCAGAATATTTGTTAATCTCCCGCTGGCTGGGGAAGGGGGTATACGTTCAGAGCACGAGAGAGAGAGAGAGAGAGAGAGAGAGAGAGAGATTTGTTAATCTCGAAATTATCTAGTGTGTGTCGAGTTTGTTTTACCCCCTCTCTCTCTCCATTTCCCCTCTCGCCTTCCTCTCCCCCTCTCTATCTCTCTGAGACAGAGAAGACCGACGGAAAACAGAATAATTATTAAAACACTTACCGTTCAGTAAGATTCCGGATAGAATTAAACTAATAAAACCTAAATCCATCCTTATTTCGGCTGTCGAATATCTCTTAACTCAAGCTAAGTTTTATTCCGCATCTTGACAAACCATAACTCGGACAAACCACAATGTTATTTTTCACCTTTTATATGCAACTGATTCCGCCTCGATGATGTCAACTTCTAAAGTTTTATTCAAAGGGCGGGAGAATGTCATTCCGTGATAGAATGTCCTTGGAGCCAATCCCAACTTACAATAATAATAATATTATAATAATTGTACACACATGGTTTTTCAAGTTTGGTAAAAACAAGTTATGCTCTTCAAAGATGTTTTAATGCCAGACCAGGGCAGGGATATACACGTAGTAATTGGCCCGTTTTGTGTTTCTAAAGATGTCAAGACCGTTTTCCGCGTCGGAGGTTCGGTTGGGAAATAAGGTTGATAAAATGGGGTTTAACGTCCTACTGTTCTGCTCATACAGCGTGAGGAAAATTTTACCAGGACAACGGCCCTACGGCTTCCTCCTATATCGAATTACAACTAACAAGAGATCTTTTACGTGCACCTCAACGTGTACACGGGACCTCGGTTTTTCATCCGACTATACGTTGTCCCATGCCTGACATTTTGTCCTGAGAAGCTGCATCCATGCCAGAAAATCCTGATGAACATTTCCGGGCAAGACATGGATCTAACATAGGACTTACGGGATAGCAAAACAACGCCTTTGTCACTGAGCCACCGTGGCCCCGTTCAGTTACGACAATGAAATAGAAACCCGGTGAGGGCGGAGGAGAAGAGTTGTCAGGGCTGACGCCTGTGAAACGCCTGCAAGACTGATATACATGTGGGCTTAATTGTTGGGATGGGAGACCCCACCCCCTCCTGCCATGCAGTTCTGAGAAGGGGGAACGTGCTCAGTCAACAATTAGAATAATCCCGTAGTATAACCTGTGATGATGGCTTGTGATTTTTAGAATATATTTATCTTTTCAGACTGAAGCTAAGGGCCTCAAGTAATAATAGAGGGCGTTCTATAATATTTTTGACACTTGTCAAACACCTGTCTTACACACGGTGTATCTTAAAGATGGCTTCCCGTGTACAAACTGGGTGATTTGATGATATATTTGGACTTAATAATTTTCGCACTGATTAATGTATCAAACATTTGCTTCAAATCCCCCCCAAAACATTGTATTCGGGAGGGAGTACCTAAGATGAAAAAGTATACTTCTAGAAGCCATGTTTTTTTTATGTAACTTTATTGAGGGGGAACCTTATTGCCCATTTGCCATACACATGGGAGCCTAAACAAATTCTTGGATTATCTTCTGCGAACTTCTTTTTTCTGCCGTCTAATTGCATAGATTGTTGTTCGTTTAAACACCTCGATGTTCCCCAAACCGCCTAACCATTCGATCTAGAAATAACAACCGCTCCCTAAGTTAAGCTGGCAGACAATAAGCCGTCGGGCTGCCAGATACTGATACCCGGAAATTTTCCCAGTGCTTGCCCCACGTGTGTTTTTCAGGGAAACCGGTATTTTTGTAGTAAGATTGGGCGTCTCTATTTCCTATTTGTACCAAGTTGACAAACTAACTATCGTAAAAGTGTATCTATAAAACTATTTACCCGATCAATACATTCGTGAAAGTGTATCTATAAAACTTCAGTCATGATCCTCGGCTCTGCTCAACTGTTTAAAACACACTTTCTTCTAGTAATGGGGTTAGAGGACTGAGAGGGGTCCCATCAGTGGAGTTATTCAGGGACTCCTTTATCTAAACCCGGCAAGGAATATTTTGTATGTAGTCATGGGCGCTTTAGTGGCGAAGTCAGAACAGACGCTGGCTCTCTCGCCTGGCGGTCACGGGTTCGATCCCTGCATTGGCCGAGAAGTTCATCTGGTTTCAGTGGTGCAACTGTCTAGTCGTTCGGATGTTGGGAAAACCCAAGATCCCGTGTACACTTATGAGTACCCGTAAAAGATCTCTTGGGAAAAATATCCCTCATAGCACACTGTATGGCGTATGCCGTCTCCATTAGCCCAGTCGGAGCAGAACAGTAGGACGTTCAACTCATTTCATTTTATTTCATTTGTTTTCGAGTCCCCGGTTGTACGTGACAAGGAGAAGGGTCACCTGTCCAACCTCGTGGGTTTTCTCCGGTTTCTTCACACTGCTAAAGACCCCTACGCGCAAGCGTATGATTGAGATAAAATTAAACCTATGTTAGTCCCGAAATGACCTAGTTTGTGTCGAGTGGACGTTAAACCCCATTCCTGTTTATTTTATTTGTATGTAGTACTAGTATTTTCTAATGTGTATTTTGAAGTGTGTTTTGTTTTATAAAAGAGGTTTGTAAAGGTCATCTACTCCCACATCATTAGGATAATCTACATTATAGTGTTGATAATAAACACATGGACGGTTAAAGAAACACGCCATTAATTCACAGTATATATTGTATTTTAGATTTATTAGAATAGTTGGGACTGGACGATTTTATTTCAATAATTCGCTTGCAAGAAGGGGTCTTTAGCAGGGTGGGGAAACCGGAGGACCCGGAGAAAACCCACGAGGTTGGACAGGCGACCCCACTCCTTGTTACGCACAACCGGGGAATCGAAATCACGCCACTCAATGACAGACCTTATGATACAGTGTGCAAGTGCTAACCATTCGGGGGGGGGGGGGAATGGCCGCGAATGGTTATCTCGTGCTTGCTGTATCAAACGGCCTGTCCAACCACGTGCGTTTTCTCTGGGTCCTCCGGTTTCCCCCCACTGCTAAAAAACCCTTCTTGCAAGCGAATTATTGAAAAAAAAATTAAAACCCATATGTTAAACCCAATTTCATTAATTCATTTGCGCGTAGGAGTCTTTAGGAGGAAAACGGTGGATCCGGAGAAAACCCACGCGGTTAGACATGCGGCTTTTTAGATCAACCGCTCTTCATTTGCCCAATCCCAGCAGAACAGTAGGACGTTAAACCTCATTTCATTTCATTCATTTTTTTTTTAGATATACACCCCTTTAACTATTATTACCAAGCAACTAGATTCGACGGAACAGAGTACCACGGTAATAATAAAAATAAAACCAGCGCCATTCCGTCTGACTGTAAATATTAAACAAACATAAACCTCTTTTTAAACTTGTAGATTTCAGTAATGTGCTACCCACGATTATTGCCTTATATTACTCTTTTAGTTGTGAATGTATTATACTTGATTTGGATTTAACTACTTACATCTTATCAATGACGTAAAACTCGCAGTCGTTGCTAAAGGAACATGGGCACAGATATATACATTGGAAGAATGACAGCAGGGGCGGATCCAGAGGTGGTTGGGGGGTGGAGGCCCCCCCCCCCCTGCTCGCTACAAAAATAAAAAAAAAATACCTTACATCAATAAAATTACCTCACAAAGTTATCCTACATCAATATAAAAATGATTTCTCTGTTTAAAAAGCTCAATTTGTATGTATTCCCAAGTAATTTAGAGACGATGATGGCAGATTTCCGTAACAGAAACCTGGCAAACCCCCTCCTGCAAAAATTCCTGGATCCGTCCCTGTGACAGGGAAAAGAAATCAAATGAAATGGGGTATAGTGTCCTCTTTTTGTGCAAACGTAAAAGAACCCTTGGCAGTTGTAATTTGAAATAAGAGTGAATCATAAGACAGCTGTCTGGTCAAAATGGGCCCCATAACACATTGCATGGCTTATGGGTTAGGTATAAATAGTAAGACCAACTGCAGATTTCAACAATGGTCACTAACCCTAACCCTGACCCACAATCTCGTTAACAATCACGTGCCCTGTCCCTAATTACATCATGCTACCCGGACGAAATCTGCAGTTGGCTTATGTATGACCAGGTTAATTAATGAAGACGCCATACATTTTGCCATGGTGGTGGACATTTTGCCCAGACAGCGGCTACTTACTACTCTATCGAATTTCATTTGTAATCCAGTGGGTACACTGTGCCTCGGTTTTTCGTCACACAGCTAACATTTTTTTATTTATTGAAAACAAAAACTCCTTTAAAATTTCTAAATTTATTTAAACATGTTTTATATCTATATAACCTTATACACATGTTACCAAGTCCGACACCACCCCTGACGTCATAATAACCCTATGAACCCGGAACAAATACACGTCACGATCGAACAGCTGGTAGCACGTGGGCTTTGATGTCATATTGGCATCGCATTTTATTCTTCAAGAAATCAGGTTCCAATTAAGAATACAATATGTCTACGTGTCAATACTATCTGGAATTAATATGTAGCGTAGGTACAGGGGATGGTGTGAAATTTGCTCACGGAACTATCAATGACAAAATACAGACAATAAATTTTATCTTATATTTTGTATAAAGGTGCCCAAAACCCAACGTATTTTCAATTTCATTTTCACTGACAATATATAGTGCCTTATATTTCGCCTAAAGATGCAGTGCAACCAAATCCCGCGCCAACCGCGAGGAGAATTTATTAGACCAAGTTTTTCCAGAGCAATAATCGGATGTTGGGGGATATGCCAATTTGATTAAAACACAGATCTTATTTCGTTTCGTTTTTTATAGTTTAAAATTTCGCTTTTCTAGTCTTCACTACACTAAGATCTGGAAGAGTTGTTACATAAGCCGCGTCCTGGGGGGATTAGTCAATGAAGCAGTCAGTTACGGCGAGTTCTTGGTGTACTGTGCATGGAACTGTGGGTAAACCACTAGAAACGTCAACGCTGGTTGATGAATCAATATCTGACGTCATAGAGATACAAGTTGCTCGCATGACCTCTAACGCGACCTTTAACTACAACCGGTCGAAAGTATAAAAAATAAAACGAAACGAATTATAAATCTGTATTATAATCAGATTGGAGATATGCCTATAATTGTTAGCAGAGATGGTTCGACCGTCCAGGAATATAACCCAGTGTGTTTATTTATCACTATAAGAAATGGTGTTTATATTATGAATTGTTCACATGGTTATCGTAGGGTTACCATGTCAACTGAACGGGTTCTAAAAATAGCAGCAAAAATTCTTTATGAATAAATCAAACAAACATAAAGGCCACATATAGCTCCTGGTATATGCCATCACTGAGCTGTTGGTACTATTGGCATGAATGGCTCTGTTGACGTGGTTGACGTTGTGCGCTGTGTTGTCGTTGGTTCTGTTGACGTAGTACGCAATGTTGTCGTTGTTGGCTCTGTTGACGTAGTACGCAATGTTGTCGTTGTTGGCTCTGTTGACGTAGTTCGCAATGTTGTCGTGGTTGGTTCTGTTGACGTAGTACGCAATGTTGTCGTGGTTGGCTCTGTTGACGTAGTTCGCAATGTTGTCGTTGTTGACTCTGTTGACGTAGTTCGCAATGTTGTCGTTGTTGGTTGTTTTGACGTAGTTCGCAATGTTGTCGTTGTTGGTTGTGTTGACGTAGTACGCAGCGTTGGTACTGTTGTTTGTGTGGTAGTCTTGTTTAGCATGACTGTATCGCAGAGGTAAGGACATTGAATACACAATTTCCTGAGTTTATTTAAAAGATGTCGAGATGGAATGTTTCTGTTAATAGGCCTAACAAATGTGTATTTACCTCTACCGTAAACTAACGGTATAAACTCAGCGTTAGCAATAACACATCTCTGTACTCTCTTTGTCTTACATGTTTTATTCACATAAACTTGCTTCCTATAAATGAAGATTTGTCTACGATGCGAAGAAATTGGTCTAAGATGTGAAGAAATTGGTCTAGGATGTGACGAAATAGGTCTACGATATGACGAAATTGGTCTACGATGTGATAAAGTAGTTCCGTGATGCGATGAAGCAGGTCTACGATGTGGCAAAATTGGTGTACGATGTGATGAAGTAGTTCTACGATGAGACGAGATTGGTGTACCACGTAATAAATTAGGTCTACTGTTAGACGATATCGGTCTGCTAGCCACACTATGAGTATTGTAGACTAGTGGACGATAATATCTATTTCTTCTTGACATCATGGCCCATGTTGCATCAGAAGAATTCAAACCTGTAAGAGAACATAAAAGATATCACAAAAACTATTATTTTGTATAATATATAATGGAACAAGGTTACTTCATCATCATATTCTACAACCTTCGTGATTCCCGTGTTATAATGCCCCTTTAATCTTTTATTAGTTATAAAAGTTCCTTTTTTTGTAGGATGCCTTTCACTTAAAGCGGGAATTTCATATTTTCTAAGGAAGTCAAAACATAATTATTTCTGTCTTTTGCTCAAAAGGTTGTCAACTCACTATTAGACGATCATGGGCATTATTTTACAGGCATTACAATGACTGACACAGGAAATAATAACACAATTACCTCCCTTGTTTTCCCATTCCCCTCCATGGGATGGCGATTTTTAAACGTTTGAATTTGAAGTTGAAAGTGATGTTTTTGCCAATTTCTCAATTGGCAATAGTGAATTATAGGATTAATAGAATTATTCTTTAACAAGGTAGAACTGTTTATAGATACAATATATTTTAGGGCTTTATTTTAATACATTTTAAAAAAAAAACTTAAAAATATGAAATTGGAACTTTAACGGAGACAGCCGCTTCGAATTGATCTTGGGAATTAGACTTCAGTCAGAACAAGAAACTCAAAGACAATACAGGGTAGGTGGGGTATAGTTGTTTAACACGTGCGCTTTAAATCATAAGGTGTGCCCTTGAGTCAAGTGACGGGGTTTCGATTACCCGTTTGTACGCACCAAAGAATAGAGTCGCCTGTCCAACCTCTCCCACTCCTAACGACTCCTGTGCCGCCTTATTATTTTTGAAAAAACAGTGAACACTAGTCCCGAAGCGATCTGGTTTGTGTCAAGTGGACGTTGCCTCCCCTTTCTCTCTCTCTCTCTCCCTCTCTCTCTCTAACAACTGTATAATAGTCCCAGAAATTAAAAACAAATGCCCATCGTCTTACACCAGGAAAAACACGTCGAAAAATTTATCGAAAATGTATCGGCCAAAACACCTAACTCTTTACACGCTGATTTGCCGGAGCCCCTATCCCTTCCCCACCCAGCCCCTATCCAAGAGGTGCAGGACAGAGGCCCTGTGTGGGTCGAAAAACCGAAACCCCAAGTACACATTGGTGTTCACATAAAAGAACCCTAGTCTGTTGGAATTCGATATAAGAATGAGCCGCAGCGAGAAAGTTCATCCATATTTTCTGGCGTGATTCCCCCTAGTCGTTCGGATGGGACGAAAAACCGAGGTCCCTTGCACACATTGGCATGCACGTAAAAGATCCCATGGCAGTTGCAATTCGATGTAAGTGTAGGCCGTAGCGCTGCTGCCCGGGCAAAATTCCCCTCATAGCACACTGTATGGCATATGCCCGTCTTCATTAGCCCAGGTTAGGAGCAGAACAGTAGGACGCTAAACCCCATTTCATTTCATTTCCGGGCAAAATATCCCTCATAGCACACTGCATGGGGTCAATCTAATTAAAACACAGATCCAATTTCGTTTCGTTTTTTATTGTTCAAAATTTTGTTTTTACTTGTCTAGGCCATCGAAAGTATAAAAAACGAAACGAAATATAGATCTATATTTTAATTAGATTGTGCATGGGGTATGCCTGTCTTCATTAAACCAGTCGGAGTAGACCATTGGTACGTTAAACCCATTCCATTTAATTCCCTTACGCACTGAACCACTGCGACATCCAAACTCAGAAGTTGAATATATATTTGCCATAGTTCTGGAAGACTGTAAGTGCCACTTATGACCCAAATAGCTTTTTTGCATAGGATCACTTATCACATTGGGGGGCTTCTCTATTATGCAAAATATCAGAACTATAAGGTCGTAACTTCCACAAAAAAAAATATTTTTAAAAATGTTGATATCCTAATTGCGTTATTAAGAATGGAATAGGTTTTCGTCTCATACCTCAAAACCTAAACCCAACATTTTTTGAGACTTAACATCTTTCAGAACTATGACATCGATATGATGTACTTACCCATAACAACGAATAAGAGAATGAATCTTGTATCCATCGTTGGTTATTTATTAACTCAATCTGTAAATAAAATGACTACCTATATGCAGAATCACATGGCTTTATACCGTATCTTTTTCTGCTGTGTAACCCACGTTTCCCGCCTGACAAGAAAAACACCCAACAGGATTTCCATGAAAAGGGCGGGATGTTATGAGCAATACACGACCAAATAAAGTTATATCCTTGTTCTTAGAAACAAGTGGTACCTGAACGTCCTACGGGCGGGGTAGAGGGTGTTCTTTCACAAGTAATGGTTCCCGGAGAACATGATTGAAATTCCGGTGCGGAGACGACTACATATGACATCTTCTGGTAGGTTACCATTAAATCCCAACCGATCAGGATGAAACTCAGATCACCAGAAACAAGAACAGATTAGGGACACTTTGACGAGTTCCCCGAACAGAAATCTTTACAAGTTTGAACCTTCTCAGCCTTGAAGTCGTGTAAAGGTACATTGATGACGTATAATTTTAAGAACAGCGGAAAAAACGTTTAACGTACATTCGACACAACTAGGTCTAAAGTTGTATCCAAAATTTTATTTCGATAATTCGCTTGCGTGTAGAGAGGGGGGGGGGTGCGGAGGATTCAGTGACAACATAGAAGGTTGGACCGACGACCCGTCTCCATGACAAGCGAGAAATCTACACCCCGTCTCCATGACAAGAGCATTATATACAAGAATCCTAAAATTCTTGTATTCTCTCTCTCTCTTTCCCTCTCTCTCAAATACACGCCCACTTAGTATAAGAACGGTATCGACCATTCCACACCATGACAATCGTTTACAAACTGGAATATAGACGGAAAGGTGATTCCGGGATTACCAGTCGGAATTCTGACACTCCACTGAATAACCCCGCTACGATTTCAATGCTTTCTCCTAGTACTTTGTCCTGCTCAATACGTTTCTTGCCTGGCTTGCGTCTTGGGTTTCAGAGTTTTTGGGCACCTTATGAAATGTCTTAGATATGTTACAAATCGTGTCAAGTAAATTCCATCCTACCCTAACGACATAGTTAGTCCCATTTTCACCCCGTCCTAACGGCATAGATAGACCCATTTTCCACCCCAACCTCACAACAGAGATAGGCCTAATTTGTTCCGATCTTTCATATCAGCGGTTGCCACGCTCCCTTTCACTTCGAAAACATCTATTTTCAAATTAAATATTTTTATTTGAAAAATTATTATCGATACGCCAAAATGATTGATGCTATAAAAATAATAATTCCTGCGGGGGGTCCAAAGATTGAAATGAATCATGTGGGAGGGGGGGGGGGGTCCAAAAGATTGATTAAAAAAATTCCAGTATGTGGCCAAATGATTAAAATCATTCCAGTGATAGGCAGCTGACGTGACTGAATGGTTTAAAGCGTTTGCTTTAGACCGTAAGGTCTGTCAATAGATCAAGTGGCGTGGTTTCGATTCTCAGTTTGTACGTGGTAAGGAGTTGCCTGTCCAGTCTCGTATGTTTTCACCAAGTTCTCATGCTACTAAAGACCCCTACGCTGAAACTAATAATTAATGGAATACAATTTAAACCATGTTAGTCTCGAAAAGACCTAGTTTGCTTCGAGCCCCCCCCCCCTCTCTCTCTCTCTTCCTCTATGGGGAGAACGCGACATCCAAATTCTAATCAAAGTTCCACTCCCTTTATGAATATGCCTACTCCCAGGGCATGAAAAGAAGATTAATGTGAAATTGTATTATCGAGAAACTCGTCACCGTTGATATGCGGATGTATGTGCTGGGGTTATTTTAAACTTTGTTTATTGGCTAATTTCTGTACAACTATTGTTTATAATCACGTAATCAGACCCGTACGGATATGGTAACACTTTATGTCATCAAACCCATCCTGAATGTTTTCCTGTAAAACTACGTAAAACAATTCCTTTAACAGGCGGGGGAGTAGATTATGAAATGGGTTACTGTCCGGTTAGTGTCAAAACAAAGGTCGCGAGAAAGGCTGCTAAAGGTTGTCTGGGAGCCGGTGCAGAGTCCTGGTGGAGGCCAAGTCCCACATACTCCTCGCAACGTTTCGTTTGATTTGATCTAGTCAACCAGAGAGGGATTTCTCGGGCTATTGCTCAAGGAATATGACAGCAACGGTACATTTATGTTTTACTACAGATGCTTAATAATGGGGGGAGGTACAGTGGGGTGATGGGGGGGGGGCATGGGAGCACAGTGGGGTGACGGGTACATTTATGTTTTACTACAAATGCTTATTAATGCGGGGAGTACAGTGGGGGAGATAGGAGCATGGGAGCACAGTGGGTGATGGGGGCTTTTGCTTTCTTCCTAAAATTGAAATGAAACGGAGTTTAACGTCCTACTCCTAAACTGGGCTAATGAAGATGGGTATACGCCATACAGTGTGAGGGAAATCTTGCCCCGACAGCAGTGCTACGACCTACTCTTATATCAAATTCCAATGTGTACACGGGACCTTGGTTTTTTGCACCATCCGAATGACTACACAGTTGTCCTTGTCAGGTCCTCTGTCCGGCACTTCTGACAATGGGAAACCATGTTGGGTAATCCTGATGAACTTTCTCGGCCAATGTGGAGATCGAACATGCAAGCCAGCGTCTTACTGACTTAGCCACCGTGACCCCCAGTTTAAATGAGATAACAGCATATAAAGATATACATGGAATATTTTATTTATATAAAATGATAATTAACAATATGACACAATGACGTCAGGGCGGATGACGACTGGTTGATTTTGTCTAGCCAGTATATATGTACAGTATATGAACTGGTTGATATTGTCTACTATATATTTTATGCAGCAAAGTACATGTAGGTTACATCTATTTCTTAAAGCCACCACAAAGTCAAAAATAATGGACGGACATTCATTAAAATGTGGTTTGTATATAGGGTAAACAGCCCTTTAAGTAGTTGAATAGATCAAAACCTATTTTTATTTTCTCGTTTTGCCCCTAACGCCACCGTGGATGACGAATGCAACGGATAAACGTGCAACGGTCAGTCAGGGGTGACGACAGCCACAGCTTTCTCATCTCATAAATAAATATAAAACATATATTTACATTAAAACCTAACAATAATTTATTTTATTTCTCGTCCTATCTTTGATTAATGATGCTTAATTCTTCCTCTTCCCGTTTATCTGAGAGAGCTGCAACCAGAGTTGCCAGGAATTTATTAAATGCGTCACGAACAGCTTCCCCATCTTCGTCTAAATTTGTCTGTACTGTCGCTATCCTGCTAAAACTACTCGCTGTAAAAATAAAATATTTATATTAAAGCCACATATTAACGTCGCAGATCTTTATTTGAAAGATTTTGGTTCCCTTGCAAACTACAATAGTAAGAAAGTCGAACCTTTAAAACAAGGAACATTAGTTAAATAAGCAATTGCTAGCCAGATACGTCCATATTTTGCAAGAGATGGACACAGAACAAGCTAAAAAAAAAAGCATATAGAATAAACGGTCAAAATCCAGGATGTTACGGTCCGACATGCGTCATTATCAAAAGGAACCAATAACTTTGGGATATAAACAATATACATTTTAATTTTCATAAAATCGGATGACAATTGTGACCTCTAGAGTGTCCACAAGCAAATGACAGATGGACGGTGTATTTTTAAACATTTTATAGAAAAAGGTCAGTAAAAAAGCAAAGTGCTAAAGAGATAAATTTTGGGATTGAAAGCCCAGAAGAAAAACAACTATATGAATGGACTTCAGAAAAAGGAAGAATAGAGATCTTTCTAGGCGTTTAAGAGAAAATGGAAGAATAGCGTGAGTTCTATGGGAATAAGAGAAAATGAAAGGATGTGGTTTGAAAAAAAAAAAGGATATGGTTTTTTGCACTGGATTACTGGAAAAGCAAAGAATAGGGCGTGTTCGACGGGATTACGAGGTAAGCAAAGATTAGGGTTTCTTTTACTGGATTAAGGGAAAAGAAAAGAATATGATTTGTTCTGAGGGGTTAAGGGATAAACGAAGAATAGGGTGTTGGCTACAGGGTTACGAGAAAAGCAAAGAATAGGGTTTGTTTTGTGGGATTGAGTGAAAAATTCAAAAGTTTTGTATATTTTATTTAAGTTCATGAGGTGATCAAATATTTTATAGAAAAATGTACAGGAATACTACATGAACCAGGAACCAAGCATCATGCCATCCCAGCCATCTTGAAATAGTAGCATAATATCAAAACTTGAGACCCATTATTCGACGCACAATTATCCAAAGTACAAAATTGCCAAGTTTCATGTTGCCAGTTGGCAAACTGGCAGAGTCATTGGCTTTTTCTTTGAATAGTGTTGCCTGAATCAAGAACAACTAAAAAAAAGGGAAAGACAATTGCATTTTTTCTTTGATGATGCACAGTTTTATGTGGATTGCTCTCCAATTGGTGGAGTATTACGCTATTTGTTTGAAGAGCATCGCCTCAACCAATGATTAATGATATCAAGTGTATGCAATTAGTTCCTGGTTCAAGAATGTGAAATGGATGTGAATTAAACAGACAACAACATCCAATAATCACCTGCTTCCTCGTCAGCTGATATTATATAAATACAATTATCATCAAATATATCACAATATTATTTATTTCTTATCAAATTATTACATTACCTTATCGTTAACATCCAACAAAAAATATAATAACAATACCTTGCACAAACAGGAATTGAATTGTTTTATTTCTTTAAAAAGAAGTTGCTTGTTAAAAACTGAAAACATTTGTACCTGTTTAAAACGCGACCATTTTGTTAATTGCTGAGATCTAATTGACCATGTGCAGTTTAATGGTGTCTGGAAACAAATTTTCAAGTGACAAATGTTTTTTGTTATTTTCAAAAACTTTATTACCCTGTTTGTGCTAAGCAGCAGAATGTGTTAATAAAATATCTGGATAGTCTGAAAGCATCCCAAATTAATCTTTCTTAGACTGCCTAAAACCACCAGAGCACTGTGAACAAATATGTGTATTGTATTGGGCCCCGCAGCTATCCACGTCACTTGGGGCAATCGTGTCTGTTAACGCCCCGAAACTACTGTTTCGTAGACAAAGTTATGTATAGTGCTGGGTATTGCGACTGCAGTCCCGATAAGATACCTATTCCCATTCATCGTGCCACATTAATATTCGGATCGCAATTCCTAACTAGGTCAATTATTTACCAAGAAATCAACATGATTTATCGGAATCCATTTTAACACTGACACATATAGATTGCCTAAAACTTACGTAATTCTGATTGAAGAGCTCCACTAGATCGAGGTTTAACATGAGAAAATACAATACACTGATTTTCTTTCAATGCTCCTTGTTCCACGTAATAATTATATCTAAAACAACATGAAACAACGTGCAAACAATAAACACAACATTTAGTTAAATAAAATAAAGTGACACAGACAATTTGTGCTCTTGGGGAAAGTCCATATGAATTTTAAAAACAAGGAGGGTCTAGAAGGGTAAATAACATGACATGTTACATCCATTTGGCTCACCCAAATTTTTATGTTTTTGCCACTATTAGTGTTTAACCTCAGCTTCCGGTTTCCAAACTATGTCTAGTTTCGATCTCTAGCTGGCTGGTCACATAAGGCTGGCGGCTGTGGTTTCGAGCCCTGGTGTGAGCGTATGTGGCATGGAGACAGGGGCGCTTTCTCAACCTCGTTTGTTTCCTCCACTGCTAAAGACCCCTACGCGCAAGCGAATTATTGAAATAGAATTAAACCATATGTTAGTCTCGAAATGACCTAGTTGTGTCGAGTGGACGTTAAACCCCATTTCTCTCTCTCTCTCCCAAACTATGTCATATCAATAATTAGCTTACGCCTAGGGATCTTTAGTAGTGGCAGGAAACCGGAGGACCCAGGGAAAACCTAGGTGACCCTACTCCTTGTCACGTACAACCGGGGAATCGACTCAAGGACAGACCTTATGATACAATGTGCATGTGCTAACCATTTTCCCCCTCCTCCTTTCTTTATAATCATTGTCTGGGTCACTTTAAAACATGCAACAAAATAATTAAGCAAAAAAACAGCAAAATAATATTAATTTGGTGAAATGAAAAACAATAATTGTTTCAAAGGAGGGTCTTACACATTGTCTGGGTCACTTTAAAACATGCAACAAAATAATTAAGCAAAAAAACAGCAAAATAATATTAATTTGGTGAAATGAAAAACAATAATTGTTTCAAAGGAGGGTCTTACACAGGAAAATATATAGTCAATCGGATGCCATGAAAAAAAGCGAGTTCCAGTGTACACATTGGCATGTACAGAAAAAAACCTTGATAATCAGAATTCAAAATTTTACTATGCCCTATGAATGATTTTTTTTTTATCCATTCTAATAAGTCCTCAAAATAATTACTTAAGAGACAAACAGTGTTTAATGTTGACTTGACACAAACTAGATCACAGAATTCTTGAAAATTTGTAAAAAGCCAGTCGGAGAATAGAGATACTCAGTTAATAAGCTGTAACCAATGGATACAAGAAATTATATGTTGGGTGGCCAAATGGTGAAGGGAGCCACCGGGGGTAAGACATTGGCTCGCTAGTCTGGAGGGTGTGTGTTCGACCCCTGCATTGGCCGAGAAAGTTCACTGGTTTCCCCTTGTCTGTGGTGCAGGGCAGAGAGGCCCCCGAGGATAGCTGTCTAGTCCCTCAGATGGGTCTGAAAACCGAGGTCCTGTGTATGTATATATTGGCGTGCATGTAAAAGATCCCTTGGCAGTTGGAATTCGATGTAACTAACAGTAGGCTATAGTGTCGATGCCTGGAAATTTCCCTCATTGAACACCGTCTTCATTAGCCCAGTTGGAGCAGAAAAGTAGGACGTTAAAAAAAACCCTTTTCGTTTCTGTCGTTGAGTCAAGTGGCGTGGTTTTGATCCCTGGGTTGTTTCGTTTCCTCCCACTGCTATTGAATTACTGGTATAAAATTGAACCATAGGTTAGTCCAAAAGTGACCTACTTTGTGTTGAGTGGAATGTGAACCCTATTACTATCTCTCTATATGTCAGACAGGAACATACATAACATTGTAATTTGTGATAACAAAACATCATTCGGAATTCACATCCCCCCGGCCCCCTCCCTCCAAAAAAAACCCAAAACATTAAAATTCAAATAGTTATAAAAAAAGGTGCCACAAACAACTCACAAATGAAATCATGCTACAGTGACTGGGTGGTTAAACAACACGTAATAGACACATTCATCATGCCGTGTAATACTTACGAGTACGTTTTTTAATTCGTTCGGCTGTTGTAGGTTTTGTATTAGAGAAACAGATACACTGTTCCTGTCTTATACCCGATGATGAGAAATAATTTAACCTATAAGGGGAGACAACTACATTATTTGAAAAATTGCTTTCACAAACGAAATCCTAAAAACTTAACCCATTCAATGTAGTTTCCCTTTGTCAGTGGTGCAGAGTTTAGTGCCTGGCAAGTCCCACTGTAAGACAAAGCATGTCTTTATTAGCCCACTCATTTATTTCATTAATTTGCTATCAGCAATTTGACAATATCTGGAGAATTTACAATCGCTAGCATTTATTGGATCTGAATACATTTTAGTAATGATGATTGAGGCTAGCCCTAAAATTAAATCCCTAATATCTCGGTTCACAGTGAAATTTTCGGCACATTCTCTTCACGTTATCTATTCTTTAACTATTATAACTGTCAGCTCTTTATTTAAACTCCCTGTAATGCCCCTTTTAAGGGGGAAACCCAACTGAGTAACACCCTATTTTCTTTCAATAAAAAAAGATTTGAAGATTGAACTTACAAATATTCTAATTCTTTATCATGATTGGACTGATCTGGATTGTATACAAATATTATACCATTAACATCTCTAGCTATAGCTGGCCAACATGTCTCAAACCTGTAAACAACAATCATAGACTTCAAATAACCACGGCAACACATATTTAATTAACAAATAACCATGGCAACAGATATTTATTAACAAATAACCATGGCAACTGATATACATTATGTAAGAGTTAAATCTGCCGATTCCAAGTCATTCTTTAGGCGTGAAATGGTATCTAAATTATTAATTGGACATAATAAGAAATTCATCCAGACCAAAATCCTGCAGTTTTTACTAGATTGGGATCCGATGTGCTGCTCAAGTTGCATTCATGATTTTATCATTAAATGGATAATCAAAACTAAGTTTTTTATCCTACGATCGGGCTAGGGCCTAGGCCGAAAATTGAATCGCTTAAATTTCAGTGCAGAGTGGATCAATTTAACTAAAATTTTCAGCAAATTCCCTTTTTAATTATCAACTTTTGAACTATGATAGCTAGAGCGGTCAGCTCTTTATCTAAATCTAACATAATGTATATTTGAGTACTTGTCTATAATAGTTTGTATTCTTACTTTCTATCACCGCTAACATCCCACAATTCAACTTCAACACCTGTCCGTGACTTCACCTCAGAAGACGGAACTTCGAATTCTAAAATTCTACATATAAAAAAATAAAACATAAATAAATTAATGAAGCCTTGAAATAATAGAGAGATGGTATACGGTGGTATGTGGTTGTTTTGGGTAAATCATATCTTGCCCTCAAATCAAAACTGGTGAACAATCGCAAGACACTAATTAAAGGCTATGTAATTAATCGGTCAAAATGACGGCTCTATGAAAAATGAGAGAGAGAGAGAGAAATGGGGTTTAACGTTCACTCAACACAACCAGGTCATTTCAGGACTAACATACGGTTTCAATTTTATTTCAATAATTCGCTTGCGTGTAGGAGTCTTTAGCAGTGCGAGAAAACCGGAGTGCCTGGAGGAAACCCATGAGGTTGAGAAGGCGCCCCTATCTCCATACGCTCACACCAGGGATCGAAACCACAGCCGCAAGCCAGAGGTGGCTGGCCAGCTAGAGGTCGAAGCGCGGCACTCTAGATCACTAGACCATCCCAAACCCCCGAAAAAAAAGATGTCAAGTATTACAATCCCTCATAAAAATAAATATACCTGACTCCCTGCGTTGGTTGATAATCACCACCAGCAGAATCTGTAGAATCACTTAAAAAATTACTTAACACCGTCTTACCACTCTGTAATATTAAATATCAAACATCATTTAAACACTGTCTAAAAATAGACCAAATAGACCAACGCACAAATTCAAGAAAACCAGCAGCGGCACTAAGACCATAAGACAGAGATGGAAATTGGGTTTATCATCGAGGCACTTGATACAAACTAGGTCATTTTGGGCCTTACATATAGTTTAATTTTATTTCAATAAAGCAGTGGAAAGAGAGAGAGAAATGGGGTTTAACGTCCACTCAACACAAACTAGGTCATATCGGGACTACCATATGGTTTCATTTTATTTCAATAATTCGTTTGCGCATAGGGTCTTTAGCAGTGGGAGGAAACTGGAGTACGCGAAGTAAACCCATGAGATTGGACAGTCGACCCTACTCCTTGCCACATACAACCGGGGATTTGAAACCACGCCAGTTGACTCAATGGCAGGCCATCCAACCTGCACCCCCCTCCCGTTAACAGAGGACCCAAAGAAAACCCCTGAGATTGGAAGATGATAAGAGGGTTAGCATGTGCATCATAAGGTCTGTCATTGAGTCAACTGGCTGGCATGGTTTCGATTCTCCGTTTGTACATGATAAAAAGTAGGGTCGCCTGTTTTTACGTGCACATGAATTATTGAAATATAATTGAACCATGTGTTAAGTCAAGAAACTGGTTTTGTGTTGAGTGGACGTTAAACCCCAATTCCCTGTATCTCATATTGCAGACCAGAGCCCACACTCACCCTGAACGTTCAGGGACTGTCCCATTCAATCAATGTCGAAAATAATTGGAGCCCCAGTCAATTTTACTGGGCAACTTTTCATTGCTAAACGATGGGGTGTCAATCCATGTGGACGCATGTACAAGGTAAATGAACATCTTAGTGAGAAAATAAGACCTTGCTTACTTCGCTAGAGTCAGTATGAGCGACACAACACGCTGTTAAAAATACGTCCCCTCCTATCAAGTTACATTTTCGTGTCAACGTCCACATTCAGGAATGTCGGTCATACAAGACGAATCGAAATGTATAGGCTTTACATTGTACAGGCTTTCACACGGATTGACACCCCGTCGTCTAGCAGTGAAAAGTTGGCCAGTAAAATTGACTGTTCTCCAATTTTTTTCGACATTGATCAATGGGACAGTCCCTGAACGTTCAGGGTGAGTGTAATGAGACCGACGTTCAGAGCTGAACTACAAAATAATAAGCTATTGCCAGCTGAATGTTGGAACCGAGCAGGCAGCAGATCAGATTATATCAGTTATCAGTAAGCTGAGTAACACAGAACCCTTCCGCAGTATATCTGGTACGGTGGTACCGGTAGCTTAAAGTAGGCCTAATTTCAGAATGCGGGTGAACTGCAGTTCACTGTTCAGACTATATTTACGAATAATAATAGGCCTTTTAAAGGGAATTTAGTCGTATCAACACTTTTACAAACAAAATACCAACCTGACACGGTCCTAACATTAAAATCTTTGCTTTCAGCATTGTGGACTCGTAACTTTTGTACAGACAACAAAATTATTTTGGTTTGTTGTGGAATCTTAGAAGAGCGCCCTCATCTTATACGCGAAGATAACTCTCACGCATGTGATAGGGATGCAGACCACTAAATTTTCCTACCCAAACTCACGTATTATTACTTTTTTCGCTTTGTCTAGAAAGACTTTAACAGTCACCGGGCATCTATTACATTTAAATCGATCTTAAGTATTCTAGATATGTGGCCTGTGTAACATGTTAAAATCAGAAAAATGGGAGAGAGAGAGAGAGAATGAGAATGAGAGAGAGAGAGAGAGAGCGAGAGAGAGAGAGAGAGAGAGAGGGGGGAGATTTGTGGTCTGTCTCTACCTGGTTAACCCCATACTGACCTGCAGTGAATATTTGCTAGGCCGCTATTAGAAGATTTTCGTAATTCTCTGTGAAATAGACTGGGTCAACCCCTATACCAGCATCTGCAGAGACGAACGCCACTTTATCTTTAATAAAGAAAATAAATGAAAACGAATATTTGTTTTGAAATAGGTTAAATGAGTGAGCTGAACGAAAAGTCACCGTGTAGAATCCTTAACCCGTATTACAGGAAGATGTGTCAAATTGCCGGCCATTTTAAGTAATTTCTGAAATGAAATGGAGATTAAAGTCCTACTGTTCTGCTCCACCCTATATTTATTTCTAGTAATAAGTAAAAATTAAAGTTGTAATACCATAGCCACCCTATACTTCCGACCATATTTGGTAATAAAATGTTGTCGATTATGTGAGAATAATAGGTAATTAAGGTGCCAAATCTTTTTCGACTTTTAATTTTTAAAAACAAACAAAACAAAAACAAAAGCAACACAACAACATTGACGTCATATAATTTGTTATGGATAATATGAAGATAATATTAGGTAATTACATTTTATGGAATATATGTGGATAATTGATATGTCAAATCTTTAAACACATCTATTTACAAAACAAGACCATCACTAACTCTTGATGGTAAACTAAATTAGAACGGTTCGCCATTTAAAAATATAACAGTGTACTAGTTACTGCTATACACACCAGAATGAAGAAATTTGGCTGAAATTTTGAGTGTTTTCCTTTTTTATCATCTATTTTTGAATAATTATAGAAAGAATTCCCAGCTGCTCTTTATTAAACTCTTAACTAATGTATCTTTAAATAAAATAAAGAAAAACAAACATTGTGAGTTTATTGTCCTACCGTTTGACACTTTTCATTAACTAGATGATTGCAGTCGCCTATAACGATAATTCATTCTCCGGAATTAATAAAATGAAATAGGGTTTAACGCCCCACTTTTATTTGTTGACCAGGTTAATAAAAACTGGGTGGGAAATGAAATAAAGTGGAGGTTTAACGTCCTACTGTTCTGCTCCGTTTGGCATAATGAAGACAGGCATACGCCATACAGTGTTCTATGAGGGAATTTTTGCCCGGGCAGCAGCGCCACGATTTACTCTTATATCGACTTCCAGCTGCCAAGAAATCTTTTACGTGAACGCCAATTTGTACACGGGACCTCGGTTTTTCGTTCCATCCGAACGACTAGACAGCTGTCCGCCCTGCATCACTGACAAGGAGGGAACACGCCGGAAAATCTGAATGAAATTTCGCAGTCAATGCAGGGATCTTACACATGACCCCCAGGCTAGCGAGCCAGGATCTTACTCACTTAGACACGGTGACACCCCCCCCCCCACACACACACCGTTATCAAGCACCTGGGACCATTGTAATAACGTACCGATTATAGCAATGTCTGTTTAATTTATCCGTTCTAATAATAGATAATTAATGTGTCAAATCTTTATATGACCTTTCATTATTATTTAATTTTATTTAAAACCGGGCTACACATATTAACATTATCAAGCGGATGGTGTAACTTTTATTCTATTTTTTATATTCCACAGATAAACAAGTTAATCGTAATTGTCGAATGGTTAGAATTGTCCTTGTATGGGCATAACCGATTACTGACAGATATAAATGTCGATTATATCAGTGATAGTAAATGTAATTAAAATGTCAAACATTTTCATGTAACGCTTTAAAATCATTACAAAACCCAAACGATCCGCACAATTTCATTATCGAGTCATTCTCTCTCAACTAAATCACGGGTCTTATTTTGTGACGTAATATGAAGACTTGTTTGTTGCTGTTACTTGTGATCGCAGGTATACTAGACATTTATCTTATTGTTGGTTGAATTAATTAGACAATATCTTATTATAGGTTGAATTAATTAGATATATTTATCTTTTTATTGGTTGAATTATTTAGACATTATCTTATTGTTGGTTGAATTAATTAGATATTTATCTTATAGTTAGTATCATTATAGCCCCAATAACACTCTTCTTGTAATTGAATAATATGTCCCAATCTTTATTCTGGTCAACAAATTGTATTATTTTACAATATTCAAATTAATTGATGATACAAATTTCATCTTAACACACCTATTTTAAAAAAATGGAAAAATTCAACCAAATGATTTGAAAAGTCTAACGTAAACCTTTTCAAATATGACTTGGATTTTAAAATATTTTCGAACCCTCTGGACAAGTAAAATAGGTTGTAATGGATAATTTACACAACAGGTAGGACACTTAAACATCTAGTACTTAGAATAAGGGTATTATTTATTTTCTGGAGCTTCCAAGCCAGCAAGAATGTTATTGTCCCTTTAACTAGATGTTTATGTGACTACTGATTGAATTAATTCATTCAATAATTAATTAGATATTTATTTGATTAGTATTGGTGGGCGCAGGATATTTGGGGGCTGTGATAGAGGTGGCAATGTTGATTTGTACAACATCTGGGTCCTAAATAAATATAACATTCAGTTATAACCTAACACAACCAGACTATATACTGTAGTGTTGTATGTAATTTAA
This sequence comes from Patella ulyssiponensis, assembly GCA_963678685.1. Lineage (NCBI taxonomy): Eukaryota > Metazoa > Mollusca > Gastropoda > Patellidae > Patella > Patella ulyssiponensis. The sequence continues at coordinate 5,479,061 of OY783231.1, forward strand.
AGGGCCAATCTCGATAGTATTTAGGAGAATAAACATGCTTAATTTTGTGTTAAAACGCCTAAACATCATGTACATAAGGACCGAGCAATTAGCTCAACATATGTTACACGTTTTCCAACAACTTAGACCCGTTAGACTTCATCTGGAAATGGAAACTGGTGTCCCTAGCTGTATTATACAGTGTCTGAATAAAATCAGACTTTTGTTTTATAAAAATAATGTCAAGGTGAAATTTACCTTTCTTTATCAAGTACAGCACCTGGGTCATTCATTGTATAGACCTTTAAAGGAACGCAGGCGCGGATCCAGGATTTTTTGCAGGGGGGGGGGGGTCTAGGTTTGATAATTGCTTAACTAATTGCACTCAACCGATTAACGGGGGGTTTGGGGGCCCTCCCCCAGAAAAATTTGGTAAAGTAGATTCAATTTGGTGCATTCTGACTAGGTGAAATTTACCTTTCTTTATCAAGTACAGCACCTGGGTCATTCATTGTATAGACCTTCAAAGGAACGCAGGCGCGGATCCAGGATTTTTTGCAGGGGGGGGGGGTCTAGGTTTGATAATTGCTTAACTAATTGCACTCAACCTATTAACGGGGGGTTTGGTAAAGTAGATTCAATTTGGTGCATTCTGACGTATTTCCGGAAGGTAAATTCCCAAATTACAGGTCTAAAAATCGCCAATAAAATTTTCAAGCCTGAGCAGGGGGGGGGGGACCCCCTGGACAACCCCCCTGGATCCGCGCCTGGAACGGGAGTCTATTATCAGGTCATCCAACGAAAAAATTTACCCGATATCCTAAAAGGGTTACATGTCCGGATTAGCATGGGTTCTACAGTCATGGTCAGGGCAGATAATTTGAAATCGTGAAAATCCTGTTTGTGCATTAACCCATGGTATAGTGGAGAAGAACGGAATGAGAACACTTTAGGGAAAGGCCTATCGAGAATAGGGGGAGGGCCCCGGTGAATGTTGATAATCTTTTTTTAACCCCCAATACCACCTTTTGTTTTGAGAATTGTTTGGTTGTAGGCTATATACATATGAAAGATTTTATTGGACGTATATTTTCAGGGTGTTGTGCTGTCCCTCGTGACGCCCCGGAGCCTTGTTTATTTGCGTGCGTGACGGTGTATTCTCCAGTATGTGGAGATGACGGCGTCACCTATGGCAACACGTGCAGTATGGAGTGGCAGGCATGCACGTATGTCAAATTCAACTTTTATACATATTTCTAGCCGAGGTGGTCCCTTTGTGGCATATCATGTAGCATACTATTACAAATGATAATATGAATGTATATAAACTGGTTTACATTCAATGGTTTCCGTTTTTACACTAATTTCAAATCAGTTATGTTCTGCGAAATAAGCCATCAGTCTCAATCGAGTAACAATTTCTAGCGTCTGGTTATTCCAGTCTACATGCGCCGTTTGATTTGGTGCGATGTGTCTAGCCTCGTCTCTCGAGTCTCTTGTTACAACAGGGCTGAAACGCACTATGGTGCACGCTTCGTGTAACAATGGAAACATGTTTATTTTGTCTTAAAAATTGGATATCAGAAGCCCATCCTTTTCCGCATCAATGTTGATTTAAATTGACAAATAATCCGTGTTTTCAATGTTGAAGAATTTGTATGATATTGAGTTAGAGACTTAGCTACTTTAAATTTAATATCGAAGGGTCAATTTTGATCACATCTCGCCTTCGAATATTCCTTTTTTGTACTTTCGAATGAAAGTGGCAAGTTTTCAGGATTTTTCTTAATTCTTGAATATTCCGTGTTCAATTTCAATTCTTAGTTCTTAATTCTTAGAGCACATTCCTTAATTCTTCATTAACATTTCGGTCTAATTCGCTAGTCTCGAAATGATTAATCACTTTTTAAAGATCATAGACACGTTGTTTTTTTTTTACATATTTTACAGGGAGGGAATAACAATAAAGGTTCAACACACTGGACCGTGTGACGACAGTTAGAATGTTTGATTGAATAAAACATAGAAATTATATATTTGTGTTCTATTTTCTTGGAAGGGTTGGATGGCCGAATGGTTAGCACGTGCGCATTGTATGATAAAGCCTGCCATTGAGTCAACTGGCGTGGTTTCGAATCATCGGTTCTACGTTATAAGGAGTACGATCGCCTGTCCAACCACGTGGGTTTTCTCTGGATTAAGTCCACTTGCTAAAGACCCCGCAATTAGCTATCCAAGTCAGCAAGCGGAACTCTGGTGGCCCTTTGTTCAAAACATTTCCAGGCACCATATTCACTAGACCCTTCGAGTCTTTAGTTCAACCCATCATTCTCCATTGGGTGGGAATTTGGCGCATTGCTGAGCACCATAAATTGAACAGTGTCTAAATCGAGCATGTAAAGTCTTCCTGTGTTTAAAACGAAACAGCCCAAAATTTAGCAGCTAGAGGGGATATGCCTAACGAAACAGAGAACAAAAGTACTGAGATAAATTTTTCGTGTGAAAAGTCTACCTAGTAGCAGAGTACCTGTTATTGTAAGTAATTGGTCACCCAAACGAGATAAATCGTTGGAAAAGAAAGTACACGCCCTGGTAAACAATCTTAAAATTAGTCATATATGTAATGTCGAAACTATAAATAAGTCTCATTTAAAAGTTTTAAGCGTCATTTATTCCAAAATGATGAGAGTAAATGGTTCCAAGAGTTATGGAATGACAACAAAAACCCTAATGGCAACAAATTAAGAACCTATCTTTTGGTTAAAAATGATTTCAAACTCGAACACTATGATCAAAAAACTAAGATACAGCCATCCTCCAACCACATTGATTTGTCGATTATGCCCCTTCTGCTCAGAAATTGAGACGGAATCCCATTTTTTAAAAGAATGCAAAATGTACTCCGACCTTCGTTATGACCCTTTTAGAGTAATGTATAAGATAGACGTAAATTTATGTGAAAGAGAAAGTTATCAGTATTCTTTCTAGTGATAACAACCAATATCGAAACCTGCTTAGTGAACCAGTGTCCTACCCATTGAGCAACGGCGGCTCCCCATACCATCAGAATTTGTAACATAAGCAGTGCGTATAGAGTCTTACAAACATATCCCTCGACTGTCTATTGCTGGTGTACCATAGGGCTCGGTTATCAGACCACTCCTCTTTCTTATATATGATATTGTTAAACACCTTAACATGTTAGATGCTTTGCAGATTATCCTAGCTGGTACGTAGGTTCCACGACCCAACTGCAAGCGCGATTGTCCAAATAAAAGTCCCAGATAAGATCAATGTCTAGTCAAAGACTTAGTTTGTCTCTTTCAACCCGGTGAAAACTGAAAAAGGTATACTAAATAGGATTCCACATTTCCGACACTTTCACTAGACGACACCCATCACAATGAAGAAAACCACTGAAAAAAAGCAAAAATAACGTGAAATGGGGTTTAACGTCCTACTGTTCTACTCCTAAACTGGACTAATGAAGACGGGCATACGCCATACAGTGTGTCATGAGAGAAATTTTGCCCGGGCCGTGGCGCTACGACCTACTCTTCTATCGAATTCCAACTGCCAAGGGATCTGTTACATGCATGACAATGTGTACACGGGACCCCGGTTTTTCGTGCCATCTGAACGACTAGACAGTTGTCCTTGTCAGGCCCTCCGTCCTGCATCACTCACAAGGGGGGACCACGCCGGAAAATGTGGATGAACTTTCTCGGCCGATGCAGGGATCGAACATCCGACCCCGAACACAAGCCGAACCTAGAACATTCCACGTGTGTAATACATATACAAAACCAAGGCAGTTTTTTTTTTAAAAAATATACGATAATCAGGTAACATAAACACCTTATCTTTATGCCGATGTTATCTGGATTACATGTTGGTACCACGTGTTCAGTGTAATGCAGTAGGGCAATTATCTTGATAATACAGCAGTTTGTTGATAGAACTGAGACAACATGAAGCTTCTTATTTTAACCGTCGTTCTTCTGTTTATAGCAGGTAAGTAAACTACTTTATTATATGGAATATTCTCCGTGGGTTTACGCTCGAAAGCTAAGGTGTGTCCAGGTGGTCACATTGGTGGACGTGGTCCTGCTTCGATTGGCAACGATCGTCACTTTTCGTTATGTTCCGGTAATTTCCGTAGTTTATGGACTCGAATAATGTGAAGTCTGACAATGTTCTAGAATATTATTCATTGTCAATTGGAATTCTATGACGACCAGGTGGAAGGCTGTTATACCCGTAACCTAAACAATACTGGAAGACCATCGTTTGCCAGAGCATGGCGATCTACTCGAAAGCAGCTGTTTGTCCTCACACCCCAGCATTTTCTAAAAGATAAACGAGATAAAACAAGCACAAGCTTCCTTATCGGACCACAAACCGACAATGACGTTATCGCAGCCATCTTGGAATTGTGACGTCAATCGATGGGCAATTGTCTAAGGAACAAGCATTCAAATTTGCCAACTAGTTATTCGGTACATGAAAGAGGGTTAGACGCAGCCCCAAGCTCGATGTTCGTGGGAATCATTATGATATATCATACACGTTAGAGCAAACTGGAATATTTGTTAGACCAATATGTTATTTAGGAAGTCTAGTTTTGATATAGATATTTATCATATAGTCTGGAATATTGTACCATTAATGATGTTAGCTTTTGTTGATTTGTTCACCAGGTAGTCTAGGCGCACCTGCAGAAGTGGACCCTTGTCTTCGGGCTTGTCCAATGATCTGGAGCCCTCTCTGTGGTGATAATGGTGTAACATATGCTAACCAATGTACCATGGAATCATTACTCTGCATGTACGTTTTTCATGTCCTATTGTGTTTTAAAAGCTCTCGAGATGTTTCGGATTGGTTTCCCCTTGTCAGTGACTCAGTGGGTAAGACACTGGCTTACCAACCCGGGGTCCTAGGTTTCAATCCCTGTGAAGGAAGACAGAGAGACAGTAAATGTGGTTTAACTTCCACTCACCACTATCTAGGTCATTTTAAGACTAACTCATGGTTCAATTATTTTTCAATATTTCGCTTGTGCGTAGAGGTCTCTCAGTGGATAAAGCCGGGGGGACCTAAGAAAACCCATGGGGTTGGACAGGCGACCCCACTCCTGGTTACGTACAACCGGTGGGTTGGGGGGGGGGGGTCAAAGCTACGACAGTTGAGAGATCTTATGATGTAACGCGCACGCGCTAACAATTCGGCCATCCAACCTCTTGGTATAGGAAGAAGAAAGTACCGTGCGGAGGGGCAAGCTTACTTGTATGTGACACGGAGAATTGGTCGCATGTTCTACATCGTGCAATTTCCCAGGATACCTACTTTCTTCCCACGGCTAATGACCCCCACTCATATTTTGTGCGGTGTGCCATTTTTATTAGCCCAAACTGTGAAGAAAAGTAAGGTGTTAAGTTATAATGATGATCACTTTTGCAAGTGTGATATCGGGTATCAGTTAAAATGACGAATGAAATTGGGATGCTATCGTAAATACCATATGATACAAACATAATGTTCGTCAACAATTGACCACCAACCTGCTTCATTGAGGAACAACTGGCCTGTAAAGCAATAAAAGCCCGCCCCCGACCTTTCGATTACCACATCCCACCAAGGACCTGGCTACCCGACTTTTCGATTTCCACGTCACACCGATGACTCACCTCCCCAACTTTTTCGATTACCACGTCCCACCGAGGACCAAGCTCCCCGACCTTTCGATTAACCCGTCACACCGATGACTCACCTTCCCGACTTTTCGATTACCACGTCCCACACTAGGCCGACATCTGGAAGATGTAATAATTGGGAATTGTGTTTGTATGGTAAACAGTGGTTTTGTTGACATGTTGACATGTAGCTTCATGTATTTCAGAGGGATCGAGTGGCTATGTGGGTAAGACACTGGCTCGCTAGCCTGGAGGCCGGGTGTTCGATCCCTGCACTGGCGGAGAGAAAGTTCAGCCAGATTTTCCGGCGTGGTTTCTCCTTGTCACTAATGCAGGACGGAGGGCCCCACAACTCCAGTTGTTCTGTCATTCGTATGGGACCAAAAACCGAGGTCCCGTGTACACATTGACGTTAAACCCCATTTCATTTCATTTTATGTATTTTAGGCAGAAACTGGAAGTAAATGTAGCACATGATGGACCATGTGCCTCCATGGCTACATCTGCACCATAGATAACAGATATTGACCACGATGGAGGATATTAAAATAACGAAATAAATCGTTAAATATCTTTAAGTTTGTTTATGTTAATCTCCAAACACTTGAAATAAACCAAAGTCACAGACCATCACCAGCTGGCCCTCGTTCTAAGTTCATTTGAACAAGACCTGTCTACAATGTGCATCTCCCAATGTAACTATGGGTGTTTTTTTCTTCGTGTCCTTTTCATCAACTTCGAAACTGTTTTTAGACTGTGATATCATTAATTTTGATGGTCAAAAAGTACCAAATTGTCCAAATTACAAGATGTAAGATGTGGAATACTATCGGAGAATGCTATACGAAGTCATGTGTGGGTTAGATCTGCAGATTTCGCCAAGGTCTCGACCTCTCCCCCAAAATTCTTAACTCTAAGCAACAAAACACCTTATCTTAATGCCGATGTTATCTGGATTACATGTTGGTACCACGTGTTCAGTATAATCAAGTAGGACAATTATCTTGATAAGAAAACAGTTTGTTGATAGAACTGAGACAACATGAAGCTTCTTATTTTAACCGTCGTTCTTCTGTTTATAGCAGGTAAAGTAAACTAGTTTATTATATGGAATATTCTCCATGGGTTTACACTCTAAAGCAAAGGTGTGTCCAGGTGGTCGGATTGGTGGAAACGGTCCTGCTTCGATTGGCAACGATCGACACTTTTCGTTATATTCCGGTAATTTCTGTAGTTTATGGATCCGAATAATGTCCGACAATGTTCTAGAATACTATTCATTGTCAGTTGGAATTATTAGACGACCAGGTGGAAGGTTGTTATACCCGTACCTTAAACAATACTGCTAGACCACGGTTTGCCAGAACATGGCGGTTTACCCGAAAGCAGCTGTTTGTCCTCACATCCCAGCATTTTCTAAAGGATTAACGAGATAAAACAAGCACAAGCTTCCTTATCGGACCACAAGCCGACAATGACGTTATCGCAGCCATCTTGGAATTATGACGTTAATCGATGGGCAATTGTCCAAAGAACAAGCACTCGAAGTTGCCAATCAGTTATCCGGTACAAGAAAGAGGGTTAGACACAGTCCCAAGATGTTCCTGGGAATCATTATTATATATCATACAAGTTAGAGCAAAACAATAGAGGAGAATAACAACGGCATCAGTGATCAACTGAGATATTTGTGTAGTGAACTGGATCGCCGGATAGAGCGGATTACTGTGGTAGGATGGGCCCGGCTCTATCCGTTTGTTCCGTGGAGGGTTCACTACTGTAGAGGTGTGGGAATAGCCAACCAAGCAGCTGGCTCAGAAAGACTAACACCAGATTAATCAGCAACTCTCTTTATTATTCTTCTAATACAAAAATAGCTCATTTCCAACCAACACTCGTCAGCACTAAACGCTCCTTGTCGGGCTCTATTAATCGCTCCTTATCGGGCTCTCTAAACGCTCCCTGTCGGGCTCTCGGAAACGCTCCTAGAAGAGCTCCTCTATCGTTCCCTATAAGTCGGGGTCAGACTCTAACGCTCCTTGTCGGGCTCTCTCTATCGCTCCTAGAAGGGCTCTCTCTATCGCTCCCTATAAGTCGGGGTCAGACTCTAACGCTCCTTGTCGGGCTCTCTAAAACGCTCCTCGTTGGGCTATCTCCATAGCTCCTAACCGGGCTCTTCCTATCGCTCCCTATACGTCGGGGTCAGACTCGAAATCGACCAGAGAAATGGTCTCTGTTTTACCTCTCCTACAGCTCGAACCAGACTCAGAATACTGTTACGGGGCAAGACGAGGTATAATATACCCTAAAATCACGTGACGAAACCACGTGGTACAAGACACACCTGTCAATCACAACCACGTGCAGCCAATAGATAGCGGGCTGATGACAGCGCGTGTACGGACGGAGTTACGAAAATAAATTAACAATATACATAAGAATTAAAATATAGGCGACATAATAACATAATTAGACTTCTTAAACAGATGTACAGTTAAGTTAAACAATTACTAATTACTAACTGTGAGGGAACGGTCTGCCTCGCACAGTTGATCAATGAAAAACAGCTTAGACCTGAGGACGTGGATCGGGCTATGAATATGCGTATCAGATCACCACATTTGTTTGACGAATATGTTATTTAGTTTTGGTAGAGATATTTATCATATAGTCTGGAATATTGTACCATTAATGCTGTTAGCTTTTGTTGATTTGATCACCAGGTAGTCTTGGCGCACCTGCAGAAGTGAACGATTGTCTTCAAGCTTGTGCTATGATCTGGAGTCCTATCTGTGGTGATAATGGTGTAACGTATGCTAACACATGTACCATGGAATCATTACTCTGCATGTACGTCTTTCATTTCCTATTGTGTTTTTACTGCTCCCGAGTTGTTTCAAGTTGGTTGAGTAAGGCGCTGGCTTACTAACCCGGAGGTCTAGGTTTCAATCCCGGTGAAGAAAGAGAGAGAGAGACAGAGAGAGGGGTAGGTGGTTTAACTTCCACTCGCCGAAAACTAGGTCATTTTCAGACTAACTCATGGTTCAATTGTATTCCAATATTTCGCGGTCTTGTAGCAGATGAAGCCGGAGAACCCAAAGAAAACCCACGAGACTGGATAGGCGGCCTACTTCTTGTCACGTACAACCGGGGGAATTAAAACTACGACAGCTGACAGATCTTATGATGCAACGCGCACCTGGTAACCATTCGGCCATCCAACCCCTTCGAGTACCACATCACACCGATGATTCACTTCCCGGACCTTTGAATTACCCCGTCCCACTGTAGGCCAATATCTGGCAAAACGAAATAAACTCGCTTTTGTGTTTGTTTGTTTTGTAAACCGTGGTTTTATTGACATGTTAACTTTATCGATTTCAGGCAGAAACTTGAAGTAAATGTAGCACATGATGGACCATGTGCCTCCATGGCTACATCTGCACCATAGATAACAGATATCGACCATGATGGAGGATATTAAAAAAACGAAATAAATCTTTAAATTAAATGAAATGAAATGGGGTTTAATGTCCTACTCTTTTGCACCTAACCTGGGCTAATGGAAGACGGTAAATCTTTAAATGTCTTTAAGTTTGTTTATGCTAATCTCTGAAATTAAAATATACATTATGGGAGATAAGATAGAGAGATGGTAGTTCTCACTATAATAGTTAAAAACTAGATAGTGTAAAGGTAATTTGCTGAAGATTTCAGTCAAATTGATCCACTATTAGCCGAGAAAAAAGCGTTTGAAATATTCACATAGCCTCGGTCATCATTACTCAAATCATTAATATAAACAGCATAGTCTCGATTATCCACTTGATTGATTTAATTATCAACGGCCATGAAGCGGCATATAGGATTTTAATCCGCCAACATCGAAGGCTAGCCTTGACATCAAGAGTTTATTATGGTCTGGACATGTTAATTAATGTCTAATTGATTATTTAGATAACATTTCAGGCCTAAAGAAAGACCTGTAATAAGCAGATTTTGCTCTTGCATAATTCTATTTTACCTTTGTATATACCTACCACATTGTATATATTTTTAAAAGACTAGAACACATCACGAACTAAATTTTCGTCATCCTAGGCCGGTGCGTATGGGTAGACTTAACCTCTCCCCCGAAGTTTAGACCTGACCCTTTAAAGAAAACTAAACTTGGATACAATTTACCTTTTACCCTTCTTAAAAGGGTTGGAATTAGGATTCGGGTTAGTATTCCCAAAAATACTTATTTATATAAAGCGGCCATTTTGTTTTTCGGAGATGCCCGAACCTCGCCAACCGGCCTACAATTAGCACCGCCCAATGTGCTATGAGTGTGTTTGTTCGTGTCCTTCTTATCAACTCTGAGACTGTTTTTAGACTGGTGATATCATTTGTAGGTTAAAAAGTATCAAATCGTCCAAATGGCACTTATATGGAACAATATCGGATAACGCCAGATCGGACACGATCTAGCACAAATGACGTCATATGTGGATTGGGAGTTAGGGCTGCAGATTTCGTCATGGTTTCGAGATGTAAACAGGCCTAGAGCTATCTCTAACCCTAGACCTAGCTATAAACCTGGCCCTAACCCTAACCCAGATATCGCGTAATCAAATCAAACGATTGATTACGCGGAAGTGATCGGTAGAAATTGGTTAAAGAATTGCATGTTTACCTTGCATTTTTCCCCCAAGAAACCTACCTTTGCCGGGGATATATCCACGAGGATAGGCAGACGATTTCACCACTTTTAAAAAAGCGACTCGTATAAATAACAGACTTTGAGATCAACATGTACATTCAACTAACCACCCCCTCCTCGACATACACCGGGGTTGACCGGTCGATATGAATACCCTATATCTTTCTTATGACTTAACAGAGCTAACACAGTTATATGGGAAAACAACCACTGTTTTTTTTATACACTGGCACGACGTATTCTCTTATCATTATCAAGTACAATAGCATTTAGTAAACTGGAAGGTCTATATATATATTTAAACATAAATCCATACTTAATTAATTGTTATTAATTATTAGAGGAGTTCGTGATTATAGTAAATCATACATTTCGTGATTATGGTGAATCATATAGACCCTCTAGCTTACTAAATGTCATTGTGCTTGATAACGGTAAGTGAATAGTTATCGAAACGTCGTGCTTTTGTATAAAAAAAAATCAGTGATTGCTTTCCCATATAATTGTGTTTGTTCTGTTAAGTCTCCAATCGCTCAGTGCGACTAAAGGATTTTATTGTGACTTGTTATGCACTCTATTTCTACACAATGACCCTTTATCTTGTGTTATTGTACAATGTTAATTACACAACTATCGACTCATCTCCACAAGAAGCAAAGCTCTCATTGAGATCTTCTCGAAGCTACAAGAAAAACATTCATCCCTAGTTTATTAAATAAAACGAACAATCTATTTTCCTTCAGTGAATAATATCTAGATCACATGAATTAAATCAATTGCTCTTTCATAAAACATAGATGTCTATCCTGTCCGTATATATATTACATAGTTTACCAGACAGGCAGGCAAAACCATTTCCTGTGGTACACAGTTCTCAATTGATTTTAATATGCGTTAAAATGGCGTCGTTGAGATGCTTTTATGGGGCGAATTGAAACTCTCACTTAAAGAATTCTAAATACACGTAGATGAAGGCATCTATCTACCACCTACTGACGCTATAATCTCAGGAAAAGTGGACTCTATAAGTCAATGAATATATCATATTATGTGCTCATAATTTTACTTTACAAATGAAATGGGGTTTAACGTCCTACTGCTCTGCTCCAAACTGGGCTAATGAAGACGGGCATACAACGTCCGATGTAGGACGTTAAACCCCATTTCCTTTTAATCATTACATCGATCGGCGAAGACATCACCACCACCTTCCCCTCCACCTGCTTCAACAACCACACATATACACCAAACAAACCAGTAAAGCCTCTTCAAAAGAGTTCTATCTCACAGATGAACGGTTTGGATGCCAGACATGGTGCATCAAAAAATCTAGGATATGGGTATCGAAGCTCCAAACAATTTTCGTTGCCGTTCCAGTTGTCCGGTTGATCCCACTTCCAGCCATCTGTCATGGACATGGGCGATCCATCATTCCATACCCACGTCCCTTCTTCATCCAGATCGCTACCTCCCATAAAATAACTTGTGGCTGAAATATACAAACGAAAAATGGGAATGACATAAAACAAAATCTCGTAAACGCTCTTGCGGCTAAAGTTAATATCCGATTGACTTTAAATTTCTACAGTGTTTAAGGTCATGAGACAAAAAAGCCTATTGATTTTCAACGATGTCGATAATTACTACCAGAGTGATGGCCCTTGATCATTTTGGAAAATCTCGTGGACGCTCTCGAGGAAAAGTCAATATTCGATTGACTTTAAATTTATACATTGTTTTGCACCGACTATATTTGAAATTTTACCCGGAAAGTGACAGTACGGCCTACACGTATGTCGAATGTGTACACCGGACGTCCAATTCGAACGACTATACGTCCTGCACTACTGTCAAGGGGGAACCACGCCGGAAATTCCCGATGAACTTTCTCGACCGAAACCGGGATCTAACGCGAATCTTCTAGGTTAGCGAGCGAACGTGCTACTCACTGAACCACCATGGCTCCGAAATATGGAAACACATGTATCACGTGCTACTTCCTTCTGCACCAACCACGATACTGACGACGACGGACATACGACATACTACTAACCGAATTCCAACTGTCGAACCATCGACCTTATAATAAGTGAAATGAAATAGGGTGTAACGTCCTACTTGCCTGATCCCAGGTTGTACGTGACAAGGTGAAGGGTCGTCCGTCCAACCCCCTTGGTTTTCTCCGGTTTCAACCCACTGCTAAAGACCCCTACGCACAAGCGAGTTATTGAAATAAAATTAAACTATATGTTAGTCCCGAAATGATCTAGTTTTTGTCGAGTGGGCGTTAAACATCATTTCTCTCTCCCCCCCCCCTCTCTCTCTTCCCCCTCTCCCTCTCTCCCCCCTTACTTGTCTGCACAAAGAAAGCCAATGAAGATGGGTATACGACATACAGCGTGCTGTGAGGTACTTGTGGCGTATACTCCCACTCTCCGTGTGTCAGGGTTTGTTTTACATGCTTGGCATTTGTATGTTGATTCGTGGTATGGACATTCCTTAGTCTACTGTCTTGACTGAGTTCGTTGACAATTAGGGGGCTGGATGGCCGAGTAGATAGCGTTGTATCATAGGGTCTGTCATTGAGTCAACTCGCGCGGTTTTGATTCCCTGGTTGTGCGTGACAAGGAGTAGGGTCGCCCGTCCAATTTCGTGGATTTATTCGGTGCCCTCTGGTTTCACGCCAACTGTTAAAGACCCCCTACGTGCAAGCAAATTATTTAAATAAAATTTAACCATGTCTTAGTCCTGAAATGACCTAGTTGCAGAAGAACCAGGCGTGTGGGATAGGCGAGTCATACGCAGGGTGGAAATGGGGGTGCTGAAGAAAATTAGTCACCCGCATCTCTTTAGGCGACTTGTAGACCCAAGGTCATCAAAACCCATAAATTTATTGATCCCGCTGGAAATCAATGTAGATACCGCAATCTCACTATTGGGACGACACAATGCAAATATCAACATTAAGCACATATTTGCATTGTCTTCTTTTCTTTGATATTTTATCTAAAAATCAAAACCAAGTTTTGATTGTCAAAACTAGCCTGAAACAGTTAATGACAACTTCCGAAAAACAGGTTTGACAATCAAACCTTGCCTTTGAGATTCATGAAAGCCTTTCATGGCACAAACCGCTACACGGAACGCATGAAGTCAATTAAATTGGAAAAAACAGAAATATATTTGTATACTACACGTGTCTGTACGTTTTAGATCGGTGGTAAGTTGAATGATATTGTGTTTAACGCCCTGCTGTTCTGCGCTGATTGGGATAATCAAGACCGACAGATCGATGATTTAAGAAAATGAATGGATATTGAAAATGTTATTTCCACTCAGACGCGAAAACAAACATATGTAGATTTATTTTGTCGTGTATTTATAGGACTTCTCATTAATATTTTGAAGTCGTTTGTTGAAACGAACCTCATTATTATATTTAAATTGTTGATCATGGTGGTGGTCCAGACGAGATTTGCGCCGACTGTTTGTTTAGACTTATTAACTCTATTGAAACCTTTACAACTACTGTAACCCAGACAAACAAACACCAAGAAGGACTATAATATATCATATAAGCCTATGTCGGAAGTTCCTTTGATCTTACCTATCCGCGGTGTAAGGCGCTGACTCACTAACCGAGAATTTTCGGGTTCGATTCCGGTGCTGGTCGAGCTAGTTCATAGGGATTTTCCTTTATGGTTTCTCCCATTTCGCTTGTGCAAGATGAACTCATTTGTAGTAACCTATTAGATTAAACCTTCGTAAAAGACAAAACCCGCCCTAAGGTCTCGATCTTTCTGAACATCGTATTTAGTTGTCCGGATTTACTTTGTTAAGCGTAACTTCCATCTTTTGTTTTCTACCACTTTTCTGCAAGTTCGCTGGTGATTTAACGAAATAAAATCATGTGATCATAAGTTGTTATTATTGCTTACACTAATTAAACCCATCAATTTTGTATTACTGTATCATAACTGAAAATAGACTTTAGAAACGTATTTCAGTAATAAATAATTGAATTCCATAGTATTGTGCGTTCGTTTCCGGTGTCAATCATGAAAAGTGGGCGTACTATATCGAGTGCCACGGGGCTCAAAGTGTAACACGTTGGCTTGCTAAGCTGGACGTTTCATTTCAGCTGAGAAAGTTCATCTGGATTTTCGGGCGTGATTCGGCGTTGTCAGTGGTGTAGGACGCAGGGCGTGGCAAGGGACAAAGTATAGGCGGATGTGATGACAAACCGAGGTGTTTGACAGTTGAAGTTTGGTATATGAATAGGTCGTAATGCCGCTGCCCGGACAATATTACCCCAATAGGCACAGCAAGTCCTGTGTCTGTCTGCATGAACACAGTCGGAGCAGAACAGTAAGACAAAATAAAATGTCATTTCATTTAGCTTATTATTCGTCACTGGAACTAGATTAGTGAATAGAAATACAGCTATAACGTATCTTCTATCACGCCGTTTATCCCAGTCGGAGCAGAATAGTAGGACGTTAACCGCCGTTTCATTTTATGTCTATTGCACTAACCTGTCAAATTCATATCCTCAAGTCGCAATTTCTTCACATTTATTTCCCACTTCCGCATTAAAATCAGCCTTCCGCCATCTTGTTCACACTTTTCACTGGCTGTTGACCAATCAGAATTTGTGTTGTATTCTTTCCAACAGAATCCATCTTGTAAAAATGTAATATAAGCGCGACTGGTGCATTTTTCTGTAAATATAAAAACAAATCTATTTTGGAAGGTGGCAAATCAAAACAAAATTAACGGGATATATATGCAAGTGCGAAATGATATAATTATAGATGTTATCCATTTTTCGTGGGGGGGGGGGCGGGGCGGTGTAGATCGCCGAATGGTTCGCACTGCATCATCAGGTCTGTCAATGATTCCATTACCCGGTTGTACGTGACACGGAGAAGTGTCGACTGTCCAACCTCGTGGATTTTCTCCTGGTTCTTCCACAGCTTATGACCCCCTCTCCTACCCACCAGCAAATTATTGAAATAAACTGGAACCTTGTTAGCCCCGAAATGACCTAGGTGGTGTCTGGTGGACGTTAAAACCTATTCTCCCTCGATCTCATGTCTAGCACTATAACGTCGACAGATTACGAATCTTATTGGAATTATACCTTATTTCGTTTCGTGATAATGGTTTTAAATTTTGTACACTGCAGTTCACGAGTTAGAGAGAGAGACAGAGAGAGAGTGGGAGGGAGAGAGAGACAGACAGACAGAGTGAGAATGGGGTTTAACGACCATTTGACACAAATAAGGTCATCTCGGGACTAACATATGGTTTAATTTCATTTCAATAATTCGATTGCTTGTAAGGGTCTTTAGCAGTGGGAGGAAGTCGGATGACCAGGAGCAAACCAAAGTACAACCATGTCAGTTAACCCAACGACGGGCTTTATGATACAGAGCGAACATGCTAACAATTCAGAAACCCCTCCCCTTACAGTGCCCGAGAACCAACATGTATTCCAGAAGGTTTGTCTGTTGGGTGATATCGCAAGCAAGTATAGCCAGATCAGAGGCTGGTCAACAAGAAAGCCGCACCACCCCCATTTCCTGGAATAAAGGCGGAATCGTGACAGATGATAAAAATAGTCCGGTAATCTATAAAACAAATAACATGTATTGAAAAATAATTTGATATTAATCGGATTAAAAGATTATAAAATACGTTTAGCCTTTATTATTTGACAGTCATGTGACACCTGAACCTAATCTGATTACGATTAATGCAGTAGCAGCGCAACACAATACGACTACACGAAAGGAAAGACAAACTAAAATACAATCCGAAAACCATAAACTGTCTCCTGTTCGGCTCCACAAACTAATCTAGTTAAAATACAAATCTATAGAGGACACAATAATTAATTATCCGATTTAAAAAAAAATGTTTGAATATATCACCGTTACATCGTATTGTTTGTTGAGTCTGAATTTCGTGAAAATTGGGCCAAAACTGCCAGACAAAATGGCCGTACTCAAATAGTGTAAATATCTGGAAAGGTAAATCAAGGTTGTAGACCCTCTAGAGGTCATACTTTTGATCTAATTTAGATGAACCTTGAAATGCATGCATGTTGATAACCTACAAATATTGGTTCTATTCGATATTCACTTATATCGGGTCGTAACTTCCTGAATTATGGCCCTCGATTGAACAAAAAATCACGTTTGTAGCTTGTGGTCCCTTTTTTTTTATCAAATTTAAAAACAAAACCTTCTGAATAGATCACTATTACACACTAACATATTGTTTCCTTTTGATAATCGCGGATACCCGAACTTAACGTCCTGGATTATGGCCCCTCTAGGGGTCACAATGTCTTTCCGATTTTAAAAACCGTTTAAATACACCAGTAAAGTTTCAAGTTTATATATATCAACTGCCGAACGCCTAAACCATTGAGAAAATACTTTTGGATCAGATACAGGTGATTACGAAATATAAAACGGGCTTTCTGGTTTAAAGAACTTGTGTTCTACTTTATGGAAGACCAGAAAGCTCTTTATTCAAATTCAATGTTCTTAGTTGTTAGTTCTTAATTCATATTATTGATTTTAAGATACATATGTTAATTTTATTTTCTAATTAAGCTTGCATGTAGGTGTTTATCATGGCAATGCCTTGATGAGTATTTTCTGGTTAGGGTAAGCAGAGATAAGTAATTTGATTGGTTGATATTTTGGGAGACAATAACTTTAGTTCTAATTAAGTGAGAGTGATTAATCTTGGTGTATAGTTTTATTACGTCAATACCCTGACAAAGTTCGATAATAAGCATTTTCAGACCAGGATAAGCAGAGGGATAAACAAGTTGATGGGTCAAGACATTGGAACATAACAACTTTGTTTTCAATTGATCATACAGTGATTGTCTTAAGGCACTGATCATTTGGTCGCTTTTAAGGGCAACCAAACGCCAATGGGTTCGTTTGCCCTGATCCAAATGAAATGAAATGAAATGGGGTTTAACGCCCTACTCTTTTGCACCTAACCTGGGCTAATGGAAGACGGGCATACGCCATACAGTGTGTTATGAGGGAAATTTTGCCCGGGCAGCGGCGCTACGGCCTACTCTTATATCGAATTGCAACTGCCAAGGGATCTTTTACGTGCACTACAATGTGTACACGGGACCTCGGTTTTTCGTCCCATCCGAACGACTAGGCAGCTGTCCTTGTCAGGCCCTCCTTCTGCATCACTCACAAGGGGAAATCACGCCGGAAAATCGAGATGAACTTTCTCGGCCAATGCAGGGATCGAACACCCGACCTCCAGGCTAGCGGGCCAGCGCCTTATCCACTTAGCCACCGTGATTCCCTGCCCTGATCCAAACTTTCTTATCTCTCTTACGTGGAGGCAATGGCGCCCCACCACTCTGATGCACCCCCACTTTTAAAATCCTACATACGGCCCTGCTCACAATCGTACAAATGAAATAGGGCTTAACGTCCTATTAATCTGCCCCTACCGGGCTAATGAAGACGTGTGTACTTTATAAGGTGTCCTAGACAGCAATTGAATTCAAACTGTCAAGGGTTGGTTCTTTTATGTGCACCCCAAAGTGTACACGATACCTCCCTGTTCTGTGCCAGGGTATCTCTCCTGCACCACTTGAAAATCCCGTGACCTCCCTCGGCCAATATTGAATTGACTCCGGACCCCCTGAATATGTTGAGCCGGCGATTTACTCACTTGGTTAACAATAATATTATGAACATACTTACCTATGAGTTGAGTGCTTATATAAAGAGAAGACGCTTCTGTCGCGCCAATTCTTCCCGTAGTTGATGAATTGATGAAGTAACAATAATTGTCATTGTCATTCGTCCAAATCGCACAGTCCGCACTCTGTGAACAGATGCTAGCACAATCTAGAATACTCCGTACATTTATCATATCCGTGAAATTCAACTGCTTCACAGAAATCAGGCTCACTTGTATCAAATACGTAGTTTCTGTAGTCATTATCGTTGTTAGGACTATCAATACCACAATTACTGGCACCATGGTCGGCTTGAGGTTGAATATCACTGCAACAGAATTGGTGGAAATGTACGGAAGACCAAGCAGCTCTTTATTCAGTATTCTTAGTCCTACAACAGAAATGGTAGAAATGAGGTCTACCAGTAAAGTAACGGACACGTCAGGACGGACATATCCAAAACATGAATCCATGATTTTACGGAATGGTAGAAATGTTTGGGACAGCTACTACAGTTACATTAAAGGTGGGTAAGACACTGGCTCGTTAGCCTGGAGGTCAGATGTTCGTTTCCGGCATAGTAGAAATAACCAAAGCACGAATTCGAGATTTTGCCGAGTGGTGATAACGTTGTAGACAACTATTGAAATAAATCCCGAATTACCAATTTTTAGTGATGTTGTTCCTAAACCGTTTTGGAACCATGTAACTTTATTACGAGATGCGTGGGACTACAGATTGGGGGATAAAAGAGATAACGTTATTTATATTTCTAAAAAAATCTAACATCAAATAAAAATTGTCTTAATTTTGTAAGTTTTTTAGATAATTATTTTAACAGAAATAAAAAGATTACCTAACAGGAAACATCCGGCTGATTCTTAGACTCAATCCAGTATCCTCTGGCAAATTCGTTTACTGTTTGATAATTCAAGTCGTTACCATAAATTTAATCTAGCAGTACACCTGAAATATTTTCGAGGAACTTTTAACACCAAATTTTGATATTTTTAAATGTTGTTCCGTGATATTTGTTCACAGTTTACTTGTTGTGCTTATTGTATGACTGTCGGTTCATGTTTAACTTCGTGAAATCGATAAAGGTACACAGAAAGGGATCGAATCACGGCCCGTGCTGATACAATTCACATCTCACTTCAAATAGAAGATTCAAATGTCTCTTCCTCGATCGATTCTGAACATAACTCGAACATTAATGCAGAAAAGGTTTTTTAAAATAATTATACATATCCAATGTAACTAGCTAAGGCTAAAGATATATATGACTCGGCAAATCATTCATTAGGTTGCCCAAAACGTGTGTCGTGTGTTTTCTTCGGGTCTTCTCCCCCCCCCCCCCCCACTGCTAAAGATCCGTACATGGAAGCGAATTATTGACAAAAAAGCTAGTTTGTGTCGAGCCGGCGTTTGCAATTTCTTTAAATATTTACCCAAAATTTCGAGGGTCACAGTGGATAGAACGCTGGCTCGTTAGCCAAGGAGACGGGTCTGAATTGGCCGAGAAAGTTCACCAAGATTTGTCAGCGTGGTCCCCCCCCCCCCCGGTGGGTGGTGAAGGACAGTTGTCTAGTCGTTCAGATGGGACGTGAAACCGAGACCCCGTGTGCACATTAGCGTACACGTAAAATATCCCTTGACAAATAGAATTCGATACAAAAAAAATAGGGCGTGGTGCCGCTGTCCGGGCAAAATTTCTCTAATTGCACAAGGTATGGCGTATGTCCGTTTTCCATAGCCATTTCTGAGCAGAACAGTAGTACGTTAAACCTCATTTCATTGCATTTCACTTTAACGAAAATTTCAAAATGCCAGTTATCTCCCCTACCACAATTTACCTTGCAGCACATAGTCCAAATTTTACAAGACACCACATTGAGCGCACTTGGGTTAAGCGAAGATTAATAATATCATAAATAGTTTGAAATTTAAACCATTTTCTTCCAAATGCTCTATTATAATTAGAGGGTTGTGATGGTGTTCGAATTACACTACGTTAAATCCAATAGAAGATCAGCCACAAAAACATGTAGTATCACACATCGGTATGTGAATTATAAAATCGGATTCCTATTAGGTCATGCACAGTTAAGCACCAGTATCGACAGTTGTTTGATTAAAGTCTGTAGGAGAAATTATGGGATTTAGCATAAATCTGTAGAAGGACATTTTGCTACCGTCCGCTTATACAATCGTCAAGCCAATAACGGAGCCCAACACCTCCGTTAAATATAACGGCAAGTTAACAACACGTTAACTTGAACGTGGCTTCCAGCCGTTAAAAGTTAACGGAGCTTTGAGCAACCGGCCCTGGCCGTTCGTGCTATAATGCTTAAAAAAATAGATAATGAATATAATGAAAATTTCACTCAAATTACCTTTTTCTGAGCCAAGTTATGAGTGTTGTTGGACGATGTGGTGGCGTAGATTGTCTAGCATGGGAAATGGGCAACCGAAACTAATTCTCGATTATCCATTTTATCGTTGTATTGTTAAATCTCGCGATTGTTCCAATCTATCTAGATGATTATAGGTTTGTTTTGTTAAACATGCATTATGCAAGAGCTAAATCTGCCTATTGCAGGTCTTTCTTTAGGCCTGAAATATTCTCTAAAGTATTAATTAGACATTAATTAACTGATCCAGGCCTTAATCACCCCTCGATGGCATCAGATTTCTCCGATATTAAACAGATTAAGACGGTTCAGCGATACTTTGATTTAATCAAATATGGAGAAACAAGACTTAGCTTTGATCATCCAGTACGGTGGTTGAAATTATTGCACACGTCTGTCAAAACTTCAAAGGCGAATATTTCGCTTGTAATCGAGTAATTTGAATGAAATTTTCCAATTATTCATTTTACGTTATCTACATTCGAACTATTATAGCAAGAATGGCTTGTTCTTTATCTAAATCATTACATAATGTATCTTTAATAAATAATTCATATAACATTTGAAGTCAGAAAATAGACCTGTAATAGTCAGATTTAGTTCTTTCATAATGCATGTTAAATAACAACAGATTTCCCACCTTATTTCTTCTCACACGTCATATCTAATACAATGTAGGTGTATGGTTTGCATACGTTCTAATCTTTCTTTGGATTCAGTTAATTACACTAAATTCCAATTTATCTTATTCCATAAAGAATGCGCTTTGCATTTGAGACCTAGAAATACACACAAATGGGTCGCTATGCATATAATACTGTAATACGAATGTACATATACTGATTTACATTCAATGGTTTCCGTTTTTACTCTAATTTCAAATCAGTTATGTTCTGTGAAATAAGCCAGCAGTCTCAATCGAATGCAAATTTCTAACGTCTGGTTATTCCAGTGTACATAC
Source organism: Patella ulyssiponensis (assembly GCA_963678685.1). NCBI lineage: Eukaryota > Metazoa > Mollusca > Gastropoda > Patellidae > Patella > Patella ulyssiponensis. The sequence continues at coordinate 5,500,551 of OY783231.1, forward strand.
GCCGTTTGATTTGGTGCAATGTGTCTAGCCTCGTTCCGCGAGTCTCTTGCTACAACTGTGGCTGAAACGCATTATGGTACACGACTCGTGTACCAGTGGTAAAATGTTTATTTTGTCTTAAATATTGGATATCAGAAGCCCATCTTTTTCCAGTAAGATCTCAGCGTCAATGTTGCTTTAAATCGACAAATAATTCGTGTTTTCAATGTTGAAGAGTTTGGATGATATTGAGTTAGAGACTTAGCTATTTCAAGTAAACTTGTTGCGTGTTTTGTCCATGAGTAGTTATAATGATCGATCAATTAACGAATGGTCTGTTTTATATGTGCTGATTTAATTTCTAAAAAGTTTGAAATTGTGTAATAAGAAATGCAGCCTGCGACTAATCGCTGTTTTTTGTGGGGTTGTCTTTTTGTTTGGATAAATGTTTCTATTTTTGGGATGTTCAATTATTTAAGGAGCTGAATCGCTAATATTTGGGACCTAGAAATGGACAATGCGTTGCAACGAATATAATTATGCAATGCGAATGTATACATATCAACTGGTCTACATTCAATCGTTTCTGTTTTTTCAAATCAGTTATGTTCGGCGTAATATGTCTAGCCTCGCTTTTCGATGGTACTGAAACGCATTATGATACACGATGCGTGTACCAATGGTAAACTGTTTATTTCGTCTTAAATATTTGATATCAGATGCCCATCTTTTCTCGGAAAGATCACAACATCAATGTAGATTTAAATTGACAAATAATTCGTGTTTCCAATGTTGATAACTTTGGGGGATACTGAGTTAGGGACTTCCATGCAAGTTTGAGAAGAAACTTGGCCTAGCTTCCGCAATAATTCTCCCATACTAGTTGTCCACAGTGGTACATAAATACAACGTATAAATATTACAGTGTACTTTGTTTTGCATTTCTGTGCCCAATGATTTTCCTCAACTTAAATCTTTATTGGTAAATATTTTCAAGAAATTCTGTAACATATGGCCAGTAGATTTCGTAAACAATGCTGATCCTTATTCAATCCATTCAACGTGTTTAGCAATATTGCTAGAATTGTTGCTCTTTTAGTTAGTATGGGCGTTGGGATGGCCTAGTGGTCTAGAGTGTCGCGCTTCGACAACTAGCTGGCCAGTCACCTCTGGCTTGCGACTGTGGTTTCGATTGCTGGTGTGAACGTATGTGGCATGGAGATAGCGGCGCCTATTCAACCTCGTGGGTTTCCTCTGGGAACTCCGGTTTCCTCCCACTGCTAAAGACCCATACGCGCAAGCGAATTATTGAAATAAAATTGAAACCATGTGTTAGTCCCAAAATGACCTAGTTTGTGTCGAGTGGACGGTAAACCCCATTTCTCTCTCTTCTCTCTCTCTCTCTCTCTCTCTCTCTCTCTCTCTCTCTCTCTTTTAGTTAGTATCATTATGTTAAACAATATCTTTGGCTGAATTATTAGATTCACGCATTGTATTGAAGTCATAATGTCTAATATGCACTTGACTAAAGATAAGTGAATGAATGATAGATTGATACAAAAAATTATGTATAATTAGGTAAACATTCAATTCTCTGTTGATAACAGATAGCTTGCTGGAAAGGTGTACTGTAAATATCCACTGTCCATATAAGAGTGGTTGTTGACGTCATTAGTCTTATTAACCGATCTCAATAATTATTTACTTCATATTTTACCAATTGGATAATTGAAGTCCAATCTCAAAGCTACAAAAAAATCATATCTTCGGGGCATTGGTCAGACAGCAGCTTGATTCTGGAAGGAAAGATGTAGCAATTTCTATCAGCAGACTTGCCCCAGCGAGTCGGGCTGGATGGGGTTTGACCGACTGACTTTACTCTACCATGCTTGTATCTATATATCAAGCTATGATATATAAAATGTAAAAACGAACTGTTGCATTTTTATTCCTGACAAACGTCTTAACTACTGAGAAAGTAAGAAGCAAACACACAACGTGAAGGCGAAGATAAAGACGACAAATGAAAATGTAAGACGATTATGGGTTGCTCTAAAATATGTAACAGAGAAGAAAGTATGCGTCACACGTTGGATGTTATTTGTTGGGGAGGGGGGGGGTCCGGGTATTTTCCACATCTAACCAGCGACTGCATAGTACTGCATGGTACTACTCATTCAAGTTGTCCGTTCGGATAATCTGCCGTTGAGATACTTGGGCGTATATGCACACAATACGTGGCTATCTTTCGAATTTCTTTTGGGGCGAAGGATTATCACCAATAGAGAATTAGCTTGTTTTATTTGCAGTGTTCGCTAAGGTGTGAATTCTATTTTCCCATAAACTTTGGGAACGGGGAGGATGGCAGAGTTTTTTCAACGATTTTTGTTTTAAAACTGGCGCGAGGACAACAAGGCTCTAAACCTTGTGTCTAGCTCTTTTTGGATGATCTGAAAACCATTTTCAATAAAACGTAACCCACACATTGAATTGAAATAATTTAATAAGCTGTGAATCCAAACGTCAACGAGATTTCGAGAAAGTTTCACATGATCTCGATATCTACCAAATTTTGCGTGACACCTATACGTTTTCGTACTTTACCTAAACCTGGTGAATGTATTCATATTGTACATTTTATTTTTTATATGACCAGGATGGTACGGCAGTGGCGCCCTATAATTTAGTGGTTAACATTTCGTCGGTGGGAATACGATCCTTTGACTCTCCACCGACGATGTACTTTAGTGAGAGTACATGTTTGTTTATGATCTTGAATGACACCTTTCCATAAATAGATTATTCTATTTTAAAGCCTTTGAAAGAGGACAATATCAAAATAATAGTTAAAAAGGTGTCTCTTTATATGCTTTTGTACAAGTCTATTTTTGTGTATACCATTGAATGAAAACCCTTCCTTAAATGGATTTTATTTTAAAGCCTTTAAAAGAGGGCAGTATCAAAATACTAGCGTCTTTTATTTTCAATTGATAATATATGCTTTTGTGTAATCCTATTTTTGGGTATAACATTGAATGAAAGCCTTTCCTTAAATAGATTTTATTTTGGGGCCTTTCTATCAAACGACCCAGTCGCTAAATTTTGTCGTGACCAAAATTTTGAGCATTTCAAAATTCTCGTCCCGACATGGCACGCAGTCAAGACGGGTTTACGTACACTTCACGCTAGTTTACGACTAATTTGTGCACTGGCACGACTCGAGTTGTGCCAATGCGTGCCACGGAATCGTGGAAGTGTCAATCTGTTCTGAATTTCTGACTTATCTAGCCTTTTAATTTCATTTCCTTTTAGTCCAACTCGGGCCATGCATATAGACGTTATTAAAAAAAAGTTCTGTCTAGTCGTTCGGGGAGGACGAAAAACCGAGGTCCCGTGTACACATTGGCGTGCACGTAAAAGATCTGACAGTTGGAATTCGATATAAGAGTAGGTCGTGGTTCCGCTGTACGGGCAATAAACCACGTGTATCAGCTACAAACAGTTTTACATGCTACATTACTGATTTCCCACAAACATGAGCAAACTGTTCGTGAACTCGTCGTGAACTCGTCGGGACGATGCGGGAGGATGCGTGCCAGTGCGTGCCAGTGATTGTGTCTCTGACATTCAGCATGGGGAGGCCCCCTTTTTATATGGCGTGCCCAAGTCAGCACGACACCGTCCGAATTGCGCAAACTCTTCGTGCCAATGTGGGAAGTGCGTAAGCAATGCGCAAACTATACGTGAACTCGTCGTGCCAGTTTGTGTCAAAGTGGACACTCATGGACACGCATTCGTGAACTCGTCGTGAACTATGCGTGAACTAGTCGTGAACAATGTCGGAGCCCCCTAGTTCGTGCCCCAAAATGGCACGACTTGCCACGACAAAATCGTGGCCAAAGGTCGTGCAAGTGTCAGCCTGGCTTTACTTTATCTGCCTTTACCGAACAACAGTGCCCAGTAAGAGGTGACACAAACTAACTTAAATCAAACATAGCGTCCTTCGGGACATCCTTGACATTGAACAAACCTTGAAATTTGCAACTCGATAATCAAAAGTAGACATTTTAACTGGAAAGCTCGAGACTTAATATTCGCGACGATGGAGGAATCTGAAAGGCTCTCACGGTGGGCGTGTACCCAGTCGAAACTAGTGCCGAAATATGCAGGGTAAAGCCAGGCTGACACTTGCACGACTTTTGGCCACGATTTTGTCGTGCCCATCAGTGTCCACATTGACACGAACTGGCACGACGAGTTCACGCATAGTTTGCGCGTAATTTGCGCATTGTTTACGCACTTCCCGCATTGGCACGACGAGTTTGCGCAAATCGGACGGTGTCGTGCCGACTCGAGTCGTGCCAATGCGTGCCACGGAATCGTGCATGTGTCAGCCTGGCTTAAGGCTTGATAAGGTGTACGGAGTTAAAGTCAGATCAAACGTTCTATCGAAAATGTCTTCCTTAGCTCAGTCGGAGCAGGACAGAAGGGCGTTAAACTTTATGGTGCATAGACCCATCACAATACAAATAACTCGATACTCCCCCAAAATATACAAGCAAGAGATTTATACGCTGCGACAACAATACCAAGAGAATCTACGACCCGGATCTCTCAACAAGGTAACTCATTTGAACTTTAAACAGTTTAAAATTGAAAGACGTAAACCAATGAATCACCTCTATTGTATAATTGGGCGGTGTTGTATCAATCCTTTATTAGTATAGACGCATTGCAGAACAGTTGAGTGTGAGTATAGGGTTAGATTTATATCAGATAAATAGTATATATTAATATATATCAGGGTTCAATTTAAGCGGTATCGCATCGCAAAAAGCGACTCAAATCGCGGCAATGGCGATAGAATTATTTTATTCATTAGCCAAAATTTGCTTTCAAACTTGTGAAGTGCGATTCATTATATTTTGGATGAATGTGGAGTATATTTAGGCCTACACAAGCTTGTAGAATTTTCTAATTTTTTCTTCTTTGTAAGCGGGGATTTGTCTGGCCTTTCAGCCCCCCCCCCTCCGACATTCATCTGACCCGTATGTCTATGGGAAAAAACAAAGAGTAGATTGCTAATTCTGGATAGTAAAATACAATAAATTACCCTAAACACCATTGACAGGTAGCTCAATGAGTAAGTCGCTGACGCTTACCATAAGGTTACGGGTTTTTTCCAGGTGTTGACCGAAAAAGTTCCTCCAGATTTTGCGACGGTTTCCCGTTGTCGGTCGTTTAAGGTGGAGGGCCTGACAAGGAAAGTGTCTATTCGTTCGGATGGGCGAAAAATCGAGGTCCCGTGTACACGTAAAAGCTCGCTTGGAATTTGGTATAAGAGTAGACGGTAGTATCATTAGCTAGTCGGAGATAAACCTCATTGCGTTTCATTTAGCATGTAGGCCTAGGTATATTCTTTATTTCGAGTGTATATTATAGATTGTAGTGTTTCATATACCAGGTAGGTAGGTATATTCTTTATTTCGATTGTATGCTACAGATTGTAGTATTTTCAGATAACGAAAATATCAGACATTTTGTCATATCTTTAAAAATGTTTACCTGATTAAATATTCATAGACCTAACCGAAACAACCAATCAGGATGCAATTTAATCTCTTGTACATAATATACCACCTCAGCTTGTAACTTAATCAACCATAACGATCAGCGCAACCCTAACACGACATTCGTTTGAAAACATGGGCGGGCCCCTAGAGGGGTATGTGCTGTCGATACATCGCCCCGGGCCCATGAAGCCCCTGGATGCCCATGAAGATCTATTAAATTTTATTTACGTCGACATGGCCAGTATTTGCGCAGCAGAGCCCGCGATCCGATACCTGATGCCGTACTCTGAGAGGTGGGGGTAAAATTGTTCCTGCATCCACACATGAAAATTGTTTCGGCGCCCCTGAGCATGAGTGTAGCACGTGAAACAAGAACCACTTAAAGCGTTCTTTCATCCAAAATATTGCAAAAAATAAACCGACAAAGACAGCTATTATATATAGATAGCATATTATATGATATTCGAACTTTTAGTAATATGAAAAATGATATATTTAGGGATATTAAAATCTGAAGCAAGTAGTGTAATACCGACAGGCTGGATTCACAATCAATTGGGTTTGATCAATTTTAAGATACGCCACGTACATTTATAGTTCAGAGGTAAGCACGATAATATGTAAAGACATTAAACCGACAAAAAAGACAAATATATGTATAAATAACCTCAGCCCGCCTACGGTACGAAGTATAAAACACGCGGGTTTCAGAAAACAAATTTAAAACGTGGGTCGTTTGGTAGCGGTGTAGGAATATATTTCTGCATGGGGTTTATTTTGATGAAATTAGATTTGTTTTATTGAATAAAATGATTTACTTTGTTATTTATTCATGAACGGGGCCGCTCAAGCTTGTGGACGACTGTATCATCGTACTATTATATCCGGAAATTAAACTAAGTTGTGTGGACGACTCCACCAACGAGTGAGGATGATCACGCAGAACTCGGCACAAAAAAACGTATACTATTACTAATAAGGAAGGAATACCCATGTCGCGTGGACGACTTTACCAACGTATTATTATATCCCAAAATTAAACCAAGTCTTGTGGACGACTCCACCAACGAGTGTGGACGACTCCACCAACGGTTGTGGACGACTTAACCAGATTTTTCGTGTGGACGACTTTGCTTGTGGACGACTTGACTGACATTCCTACAAAAGAATCAATTTATAAATGCAGGACTAACTTGTTCAATATTCCAAGTTGTGGTCGTGATTAATTTGAACCAGTTTTTATTTCAATATATCCGATAACTAGAAGACAATGCAGACTCTGTTTTTAATCACACGTGTTTACAAAGTGTTACTAAAAATAGAATAAAACAACGCTGTATAGTATGATTGGTTAACTTAAATTAACTGAAAACTAAAAGTAGTCATCTCGCGAGACGCGTGAAACAAGACATTTTTGACGAATGTCTGAATATATTTGATGCTTATGGCATATTCTCGGGTTGATAATATTTTGAAGGCGGAGAGGGGGATATTTGAATAAAGAAATAAACAAGCAAAGCCACGTCTACAAATATTTCGATTGGAATGGTTTAACATAAAGTACGTGTAGTTTTGTTTTAGACGATTAGTGCGTCCGGAATCGTGGAGAGACGGTAACTGAATTTTTTTTTTTTTGGAGATGTCAATTTTTTTTTTACCTTCATCCGTGCATAAATCGAAGCGGAGTATACTACGAAGGCCGGACTATGGCGGAAAAACGTATCCACTTATACTCCGAAAAATCAGAATTGCAAATTTTTATGATGTAGGATACGTTTTACTGCTCCTCAAATCTGAGCAAATGCTATTCAAATTTTGAATTGATTAGCCAAAATGTGAATCTGTCACAAAAATGTGCTACTCATTCGTTTTAGACTAAATTGAACCCTGATATATATAATTGTATAGTGTCTGTCTGTTCAAATGTTATAAATATTTCAACCTCTATTGACGTCTTGTGTATACATTTCAGTGGGCGTACTGTGTTACAGAATACACCAGATTTGCAACGAGAAAATGTCTCTTAAAGTTCTCCTCTTTGTCTCATTAATGGGTACGTTTTTGTTTTTGTTTTTGTTTCTAAAATCTAATTGAATTGCCATGATCATGACTTATTAATACTTGCTTGGCTTCAACATCATCATTATGGTAAAGGGGGGGGGATTGAGATTTTTCATCCTCTTGACTCAAACTAGGTCTTTTCGGGACTAACATATGGTTCAACTGGATATCAATATTTCGTTTGCGCGTAGCGGTCATTAGCAGTAGAGGAAACCTTTAGACCAGGACCAGAACAAAACCCACGAGGTTTGGTAAACGTTCAAGGGAGAATCGAAACCGTACCACATAATGACAGACGTTATGACTCAACTCGCACGCTTTAAACTATTTCCCCACCCCGACCCCTTTTCTTGTAATATTTCATACCTTATATCTTACATGTACGACCCCTTGATTATATTTTATTCAGTGACAATTTGCATCACATATTTTGGTTTAAGAATAATATATTTTTGTTGGATATTTTCTCATAACCAAAATACAATCATTTTTTTTATGTTCACGACTGCCAATCGCACAGATTTCTGAGCTTTTCAAGAATGTAACAGAATTTCGATTTTCACTGCAGGCGTAACCAAAGTTGCCAACGGACAAGGGTTTTATGATCTCGGACATTGTACCACTTTTAATTATGACACCAACCAATGTATGGCGGAACATTCCGTACTCCCGGATATTCAAAATTTAGTAAAGGCACATTTGCAAAATTTGCACACGCTTAATGCTTCCGTAGTGTGTAGGTAAGAATTTCCAATTGTTTTTTTTTTATCAAGCTGAACAGTGGGAGAATGTAATTAGGCATCACGTTTACTTACTATTGGATTGTTTACATGGAAAAGTCTAACCCACTTTGGCGACCTAGCTCAATTAAACAACCCCCACCCCTCCCAGTGTCTATGAGAGCAACAGACTGGTTCTTTCAATAGACTAATGCTGGCCCTTAACGCCCTACTACTCTGCTCCGACTGGGCTAATGAAGACGGGCATACGCTGATCAGTGGGCTCTAAGAGAAATGTTGCCCGGCCAGCTGCGCTACGGCCTATTCTTATATCGATTTCTTATAGCCGAGGGATCTTTTATCTGTACACGGGACCTCGATTTTTAGTACTATCCGATTGACTATACTCTATCGCATGCCAATGGGGTGGGGTGGGGGTGGGGCAGGACGGAACATCGCAATGAACTTTGCTAAATTAAATAAGCTATTCCACATGATACTCCCCCCCAAAGCCACATGTAACTCAATCTTAGCTACATCTACAATATGTAACTAAATCTTCACAAATACAGTGTATCATATATGAGTATCCCCGGCAACAACCTTCACAACACTGTATTAGTTAATACAAATGTAATCCAGTACGCGTTTCAGGCATATTCCTTCATCAGCTGGTATTTGACAAAACATGGAACAAGAGTAGCCAATCCTTGTAGATACGCCTATATGATTTCGTTGCCTGAAACCCATATTGTTCTATCTTCCATTACAGGTAATGGAAGATAGAACAATATGGTTTTCAGGCAACGATTTATCTACAAGGATTGGCCTCTGTTCATCCCCGGATGCATCACTGAGATCCGAACTTGCCTGCACTGCCATAGCGAATCTTCCGCGCTCACATTCTTTCCGATTGTGTGGGTTTTATCCTTTCCTCCTTGGAATTATTTATCTGCACAAATATCATGACATCTATCTTGCACATTGAATATTCTCTTTTTCAGCTATAAGACAGAGTACATTTCCCTGATTACTTGTATTCGAGATGCCATAGGCAAATGTGTCTCAGATGAATTTAATAGTCTGTTTCCTTCCGATAAAGTTCATACTGCAAACATGTTGTATTTTTGTCGGATGAGTAAATGTAAGTTATTTTACCTGGTCTTCATGCATTTTAACTTATATATATCTGACAAGCTCAATGCTTCACATCAAATTTGAACACAAGCCGCTAAAAGTTATAGCCTCTATCGCGTTCACAAAGTTTTCGGAGGCGGGGGAACCTCTGTCTACGAAGGAATGATGGAAAAAATAGTATGCATGCTGTCGTGGTGCTAATGCTTCGCAGCAACATTAGCACAAATCATCACGTTAACCAAGAAATCATGTACATACGGATGGATAGACAATGAAGAAAATTGCTGTGGTCCATGTGGCCACTGGAAGTCCGCCGGTAAGACCATCGATACGACTCTTCCGTCCGTCCTTCAACAAATTGTTACCGCGATAGAGGCTATAGTTTTTATCTGTCTTCAAATTTTGTGCGACGCATTGGGGTCATTAGTGGACGAACCCTTCCGATTTTTAGCGATGCTCTATTTTTCCGAAAACCTCGGTGTGAAGCATTGGAGATATAATGGGGTGAACCCTATGGATGTTTGCGTTCCGCAATCCTTCGTCCCCGGATTTCTCCTCCCCCTGTTTTGCAAACCTTATAAACACGAGTGAATATGCACTTTAAATCAGTGTGTCCTTCATAAATTGATGTGATGCATTAGGGTTAATGAGGGAGTCCACTCACCCCCACGCCCCTAAAGGATATCTATTCCCAAAAACCTCTTGAACCCATATTTATTAACATATTTTTTTTTTCAAGTTTTACATGTTTTATTTCCAAATTGGTTGTGAAACAATGGAATCATTATTCGACGAATTCAATCTTAATTCAATTAAAGGAAATCTTATATCTTGTGTAAATGAATTAATATCTCGCTTAAACGAATTAAAATTTAGTTTGAATAAAATTTTTATTTCGCTTAAACGAACTAATATTTAAACAAATTTACTTTCAAATCGTGCACTTAACGTAGCAGGTCTCTCACTATCATCCACAGTTTTCGAAATTCCAAACACAACTTGTTGATTAATTTAAATCAACATTCATGTTAGCTTACCGTGAACAGATGGGCTTCCGATGATCAATATTTCACACTCGGCAATCCTCGACAGATTTCGTAACCTACATCTAGTCTCGGCTGTATGACGAATTCCGCCATATTGGAACTACTTTAGGGGTCCCGGATGAAACATGGCTGTGCGCATGGTGTCTTGAACTACTTTAAAGGTCCCGGATCAAACATGGCTGCGCCCATGGTGTCTTGTTTGTTTGTAATAGCGTCAAGTTTTCTTGTTAAAGTAAACCGGTAGCCGCATCGCAAATGTATGGGCGTGGGTACATATCACTTACTGTCATACAGCCGAGACTAGATGTAGGTTCCGGAACGTTCCGGAATCTGTCGAGATTTGCCAAGTGCAATATTTCAGACATTTGGAATGAAGCAACTCGATAAACGAGACTAACTGGTGTAGAATGGAATAACAATAACCAGACGCCAAAGAATGCTACAGGAACTTTTCGCGTCTTTCGCGGAACATAACTGATTAGGTATTACAGTAGAACGGAAACCCTTGAATGTAAATCAGTTTATATATATTCATATTACATTATTTATGCGTTGCAACTTATTTGTGTCCATTTCTAGGTGCCATAGATTAAAGAAATAGTCCCCAAGGGCTTCGTATAAGTGTATCCCGCGCCGCATTTCTAAAAACTTGTGAAAACGATAGAGACCACAATTGTTTGATTATTAAAAGAGTGGATGAGCTATAAAATTGAGGCTGCATTTTATAATTTTAATCTTGTTGTTGTCGAACTTGTAATGTTATCATCACCCGGACATGTGTATGTAAGGAATATACATCATTATTTTTATTTCAGATGTTGACTACAAGTGTTTGGTGGACATTGCTCAAGAAAACCTGAAATGTATTTCGAACCATTTCAACGTCACAGACTTACCGAAACGTGAAGATGGGTTCAAAAAATGGAAAGATGTCACATGCAGGTAAAAAGAGAGAGAGGGGGAGAGAGAGATCCCCTACTCCTCGTCACGTACAAGCTAGGAACCAAACCCAGGCCATCTGACTTAAAGGACAATATTGGTGCCAGTCATTATCACATATGTGATAGAACTGATTAAACACTTTCCAAATATACTTTTAACAGAGAGATCAATGCTACGATAGCTGAGTAATACAGGTTTCCCTAATCGGAAGTGACGAACGCCAAAGGAAAACACGAATCACCGCTTTATATAACTGACTAAAGCGACGAGTGATAACAGATACACGGCCGAATATCTGCTCACTAATAATTCCTTCGAAGACCAAAAGTAGTTATATGGGACTGCAAGAGGATATCTGACAATTCAATAAAGTAATTGAATGTCATTAGATAAAAAACACGAGAAAAATAGAAATAGTCCGTACATTCCCTTGTTTATATTCATTCTATACCTTATAAAAACATGGTAATGCACGGACTTTTTCTGTTCTTCTTTCGTGTTTTCTTATCTAGGGACAGTCAATTCTTTTTATGAATTGTCAGATATCCTCTCACAGTCTCATACAACAACTCTTGGTCTTCGCAGTAGAAATTCGGCCGTGTATCTGTTATCACTCGTCGCTTCAGTCAGTTAAATAGACCGGTGACTCGTGTTTTCCTTTGGCGTTCGTCACTTCCGATTTGGAAAACCTGTATTACTCAGCTATCGTAGCATTGATCTCTCTGTTAAAAGTATATTTGGAATGTGTTTAATCAGCTCTATCATATATGTGATAATGACTGGCACCAATATTGTCCTTTAATGAAAGACCTTGCGATCTACCGTGCAGGCGCTGAACCATTAAATAGTTATCACTTATCTAGCGCAATGTGGTCAAATGGACCGGGGATAAGAGAGAGGGAAATAGGGTTTAACGTCCACTCGTCATTTCGGGACTAACATATGGTTTAATTTTATTTCAATAATTCGCTTGCGCGTTGGGGTCTTTAGCAGTGGGAGGGAACCGGAGTGCCCGGAGGAATCCACGAGGTTGAGAAGGCGCCCCTATCTCCATGCCACATACGCTAACACCAGGGATCGAAACACAACCGCGAGCCAGAGGTGACTGGCCAGTTAGAGGTCGAAGCGCGGCACTCTAGACCACTTGGCTATCCCAACCCCCCACCGGGGATAAAAGTTTTGATAAAGTTGGTAGATTTTCATTTAGCCTGGTCATCTCTCTAGCCTACTAGTTCGTGTAGAAATTAGAAATGGTCAATATCAATATGAGTTTCCATTCCAAACTATGATTATAATCATATGATAATTGTGGAACGAGAGTTGAGAGAGAGAGAGAGAGAGAGAGAGAAATGGGGTTTAACGTCCACTCAACACAACCAGGTCATTTCGGGACTAACATATGGTTTCAACTTTATTTCAATAATTCGCTTGCGCGTAGGGGTCTTTATCCGTGGGAGGAAACCGGAGTGCCCGGAGGAAACCCACGAGGTTGAGAAGGCGCCCCTATCTCCATGCCACATACGCTCACACCAGGGCTCGAAACCACAGCCGCAAGCCAGAAGTGACCGGCCAGCTAGAGGTCGAAGCGCGGCACTCTAGACCACTAGGCCATCCCAACCCCCCGGAACGAGAGTTGAGACAGATTCACAATCAAAGGGGAGTAACTATGAGAAATAACATTGTTCCAAACCAACGTGTGTCTATTACTAACCTTGTTATTGTCATATTATAATTACAGAGTTCAAGAAATTACCCACGATTGTTTGATCCAGCAAAAATCCGGATCCTGTTGGAGTACATTTGAAATAATGAAGGAAATGAATCGAATATTAGCACTACCGGTCTGTTCTAAATTTAGTGTCACCAGCGATAACCCTAATCTGAGTGCTAACACCGATATCCCTAAAGATAACCATATTGTTATTTATGTTGACACCATTATTAGTAATAATAGTTTTAACATCAATAATAATAACGTTATCTTGTTCATTGTTTGCCTTCTCATAGGTGTATTTTATTATGGTGTATATTTTCCTATCTAATTAGTAGATATATTGCATATTACCATGATATCTATTTTGTCCCGGTGTATATATTTTGATACCTAATTCATCATGGTATATGTTTTGATATCTTATTAGGGTATAACACCATGGTATACATTTTACAATATTTTTATTGTATATTACAAAATATTAAGTACATTGTTTAATATTAGAATTATATAACGAGCTTAACAATTATTATTATATAAATCTTTAAATTATAAAGTATAGTGTATGATACCAAAATGTATGAATAGTTAAATAATTATATATATATACATATATATATCTTTAAATTGCAAGGTAGAGTGAATATCATCAAAGAACCATATAGTGCAGTTTCTGATTTATCGTTTGGTAGAGCCGTTTAACAGGCTATCACAAGCTTCACTAGTTAGAGGGGTCAAAACCAAAAGTACGACACAGATGGTTAATTCCATGCTACGTCGCTGCACAGCGTGCGTAAGAGCCAGTGGAGGACACACGCGCTACCGACAGCTGTGTCGTACTTTTGGTTTTGACCCCTCTGACTTTGTACCGTTGATTACAGATTAAACATCCATAAGTGTACAAATGTGTTGTTGTTGATGTGTTCCCATTTAAATATTGTTCACAATGAGAAGCAAAATAAATAAGATATGTTTACAGGATCATTTTGTTATACGAAAAACTAAGTGATGCGTTTTCTATGGCGCTCAGTATATATTAAAATACAATTATTTGTTTCGTGTATATGGGGTTTCTAGTATTACAATTTTATATTATTTCTATTATTGTATAGAATTTGTTTCTTTTCAACGACGCTTTACATGTTTGTTTAGAATAAACATCAGAATTGTGATACTTTCACCTAGCAATCATTCTTATGGCATGGTTTGGTGTCGCCACTGCATGCATAGCTATCTGCGCAATTACGGACAACGCTAGAACATTGATATAATTATAGGCGGCTTATACATTCGGAGTTCTTGTGTTGAACGAGTTGAACAAAGAAGCCTTTTGATTATCTACTATTTCTCAAAACTATAAGCTTATAGTTTTGTGCTACAATATAAATTTGAAAGTTGTCTTTGAATAGTACTAAAACAATATCAGCAACTAGGCCTATCTAATGGTGTATGGAAGGGTTTTTGGGTCTAAATAAGATGATCTGCTGAATTGTCTAATACTTATTATGATACCGTCAACTTGGTCATATTGCTTAAGTAAATTGTGATAAAACAAATGTTTTTTTTGTCATTTCCTCACTCCAACTTTTCAAATCACACTTTTACATACCATTTTGGTATTATCATTTTAAACATATCATTTTCTACATATCATTTTAAACATTTCTCTTAGCAATATGCAAATGAGGTCAAAAGGCGTGGCTTCCAGAAAAATGTTTTCACACACACACTAATACCTCCCAAGGAAAGATAACTCTGAATAACCGCGGACATTTTCAAATCGTGATTCCACTCTACTCTCGATTTCAACCAGCAAAACCTCCGCTCTCAGCACATTCGTGTTATTTATTCGGAAACACAAGACTCAATTATTTTGAATTAAAACTAAATGGTATCGTTGTTATTTAAACAAACATTATCATAAAAATGTTATGTGGTTGTAAAAATATAACTCCGGTCAGTGGTATGAATCTGTTTAGCCTAGTTATCTTTCCTTGGGAGGTATTAGTGTGTGTGAAAACATTTTGCTGAAAGCCACGCCTTTTGACCTCATTTGCATACTGCATATTGATATGTAGAAAATGATATGTTTAAAATGATAATACCAAAATGATATGTAAAGTGTAGTTTGAAGAGTTGGAGTGAGGAAATGACAAAAAACATTTGTTTTATTACAATTTACTTAAGCAATATGACCAAGTTGACGGTATCATAATAAGTATTTTTGACATTTTGAACATTTCAACAATGGATTACACAAATTAGCAGATCATCTTATTTAGACCCAAAAACCCTTCCATAATGGTGGGGGTTAGATGGCAGAATAATTAGCACGTGTGTGCTGTATCATAAAGCCTGTCATTGAGTCAACTGGCGTTGTTTCGAATCCCCGGTTGTACGTGACAAGGAGTATGGTCGCCTGTCCAACCTCGTGTGTTTTTTCCGGGTCCTCCGGTTTCCTCCCACTGTTAAAGATCCCTACGCGCAAGCGAATTATTGAAATAAAATTAAACCATATGTTAGTCCCGAAATCACATAGCTCGTGTCGGGTGGACGTTAAACCCCACTTCTCTCTCTCTCTCTCTCGCTATCTAATGCAAAATTTTTTTTTTTTTTATGGTTCAAAGTCAGCTATCGAGCATCGGTCAAATACTACTTATACAAAAACGGATTAATTCATCAATAATATGATTACTGTACCAGTAGAAAGAGGACCTAGTAATTGGGTATTTCCAAATTGTTCAACGCGAGATCAATCTTTATCACGAAATTTCAAACTAAAATGTTTTAGTAAGGTTAATATTTGTTTGATTATCTTAACTCTCAACCAATTAGAAAGGACAACATCCGTATACATATTTTAGTATTTATCAATAAAGCTGAAATAGATTGGAAAGAGGGGTTGGAGCACTGCTCTCTGAATGGGATATAGTCCGGCCTAGTTACTGCTAGTTAATTGTATTAATATTGTTCTATTTATAAGAACTATATACTTATCATTTGGAGGCAGCGGTAGAGGTCGCGTGTTCGACGTATACCCATCTTCATAAGCCCAGTCGGAGCATAACAGTAGAACGTTAAACCCTATTCCATTTACCTATCATTGAACACTAGTTGCAGCCATCTTCAATTGAAGCCTTCGTCTCGCCTTAACTACGTACATCTTATCAAGGCCTTCACGTAATACCCTGCATATTTCGACACTAATTTCGATCGGGTACTTGCCAAGCTTGTGACCCTATCAGATTCCTCGATCGTCGCGAATACCAACTCTGGCGCTTTCAAGCTAAACTGTCTACCTCTGATATTCGATTTGCAAAGTTCAAGGTTCGTTCAATGTAAAGCTTTCCGGGGAGGTTGCTTTGACGCCACTGTTCACGTGTCTACAGCATGCTAAATATCCGCCGATATTTGTTATCCGTCGAAATAAGAGCAGACCGTAGCACCACTGACAGGGCAAAATCCCAACCATTGCACGCTTCGCAATCAAGTGTTTTGTTATAAATAAAATAAAACCAAATACGAACAATCCAAACCATTAGACAAAATTCAAAGTCCTTAAAACGGTATAGGCAAATTAGTGTAATCAGCAAATAGACTGTTCACCGTGTACCAAATACACGACAAACAGTGGTAACAGGAGCCTGAAAGCTTACCCTGTCTGGCGCGCCACACCCGCCATAGCTGCATCCAAACTATTAGACGAAATCTCAGTAAAATAGAGTCATTGGCCAATGATAGGGTGACCCATGCACTTAACATTTCTCTACAGAAAGTTGGTCTCGACACGGTGAATGGGCATGATTTTCTCTACTGATGATCGCTCACTCCGCAATATGATAATTATCAGCTATGGAGTCTATGATACTGTAACTAGCCACCGCACGCGCAATTCTCTACAAATCTTTCAACTTTTACAGCTGTAAAAAATGTGTTGTTGACGATTTTGAATAGCCCTAAAATTTAGTTTCTTGGTTATTACAACATCTTTAGAAATTACGTTCGTTTTATTTTTTTAAATTGCTCTATAATTAACTGTCCCGCTAGGAGCGGCATCTTTTGGTTTAGTACAAATAATATCTCTGAATAACGTTGGGTGTTATGAACGACACTTGGAACCATTTTTCAGTCTATTATTTTTAGACGGTTAAATGGTCATAGCTTATTAAAGCTGAACTCCGGTTACAAAACTACAGAAAAAATAAAACAAAAAAAAATGCCGCCGTACATAATCGCCATACTTGTTTTCAATTTGTAGAACAAACATGGCGATTGTACGGCGTACGAAAACAGTTGCAGGCCACGTCCACATCCAGTGACAGTTTATTTTAGTGAATATAAATGTGCGAAACTGATTTAAGGCTTGGTATACAGATATATATAAGTATTGTGGTGTAATTGTCGAGATATTTGGAGATATTCATTTATGGTGGGTCACCCTACAAATGAGACATGTATTAGGTGTACCCAGTGCAACAGAATCTTTCTTTCTTTCTTTCTTTCTTTCTTTATGGGGTTTAACGTCCACTCGACACAACAAGGTCATTTCGGGACTAACATATGGTTTAATTTTATTTCAATAATTCGCTTGCGCGCAGGGGTCTTTAGCAGTGGGAGGAAACCGGAGTGCCCGGAGGAAACCCACGAGGTTGAGAAGGCGCCCCTATCTCCATGCCACATACGCTCACACCAGGGCTCGAAACCACAGCCGCAAGCCAGAGGTGACCGGCCAGCTAGAATTCGAAGCGCGGCACTCTAGACCACTAGGCCATCCCAACCACCCGCAACAGAATCGTTGTAAGTAGCAGGTTGTTGGTACCAAGAAGTATCATTATTATGGTAAAAATATGTTTTACTAATAAATCAGCCGTGGTTGGGGATTACGGTGTGTTAAGACACTGACTCGCTAGCCTGGAGGTCGGGTGTTCGATTACTGTCTAGTCATCGGTGTGCACGTAAAAGAACCCTTGGCAGTTATATAAGAGAAAGCCGTAGCACCACTGCACGGCGTAGGCCCGTCTCCATTAGCCCAGTTTAGGAACAGAGCAGTAGGACGTTATAATTAAACCCTATTTCACGTCATTTCGGCCGAGGGTGTTTTTATTAAAGGGACAATAACACTCTTGCTGTAACTGAATAATATGTCCCAATCTTCATTCTGGTCAACAAATTGTGCTATTTTACAATATTCCAATCAATTGATGACACAGATTTCATATTAAAACGCCTAATTAAAAAAATTGGAGAAATTCAACTAGGCCTTGAGCGTTTTCACAATTTCACTATCAGTGAGACTTGTAAAATCTGTCTACAGACAGGAAACGGGGAAATCCCAATGCCGCGCATGCGTAAGCTGTCACCTCACGACATTGTATTGACAGCTCGCTTCTCAACATCAACTTCGCTATGATATGATAGATCATGACTGGCAGTTTAACACGACATTGTATTGACAGCTCGCTTCTCAACATCAACTTCGCTATGATATGATAGATCATGACTGGCAGTTTAACTTTTAACGGTGCATCCCAAACGACGATTCCATTTTTTACGGTAAGTTTATATTATTTACTTATTCTCTCAAGCCTTCAAAACCGGGGACAAATTGCACAGTGAATGTTTGGAATTTCGGTACTTGGTTTGTAATACTAATAGGTCTAATACTTCGTCTCAAGTAAACGGATTACCACCGGCTTTGCCTAGTTACTTAATTGACAGATCAAACTGTCTGGTTATCTTTAAAATTAGGTGATTGTTTCATTATTACCCTGAATTTTGCCTAATCTTGGCATTGCTTCACCAAGCTCCATTTTTAAATTATTGTTGATTGGATCATAGAACCCTCAGACAGTAATATCAACTCAGCTAAATATTAAATATATCATTCGTGACACAAGATTTATTTCTAAAGTTGGGACGGATCAGAAAAATTTCTTGCATATAATTATTTATTTTAATTAGACATATTGACTAGAATTTTATATGAATTCTTGAAAACCTTATTTATTTACATTTGCATTTTGGTTTTACACTACAGGTATTCCGAAAGCAGTCGATACGAGATCAGTTAAAACTGGAAGAAATGGACAGTGTACATGTTTTAATTCAAGATGAATATTATTAAAAATAAATAAATTCTTACATCAAATTCTGGTTCTCTTTATTGGCTATTTCTGAAGTTGGGCCCCATCATTATTTGCCTTTATGCTCCATCCTAAATGGGGAAGATTGGGTGGGGGGGGCTTTAGGTTTAATGCCTGTTTCCATTAGGGCGATGCCGATATCGCAGACAGTGTTTCCGTAGAATTTGGCAGAGTAGGCCTAGACCAGTATGGGTAGGAGATGTGAGGTCAATAATTGGTAGGCCTTTTCGATTTGGTTTCCTTAAATAAAGACACACTGCCTTTTGCAGAGTGGCATCCATGGGGTTTGTGTGGGAAACCGTATTATGGCAAGTGTGCTCAGTCTGGTCCGCGTTGCAATCAGTGTTGTGATCTGCCGAGGCTAAGGTTTGTTGATTTGACTGGCATCTGGACCCAGGGGCCTTCACCATTTTATATAGCAAGGAAACATGAAGCTATAATGCTTGGCCCTTTTCATTTGTGCAAAAGCCCAGTTTGGTGCCCTCTTGCAGGTATTTTCTGTGGTACCTGGAAGATTGAAATTGTGAAAGTATTATTGTTTTGGGGCTAAATTATTGTACGACATGCTTAACAATAAGGAATAAAAATGGAGAATAAACAATTACAAAGGCAGAATAAACAATTACAAAGGCAGATTCAAAGATCATGGATACAGGATGCACACAGACGACAAAGTCAGACTTTACCAGTACGAAGGCCAGGTGGCCTCCCCCAGAAAATTTCTAAAAACTAGAAGCCATTTCCAGTGGAATTTGGTGCATGCCCCACTAGATCAGCCCTTAATTGCAAAAGAATAGAAATAATATTTTGTGTCTTTTACAAACATAAAGAATTAATTATGTTTTTTAAAAAAATATATTTTTCCACAGCAAAGAATACTTATAAGAATAGGTTGAATTTGGTTTTCAATGATAACAATTTTTTTTTTCAAATTACCTGTATTGTATTATTAGATATAATAACAGCTTTGCCTGGTGGTTGCCAATTCTTCGGCTTTAGGTATTAGTCTTTCAATTCTTCCCACCTAATCTGCTCTGTTCCCAAATTCACATTTGTAAACGACCATCTTAGTCTGCTTGCCTGTGCTTCTTAGCCGAATAAATGGGCATAATGACATTGTACTATTAATTATTGCGTGACTGCTTGTCAATCGACGGAGAGTCGGTGTAGTAGGCCTACCTACGGTAATAGATAATATCGAAACGAGCGAAATATGGCCTATATATCTGTTAACAATACAGGCAAATTATCCGCGGACGGGCTGTCTATAGAATGATATTTATCAACTTAAATTAATTGTTCAGTAAGTCATATTAATATCCACTTACACCGATCTTATATTGGGGCACTACTGACTGACAATCTAGCGCGTCACATGGGGATATCCCAGTGATGACATCATGGAAATGCTATTCTTAGAACAGGAAGTCAAACAAATCTGGAGCTAGTTACCTCCCTTGAAAAATTTGGCTCTAAAATAATTTGAACCGAGTTACGTTAGACTGTTCAAATGTGATTTGGATTTAAAAATACTTTCGAACCCTCTGGACAAGTAAAAAAGGATTTAATGGATAAATAACACATCAGGTAAGACACTTACACATCTAGCACTTAGAATAAGGCTATTTTTCTATTTTCTGGAGCTATCCAGCCAGCCAGAATGTTATTGTCCCTTTAACCCAAACCACATCCAATATCATTATATTTAACACTCGATCAAACAAAGAACTCGGACCGCTTATATCAAACCAATGCCTGAGCAGTGATTGCGTGGAGCTATTGCGCATGCGGTGAGTGGCGACACAAAGCGACATCATAATGATGGTTGCTAAGGACGATGCATCGAAATTCTTAATTTATTCGATGTTCATTCCTAACAATCACGAGAACAACTCTCCTTTTTCGAAGGGACGCACGTCCACGGTGCTATTCGCCGTGGACCGTTGAGTATACGTACCTCGGCGTCCCCAGAAGCCCCACCGGTGCCCCAGACCCCCCCTCTCTATTTTTGAGATAGCTACGGGCCTGCAATTAAAGCAACAAACTACGATCCGTTTATTAATTAACATTGTTTACGATAACGAATAAATGAAAATACATTTTTAGATTTACAAATGATTCTTTAAATCTACTTACCACTACTGGTGTTATTTTCGACTTTATGCTATTGATTAGTTCTTACAACTTCTACATAGTATTCAACAGTATTTAAAAAAACTGCTAAGGAATTCTACAAAAAAATGGCGTCACGTTGCTTAGCATGTACCCTTTAACCTGTGACAACACAGATGCGGATCCAGTGTGGGGCGCAAGGGGCGCCCCCCCCCCCCCTAATTTTCGACAGTGACCTGTTTTACTGCTGAGAGTGCCTTTTTTACTGCTGAAAGTGCCTTTTTTACTGCTTTTTTCAGACCCAAATATGTCCTCTCCAAACGTTTACTTAGACGAAAATATCAGGAAAATAGCTCTTTGGATGTCTACAGATGTAAGGAAATGACGGATAATTGTCTTGCCCGCCCCCCCCCCCCCCCAACCCCCTCGCAGCGGCGTGCCCCTTCTCCGCTGTAAGTGCCCACATTTTGCGGCCCCCCCCCCTTTTCAAAATTTCTACATCCGCCCCTGCAACAGAAACATTATAGAAATGATTTCAACAACTTGGGAGTGAGGAGTGCTAAGATATATTTCATTGTGGTCATTTACTCTGAATAGAAGTATGACATATTTGCGACTTTTTATTTTCGGAATATCAATTGTTTATCAAAGAACTGGTAAGATCTAGTATTGTCATATATAACCTACACATTAACATATCAACTAAATACCAATTAAAAGAATTTGTTTACTTTGTTTTTTGTTTCCGACAAAAATATTAAGTTATATAGATTAATATTTAAAAATAAATAAACAAAATGCAAAGTACATGTATATAAATCTGAGTAGTCTACTCATCAAAATTGACCAATCTCACTTCTCACATATATAGATCAAGAGTCAATGATTCCTTTAGTGTAAAAAATGACCCAGACACAAGTCCCTGGGACCCCATTTTGGTTCGCTACGCTGACAGCACCGCAATGTAACTAGAGGTAACCCATTAAATTAATTAAGTCTGTTTTATTCCGGAGCCAGTAGAAAGTGTAGGATGTAATGATTGTAGTACAGATTGTGTTATTTCATGTAGAGCAGGAGAATATTATGATGAAGGGGTTTGTTTGAAATGCCCACCAGGCTATTAGTAAGTACAGTAATTAACTTATGAGAGAGAGAGAGAGAGAGAGAGAGAGAGGGGGGGAGAGAGAGAGGGAGAGATGAATGGGGTTTAAAGTTCACTCGATACAAACAAGGTCATTTCGGGACCAACATATCAATTTTATTCAATAATTCGCTTGTGTATATCGTTCTTTAGCAGTGGGAGGAAACCGGAGGAACTAGAAAAATCCGCACGCCAGTTGACTCAATGACGGACCACGTGATACATCGCGCTCACCATTCGTCTTTCCAACTCCCTTATAATTAGGGACATGTGGAACTATGTAACAATGTACAAGATTTTTTAAGTCTTCGATATATTCATTTTTTATTATCTATTTGTGAATTCTTATAGCAAATAAAATGCCCAACCCTTTCTCAAAATCTTATATTATGCGTCTTCAATATAGTAGAATTATTTCATAACGTCCATTCCAATCGTTTACTCTATATGATCTATGTATATTTTAACAATGGCAATTTAGAATTTAGAACATATATGCTTTAATTATTTTTATTTGTCATATTCATTCTCAATGATCCTATATCAGCTGGATTGAGATGTTCTTTATTGCTCCTTGTAAGAGACTTCTAAAAAAATAGAAAATAACAATTCTGACTATTTGTCCATAAATTATCCATGTTGTTTCTTCTTGTACGAGACTATTAAAGCCCCAATAACACTCATGTTGTAATTGAATAATATGTCCAAATCTTTATTCTGGCAAACACATTGTATTATTTTACAATAGTCCAATTAATTGATGATATACATTTCATCTTAACACACCTAATTTAAAGAATTGGAAAAATTCAACTACATGATTTGAAAAGGTTAACGTAAACCTTTTCAAATGTGACTTGGATTTCAAAATATTTTGGAACCCTCAGAACAAGTAAAATATGATGTAATGGATAATTTACATAACCGGTAGGACAAATAAACTTAGAATAAGACTATTATTTATTTTCTAGAGCTGCCAAGCCAGCAAGAGTGTTATTGTCCCTTTAAAAAAGGAGACCAATTCAGAGCATTAGTATATGAATTATTGAAATTGCAGAAGGCAGGTTAATGAGTCAATACTCGTCCTAAAAAGCATTTTTGTTTATGTTAAAAGTTGGAACAAGACTTTATCTTGGATCCCTTTAACGTGTAGGAACATTCCCATCAAACAATCCATACATAAATATCTGCAATGAGTGAGCATTATTAAAGATAATCGATTAATGAACATTATCAAAGACTAATCTATTGTATATTTTTGTATATAGTGGCACGAAGTTGATTGAGGGAGCATTATTAAAGGTAGTGAATGACTCGGTAAACTTTCCTTTTTATCACTGTCAAATATTTTAATGGTTGTTGATACACTTGGCATTCTCTTAGAATCTATTTCTATACGTCTTGTAATATAAAGATTATATATTTTCTTCTACAAAAAGCATAAAACAAATGGTGGGTCTATTTCCTGATAATACCTTAATGAGTTTACGTCACAAATGCACAAGTCTCCGGCATGTTCTATAATGTTTCTTTTAACATTTGTGATTATAAAACTATAATGTCCTCTAATTAACAATACTACTTTCCGTGTTTCTAGCTGTACTGGTGGATCAGATCCAAGAACACCATGTTCCCCAGGAACAGCTAACAGTAATTGTAATAGTACTCGGTCGTCTGATTGGCAAGCATGCCCACCCAATGAATACAGTGGTAGTGCTGCTGTGGCATGTAATGTGTGTCCGGCAGGATACGCATGTTTTGACAACACTGTGAGAGCATGTGCCACAGAAGCATATTCCTTGCTAGGAGAAATGGTCTGTAAAACATGTCCAGCAGGAAAAATTTGTCTAAATCCAACATCTATTCCTGTGGTAAGTAATTATTTTATTTTTAATCCTCAAATGACTATTTAACGTCCAATAAATATTTTTTCTGGGAACCTAGATATAACAGCATGTGTTCTTAGATTATGTCAAACAGCATATATATGTTCTTATATTATGTTACATAGTGCAACTTTAACTCAAGTATTTGCACTGTAGGTCAATCGTTGTTTACCATTTACTACATAAAATTTCAGGTTTTGAACATGATCACTCCCCAGTAGCATTTTGAACTCCACTTTAATTTGTCCCCTGACGTTTCTGAGAAAGCACGGGACTATTCAAATGGGATTGCTCGTTCGTCGGTCTGACCATAACACAATTTGAAACACAATAACGCTGCTTCTAATTGATGTAGAATGCTCAAACTTGCTGTAGAAAGTAGAAATGTAGATGGTTTTTTTAAATGAATTGTGTTAAAGGACAATATTGGTGCCAGTCATTATCACATATGTGATAGAACTGATTAAACACTTTCCAAATATAATATTAATACAGAGATCATCGCTACCATAGATGAGTAATAAAGAATTCATGAATCGGAAGTGACGAACGCCAAAGGAAAACACGAGTTATTCCTCTATATAACTAACTAAAGTGACTAGTGATAACAGATACATGGACGAATATCTGCTCACTTATAATAATTCCCTGGAAGACCCAAAGTTGCTGTGTGACAATGTGAGAGAATATCTTAAAATTCAGAAAAAGAATTGACAGCCACTAGATAAGAGAACACGAAAGAAAAACAGATTAAAAGTCCGTGCATTACCATGTTTTTATAAGGTAGGGGAGACCGGGGCACATTGAACCACCATGGATATATCCTTTATAAAATAATACTATACAACCCAACACTATACAGAAGTGAGATAACTTCTTAGACCTATTTCTCCATCAATAAGCCACATGCTGTCAATTATTTTCTTAGGCAGTGAATTTTTCAAAAAAGCGCTTAAAAGAGAAAAACTGTCCATACATGTTAACTTCTTAGCCTAGGAAATTCTTGTACTTAAAATAAGTTCATATATGTCTTATCTATACAATCCAGATAAACCGGGGTTTGATCCATATAAGAGGGCATGTTGATTTTTGTTTTTTAAATTTTGATCATGAAATAAAGAGATCTTCTAATAAAAACATTTGATATGAAATGAGGACAAACATGTATGTGAACAAAGTAGTTCAATGTGCCCCGGTCTCCCCTATTGAATGAATAAAAACAAGGGGCTGTATGGAGTATTTCTATTTTTCCCGTGTTCTGTTATCTTATGACACTTAATTACTTTATTGAATCGTCAGATAAGCTCTTGCGGTCCCATATAACAACTTTTTGTCTTTGAAGGAATTATTAGTGAGCAGAAATTCGGCCGTTTATTTGTCATCACTCGTCACTTCAGTCATTCACATAGAGAGATAACTCGTGTTTTCCTTTGGCGTTCGTCACTTCCGATTTATGAATTCTTTATTACTCCTCTATGGTAGCGATGATCTCTGTGTTAATATTATATTTGGAAAGTGTTTAATCAGTTCTATCACATATGTGATAATGACTGGTACCAATATTGTCCTTTAACTTAGTTCGATAATGAACATTTTTGCTGTGGTTTATTAAAGCTTGGAACACAATAACGTTGATTCTAATTGTTGAAGAGGAGATAAAGGGGGGGGGGGTATAAATAATAATATAGATAACAATACAGCGAGAGAAATTTGGTTTAACTGTTTTACCAATAAAAAAGGGTTGAGCATCCTCAAAAAGATCTTGTTTGGTACATACATTATTTACATGAAAATATTGATTTTGCATAATGGTTGTTTTAACCGTTTTTGTAGACTAAAGAGATCACCAAGACTTAATTAATTATTAAATTACCTGGAACAATCTGTTAAATAGGTATAAAATAGCTGGCGCCTTGACCTTTAGTAGGCACGTTTTATCGTCTTCGATGAATATTATATTAAAGATACCTTCCCGCGTACAAACTGTGTGATTTGATGATATATTTGGACTTAAACCTATTCAAACTAAGTGTATATTTTCACTAATCTGGATTAAGCAGAGTATTCAGCAGCTTGAAACTTTATAGATGCGTGTGCATATAATTAATGAGTGTCATCTATTATTTTAGGGTTGAGGCGGTGAGGCATCAGCCCCACTATTACCTTTTTACCTTTTATTTTAAACTATGAATCGTGTCAATAGATGTTAATCTATATTCTAAATAGTAATTGTTCTAGAAATATTTTGAAAAACATTTTATTGTAATTTTTGTCATTCTTGTTATAGGATTGTCCTGCTGGACAAGAACCAAATACTGGTAAAACAGCTTGTACTAATTGTACAGCAGGAAAGTTCAGACGACTATCAGATGCATCATGTCAATCATGTCCTGCGGGTAAAAATGGTTTTACTTTCAATAATTCCTTGTTCATTGTCTTACATCCAACAAACTCTCCCAAAATAGATATATACTTGTTACTTAATGGTTTCAAAATTTATTTACCTATTTGTATCGGACTTTGAATATTTAAACTTCGTGCTGATGCTGAAATAGTGTTATATATTTCAGTTTATGTGCATTGACAAGTGGGTAAATTATTAACTGATCAATTAGATATAAAACTAACATTTGAAGCAGGTATAGCTTATTAAGTTCAACATGACCGTTTATTTAGTGACTATAAATGTGCGAAACTGATTTAAGGCTTGGTAAATATATTAGTATTGTGGTGTAATTGTCGAGATATTTGGAGATATTCATTTGGGGTGGGTCACCCTAGCATTATATCTCTACGAAGCCACCCAACCCCATTAAATAATTAGGAATTATCTAGCACTATGTGGTTAAATGATGTTACCGATGACCGAGTGGGGACTTCGTTTAAAATGATCATCTCTCTAGCGTACAACTGACATATCCCCTTTAACAATCAGGGACAGCAACTCTTGTGGATATGTCAATATCACTCGTTATTCCTCTAGGCTGATAAAACTATAAAACTATGAACATAATTATATACTATTCAAAAAAAGTAGGGGATATTTGATTTTTAAGTGTTATTAAAGTCACCTAATGAAACTGACGAAGAAACAAATGACAAAATGAAATGAAGTTCACATTCATCGATTTATTCCAAATGATCGTTAGACTAAGTAAGGCACAGACTGGCCATTATAAGGGTAAAATGATACCCGGGGTCAAACAGCAAAGTTACCACAGCATCGCAACAAAGTCAGTAACGGGTAAATCCTCCTCTGTTTGCCAAACAAGCATTGATCCGACGTGGCATACTCCTAATGAGACGTCTAAGGTCATTTTGGTCCAGATTGTCCCATTCCTGTTGCAACGCAGCAGCAAGTTCTTGGACATTGGCAGGGCGTTGTTGACGTTGACGTAACCTCTGTCCAAGCATGTCCCAGACATGCTCGATGGGGGAGAGGTCGGGACTCAGTGCTGGCCAAGGTAATGTGGTGATGTGCTGTTGTTGGAGGTAACCTGTAACGATCCTGGCCCTGTGACATCTTGCGTTGTCATCCTGGAAGATGAAACGGCGGCCATGACGTCGTGCGAACGGCACAACATGGAATGTCAAGATGTTGTCCCGGTAGTACTGGCCTGTAACACGCCCTGCAACAACATGTAAAGCCGTTCTTCCAGCAACAGTGATGCCTCCCCACACCATAACAGAACCACCCCCAAATCGATCGTGTCTGATGACGTTAACGTCTTGGAAGCGCTCGTTTCGACGACGCCACACCCTCCTACGTCTGTCCAAAAAATCAACAGTGAACCTTGACTCATCTGAAAACATCACATTGCTCCAGCGTCGATTATCCCAGTGTTGACGATCCCTACACCAACGACGTCTTGCCTGAATGTGATGATCTCTCAAACAAGGAATCACGCGAGGACGTCGGGCGCGAAGGTGACCCCTATGCAGTCGATTCCGAATCGTCTGGCCACTCACTCTCACACCAGTGTCTGTTTGAAGACGAGCGCTGATCTGATTTGCTGTGATGACACGATTTCTCAAGGCCAAGGTACGGATAAATCTATCCTGGGCTTGAGTTGTCGCCCTTGGTCGACCTGAGCGTGGTCTGTCCTGTACAGATTGTGTATCACGGTATCTGGACCATAGCCTGCTTATGACAGACTGAGAAACATTCATCGTCCGCGCCACAACCGCCCGTGTTGTACCGATCTATAGCATGCCAAGGGCACATAACCTTTCATTTTGGGTAAGCCGACGCATATCAAAATTTGTTTTCTGGTCATTAAAACAATTAAACTGATGTTTCCACCCTGGAATTCAATGCCACAATGACTGTAACATTCAAAGTCAGAGTCGTGCAAATCTTGGGTTGGACCCCCATGATGATCCCAAGCATCATCTGCATTCCATGCGGTAGCTATTGGTGCGTTTGGGCGTCACATGTAACTGGAAATGTTTCTTCTGTTAGGTTCTATCGTGACTTTTTTCGTAGTCATTTGCATATTTTAGTATTATGCCCCCAAAATCAAATATCCCCTACTTTTTTTGAATAGTATATGATAATTGTGCAACCGGTGGGGAGACAAATTACCACTCCAAGGCAAGTAACTATGTGAAATAAAAATTGTACTAATCTTTGTCATATTTTATTTACAGACTTCATGAAACCACACATGACTGTTTAATCGAGAACAACACACCCAAATCTTGCCGAAGTACTTTAAGTGTATTGAACAAAATAATTCGACTATTGACACCACCGCGTTGCTCTGGTAATACCAGTAGTATCGACAGATATAATAATAATAATATCTTGTTAATGGTTTGCCTTCTAATAGGTTTATATTCTCGTGAAATATATTTTCCTGTGTAATTAGTAAATATATTGCTAACGCGTCTTGGGCCCTAATAATCCCAGGACATGTCTATTGGACAATAACAGGAAGTGTTTATCTCCTAAGTAGAATTACATACGCTCATGACATATGTCAATGAAGAATTCTTTTTCTTTGTGGGCTTTGAAGGTCTGAGAGCTTTATATGCTAGTATCTATATCATTAGCGTATTCTTATATGTCATAATGCTTTGTTTGTTCAACTATTTCTATATAAAATAAATAGAAATAAATTTACTAGGTCAGTATGTGGATATAGTTTTACACTCTAAAATATGTGTGTTCTGAAATACTTTGTTTGGACATTAATTGAGAATGGTGTACTTCTTTAATCAAAAATACTGGTTTCATTTTATATTGTATAGTGACAATTTCAAGGGGATTATATTAGCTGAAAAATAGCAAACGGGTTTAATGGCTTCAGTCAGATATTGGGTGAATCTCACATACATATCGGTGTCAGTATTTATCAATTTGATTAACATACAGAAATATATATCGTTTCGTTTTTTATACTTTCCATGGCCTACACTACAAGAAGATCTGGCAAGTTATAGTGTGGGTTCAAATGAGAGGCTTTTGATCCTATGGCGTCAGACATTGATTAATTAATCAGCGTTGACGTTTCTAGTGGTTTACACACAGTTACGTGCACCAAAAGGCCAAGAAGCCGCCGTAACCGACCGTTACATTGGCTAATCTCTCACATCATTCAGAACACGTCAATGATGACAACTCTTCCAGATCTCAGTGTAGTAAAGACAAGTAAAACAAACTAGATTTTATTCAAGCGTTTAACGGATTCTCAGTCAGGTTAAATTACAACTTACTTCATTTTAATTCAGAATAAGTCTGCTTTTCTTATAAACACTGGAGGGGTTGATGGTCGTTTAATGTTGCACACAGCATGGCGTATACCTATCTTAATTAGCCCAGTTTGGAATGGAACAGTAGGACGGACGTAAAAAACCCATTTCGTTTTCTACTTGTCGAGTGGGGGGGGAGATCAATGATAAGCAGGGACTTGGTGATTAAAGCACCGGCTGGTATCGTGGACTCCGAAATAAGAGTAGGCCTTAGGCCTTACGCCACTGTCATCATGATTAAACAGGTAAAAGCAGAACATTAAATGTTAAACCCTATATCATTATGTTTAGTTTATTGACCGTATGGCGCAACCCGTAACTCTTATCGGGAATTACGGTGGCTAAGTGGGTAAGGCGCTGGCTCGCTAGCCTGGAGGTCTGGTGTTCGATCCCAACATTGGCCGCGATAATTCATCTCGATTTCCCACCCTGGTTTTCCATTGTCAGTGATGCAAAAGGAGGGCCTGACAAGGACAGCTGTCTAGTCGTTTGGATGGGACGAAAAACTGGGGTCCCGTGTACACATTGACGCGCACGTAACAGATCCCTTTGGAAGAGTAGGCCGTAGCGCCGCTGCTCGCTCAAAATTTCCCTGTATGGCGTATGCCTATCTTCCATTATCCCACGCCTTGTGCAGAAGAGTAGGACGTTAAACCCCATTTCATTTCATTTCGTAACTCTTATCGCGTGCAATAAACCACGTGTATCAGCTACAAACAGTTTTACATGCTACATTACTGATTTCCCACAAACATGAGCAAACTGTTCGTGAACTCGTCGGGACGATGCGGGAGGATGCGTGCCAGTGCGTGCCAGTGATTGTGTCTCTGATATTCAGCATGGGGAGGCCCCCTTTTTATATGGCGTGCCCAAGTCAGCACGACACCGTCCGAATTGCGCAAACTCTTCGTGCCAATGTGGGAAGTGCGTAAGCAATGCGCAAACTATACGTGAACTCGTCGTGCCAGTTTGTGTCGGTGTGGACACTGATGGACACGCATTCGTGAACTCGTCGTGAACTATGTGTGAACTAGTCGTGAACAGTGTCGGAGCCCCCCAGTTCGTGCCCCAAAATGGCACGACTTGCCACGACAAAATCGTGGCCAAAGGTCGTGCAAGTGTCAGCCTGGCTTTACTTTATCTGCATTTACCGAACAGCAGTGCCCAGTTAGAGGTCACACAAACTAACTCAAATCAAACATAGCGTCGTTCAGGACATCCTTGACATTGAACGAACCTTGAAATTTGCAACTCGATAATCAAAAGTAGACATTTTAACTGGAAAGCTCGAGACTTAATATTCGCGACGATGGAGGAATCTGAAAGGCTCTCACGGTGGGCGTGTACCCAGTCGAAACTAGTGCCGAAATATGCAGGGTAAAGCCAGGCTGACACTTGCACGACTTTTGGCCACGATTTTGTCGTGCCCATCAGTGTCCACATTGACACGAACTGGCACGACGAGTTCACGCATAGTTTGCGCGTAATTTGCGCATTGTTTACGCACTTCCCGCATTGGCACGACGGGTTTGCGCAAATCGGACGGTGTCGTGCCGACTCGAGTCGTGCCAATGCGTGCCACGGAATCGTGCAAGTGTCAGCCTGGCTTAAGGCTTGATAAGGTGTACGGAGTTAAAGTCAGATCAAACGTTCTATTGAAAATGTCTTCCTTAGCTCAGTCGGAGCAGGACAGAAGGGCGTTAAACTTTATGGTGCATAGACCCATCACAATACAAATAACTCGATACTCCCCCAAAATACACAAGCAAGAGATTTATACGCTGCGACAACAATACCAAGAGAATCTACGACCCGGATCTCTCAACAAGGTAACTCATTTGAACTTTAAACATTTTAAAATTGAAAGACGTAAACCAATGAATTACCTCTATTGTATAATTGGGCGGTGTTGTATCAATCCTTTATTAGTATAGACGCATTGCAGAACAGTTGAGTGTGAGTATAGGGTTAGATTTATATCAGATAAATAGTATATATTAATATATATATAATTGTATAGTGTCTGTCTGTTCAAATGTTATAAATATTTCAACCTCTATTGACGTCTTGTGTATACATTTCAGTGGGCGTACTGTGTTACAGAATACACCAGATTTGCAACGAGAAAATGTCTCTTAAAGTTCTCCTCTTTGTCTCATTAATGGGTACGTTTTTGTTTTTGTTTCTAAAATCTAATTGAATTGCCATGATCATGACTTATTAATACTTGCTTGGCTTCAACATCATCATTATGGTAAGGGGGGGGGGGATTGAGATTTTTCATCCTCTTGACTCAAACTAGGTCTTTTTTCGGGACTAACATATGGTTCAACTGGATATCAATATTTCGTTTGCGCGTAGCGGTCATTAGCAGTAGAGGAAACCTTTAGACCAGGACCAGAACAAAACCCACGAGGTTTGGTAAACGTTCAAGGGAGGATCGAAACCATACCACATAATGAGAGACCTTATGACTCAACTCGCACGCTTTAAACTATTTCCCCACCCCGACCCCTTTGCTTGTAATATTGCATACCTTATATCTTACATGTACGACCCCTTGATTATATGGTCACCTCTGGCTTGCGGCTGTGGTTTCGAGCCCTGGTGTGAGCCTATGTGGCATGGAGATAGGGGCGCCTTCTCAACCTCGTGGGTTTCCTCCGGGCACTCCGGTTTCCTCCCACTGCTAAAGACCCCTACGCGCAAGCGAATTATTGAAATAAAATTGAAACCATATGTTAGTCCCAAAATGACCTAGTTTGTGTCGAGTGGACGTTAAACCCCATTTCTCTCACTCCCCCTTGATTATATTTTATTCAGTGACAATTTGCATCACATATTTTGGTTTAAGAATAATGTATTTTTGTCGGATATTTTCTCATAACCAAAATACAATCATTTTTTTTATGTTCACGACTGCCAATCGCACAGATTTCTGAGCTTTTCAAGAATGTAACAGAATTTCGATTTTCACTGCAGGCGTAACCAAAGTTGCCAACGGACAAGGGTTTTATGATCTCGGACATTGTACCACTTTTAATTATGACATCAACCAATGTAAGGCGGAACATTCCGTACTCCCGGATATTCAAAATTTAGTAAAGACACATTTGCAAAATTTGCATACGCTTAATGCTTCCATAGTGTGTAGGTAAGAATTTCCAATTGCTATTGTTATCACGCTGAACAGTGAGAGAATGTAATTGGGCATCTCGTTTACTTACTATTGGATTGTTTACATGGAAAAGTCTAACCCACTTTGGCGACCTAGCTCAATTAAACAACCCCCACCCCTCCCAGTGTCTATGAGAGCAACAGACTGGTTCTTTCAATAGACTAATGCTGGCCCTTAACGCCCTACTACTCTGCTCCGACTGGGCTAATGAAGACGGGTATACGCTGATCAGTGGGCTCTAAGAGAAATGTTGCCCGGCCAGCTGCGCTACGGCCTATTCTTATATCGATTTCTTATAGCCGAGGGGTCTTTTATCTGTACACGGGACCTCGATTTTTAGTACTATCCGACTAACTATACTCTATCGCACGCCAAGGGGGGTGGGGGTGGACAGGACGGAACATCGCAATGAACTTTGCTAAATTAAATAAGCTATTCCACATGATACTCACCCCCCCCCCCCAAAGCCACATGTAACTCAATCTTAGCTACATCTACAATATGTAACTAAATCTTCACAAATATCATATATAAGTATCCCCGGCAATAAACTTCACAACACTGTATTAGTTAATACAAATGTAATCCAGTACGCGTTTCAGGCTTATTCCTTCATCAGCTGGTATTTGACAAAACATAGAAGAACAGGAGCCAATCCTTGTAGATACGCCTATATGATTTATCTACAAGGATCGGCCTCTGTTCTTCCCCGGATGCATCACTGAGATCCCAACTTCCCTGCACTGCCATTGGGGATCCTCCGCCCTTCAATTCTTATCGAGTGTGGGGGTTTTATCGTCCCCTCCTAGGAAATATTCATTTTCTCAAAATGACATCTATCTTGCACATTGAATATTCTCTTTTTCAGCTATAAGACAGAGTACATTTCCCTGATTACTTGTCTTCGAGATGCCATTGGCAAATGTGTCTCAGATGAATTTAATAGTCTGTTTCCCTCTGATAAAGTTCAAACTGCAAAGATATTGTATTTTTGTCGGATGAGTAAATGTAAGTTATTTTACTTGGTCTTCATGCATTTTAAATTATACATATCTGACAAACTCAATGCTTCACATCAAATTTGAACACAAGCCGCTAAAAGTTATAGCCTCTATCGCGTTCACAAAGTTTTCGAAGGCGGGGGAACCTCTGTATACGAAGGAATGTCGTGGTGCTGTCGTGGTGCTAATGCTTCGCAGCAACATTAGCACAAATCATCACGTTAACCAAGAAATCATGTACATACGGATGGATAGACAATGTAGAAAATTGCTGTGGTCCATGTCCACTGTAAGACCATCGATACGACTCTTCCGTCCGTCCTTCAACAAATTGTTACCGCGATAGAGGCTATAGTTTTTATCTGTCTTCAAATTTTGTGCGACGCATTGGGGTCATTAGTGGACGAACCCTTCCTATTTTTAGCGATGCGCTATTTTTCCGAAAACCTCGGTGTGAAGCATTGGGGATATAATGGGGTGAACCCTATGGATGTTTGCGTTCCGCAATCCTTCGTCCCCGGATTTCTCCTCCCCCTGTTTTGCAAACCTTATAAACACGAGTGAATATGCACTTTAAATCAGTGTGTCCTTCATAAATTGATGTGATGCATTGGGGTTAATGAGGGAGTCCACTCACCCCCACGCCCCTAAAGGATATCTATTCCCGAAAACCTCTTGAACCCATATTTTTTAACATATTTTTTTTTCAAGTTTTACATATTTTATTTCCAAATTGGTTGTGAAACAATGGAATCATTATTCGACGAATTCAATCTTAATTCAATTAAAGGAAATCTTATATCTTGTGTAAATGAATTTATATCTCGCTTAAACGAATTAAAGTTTAGTTTGAATAAACTTTTTATTTCGCTTAAACGAACTAATATTTAAACAAATTTACTTTCGAGTCGTGCATTTAACGTAGCAGGTCTCTTACTATCATCCACAGTCTTCGAAATTCCAAACACAACTTGTTGATTAATTTAAATCAACATTCATGTTAGCTTACCGTGAAAGGATGGGCTTCCGATGATCAATATTTCACACTCGGCAATCCTCGACAGATTTCGTAACCTACATCTAGTCTCGGCTGTATGACGAATTCCGCCATATTGGAACTACTTTAAGGGTCCCGGGTGAAACATGGCTGTGCGCATGGTGTCTTGAACTACTTTAAAGGGCCCGGATGAAACATGGCTGCGCCCATGGTGTCTTGTTTGTTTGTAATAGCGTCAAGTTTTCCTGTTAAAGTAAACCGGTAGTCGCATCGCAAATGTATGGGCGTAGGTACATATCACTTACTGTCATACAGCCGAGACTCGATGTAGGTTCCGGAACGTTCCGGAATCTGTCGAGATTTGCCAAGTGCAATATTTCAGACATTTGGAATGATGCAACTCGATAAACGAGACTAACTGGTGTAGACTGGAATAACCAGACGCCAAAGAATGCTACAGGAACTTTTCGTGTCTTTCGCGGAACATAACTGATTAGGTATTACAGTAGAACGGAAACGACTGAATGTAAATCAGTTTATATACATTCATATTACATTATTTATGCGTTGTAACTTATTTGTTTACATTTCTAGGTGCCATAGATTATAGAAATAGTCCCCAAGGGCTTCGTATAAGTGTATCCCGCGTCGCATTTCTAAAAACTTGTGAACACGATAGATTATTAAAAGAGTGGATGAGCTATAAAATTGAGGCTGCATTTTATAATTTTAATCTTGTTGTTGTCCAGCTCGTAAAGTTATCACCACCCGGACATGTATATGTAAGGAATATACATCATTATTTTTATTTCAGATTTTGACTACAAGTGTATGGTGGACATAGCCCAAGAAAACATGAAATGTTTTTTGAAACATTTCAACGTCACAGACTTACCGAAACGCGACGATGGGTTCAAAAAATGGAAAGATATCATATGCAGGTAAAGAGAGATAGAGAGAGAGAGAGAGAGAGAGGGAGAGAGAGGGGGAGAGAGACCCTACTCCTCGTCACGTACAAGCTAGGAACCAAACCCAGGTCACGTGACTTAATTAGAGACCTTGCGATCTACCGCGCAGGCGTTGAACCATTAAATAGTTATCACTTATCTAGCGCAATGTGGTCAAATGGACCGGGGATAAGAGAGAGAGAAATGGGCTTTAACGTCCACTCGTCATTTCGGGACTAACATATGGTTTAATTTTATTTCAATAATTCGCTTGTGCGTAGGGGTCTTTAGCAGTGAGAAGAAACCGGAGTGCCCGGAGGAATCCACGAGTTTGAGAAGGCGCCCCTATCTACATGCCACATACGCTAACACCAGGGATCGAAACACAACCGCGAGCCAGAGGTGTCCGACCAGTTAGAGGTCGAGGCGCGGCACTCTAGACCTATAAGCTATCCCAACTCCCCCACCGGGGATAAAAGGCTTCATAAAGTTGGTAGATTTTCATTTAGCCTGGTCATCTCTCTAGCCTACTAGTTCGTGTAGAAATGGTCAATATCAATATGAGTTTCCATTCCAAACTATGATTATAATAATATGATAATTGTGGAACGAGAGTTGAGAGAGAGAGAGAGAGAGAGAGAGAGAAATGGGGTTTAACGTCCACTCAACACAACCAGGTCATTTCGGGACTAACATATGGTTTCAACTTTATTTCAATAATTCGCTTGCGCGTAGGGGTCTTTAGCCGTGGGAGGAAACCGGAGTGCCCGGAGGAAACCCACGAGGTTGAGAAGGCGCCCCCATCTCCATGCCACATACGCTCACACCAGGGCTCGAAACCACAGCCGCAAGCCTGAGGTGACCGGCCAGCTAGAGGTCGAAGCGCGGCACTCTAGACCACTAGGCCATCCCAACCCTCCGGAACGAGAGTTGAGACAGATTCACAATCCAAGGGGAGTAACTATGAGAAATAACATTGTTCCAAACCAACGTGTGTCTATTACTAACCTTGTTATTGTCATATTATAATTACAGAGCTCAAGAAATTACCCACGATTGTCTGATCCAGCAAAAATCCGGATCCTGTTGGAGTACATTTGAAATAATGAAGGAAATGAATCGAATATTAGCACTACCGGTCTGTTCTAAATTTAGTGTCACCCGCGATAACCCTAATCTGAGTGCTAACACCGATATCCCTAAAGATAACCATATTGTTATTTATGTTGACACCATTATTAGTAATAATAGTTTTAACATCAATAATAATAACGTTATCTTGTTCATTGTTTGCCTTCTCATAGGTGTATTTTATTATGGTGTATATTTTCCTATCTAATATTATATTATACATAATGTATATTATGTACGATATTCTTTTATCATGATATATGTTTTGATATCTTATTTGGGTATCATACCATGATATATATTTTACAATATATTTATTGTATATTACAAAATAATAAGTACATTGTTTAATATTAGAATTATATAACGAGCTTAACAATTATTATTACATAATTATAAGGTATAGTGTATAATACCAAAATGTATGAATAGTTTAATAATTATATATATATATATATATATCTTTAAATTGCAAGGTAGCGTGAATATCATCAAAGAACCATAAAGTGCAGTTTCTGATTTATCGTTTGGTAGAGCCGTTTAACAGGCTATCACAAGCTTCACTAGTTAGAGGGGTCAAAACCAAAAGTACGACACAGATGGTTAATTCCATGCTACGTCGCTGCACAGAGTTTGTAAGAGCCAGTGGAGGGCACACGCGCTACCGACATCTGTGTCGTACGTTTGGTTTTGACCCCTCTAACTTTAAACATCCATAAGAGTACAAATGTGTTGTTGTTGATGTGTTCCCATTTAAATATTGTTCGCAATGAGAAGCAAAATAAATAAGATATGTTTACAGGATCATTTTGTTATACGAAAAACTAAGTGATGCGTTTTCTATGGCGCTCAGTATATATTAAAATACAATTATTTGTTTCGTGTATATGGGGTTACTACAATTTTATATTTTTTCTATTATTGTATAGAATTTGTTTCTTTTCAACGACGCTTTACATGTTTGTTTAGAATAAACATCAGAATTTTCATACTTTCACCTAGCAATCGTCCTTTGGTGTCGCCACAGCATACATATCTATCTGCGCAATTACGGACAACGCTAGAACATTGATATAATTATAGGCGGCTTATACATTCGTATGTTCTTGTGTTGAACGAGTTGAACAAAGAAGCCTTTTGATTCCTCGATCGTCGCGAATACCAACTCTGGCGCTTTCAAGCTAAATTGTCTACCTCTGATATTCGATTTGCAAAGTTCAAGGTTCGTTCAATGTAAAGCTTTCCGGGGAGGTTGCTTTGATGCTACTGTTCACGTGTCTGCAGCATGCTAAATATCCGCCGATATTTGTTATCCGTCGAAATAAGAGCAGACCGTAGCACCACTGTCAGGGCAAAATCCCAACCATTGCACGCTGCGCAATCAAAATAAAACCAAATACGAACAATCCAAACCATTAGACAAAATTCAAAGTCCTTATAACGGTATAGGCAAATTAGTGTAATCAGCAAATAGACTGTTCACCGTGTACCAAATACACGACAAACAGTGGTAACAGGAGCCTGGAAGCTTACCCTGTCTGGCGCGCCACACCCGCCATAGCTGCATCCAAACTATTAGACGAAATCTCAGTAAAATAGAGTCATTGGCCAATGATAGGGTGACCCATGCACTTAACATTTCTCTACAGAAAGTTGGTCTCGACACGGTGAATGGGCATGATTTTCTCTACTGATGATCGCTCACTCCGCAATATGATAATTATCAGCTATGGAGTCTATGATACTGTAACTAGCCACCGCACGTGCAATTCTCTACAAATCTTTCAACTTTTACAGCTGTAAAAAATGTGTTGTTGACGATTTTGAATAGCCGTAAAATTTAGTTTCTTGGTTATTACATCATCTTTAGAAATTACGTTCGTTTTATTTTTTTTAAATTGCTTTATAATTAACTGTCCCGCTAGGAGCGGCATCTTTTGGTTTAGTACAAATAATATCTCTGAATAACGTTGGGTGTCACCCTCTACAAATGAACTATCGGTATGCAAAATGCACGTGGTGAACAGTGTTAAAGATGTAGTAGACAGACATTATCAGGGAGATAGTGTACACGTCAATTAAATATATCTAGAATAATAGGCGAGAGAGACATGTACTAGGTGTACCCAGTGCAACAGAATCTTTCTTTCTTTCTTTCTTTATGTGGTTTAACGTCCACTCGACACAACTAGGTCATTTCGGGACTAACATATGGTTTAATTTTATTTCAATAATTCGCTTGCGCGCAGGGGTCTTTAGTAGTGGGGGGAAACCGGAGTGCCTGGAGGAAACCCACGAGGTTGAGAAGGCGCCCCTATCTCCATGCCACATACGCTCACACCAGGGCTCGAAACCACAGCCGCAAGCCAGAGGTGACCGGCCAGCTAGAGGTCGAAGCGCGGCACTCTAGACCACTAGGCCATCCCAACCCCCCGCAACAGAATCGTTGTTGCTACCAGGTTGTTGGTACCAAGAAGTATTATTATTATGGTAAATATGTTTTACTAGTAAAAATCAGCCGTGGTTGGGGGATTACGGTGTGTTAAGACACTGACTCGCTAGTCTGGAGGTCGGGTGTTCGATTACTGCAGTGGCCGAGAAAGTACATCTTGTCTAGTCCTTCGGGTGGTGCCGAGTACTCATCGGTGTGCACGTAAAAGAACCCTTGGCAGTTATATAAGAGAAAGCCGTAGCACCACTGCACGGCGTAGGCCCGTCTCCATTAGCCCAGTTTAGGAACAGAACAGTAGGACGTTATAATTAAACCCCATTTCACGTCATTTCAGCCGAGGGTGTTTTTATTAACCCAAACCACATCCAATATCATAATATTTAACACTCGATCAAACAAAGAACTCCCAATGCTCGGACCGCTTATATCAAACCAATGCCTGAGCAGTGATTGCGTGGAGCTATTGCGCATGCGGTGAGTGGCGACACAAAGCGACATCATAATGATGGTTGCTAAGGACGATGCATCGAAATTTTTAATTTATTCGATGTTCATTCCAAACAATCACGAGAACAACTTTCCTTTTTCGAAGGGACGCACGTCCACGGTGCTGTTCGCTGTGCACCGTTGAGTATACGTACCTCGGCGCCCCCAGAAGCCCCACCGGTGCCCCAGACCCCCCCCCCTCCTCTATTTTTGGGATAGCTACGGGCATGCAATTAAAGCAACAAACTACGATCCGTTTATTAATTAACATTGTTTACGATAAAGAATAAGAATAAATGAAAATACATTTTTAGATTTACAAATGATTCTTTAAATCTACTTACCACTACTGGTGTTATTTTCGACTTTATGCTATTGATTAGTTCTTACAACTTCTACATAGTATTCAACAGTATTTAAAAAACTGCTAAGGAATTCTACAAAAAAATGGCGTCACGTTGCTTAGCATGTACCCTTTAACCTGTGACAACACAGATGCGGATCCAGTGTGGGGCGCAAGGGGCGCCCCCCCCCCTAATTTTCGACAGTGACCTGTTTTACTGCTGAGAGTGCCTTTTTTACTGCTGAAAGTGCCTTTTTTACTGCTTTTTTCAGACCCAAATATTTCCTCTCCAAACGTTTACATAGACGAAAATATCAGGAAAATAGCTCTTTGGGTGTCTACAGATGTAAGGAAATGACGGATAATTGTCTTGCCCCGCCCCCCCCCAACCCCCTCGCAGCGGCGTGCCCCTTCTCCGCTGTAAGTGCCCACATTTTGCGGCGCTCCCCCCCCCTTTTCAAAATTTCTACATCCGCCCCTGCAACAGAAACATTAACATAGAAATGATTTCAACAACTTGGGAGTGAGGAGTGCTAAGATATATTTCATTGTGGTCATTTACTCTGAATAGAAGTATGACATATTTGCGACTTTTTATTTTCGGAATATCAATTGTTTATCAAAGAACTGGTAAGATCTAGTATTGCCATATATAACCTACACATTAACATATCAACTAAATACCAATTAAAAGAATTTGTTTACTTTGTTTTTTGTTTCCGACAAAAATATTAAGTTATATGGATTAATATTTAAAAATAAATAAACAAAATGCAAAGTACATGTATATAAATCTGAGTAGTCTACTCATCAAAATTGACCAATCTCACTTCTCACATATATAGATCAAGAGTCAATGATTCGCAAATAATATGTCCTTTAGTGTAAAAAATGCCCCAGACACAAGTCCCTGGGACCCATTTTGGTTCGCTACGCTGACAGCACCGCAATGTAACTATAGGTAACCCATTAAATTAATTAGGTCTGTTTTATTTCAGAGCCAGTAGAAAGTGTAGGATGTAATGATTGTACTACAGATTGTGTTATTTCATGTAGAGCGGGAGAATATTATGATGAAGGGGTTTGTTTGAAATGCCCACCAGGCTATTAGTAAGTACAGCAATTAACTCATGAGAGAGAGAGAGAGAGAGAGAGAGAGAGAGAGAGAGAGGGAGAGAGAGAGAGAGGGAGAGATGAATGGGGTTTAAAGTTCACTCGATACAAACAAGGTCATTTCGGGACCAACATATCAATTTTATTCAATAATTCGCTTGTGTGTATCGTTCTTTAGCAGTGGGAGGAAACCGGAGGAACTAGAAAAATCCGCACGCCAGTTGACTCAATGACGGACCACGTGATACATCGCGCTCACCATTCGTCCTTCCAACTCCCTTAAAATTAGGGACATGTGGAACTATGTAACAATGTACAAGATTTTTTAAGTCTTCGATATATTCATTTTTTATTATCCATTTGTGAATTCTTATAGCAAATAAAATGCCCAACCCTTTCTCAAAATCTTATATTATGCGTCTTCAATATAGTAGAATTATTTCATGACGTCCATTCCAATCGTTTACTCTATATGATCTATGTATATTTTAACAATGGCAATTTAGAATTTAGAACATATATGCTTTAATTATTTTTATTTGTCATATTCATTCTCAATGATCCTATATCAGCTGGATTGAGATGTTCTTTATTGCTCCTTGTAAGAGACTTCTAAAAAAATAGAAAATAACAATTCTGACTATTTGTCCATAAATTATCCATGTTGTTTCTTCTTGTACGAGACTATTAAAGCCCCAATAACACTCTTGTTGTAATTGAATAATATGTCCAAATCTTTATTCTGGCAAACACATTGTATTATTTTACAATATTCCAATTAATTGATGATATACATTTCATCTTAACACACCTAATTTAAAGAATTGGAAAAATTCAACTACATGATTTGAAAAGGTTCACGTAAACCTTTTCAAAAGAGACTTGGATTTCAAAATATTTTGGAACCCTCTGAACAAGTAAAATATGATGTAATGGATAATTTACATAACCGGTAGGACAAATAAACTTAGAATAAGACTATTATTTATTTTCTAGAGCTGCCAAGCCAGCAAGAGTGTTATTGTCCCTTTAAAAAAGGAGACCAATTCAGAGCATTAGTATATGAATTATTGAAATTGCAGAAGGCAGG
Source organism: Patella ulyssiponensis (assembly GCA_963678685.1). NCBI lineage: Eukaryota > Metazoa > Mollusca > Gastropoda > Patellidae > Patella > Patella ulyssiponensis. Next base: position 5,543,496 of record OY783231.1, read on the forward strand.
TTAATGAGTCAATACTCGTCTTAAAAAGCTTTTTTGTTTATGTTAAAAGTAGGAACAAGACTTTATCTTGGATCCCGTTAACGAGTAGGAACATCCCCATCAAACAATCCATACATAAATATCTGCAATGAGTGAGCATTATTAAAGATAATCGATTAATGAATATTATCACGAAGTTTGATTGAGGGAGCATTATTAAAGGTAGTGAATGACTCGGTAAACTTTCCTTTTTATCACTGTCAAATATTTTAATGGTTGTTGATACACTTGTCATTCTCTTAGAATCTATTTCTATACGTCTTGTAATATAAAGATTATATATTTTCTTCTACAAAAAGCATAAAACAAATGGTGGGTCTATTTCCTGATAATACCTTAATGAGTTTACGTCACAAATGCACAAGTCTCCGGCATGTTCTATAATGTTTCTTTTGACATTTGTGATTATAAAACTATAATGTCCTCTAATTAACAATACTGCTTTCCGTGTTTCTAGCTGTACTGGTGGATCAGATCCAAGAACACCATGTTCCCCAGGAACAGCTAACACTAAATGTAATAGTACTCGGTCGTCTGATTGGCAAGCATGCCCACCCAATGAATACAGTGGTAGTGCTGCTGTGGCATGTGCTGTGTGTTCAGCAGGATACCAATGTTTTGACAACACTGTGAGAGCATGTGCCACAGAAGCATATTCCTTGCCAGGAGAAATGGTCTGTAAAATATGTCCAGCAGGAAAAATATGTCTAGATACGACATCTATTCCTGTGGTAAGTAATTATTTTATTTTTAATCCTCAAATGACTATTTAACGTCCAATAAATATTTTTTCTGGGAACCTAGATATAACAGCATATGTTCTTAGATTATGTCAAACAGCATATATATGTTCTTATATTATGTTAAATACTGCAACTTTAACTCAAGTATTTGCACTGTAGGTCAATCGTTGTTTACCATTTACTACATAAAATTTCAGGTTTTGAATATAATCACTCCCCAGTAGCATTTTGAACTTCACTTTAATTTGTCCCCTGACGTTTCTGAGAAAGCACGGGACTATTCAAATGGGATTGCTCGTTCGTCGGTCTGACCATAACACAATTTGAAACACAATAGAAATGTAGATGTTTTTAAACATTTTTGCTGTGGTTTATTAATGCTTGAAACACAATAACGTTGATTCTAATTGTTGAAGAGGAGATAAAGAGGGTTGAGCATTCTCAAAAAGATCCTGTTTGGTACATACATTATTTACATGAAAATATTGTTTTTGCATAATGGTTGTTTTAACCGTTTTTGTAGACTAAAGAGATCACCAAGACTTAATTAATTATTAAATTACCTGGAACAATCTGTTAAATAGGTATAAAATAGCTGGCGCCATGACCTTTAGTAGGCACGTTTTATCGTCTTCGATGAATATTATATTAAAGATACCTTCCCGCGTACAAACTGAGTGATTTGATGATATATTTGCACTTAAACCTATTCAAACTAAGTGTATATTTTCACTAACCTGGATTAAGCAGAGTATTAAGCAGTTTGAAACTTTATTGATGCGTGTGCATATAATTAATGAGTGTCATCTATTATTTTAGGGTTGAGGCGGTGAGGCATCAGCCCCACTATTAACTTTTTACCTTTTATTTTAAACTATGAATCGTGTCAATAGATGTTAATCTATATTCTAAATAGTAATTGTTCTAGAAATATTTTGAAAAACATTTTATTGTAATTTCTGTAATTCTTGTTTTAGGATTGTCCTGCTGGACAAGAACCAACTAGTGGTAAAACAGCTTGTACTGAAAACTGTCAGATGCATCATGTCAACCATGCCCTGCAGGTTAAAATGGTTTTACTTTCAATAATTCCTTGTTCATTGTCTTACATTCAACACACTCTCCCAAAATAGATATATTTGTTACTTAATGGTTTCAGAATTTATTTACCTATTTGTATCGGACTTTGAATATTTAAACTTCGTGCTGATGCTGAAATAGTGTTATATATTTCAGTTTATGTGGATTGACAAGTGGGTAAATTATTAACTGATCAATTAGATATAAAACTAACATTTGAAGCAGGTATAGCTTATTAAGTTCAACATGTACATGACCGTTTATTTAGTGACTATGTAGAGTGGTTCAGGCTAAAAATGTTTTAAAACAAACAGACACTATTTCGGGACAGTAAAGACATTATATATGATAAGACTTACTATAAAAACTTCATTGATCAACAATGGAAGTCTGGCCACTTCTGATTTTTGAGGATATATAACCATTTGGACATATGTTATAAATGGCTCAAAATCTGCCCGGCTTCCATAATCAAAGGAGTTATCTCTTAGTGAGAATAAGAGCTATGTCCCTTGGTTGTACTAAAAAAAATATGCTCCAAGCTACGCACGTCCCGGAAACGAAATAACTTTATCGCAGTCGGAAAATATCGTTTATTTCCATACTGCAAAGTAACAGATTACACTCTATGAGACGATTGGATTTGACATATGTACGCATGCGCGAACGCTTAGTTGTTTTAACAGTAAACCCGCGCCTTCAAATGTCTTTATATTAACTGTGTTTATAATGCTACAGTAGAAATTAAAATACACGTTAAGCTGGAGATGAAAATATCGGCATTTGACATGAATTATTTCAAGATTAGCCTAATACATACATGTATATTAAAATGAACAGTGCGTTTACTTATTTATACCCAGACACTGGCCTATTTATAACGGCATGTTATACAGAGGGAGCGAGGGAGAGAGAGGGGTCTATAAATCTAATAATGTAACACTTTAATGTGAATCTCAAAGATAACTAAATATTATATTGTGCAGTACGATGTTTGTTATGAAAAATAAATTGCCGGGTAAAGTACGAGGAAAATATAATGACATGTAATACGGGGAGTGAGAGAGAGGGATTAACCCCCCCCCCCATAAAACTATTAATTTAAGACTTTATTTTTTGTCCCTCAGATAAATAAATATATTGTACTGCATGATGTTTGTTATGAAAAAAAAGAACACATTGCTGGATAAGTGGCGTATGCGCCGAGCCAGCGATTATTGCGTATGTACCGAATTTAGAGCCAAATTTTGTAGTTTCGTCTGTATAAAGGGTGGTATTTTTCGCCGACTTCAAGGTTTCCTAAACATTTGGACACCGGCGCGCTCACATGATATTCTTTGAACAGTAGATTTTGATGGAGTGTAATTAGATTTAGTCCCGCGAGAGCCAAACATGCGGTTATAACCACTGCTACGTTACCATTGGAAACGTTTAGATTTTTAAGTTTCATGACCAAATTATGGCATTCTGCTGTGTATCTTTTATTTTTGACATCATACAAAATTCCTTCGTCTAAAAAGGTTTGGACTTGCAACCATTCTTTTTACCTGCCAACTGTTTTTTATTTTCATTATTAGCCTTCATGCGAATCATTTCTTTTTTAGTCTTCCTAAGTTGATTTGTTTTTTAAACTTGGCGATTGTGCTTTTATGACAATCGCCGCAAATACTTTTTTTCTATCTAAATCAGTCAAGGTCGCATCGGCAGATGTCCGAGTCTCTCTGTTTATTAAATTAATTTCACTTGTGTCTGCCGATGGAGTAACGTAAACTATCCCGGAAAAAATGGGGTGTCAAGAAAATCGTCGTATGATTTCATACATTTAGTGGACTTAACCTTACTTTTACTCAGCGTCCTAGTCTTTGTCGTCAGTCTGGCCAGTCTATTTTGAATGTATTTGTCACCAAAAGTCACACAGTCGTCGTGTAAAGCAGTCATGACAGGCCGATGCTCCGAAGTTGTCGGGAATTTATTAACATTTGTCTAGCATAAAGCCTATTTGTGATTTTTGTCATAGGTAGTTTGTTACAGTTCCCAAATCATATGGGTACTTGTCCAATCCAATGCTGGATAGCAAATCATCCGTGGACGATATCTTGCAGGGCTCAGTCTCAAATCTTGAAAACAATAAGTCCGTCGATCAAAGCCTATGCCTACAAGATGGTTAGATAATATACATGTACTATGATTATAAAAATAATTTACACCATGTTACCGAAAAGGGTCTGGAAAATAAAGACTACAAATAAAAAGTTTGTTTCGGTTATTTTCCGGTCTCAAATAGTTCTGCGTATTTAGAGCTAGCAAATATTTATTTCCTAACCACGATACATGCCAGCGTAAACCAAGAATGTAGCCACTTAATAAAAGTAAATCTCGAAAGGTTGTAGTAAATTTATGTGGGCAATCTCATGTGGTTGAAAGTTAGAAATGAGACGAAGCTATTACAGCTAGCTCTGTATTTAAATCACCAAAATCGCCAAAATCAAAAATCAAATCAAGGAGTGAAATCGAAATTTTTGCTCACGTTCGCTATTAAATAAACACGTAAGTCGAAGCCCGTAATGAGTGTATTTTTTACTCGGCGTTATATACCAATACATGTCTGTAAAAATACCTCATGTGACGTATATTTGCTGCGACTTCCTAAACCACGTGCGCGGCGCTGACTTCTGCTCACTTCAGAAGATTTCTCGACGGAGCAATCACACAGATAAGCGGGTCAGTTTTTATAAGGACAAATATTGTGTCTCTGAACCACTCTAACTATAGATGTGCGAAACTGATTTAAGGCTTGGTAAATATATTAGTATTGTGGTGTAATTGTCGAGATATTTGGAGATATTCATTTGGGGTGGGTCACCCTAGCATTGTATCTCTACGGAGCCACCCAACCCCATTAAATAGTTAGGAATTATGTAGCACTATGTGGTTAAATGATGTTACCGATGACCGAGTGGGGACTTGGTTTAAAATGATCATCTCTCTAGCGTACAACTGAGATATCCCCTTTAACAATCAGGGACAGCAACTCTTGTGGATATGTCAATATCACTCGTTATTCCTCTAGGCTGATAAAACTATAAAACTATGAACATAATTATCTGATAATTGTGCAACCGGTGGTGAGACAAATTCCCAATCCAAGGGAAGTAACTATGTGAAATAAAAATTGTACTAATCTTTGTCATATTTTATTTATAGACTTCTTGAAACCACACATGACTGTTTAATCGAGAACAACACACCCAAATCTTGCCGGAGTACTTTAAGTGTATAGAACAAAATAATTCGACTATTGGCACCACCGCGTTGCTCTGGTAATACCAGTAGTATCGACAGATATAATAATGATATTATCTTGTTCATTTTTTGCCTTCTAATAGGTTTATATTCTCGTGATATATATTTTCCTGTGTAATTAGTAAATATATTGCTAAAGCGTCTTGGGTACTAATAATCCCAGGACATGTTTATTGGATAATAACACCCTTCTAAGAGCGAAACAGGAAGTGTTTATCTCCTAAGTAGAATTACATACGCTCATGACATATATCAATGAAGAATTCCTGTTTTGTTTGTGGGTTTAAAGGACTGCACCTTTGTATAATAGTGCCAATATCCTTGGCGTATTCCTATATGTCATAATGCTTTGTTTGTTCAACTATTTATATTTAAGATAAATAAAAAAAATGTGGATATAGTTTTACACTTAAACATATTTTGTTGGGCATTAATTGTAAATGTTGTACTTTTTAAATCAAAAATACTGGTTTCATATTTTGTTGTATAGTGACAGTTTCAAGGAGATTATATTAGCTGAAAAATAGCAAACGGGTTTAATGGCTTCAGTCAGATATTGCGTGAATCTCACATACATCGGTATCAGTATTTATCAATTTGATTAACATACAGAAATATATATCGTTTCGTTTTTTATACTTTCCATGGCCTACACTACAAGAAGATCTGACAAGTTATAGTGGAAGTTCAAATGAGAGGCTTTTGATCCTTTGACGTCAGACATTGATTAATTAATCAGCGTTGACGTTTCTAGTGGTTTACACCCAACTACGTGCACCAAAAGGCCAAGAAGCCGCCGTAACCGACCGTTACATTGGCTAATCTCTCACATCATTCAGAACACGTCAATGATGACAACTCTTCCAGATCTCAGTGTAGTAAAGACAAGTAAAACAAACTAGATTTTATTCAAGCGTTTAACGGATTCTCAGTCAGGTTAAATTACAACTTACTTCATTTTAATTCAGAATAAGTCTGCTTTTCTTATAAACACTGGAGGGGTTGATGGTCGTTTAATGTTGCACACAGCATGGCGTATACCTATCTTAATTAGCCCAGTTTGGAATGGAACAGTAGGACGGACGTAAAAAACCCATTTCGTTTTCTACTTGTCGAGTGGGGGGGGGGGGAAAGATCAATGATAAGCAGGGACTTGGTGATTAAAGCACCGGCTGGTATCGTGGACTCCGAAATAAGAGTAGGCCTTAGGCCTTACGCCACTGTCATCATGATTAAACAGGTAAAAGCAGAACATTAAATGTTAAACCCTATATCATTATGTTTAGTTTATTGACCGTATGGCGCAACCCGTAACTCTTATCGGGAATTACGGTGGCTAAGTGGGTAAGGCGCTGGCTCGCTAGCCTGGAGGTCTGGTGTTCGATCCCAACATTGGCCGCGATAATTCATCTCGATTTTCCAGCGTGGTTTTCCATTGTCAGTGATGCAAAAGGAGGGCCTGACAAGGACAGCTGTCTAGTCGTTTGGATGGGACGAAAAACTGGGGTCCCGTGTACACATTGACGCGCACGTAACAGATCCCTTTGGAAGAGTAGGCCGTAGCGCCGCTGCTCGCTCAAAATTTCCCTGTATGGCGTATGCCTATCTTCCATTATCCCACGCCTTGTGCAGAAGAGTAGGACGTTAAACCCCATTTCATTTCATTTCGTAACTCTTATCGCGTGCAATAAACCACGTGTATCAGCTACAAACAGTTTTACATGCTACATTACTGATTTCCCACAAACATGAGCAAACTGTTCGTGAACTCGTCGTGAACTCGTCGGGACGATGCGGGAGGATGCGTGCCAGTGCGTGCCAGTGATTGTGTCTCTGATATTCAGCATGGGGAGGCCCCCTTTTTATATGGCGTGCCCAAGTCAGCACGACACCGTCCGAATTGCGCAAACTCTTCGTGCCAATGTGGGAAGTGCGTAAGCAATGCGCAAACTATACGTGAACTCGTCGTGCCAGTTTGTGTCAATGTGGACACTGATGGACACGCATTCGTGAACTCGTCGTGAACTATGCGTGAACTAGTCGTGAACAGTGTCGGAGCCCCCCAGTTCGTGCCCCAAAATGGCACGACTTGCCACGACAAAATCGTGGCCAAAGGTCGTGCAAGTGTCAGCCTGGCTTTACTTTATCTGCATTTACCGAACAGCAGTGCCCAGTCAGAGGTGACACAAACTATCTCAAATCAAACATGGTGTCCTTCAGGACATCCTTGACATTGAACGAACCTTGAAATTTGCAACTCGATAATCACAAGTAGACATTTTAACTGGAAAGCTCGAGACTTAATATTCGCGACGATGGAGGAATTTGATAGGCTCTCACGGTGGGCGTGTACCCAGTCGAAACTAGTGCCGAAATATGCAGGGTAAAGCCAGGCTGACACTTGCACGACTTTTAGCCACGATTTTGTCGTGCCCATCAGTGTCCACATTGATACGAACTGGCACGACGAGTTCACGCATAGTTTGCGCGTAATTTGCGCATTGTTTACGCACTTCCCGCATTGGCACGACGAGTTTGCGCAAATCGGACGGTGTCGTGCCGACTCGAGTCGTGCCAATGCGTGCCACGGAATCGTGCAAGTGTCAGCCTGGCTTAAGGCTTGATAAGGTGTACGGAGTTAAAGTCACATCAAACGTTCTATTGAAAATGTCTTCCTTAGCTCAGTCGGATCAGGACAGAAGGGCGTTAAACCTTATGGTACATAGACCCATCACAATACAAATAACTCGATACTCCCCCAAAATACACAAGCAAGAGATTTATACGCTGCGACAACAATCCCAAGAGAATCTACGACCCGGATCTCTCAACAATAAGGTAACTCATTTGAACTTTAAACAGTTTAAAATTGAAAGACGTAAACCAATGAATTACCTCTATTGTATAATTGGGCGGTGTTGTATCAATCCTTTATTAGTATAGACGCATTGCAGAACAGTTGAGTGTGAGTATAGGGTTAGATTTATATCAGATAAATAGTATATATTAATATATATATAATTGTATAGTGTCTGTCTGTTCAAATGTTATAAATATTTCAACCTCTATTGACGTCTTGTGTATACATTTCAGTGGGCGTACTGTGTTACAGAATACACCAGATTTGCAACGAGAAAATGTCTCTTAAAGTTCTCATCTTTGTCTCATTAATGGGTACGTTTTTGTTTTTGTTTCTAAAATCTAATTGAATTGCCATGATCATGACTTATTAATACTTGCTTGGCTTCAACATCATCATTATGGTAAGGGGGGGGGGAATTGAGATTTTTCATCCTCTTGACTCAAACTAGGTCTTTTCGGGACTAACATATGGTTCAACTGGATATCAATATTTCGTTTGCGCGCAGCGGTCATTAGCAGTAGAGGAAACCTTTAGACCAGGACCAGAATAAAACCCACGAGGTTTGGTAAACGTTCAAGGGAGGATCGAAACCATACCACATAATGACCGGCCTTATGACTCAACGCGCACGCTTCAAACTATTCCCCACCCCGACCCCTTTGCTTGTAATATTGCATACCTTATATCTTACATGTACGACCCCTTGATTATATTTTATTCAGTGACAATTTGCATCACATATTTTGGTTTAAGAATAATATATTTTTGTTGGATATTTTCTCATAACCAAAATACAATCATTTTTTTTTATGTTCACGACTGCCAATCGCACAGATTTCTGAGCTTTTCAAGAATGTAACAGAATTTCGATTTTCACTGCAGGCGTAACCAAAGTTGCCAACGGACAAGGGTTTTATGATCTCGGACATTGTACCACTTTTAATTATGACACCAACCAATGTAAGGCGGAACATTCCGTACTCCCGGATATTCAAAATTTAGTAAAGGCACATTTGCAAAATTTGCATACGCTTAATGCTTCCATAGTGTGTAGGTAAGAATTTCCAATTGCTATTTTTATCAAGCTGAACAGTGGGAGAATGTAATTGGGCATCTCGTTTACTTACTATAGGATTGTTTACATGGAAAAGTCTAACCCACTTTGGCGACCTAGCTCAATTAAACAACCCCCACCCCTCCCAGTGTCTATGAGAGCAACAGACTGGTTCTTTCAATAGACTAATGCTGGCCCTTAACGCCCTACTACTCTTCTCCGACTGAGCTAATGAAGACGGGCATACGCTGATCAGTGGGCTCTAAGAGAAATGTTGCCCGGCCAGCTGCGCTACGGCCTATTCTTATATCGATTTCTTATAGCCGAGGGATCTTTTATCTGTACACGGGACCTCGATTTTTAGTGCTATCCGACTAACTATACTCTATCGCATGCCAAGGGGGGTGGGGGTGGACAGGACGGAACATCGCAATGAACTTTGCTAAATTAAATAAGCTATTCCACATGATACTCCCCCCCCCCAAAGCCACATGTAACTCAATCTTAGCTACATCTACAATATGTAACTAAATCTTCACAAATATCATATATAAGTATCCCCGGCAATAAACTTCACAACACTGTATTAGTTAATACAAATGTAATCCAGTACGCGTTTCAGGCTTATTCCTTCATCAGCTGGTATTTGACAAAACATAGAAGAACAGGAGCCAATCCTTGTAGATACGCCTATATGATTTATCTACAAGGATCGGCCTCTGTTCTTCCCCGGATGCATCACTGAGATCCCAACTTCCCTGCACTGCCATTGGGGATCCTCCGCCCTTCAATTCTTATCGAGTGTGGGGGTTTTATCGTCCCCTCCTAGGAAATATTCATTTTCTCAAAATGACATCTATCTTGCACATTGAATATTCTCTTTTTAAGCTATAAGACAGAGTACATTTCCCTGATTACTTGTCTTCGAGATGCCATTGGCAAATGTGTCTCAGATGAATTTAATAGTCTGTTTCCCTCTGATAAAGTTCAAACTGCAAAGATATTGTATTTTTGTCGGATGAGTAAATGTAAGTTATTTTACTTGGTCTTCATGCATTTTAAATTATACGTATCTGACAAACTCAATGCTTCACATCAAATTTGAACACAAGCCGCTAAAAGTTATAGCCTCTATCGCGTTCACAAAGTTTTCGAAGGCGGGGGAACCTCTGTATACGAAGGAATGTCGTGGTGCTGTCGTGGTGCTAATGCTTCGCAGCAACATTAGCACAAATCATCACGTTAACCAAGAAATCATGTACATACGGATGGATAGACAATGTAGCAAATTGCTGTGGTCCATGTCCACTGTAAGACCATCGATACGACTCTTCCGTCCGTCCTTCAACAAATTGTTACCGCGATAGAGGCTATAGTTTTTATCTGTCTTCAAATTTTGTGCGACGCATTGGGGTCATTAGTGGACGAACCCTTCCTATTTTTAGCGATGCGCTATTTTTCCGAAAACCTCGGTGTGAAGCATTGGGGATATAATGGGGTGAACCCTATGGATGTTTGCGTTCCGCAATCCTTCGTCCCCGGATTTCTCCTCCCCCTGTTTTGCAAACCTTATAAACACGAGTGAATATGCACTTTAAATCAGTGTGTCCTTCATAAATTGATGTGATGCATTGGGGTTAATGAGGGAGTCCACTCACCCCCACGCCCCTAAAGGATATCTATTCCCGAAAACCTCTTGAACCCATATTTTTTAACATATTTTTTTTTCAAGTTTTACATATTTTATTTCCAAATTGGTTGTGAAACAGTGGAATCATTATTCGACGAATTCAATCTTAATTCAATTAAAGGAAATCTTATATCTTGTGTAAATGAATTAATATCTCGCTTAAACGAATTAAAGTTTAGTTTGAATAAACTTTTTATTTCGCTTAAACGAACTAATATTTAAACAAATTTACTTTCGAGTCGTGCATTTAACGTAGCAGGTCTCTTACTATCATCCACAGTCTTCAAAATTCCAAACACAACTTGTTGATTAATTTAAATCAACATTCATGTTAGCTTACCGTGAAAGGATGGGCTTCCGATGATCAATATTTCACACTCGGCAATCTTCGACAGATTTCGTAACCTACATCTAGTCTCGGCTGTATGACGAATTCCGCCATATTGGAACTACTTTAAGGGTCCCGGGTGAAACATGGCTGTGCGCATGGTGTCTTGAACTACTTTAAAGGGCCCGGATGAAACATGGCTGCGCCCATGGTGTCTTGTTTGTTTGTAATAGCGTCAAGTTTTCCTGTTAAAGTAAACCGGTAGTCGCATCGCAAATGTATGGGCGTAGGTACATATCACTTACTGTCATACAGCCGAGACTAGATGTAGGTTCCGGAACGTTCCGGAATCTGTCGAGATTTGCCAAGTGCAATATTTCAGACATTTGGAATGATGCAACTCGATAAACGAGACTAACTGGTGTAGACTGGAATAACCAGACGCCAAAGAATACTACAGGAACTTTTCGTGTCTTTCGCGGAACATAACTGATTAGGTATTACAGTAGAACGGAAACGACTGAATGTAAATCAGTTTATATACATTCATATTACATTATTTATGCGTTGTAACTTATTTGTTTACATTTCTAGGTGCCATAGATTATAGAAATAGTCCCCAAGGGCTTCGTATAAGTGCATCCCGCGTCGCATTTCTAAAAACTTGTGAACACGATAGATTATTAAAAGAGTGGATGAGCTATAAAATTGAGGCTGCATTTTATAATTTTAATCTTGTTGTTGTCCAGCTCGTAAAGTTATCACCACCCGGACATGTATATGTAAGGAATATACATCATTATTTTTATTTCAGATTTTGACTACAAGTGTATGGTGGACATAGCCCAAGAAAACATGAAATGTTTTTTGAAACATTTCAACGTCACAGACTTACCGAAACGCGACGATGGGTTCAAAAAATGGAAAGATATCATATGCAGGTAAAGAGAGAGAGAGAGAGAGAGAGAGAGAGAGAGAGAGGGGGAGAGAGAGACCCTACTCCTCGTCACGTACAAGCTAGGAACCAAACCCAGGTCACGTGACTTAATTAGAGACCTTGCGATCTACCGCGCAGGCGTTGAACCATTAAATAGTTATCACTTATCTAGCGCAATGTGGTCAAATGGACCGGGGATAAGAGAGAGAGAAATGGGGTTTAACGTCCACGCGTCATTTCGGGACTAACATATGGTTTAATCTTATTTCAATAATTCGCTTGCGCGTAGGGGTCTTTAGCAGTGGGAGGGAACCGGAGTGCCCGGAGGAATCCACGAGTTTGAGAAGGCGCCCCTATCTCCATGCCACATACGCTAACACCAGGGATCGAAACACAACCGCGAGCCAGAGGTGACTGGCCAGTTAGAGGTCGGAGCGCGGCACTCTAGACCACTAGGCTATCCCAACTCCCCCACCGGGGATAAAAAGCTTCATAAAGTTGGTAGATTTTCATTTAGCCTGGTCATCTCTCTAGCCTACTAGTTCGTGTAGAAATTAGAAATGGTCAATATATCAATATGAGTTTCCATTCCAAACTATGATTATAATCATATGATAATTGTGGAACGAGAGTTGAGAGAGAGAGAGAGAGAGAAATGGGGTTTAACGTCCACTCAACACAACCAGGTCATTTCGGGACTAACATATGGTATCAACTGTATTTCAATAATTCGCTTGCGCGTAGGGGTCTTTAGCCGTGGGAGGAAACCGGAGTGCCCGGAGGAAACCCACGAGGTTGAGAAGGCGCCCCCATCTCCATGCCACATACGCCCACACCAGGGCTCGAAACCACAGCCGCAAGCCTGAGGTGACCGGCCAGCTAGAGGTCGAAGCGCGGCACTCTAGACCACTAGGCCATCCCAACCCCACGGAACGAGAGTTGAGACAGATTCACAATCAAAGGGGAGTAACTATGAGAAATAACATTGTTCCAAACCAACTTGTGTCTATTACTAACCTTGTTATTGTCATATTATAATTACAGAGCTCAAGAAATTACCCACGATTGTCTGATCCAGCAAAAATCCGGATCCTGTTGGAGTACATTTGAAATAATGAAGGAAATGAATCGAATAATAGCACTACCGGTCTGTTCTAAATTTAGTGTCACCAGCGATAACCCTAATCTGAGTGCTAACACCGATATCCCTAAAGATAACCATATTGTTATTTATGTTGACACCATTATTAGTAATAATAGTTTTAACATCAATAATAATAACGTTATCTTGTTCATTGTTTGCCTTCTCATAGGTGTATTTTATTATGGTGTATATTTTCCTATCTAATATTATATTATACATAATGCATATTATGTACGATATTCTTTTATCATGATATATGTTTTGATATCTTATTTGGGTATCACACCATGATATATATTTTACAATATATTTATTGTATATTACAAAATAATAAGTACATTGTTTAATATTAGAATTATATAACGAGCTTAACAATTATTATTATATAAATAGGTATAGTGTATAATACCAAAATGTATGAATAGTTAAATAATTATATATATATATCTTTAAATTGCAAGGTAGCGTGAATATCATCAAAGAACCATAAAGTGCAGTTTCTGATTTATCGTTTGGTAGAGCCGTTTAACAGGCTATCACAAGCTTCACTAGTTAGAGGGGTCAAAACCAAAAGTACGACACAGATGGTTAATTCCATGCTACGTCGCTGCACAGAGTTTGTAAGAGCCAGTGGAGGGCACACGCGCTACCGACATCTGTGTCGTACTTTTGGTTTTGATCCCTCTAACTTTAAACATCCATAAGAGTACAAATGTGTTGTTGTTGATGTGTTCCCATTTAAATATTGTTCGCAATGAGAAGCAAAATAAATAAGATATGTTTACAGGATCATTTTGTTATACGAAAAACTAAGTGATGCGTTTTCTATGGCGCTCAGTATATATTAAAATACAATTATTTGTTTCGTGTATATGGGGTTACTACAATTTTATATTTTTTCTATTATTGTATAGAATTTGTTTCTTTTCAACGACGCTTTACATGTTTGTTTAGAATAAACATCAGAATTTTCATACTTTCACCTAGCAATCATCCTTTGGTGTCGCCACAGCATGCATATCTATCTGCGCAATTACGGACAACGCTAGAACATTGATATAATTATAGGCGGCTTATACATTCGTATGTTCTTGTGTTGAACGAGTTGAACAAAGAAGCCTTTTGATTCCTCGATCGTCGCGAATACCAACTCTGGCGCTTTCAAGCTAAACTGTCTACCTCTGATATTCGATTTGCAAAGTTCAAGGTTCGTTCAATGTAAAGCTTTCCGGGGAGGTTGCTTTGATGCTACTGTTCACGTGTCTGCAGCATGCTAAATATCCGCCGACATTTGTTATTCGTTGAAATAAGAGCAGACCGTGGCACCACTGTCAGGGCAAAATCCCAACCATTGCACGCTGCGCAATCAAAATAAAACCAAATACGAACAATCCAAACCATTACACAAAATTCAAAGTCCTTAAAACGGTATAGGCAAATTAGTGTAATCAGCAAATAGACTGTTCACCGTGTACCAAATACACGACAAACAGTGGTAACAGGAGCCTGGAAGCTTACCCTGTCTGGCGCGCCACACCCGCCATAGCTGCATCCAAACTATTAGACGAAATCTCAGTAAAATAGAGTCATTGGCCAATGATAGGGTGACCCATGCACTTAACATTTCTCTACAGAAAGTTGGTCTCGACACGGTGAATGGGCATGATTTTCTCTACTGATGATCGCTCACTCCGCAATATGATAATTATCAGCTATGGAGTCTATGATACTGTAACTAGCCACCGCACGTGCAATTCTCTACAAATCTTTCAACTTTTACAGCTGTAAAAAATGTGTTGTTGACGATTTTGAATAGCCGTAAAATTTAGTTTCTTGGTTATTACATCATCTTTAGAAATTACGTTCGTTTTATTTTTTTTAAATTGCTTTATAATTAACTGTCCCGCTAGGAGCGGCATCTTTTGGTTTAGTACAAATAATATCTCTGAATAACGTTGGGTGTCACCCTACAAATGAACTATCGGTATGCAAAATGCACGTGGTGAACAGTGTTAAAGATGTAGTAGACAGACATAATCAGGGAGATAGTGTACACGTCAATTAAATATATCTAGAATAATAGGCGAGAGAGACATGTATTAGGTGTACCCAGTGCAACAGAATCTTCCTTTCTTTCTTTATGTGGTTTAACGTCCACTCGACACAACTAGGTCATTTCGGGACTAACATATGGTTTAATTTTATTTCAATAATTCGCTTGCGCGCAGGGGTCTTTAGTAGTGGGAGGAAACCGGAGTGCCTGGAGGAAACCCACGAGGTTGAGAAGGCGCCCCTATCTCCATGCCACATACGCTCACACCAGGGCTCGAAACCACAGCCGCAAGCCAGAGGTGACCGGCCAGCTAGAGGTCGAAGCGCGGCACTCTAGACCACTAGGCCATCCCAACCCCCGGCAACAGAATCGTTGTAAGTAGCAGGTTGTTGGTACCAAGAAGTATTATTATTATGGTAAATATGTTTTACTAGTAAAAATCAGCCGTGGTTGGGGGATTACGGTGTGTTAAGACCCTGACTCGCTAGTCTGGAGGTCGGGTGTTCGATTACTGCAGTGGCCGAGAAAGTACATCTTGTCTAGTCCTTCGGGTGGTGCCGAGTACTCATCGGTGTGCACGTAAAAGAACCCTTGGCAGTTATATAAGAGAAAGCCGAAGCACCACTGCACGGCGTATGCCCGTCTCCATTAGCCCAGTTTAGGAACAGAACAGTAGGACGTTATAATTAAACCCCATTTCACGTCATTTCAGCCGAGGGTGTTTTTATTAACCCAAACCACATCCAATATCATTATATTTAACACTCGATCAAACAAAGAACTCCCAATGCTCGGACCGCTTATATCAAACCAATGCCTGAGCAGTGATTGCGTGGAGCTATTGCGCATGCGGTGAGTGGCGACACAAAGCGACATCATAATGATGGTTGCTAAGGACGATGCATCGAAATTCTTAATTCGCTGTGCACCGTTGAGTATACGTACCTCGGCGCCCCCAGAAGCCCCACCGGTGCCCCAGACCCCCCCCCTCTATTTTTGGGATAGCTACGGGCCCGCAATTAAAGCAACAAACTACGATCCGTTTATTAATTAACATTGTTTACGATAAAGAATAAATGAAAATACATTTTTAGATTTACAAATGATTCTTTAAATCTACTTACCACTACTGGTGTTATTTTCGACTTTATGCTATTGTAGTAAGAACTGCACGGACCGCACTACTTCTCGTCAACTGCTACCCTGTACTATTAAAATCAGTATATAGAAACATGGTATCCGAGACTACCGGAAACCTTATCACCGCTGTCACTGTAGCCCGGTTAACCAGCCGGGACTACTTGACAGCAGGTCAGAATATCCATAAACACCATTGAGGTAAGAAGTCTATATCTACTTTCGTTGACTACAGTCTTGCTGATCGCCCCCGGCTAGATCACGACATTTGGCGTCGCCGACTAGTGGAATAATTACCTTTGTGGGTTACTACAGGATAATCTCCAGGTTTAGTTTACTATATCTAAATATTGACTTTAATTGTTTTGAATTTCGTGCCATTTTTTGCTCGGTAAAATAGTCCCGCTACATAGAGCATAAAATACGTAAATCATACAATTCTATTGATAAAATTTAATTTATAATATCATATATATACATTTATCTAAATAATATCTGTGATTTACATCGAAATTAAAACATTATTGAAAATTTCATTTCTGTTAGCGTCACCACGTGACATCCCTGATTACAGCGGCCATCTTGCTTCTGAGATATCTTGGAGGTTCTTGTTGGTTTAACTGTAAAGTAAATCTGTATTAGTCCACAATTACATTTATAGAATTCATTAATTTACATTTATTTATTGATTCACGCATTCATATTTATCGTTTTAAAATCTCAAATAATTGATAGTTGATCACGTGATAAAGGTATCCAGACAACTCATCCCAAAGACAACTCATCCCAAGACAACTCATCCCAATATAAGACAACTCATCCCAAGTCAAAAGACAACTCATCCCACTATAAACGACAACTCATCCCACTACAAAAGACAACTCATCCCAACTTTAAAACATGGGTAGAGATAGAAATGGTTCCACTATTGATGTCTTCCACCTTACTCCAGGTTAAGGTTGCAAGTATAGTAACTAGGGTAGAGAGGGACTCAGGTTATAAGACAACTCATCCCAACAAATATTAAAGTGATAATTGTTTCAATACAATTGCTACCGTATCTCTGAAGACCACTCAGACCAAAACCAATCTGTTATCTTAATAAAATTGATATTGTTCTTACTGTTTGTTTTATTCAAATTGATATTGTTGTTGTAATAAATTGGAGATTACAGTTTGTATTACTGTTTTAGTACTTTGTTGTTTTAACAGATTGGTAGATGTGTTTGTTTTATTCTTTCATCATGAAGCACTTCAAACAAAATCAATTAACAAAACAACAATTAACTAAACTGAGTGGTAGTATTTACCCCTGTTACAAACTAATTAAGCTGTATAGTTCGTGAGTCAGTAGTTCGCCCAAGACAGGAGACTGCTCAGTGTGACGGGTGTGAACGGTGGCAGCATTACTTGTAATACTGGTAAGACTTTAATGTTATTTTTTTAAATTCAACGCTATTGTATTGAATTCAAACCTCAACACTATTGTACTAAATTCAAAACTCAACACTATTGTATTAAATTTAACAATTTTGTATTTTTCAGATATATCTAGAGCTCAGTACCGCAGGATGGTAAAAGAATTTACAATGGTGGCCTTCAAATGTTGTACAAACTGAAGGACAGACTAAATTGTTGATGTAATAAATTCATACATTTATAATGTATTATTTGATAAATTGTTGATGTAATAAATTGATACATAAATGTATTATGTGATAAATTCATATATTAGTGATAATTTGTGGTATTTATCTGTAACTTGGAATGAGTGGGAGGTTTTAAAAGTTGGGATGAGTTGTCTTTTGACTTGGGATGAATTGTCTTTTGACTTGGGATGAGTTGTCTTTAAAAGTGGGATGAGTTGTCTTTGGGATGAGTTGTCAGGTATTCGTGATAAACACACTACACATCATTAATTTAAAGGGACTGTTCCATCGCTGACAAATTTACTTTTGTTGGTTCACGTGGATTAATATCTGTGGCATTGTTTATCAAATAAAGTGTAGAATATTTATTAGTTCTTACAACTTCTACATAGTATTCAACAGTATTTAAAAAACTGCTAAGGAATTCTACAAAAAAATGGCGTCACGTTGCTTAGCATGTACCCTTTAACCTGTGACAACACAGATGCGGATCCAGTGTGGGGCTCAAGGGGCGCCCCCCCCCCCTAATTTTCGACAGTGACCTGTTTTACTGCTGAGAGTGCCTTTTTTACTGCTGAAAGTGCCTTTTTTACTGCTTTTTTCAGACCCAAATATGTCCTCTCCAAACGTTTACTTAGACGAAAATATCAGGAAAATAGCTCCAGATGTAAGGAAATGACGGATAATTGTCTTGCCCCGCCCCCCCCCCCCAACCCCCTCGAAGCGGCGTGCCCCTTCTCCGCTGTAAGTGCCCACATTTTGCGGCGCCCCCCCCCCTTTTCAAAATTTCTACATATATAAATCTGAGTAGTCTACTCATCAAAATTGACCAATCTCACTTCTCACATATATAGATCAAGAGTCAATGATTCGCAAATAATATGTCCTTTAGTGTAAAAATGCCCCAGACACAAGTCCCTGGGACCCCATTTTGGTTCGCTACGCTGACAGCACCGCAATGTAACTAGAGGTAACCCATTAAATTAATTAAGTCTGTTTTATTCCGGAGCCAGTAGAAAGTGTAGGATGTAATGATTGTACTACAGATTGTGTTATTTCATGTAGAGCGGGAGAATATTATGATGAAGGGGTTTGTTTGAAATGTCCCCCAGGCTATTAGTAAGTACAGCAATTAACTCATGAGAGAGAGAGAGAGAGAGAGAGAGAGAGATGAATGGGGTTTAAAGTTCACTCGATACAAACAAGGTCATTTCGGGACCAACATATCAATTTTATTCAATAATTCGCTTGTGTGTATCGTTCTTTAGCAGTGGGAGGAAACCAGAGGAACTAGAAAAATCCGCACGCCAGTTGACTCAATGACGGACCACGTGATACATCGCGCTCACCATTCATCCTTCCAACTCCCTTTAAATTAGGGACATGTGGAACTATGTAACAATGTACAAGATTTTTTAAGTCTTCGATATATTCATTTACGTCACAAATGCACAAGTCTCCGGCATGTTCTATAATGTTTCTTTTGACATTTGTGATTATAAAACTATAATGTCCTCTAATTAACAATACTGCTTTCCGTGTTTCTAGCTGTACTGGTGGATCAGATCCAAGAACACCATGTTCCCCAGGAACAGCTAACAGTAAATGTAATAGTACTCGGTCGTCTGATTGGCAAGCATGCCCACCTAATGAATACAGTGGTAGTGCTGCTGTGGCATGTGCTGTGTGTTCAGCAGGATACCAATGTTTTGACAACACTGTGAGGGCGACGTGAAGTTAGCCTGTTGTTCGTTGTTCGTTGTTCGGTATTCGCGAATAACGAACAACGAGCCAGTTTGTTGTTCGGTATTCGCGAATAACGAACAACGAGCTGGTTTGTTGTTCGGTATTCACCGTATATGGAATTAGTAATAAAATAAAGGTATTTTTGTAGGGAACACGCCACAGGCGGGTTTTTATGAGCTTAAATAGACAATAAAACTTCAAACTTCTGGGAAATAGATTCTAACAACTTCTCTTTCTATCCGAAGAAAGAGCTGTTACATATTGGCGAATAACGAACAACGAGCCAGTTTGTTGTTCGGTATTGGCGAATAACGAACAACGAGCTGGTTTGTTGTTCGGTATTCACCCACAGGTACATGGGGACAGGAACGCCCTTATTAGACTATATAATAATAAATGTGATTTTTCAAAATTTTTGAGTTTCTGTTTTTTTCTGAACATTTTTTAAATTTTTAATCTTAATTTATCCATATTTGATGCTAAATGATATAATATTTACTATCAAGCATGTAATTCATATTTTCAAAAAAAATACCTTCTGATGTATTTATAAAAGAGAAAGGTAAGACACTTTTCTGTTGACGTTTCTCTTCCGTGAGGTACCTCTGTCGCTATTTACTTCAAAATAGTGAATAAAATTGGGTTACAATACAAATCAACCACCCAGTTCCTTTCTATATATATTTCTTTCGATAAAAACACACGTTTCAGATTTTTTAAAAAATGTAAAGTCAATTTATTTGCCACAAATCACTCGAGATTTTTTATATTTTCTCGACATTTGAGTAGAAATGACGGAAGTGGTGATAAGGGAGGCAACTCTGTCAATTAAAATAACCCGAACGACTCATTCGACACACCTTTATTTACGATTTCTTGGAATTCATCGGCATTACGAAAAGGTAGGTCGAATGAAAAATACGGGAAAATCACATGCGGTCAATTTAGTGACAAATGGACACATCCTGGTCATAACAGGTCAAGCTGGAACGGGAAAGACTTTTTAGTAAAGAATATTTTTGACCGCATGTGATTTTCTCGTATTTTTCATTCGGCCAACTCCGGTTTTGTTCATCTACATTCGTATAAATGTTATGACCAGGATGTGTCCATTTGCCACTAAATTGAACGCAAATTTTTGACATTCATCCTTTATTCAATATATTTTTGACCGCATGTGATTTTCCCGTATTTTTCATTCGGCCTAACTTTTCGTAATGCCGATGAATTCCAAGAAATCGTAAATAAAGGTGTGTCGAATGAGTCGTTCGGGTTATTTTAATTGACAGAGTTGCCTCCCGTATCACCACTTCCGTCATTTCTACTCAAATGCCGAGAAAATATAAAAAATCTCGAGTGATTTGTGGCAAATAAATTGACTTTACATTTTTTAAAAAATCTGAAACGTGCGTTTTTATCGAAAGAAATATACATAGAAAGGAACTGGGTGGTTGATTTGTATTGTAACCCAATTTTATTCACTATTTTCAAGTAAATAGCGACAGAGGTACCTCACGGAAGGGAAACGTCAACAGAAAAGTGTCCTACCTTTCTCTTTTATAAATACATCAGAAGGTATTTTTTTTAAAAATTTGAATTACATGTTTGATAGTAAATATTATATCATTTAGCATCAAATATGGATAAATTAAGATTAAAAATTTAAAAAATGTTCAGAAAAAAATAGAAACTCAAAAATTTTGAAAAATCACATTTATTATTATATAGTCTAATAAGGGCGTTCCTGTCCCCATGTACCTGTGTATTCACCGCATATGGAATTAGTAATATAATAAAGATACTTTTGTAGGGAACACGCCGCAGGCGGGTTTTTATGCGCTTAAATAGACAATAAAACTTCAACCTTCTGGGAAATAGATTCTAACAACTTCTCTTTCTATCCGAAGAAAGAGCTGTTACATATTGGCGAATAACGAACAACGAGCCAGTTTGTTGTTCGGTATTGGCGATTAACGAACAACGAGCTGGTTTGTTGTTCGGTATTCACGAATAACGAACAACGAGCTGGTTTGTTGTTCGGTATTCACCGCATATGGAATTAGTAATACAATAAAGGTACTTTTGTAGGGAACACGCCACAGGCGGGTTTTTTATAAGCTTAAATAGACAAAAAAACTTCAAACTTCTGGGAAATAGATTCTAACAACTTCTCTTTCTATCCGAAGAAAGAGCTGTTACATATTGGCGAATAACGAACAACGAGCCAGTTTGTTGTTCGGTATTGGCGAATAACGAACAACGAGCTGGTTTGTTGTTCGGTATTCACCGTATATGGAATTAGTAATATAATAAAGGTACTTTTGTTGGGAACACGCCACAGGCGGGTTTTTATGAGCTTAAATAGGCAATAAAACTTCAAACTTCTGGGAAATAGATTCTAACAACTTCTCTTTCTATCCGAAGAAAGAGCTGTTACATATTGGCGAATAACGAACAACGAGCCAGTTTGTTGTTCGGTATTGGCGAATAACGAACAACGAGCTGGTTTGTTGTTCGGTATTCACCGTATATGGAATTAGTAATATAATAAAGGTACTTTTGTAGGGAACACGCCACAGGCGGGTTTTTATGAGCTTAAATAGGCAATAAAACTTCAAACTTCTGGGAAATAGATTCTAACAACTTCTCTTTCTATCCGAAGAAAGAGCTGTTACATATTGGCGAATAACGAACAACGAGCCAGTTTGTTGTTCGGTATTGGCGAATAACGAACAACGAGCTGGTTTGTTGTTCGGTATTCACGAATACCGAACAACGAGCTGGTTTGTTGTTCGGTATTCACCAGATATGGAATTAGTAATCTAATAAAATAACTTTTGTCGGGAACACGCCGCAGGTGGGTTTTTATGAGCCTAACTGGATAATAAAACTTCAAACTTCTGGGAAATAGATTCTAACAACTTCTCTTTCTATCCGAAGAAAGAGCTGTTACATATTGGCGAATAACGAACAACGAGCCAGTTTGTTGTTCGGTATTGGCGAATAACGAACAACGAGCTGGTTTGTTGTTCGGTATTGGCGAATAACGAACAACGAGCTGGTTTGTTGTTCGGTATTCATCAGATATGGAATTGGTAATCTAATAAAATAACTTTTGTAGGGAACACGCCGCAGGCGGGTTTTTATGAGCCTAACTGGATAATAAAACTTCAAACTTCTGGGAAATAGATTCTAACAACTTCTCTTTCTATCCGAAGAAAGAGCTGTTACATATTGGCGAATAACGAACAACGAGCCAGTTTGTTGTTCGGTATTGGCGAATAACGAACAACGAGCTGGTTTGTTGTTCGGTATTCACGAATACCGAACAACGAGCTGGTTTGTTGTTCGGTATTCACCGTATATGGAATTAGTAATATAATAAAGGTACTTTTGTAGGGAATACGCCCCAGGTGGGTTTTTATGAGCCTAAATGGATTAAAACACTTCGAACTCTTGGGAAATAGATTCTAACAACTTCTCTGTCTATCCGAAGAAAGAGCAGTTTCATATTGGCGAATAACGAACAACGAGCCAGTTTGTTGTTCGGTATTGGCGAATAACGAACAACGAGCTGGTTTGTTGTTCGGTATTCACCGTATATGGAATTAGTAATATAATAAAGGTACTTTTGTAGGGAACACGCCACAGGCGGGTTTTTATGAGCTTAAATATACAATAAAACTTCAAACTTCTGGGAAATATATTCTAACAACTTCTCTTTCTATCCGAAGAAAGAGCTGTTACATATTGGCGAATAACGAACAACGAGCCAGTTTGTTGTTCGGTATTGGCGAATAACGAACAACGAGCTGGTTTGTTGTTCGGTATTCGCAAATAACGAACAACGAGCTGGTTTGTTGTTCGGTATTCACCGTATATGGAATTAGTAATATAATAAAGGTACTTTTGTCGGGAACACGCCACAGGCGGGTTTTTATGAGCTTAAATAGACAATAAAACTTCAAACTTCTGGGAAATAGATTCTAACAACTTCTCTTTCTATCCGAAGAAAGAGCTGTTACATATTGGCGAATAACGAACAATGAGCCAGTTTGTTGTTCGGTATTGGCGAATAACGAACAACGAGCTGGTTTGTTGTTCGGTATTCACCGTATATGGAATTAGTAATATAATAAAGGTACTTTTGTAGGGAATACGCCCCAGGTGGGTTTTTATGAGCCTAAATGGATTAAAACACTTCGAACTCTTGGGAGATAGATTCTAACAACTTCTCTGTCTATCCGAAGAAAGAGCAGTTTCATATTGGCGAATAACGAACAACGAGCCAGTTTGTTGTTCGGTATTCGCGAATAACGAACAACGAGCTGGTTTGTTGTTCGGTATTCACCGTATATGGAATTAGTAATATAATAAAGGTACTTTTGTAGGGAACACGCCACAGGCGGGTTTTTATGAGCTTAAATATACAATAAAACTTCAAACTTCTGGGAAATATATTCTAACAACTTCTCTTTCTATCCGAAGAAAGAGCTGTTACATATTGGCGAATAACGAACAACGAGCCAGTTTGTTGTTCGGTATTGGCGAATACCGAACAACGAGCTGGTTTGTTGTTCGGTATTCACCGTATATGGAATTAGTAATATAATAAAGGTACTTTTGTAGGGAACACGCCACAGGCGGGTTTTTATGAGCTTAAATAGACAATAAAACTTCAAACTTCTGGGAAATAGATTCTAACAACTTCTCTTTCTATCCGAAGAAAGAGCTGTTACATATTGGCGAATAACGAACAACGAGCCAGTTTGTTGTTCGGTATTGGCGAATAACGAACAACGAGCTGGTTTGTTGTTCGGTATTCGCGAATAACGAACAACGAGCTGGTTTGTTGTTCGGTATTCACCGTATATGGAATTAGTAATATAATAATGGTACTTTTGTAGGGAACACACCACAGGCGGGTTTTCATGAGCTTAAATAGACAATAAAACTTCAAACTTCTGGGAAATAGATTCTAACCACTTCTCTTTCTATCCGAAGAAAGAGCTGTTACATATTGGCGAATAACGAACAACGAGCCAGTTTGTTGTTCGGTATTCGCGAATAACGAACAACGGGCTGGTTTGTTGTTCGGTATTCACCGTATATGGAATTAGTAAAATAATAAAGGTACTTTTGTAGGGAACACGCCACAGGCGGGTTTTTATGAGCTTAAATAGACAATAAAACTTCAAACTTCTGGGAAATAGATTCTAACAACTTCTCTTTCTATCCGAAGAAAGAGCAGTTACATATTGGCGAATAACGAACAACGAGCCAGTTTGTTGTTCGGTATTGGCGAATAACGAACAACGAGCTGGTTCGTTGTTCGGTATTCACCGTATATGGAATTGGTAATATAATAAAGGTACTTTTGTAGGGAATACGCCCCAGTTGGGTTTTTATGAGACTAAATGGATTATAACACTTCGAACTCTTGGGAAATAGATTCTAACAACTTCTCTGTCTATCCGAAGAAAGAGCAGTTTCATATTGGCGAATAACGAACAACGAGCCAGTTTGTTGTTCGGTATTGGCGAATAACGAACAACGAGCTGGTTTGTTGTTCGGTATTCACCGTATATGGAATTAGTAATATAATAAAGGTACTTTTGTAGGGAACACACCACAGGCGGGTTTTCATGAGCTCAAATAGACAATAAAACTTCAAACTTCTGGGAAATAGATTCTAACAACTCCTCTTTCTATCCGAAGAAAGAGCTGTTACATACTGGCGAATAACAAACAACGAGCCAGTTTGTTGTTCGGTATTCGCGAATAACGAACAACGAGCTGGTTTGTTGTTCGGTATTCACCGTATATGGAATTAGTAATATAATAAAGGTACTTCTGTAGGGAATACGCCACAGACGGGTTTTCATGAGCCTAAATAGGCAATAAAACTTAAAAACCCACTCCCGGCGTATTCCATACAAATATTTCTTCATTATATTACTAATTCCATATCTGGTGAATAACGAACAACAAACTAGCTCGTTGTTCGTTATTCGCGAATACCGAACAACAATCCAGCTCGTTGTTCGTTATTCGCGAATACCGAACAACAAACTGGCTCGTTGTTCGGTATTTGCGAATACCGAACAACGAACAACAAGCTAGCTTCACGCCGCTCACTGTGAGAGCATGTGCTATTGGATCATATTCTTTGCAAGGAGAACAGATCTGTAAAATATGTCCAGATGGAAAAATGTGTCTAAATCCAACATCTATTCCTGTGGTAAGTAATTGTTTTATTTTTAATCCTCAAATGACTATTTAACGTCCAATAAATATTTTTTCTGGGAACCTAGATATAACAGCATGTGTTCTTAGATTATGTCAAACAGCATATATATGTTCTTATATTATGTTAAATAGTGCAACTGTAACTCAAGTATTTGCACTGTAGGTCAATCGTTGTTTACCATTTACTACATAAAATTTCAGGTTTTGAACATAATCACTCCCCAGTAGCATTTTGAACTCCACTTTAATTTGTCCCCTGACGTTTCTGAGAAAGCACGGGACTATTCAAATGGGATTGCTCGTTCGTCGGTCTGACCATAACACAATTTGAAACACAATAACGCTGCTTCTAATTAATGTAGAATGCTCAAACTTGCTGTAGAAAGTAGAAATGTAGATGTTTTTTTTAAATGAATTGTGTTAACTTAGTTCGATAATGAACATTTTTGCTGTGGTTTATTAAAGCTTGGAACACAACAACGTTGATTCTAATTGTTGAAGAGGAGATAAAGGGGGGGGGGGTATAAATAATAATATAGATAACAATACAGCGAGACAAATTTGGTTTAACTGTTTTTCCAATAAAAAAGGGTTGAGCATCCCCAAAAAGATCTTGTTTGGTACATACATTATTTACATGAAAATATTGATTTTGCATAATGGTTGTTTTAACCGTTTTTGTAGACTAAAGAGATCACCAAGACTTAATTAATTATTAAATTACCTGGAACAATCTGTTAAAAAGGTATAAAATAGCTGGCGCTTTGACCTTTAGTAGGCACGTTTTATCGTCTTCCATGAATTCTATATTAAAGATACCTTCCCGCGTACAAACTGTGTGATTTGATGATATATTTGCACTTAAACCTATTCAGACTAAGTGTATATTTTCACTAACCTGGATTAAGCAGAGTATTAAGCAGTTTGAAACTTTATAGATGCGTGTGCATATAATTAATGGGTGTCATCTATTATTTTAGGGTTGAGGCGGAGAGGCATCAGCCCAACTACTACCTTTTTACCTTTTATTTTAAACTATGAATCGTGTCAATAGATGTTAATCTATATTCTAAATAGTAATTGTTCTAGAAATATTTTGAAAAACATTTTGTTGTAATGTTTGTTATTCTTGTTTTAGGATTGTCCTGCTGGACAAGAACCAAATAGTGGTAAAACAGCTTGTACTAATTGTACAGCAGGAATGTTCAGAAGACTATCAGATGCTTCATGTCAACCATGTCCTGCAGGTAAAAATGGTTTTACGTTCAATAATTCCTTGTTTATTGTCTTACATTCAACCAACTCCCCAAAATAGATAAACTTGTTACTTAATGGTTTCAGAATTTATTTACCTATTTGTATCGGACTGAATATTTAAACTTTGATGTTGAAAAATGTTAAATATATCATTTTATGTGCATGAATTATCGATTGGTAATTCCAGGACCAGTCAGTCTGGTAAATATAAGACCGAATTGAAAGATTGGGTATGAAACTAACATTTAAAAGCAAGTTTTGACTTATTTAATTACGTGTACCAAATGACCAAGAAGCCGCCGTAACCGACCGTTACATTGGCTAATCTCTCACATCATTCAGAACACGTCAATGATGACAACTCTTCCAGATCTCAGTGTAGTAAAGACAAGTAAAACAAACTAGATTTTATTCAAGCGTTTAACGGATTCTCAGTCAGGTTAAATTACAACTTACTTCATTTTAATTCAGAATAAGTCTGCTTCTCTTATAAACACTGGAGGGGTTGATGGTCGTTTAATGTTGCTTTATGGTACCACAATATTGTTGCTGTTATGCCCCTACCGAGCTTATGAAGACGAGCATGCTATATAGGGGAATTTTGCACAGGGAGCGACACTGCTACCCACTGTTATATTTAATTCCAACTTCCTAAGGATCTATTACGTGCACGCCAATATGACCTAGGTTTTTCGTCCCATCATAACGACTATACGTTGTCCCTTGGCGCAGGTTGCTAGGTCAAAGAATCAAAATTCGAAACTTGTTCGATGTTTATTCTAAACAAACATGTAAGCGTCGTTGAAAAGAAACAAATTCCATACAATAAAAGAAATGCATGTAATATAAAATTGTAAAATTAGAAACCCCATATACACGAAACAAATAAAAGAGATTAAATTATACATTGTCGTAGATTAGAAATTACATGAAAAGAAGTTAGACGATAGTACGATAGAGTTGTAAATCTAATATTACAGGCGTCGCTGCCAATATACTACACCATGTCGACCACTGCTCTAATCGTTGTTTTAATTGTCTGATTCTTAGTTCTCAATGCATTGTCTTTAATTCTGATTTCTTCATTTGTTGTCGTATTTCGGCATTTGTATTATAAAAATAACATCTGTATCTTAAAATCAATATTTTATTGTACAAATCAGACATTAAATTTCGAACAAATCGCCAAGTACCAAGTTTGCAAAACTAATGTCCAAATTCCGAACAACAAATTTCCCCCAAAAAATCTCTAAGTACCAAGTTTGCAAAACCAATGTCAAAAAAACTGTTCTCCAAATGTATCTAATCTGAATATTATGACGTCAGAGGAAGGAAGGTAGTGGTGGCCTGTTAAACGATACATCAGTAACTACACTATATGGTTCTTTCATAAATTATACATTCGTCCTTGTAATTTAATATAATAATTATTAAACTCTTTATACAATTCTAATTTTAAAGGTGCTAAATTGCTAATATTTTGGACCTAGAAATTGACACAAATGGGTTGCAGCGCATAAAATAATGTAATATAATGTATATAAACTGAAATTTCTATAATCAGTTATGAGCGACGTCAGGGATCTCAATCGATTGGCAATCTCTAGTGTCTGGTTATACCAATCTACTATCTACACCACATGCTCCATAGAAAAGAATATGAGGTCACCAATTGACATGACTTCTGGAATATGTCTAG
The DNA here is from genome assembly GCA_963678685.1 of Patella ulyssiponensis. Classification (NCBI taxonomy): domain Eukaryota; kingdom Metazoa; phylum Mollusca; class Gastropoda; family Patellidae; genus Patella; species Patella ulyssiponensis. Next base: position 5,572,467 of record OY783231.1, read on the forward strand.
CACCATTCTTCGAGCCCCATGTTACAAAATGCGTTGAAACGCATTATGGTACACGATTCGTGTACCAATAGTAAAATGTTTATATTGTCTTAATTATTGGTAAGATCACAACATCAATATGGATTTGAATTGACAAATAATTCGTGTTTCAAATATTAAAGACTTTGGATGATATTGAATTAGAGACTTAACTACTGTAAAGAATATAAAATAATTGTACAGTAAAATATATACCATAATAATATAAACTAATTAGATATCAAAACATATACCATGGCAAAAACATACCAATTATCAACATAGTTACATTACATAGTAAAATAAATATCACGGTAATAAGGGATAGATTATATATCAAATATATATCATGACAAAATACACTTATAACACGACTCAGATATACCCTGACAAAATATATATAATGGTAATGTGTAATAGATTTACTTATTAAATAGGAAAATATATATCACGGTAAATAATATACAAAAGATTTACTAATTAGATAGGAAAATATATACCATAATAAAGTACTCCTAGGAGAAGGCAAACAATGAACAAGATAACGTTATTATTACTAGCCACACTAACACTAGAGTTATCGGCGGTAACCTGAACATTAGGGTTATCGGTGGTAACTCGAAAATTAGGATTATCGGTAGTAAGTCTAACATTTGGGTTATCGGTGGTAAAATTAACATTAGGGTTAGGGCTATCGGTGGTAACATTAACATTAGGTCTACAGGTGGTACCATTAACATTGGGGTTATCGGTAGTAACATTAACAATAGGGTTAGGGCTATCGGTGGTAACATTAACATTAGGGTTAGGGCTATCGGTGGTAACATTAACATTAGGTCTACAGGTGGTACCATTAACATTGGGGTTATCGGTAGTAACATTAACAATAGGGTTGTCGGTTGTAACATTAACATTAGGGATACAGGTGGTAACATTAACATTGGGGTTATCGGTGGTAACATTAACAATAGGGTTAGGGCTATCGGTGGTAACATTAACATTAGGGTTAGGGCTATCGGTGGTAACATTAACATTAGGTCTACAGGTGGTACCATTAACATTGGGGTTTTCGGTAGCAACATTAACAATAGGGTTAGGGCTATCGGTGGTAACATTAACATTAGGGTTAGGGCTATCGGTGGTAACATTAACATTAGGTCTACAGGTGGCACCATTAACATTGGGGTTATCGGTAGTAACATTAACAATAGGGTTGTCGGTTGTAACATTAACATTAGGGATACAGGTGGTAACATTAACATTGGGGTTATCGGTGGTAACATTAAGACTGGGGTTATCGGTGGTAACATTAAGGTTGTCGGTGGCAACCTTAACATTGAGGATATCAGTGGTAACATTAATATTAGGGGTGTCGGTGGTATCATTAACATTGGGGTTATCGGTGGTAACGTTCACCTGACGGATGCCAGTGGTAACCTCGACATTAGAACAAACTGGTGATGTTTGAATTTGATTCATTTCCATCATTATATTTAAAGTACTCTGACAGGATTCAGATGTGTTTCTCTCCATCAAACAATCGTGTGTAATTTCTTGAGATCTGTAATGACAATGGCAAAGTTAATAATAGAAAATTAACGCCAATATTTGGTTTAATATTCATTATGATATCTGTCAATTGTAGCCAGCTTCCTTGCCAGATTGCCTTCAACACTTTATGTGGTGTTGGTGTTATGTGTCTTGAGTTGGGCACGACATTTCTTGTAATGATGTGTATGACCGGGCTTATTAAATCTGGGAAATATTTGGGAAATTTGTAATTTAAATTTGTTGATATTGCTTGCTTTCTCATCCCATGTTTAATATTGTCATTTTGTATGATTATGTTCCTAGTTTGTTCAGATTATTGGAACGGAAACTAATATAGATAGTGATATTTCTACAAGAGTTACCACCCTAATTGTCAAAGACGGCTAAAGCAGTAGTAAGCTAGAGAGATGGCCACACTAAATGCAAATCCAACAAATTTATGTAAACTTTTATCCCCGGTCTGCCATTTGGCCAAATAGTGCTAGATAAGTGATCGATAATTCTTAAATACTTAGGGTCAATTCGATTATGCAGCCCGGACAGTCCGAACTCTCCATTTCCATTCGTTTATTGGTCACGTGACCATTTTTAGAGAGTTCGGATCGCCCAACCTCTCCAATTTTTCGACCGGTGCGATTGCGGAGAGTGACGTAACAAGATGGCGGATCGAGGGATAGAACCTAGTTTTCTAAAAACAGTTGTCTGTCTCAAAATCAGGCATAAACTAAATTTGATTTTGAATTTATTTTTTTACCTATCTTCAAAATACAGCCCATAACCGGAGATCCAGATATTTATTATACCCCCAAATGATTAATTTAACCGACTTACAATGTTGACAATAAAGCAATACGTCTCCACGTTCTCCAATCCGGATTGTCCGCGTTTACGGTGTAATCGAGTACAGGTGGAGAACCAAAATGGCGACTGTAACTCTAGTTTTGATTCTAGAGAATCTCCTGGATCCATCAAATTGCCAGCGAGAGCACGTCAAAAGAAGACGACGTATTGCTTTATTGTCAACATTGTAAGTCGGTTAAATTAATCATTTGGGGATATAATAAATATCTGGATCTCCGGTTATGGGCTGTATTTTGAAGATAGGTAAAAAAATAAATTCAAAATCAAATTTAGTTTATGCCTGATTTTGAGACAGACAACTGTTTTTAGAAACTAGGTTCTATCCCTCGATCCGCCATCTTGTTACGTCACTCTCCGCAATCGCACCGGTCGAAAAATTGGAGAGGTTGGACGATCCGAACTCTCCAAAAATGGTCACGTGACCAATAAACGAATGGAAATGGAGAGTCCGGACTGTCCGCACTGCATAATCGAATTGACCCTTAGTGGCGTGGGGTGGACGAATGGTTAACGCATGCGCGTTAGATCACAACGTCTGTCATTGAGTGGTTTGGGCGTGGTTTTAATTCATCGGTTGTACGTGACAAGGAGTAAGGTCCCGTGTCCAACCTCGTGGGTTTTCTCCGGGCCTTCCGGATTCCACACCACAGCTCAAGCCCCCTACGCGCAAGCCAATTATTGAAGTCATCTCTCCCCTTCCACCCCACCTCCTCTCTCTCTCTCCCTCTCTCTCCCCCTCTCTCTCTTTCTCTCTTTACCTGCATGTGTAGTCGTTCCATTTTTTGAACTCACCCTCGCGTGTGGGTAAGTCTGTGACGTTAAAATTTCTAGAAATACATTTCAGGGTTTCTTGCTTAATGTCTACCATACACTTGTAATCAAAATCTGAAATAAGAATTATGATATATAAAATAATAGAGTTCATCCTTAGGGTATGAGGAATGTGTAAAACAAAGAGCATATCGGGCATGTACCAAAACAATATGTATCATCCTTAGGGAATAAGGAATAAGTACGCAAAGTTCCAAAACAATCCATAAAGAATTACACCCTGTAAGCGTCAGACATACAGGCACACATAACAATACACAAACAAGGGCGACGGTATAATACGTCCACATTATGAATGTGAACGTATAATAAAATCGGAATGAAATCCTTTCCAGATTTAAAAAAGAGACTGCGTCTATGTGTATTTTGTCCGAGAGAACCTAATAAAAAGTTTTTTCTTGACTTACTTGAGGTGGCTGTAGGACATTCCGAACCAGCAGGAAAAGCTTGACAGGATTCATTATAAATACCTGGTTGACAACTTACACAATGCTTCTGACCAGCGATACTATAAAATAATATCGATGATTAGGGTTTAAAAATCAGGTAAAAATATTGAAAAATATAATCCACGGTAACAATTAAATGTTATACTATAAAACTTTAATCAACAGAAATTTAGGAGTACCCAGTTGAATATTACAATCCATGTGCTTTGATACACACCTTGTTTCTCCTTTTCCACATGGAACTGGTAATGCGTCTTTATTCACACAGGATGAACCTTCGGGACAGACAGTACAAGCTCCTGATTTTACAGTATTAGTGTATTCGCCATCTGAACATTCTATACACATGCTACTACCTAGTGGACTATACTCCCCTTCAACACAATCAATAGGGGCACTAGTTGGATTCGGACATTTTTGACCTTGAAATAAAATAAAATAAGATTAAAGATAGGCAACTGATTTTATTAACACCACATTTAGGTAATAAGTAATTATAGGCTTCGCCTGTACGTCAATGCTTTTCTGTGAATAAAACACTTTTTTTTAAAAAAAATACCATTGGATGACATTTTCTTTTTGACATGTTTATTCTGCATAAATGGGATCACTGATAGCTGACGGTACAAAGCAACCTCTTTTGCATCATTATTTTTGTTTAGATATTTTAGAACGTTATTCTAAAAGTCAGAAGCTTTTATGATATTAAAGATGCAAAATATGTTTTAGATCTTTTCTTTTTAAGACACATTCCAACGAAATTATTTATCGAGTGGTCATTTCCAATAAATGTATGGTATATATGGGAAGTATAAACATCCAATCTTACTAGAAAAATACTTAATTGCCAGAAAAACACCCATGGTGCAAGCACCGGGCAAAAATGTCAGGATATCACTGGCAACCCGACGGCTAACTGTCTGCCAGCTTGACTTAGGGGCGGTTGTTATTTCTTGATCAAATGATTTGGCGGTTTTGGGAGCATTGAGAGGTGTAAACGTTCAAGAATTTACTTAAGCCTCAATATTTATGATAAATGGATAGTAAGTAATGACGAATACATTCTGAGAAATGGGCCCTCCCTCAATCAAGTGAGGTGAACTCAATGGCTTCTAAAAAGATATTTTGTATACCTGCGGGTATCTCCTAGCGAAAACAAAGTTTTCAGGGGGATTTGAAGCAAATGTTTGATGGATTCATTAGTTTAAGTCCAAATATACCGTCAAGTCGCGCAGTGTGTACGGGGTAAAATATCTTTAAATGTGTTGTTTTATTACACACACTGTCACATAAATAGCAAGATAAAAAAATTAAGATAAAAATAAAGATAAATCTGTTACATATACAACGTACCTAATGGACATAAACTACATGTAATGGTATTTGGTGAACTGGCATATGTTCCATTCGTGCATGGTTCAGGAGTTTCAGTGCCATCTAGAAGGCATTGGTATCCAGGAGGACAAGCTGTACAAGAGGTGGCCCCTGCACGTGCGTATGTTCCTTGTGTACACTGACTGGGAAGAGAAGTTGTTGGTCCGGGACAAGTATAACCAGCAGGACATGTTTTACAAACTGTAGCACCAGCATCACTGTATTTAGTTGATCCACATGGAGTTTGTGTAGTTGATGTACAGTAATATCCAGCTGTGCATTCTACACAACTTGAAGCACCAGCACCACTGATATAAAAGCCTATAATACCAATATCAAAATTAAAAACAATTATCTTTCAAATATACAGTAAACTCACATTCTAAATCAAACATTGATACTCTAAATCAAACATTGATATTATTCTGTCTTCTTTTACATATTGGATTCGGAAACAGCTGTGGCTGTTTTGATAAATTTTGGATAAAAACATTAGATTATGAGAATTAATAATATTAAGCTTAAAAAGACTTAAGCTCACTGGACTATGTGGGTATATCAAAATGTGAAATATGATACTCGTATGACCTTATGACTTACCTGAAGCACATGGTGAACATGATATAGATCTAGATACTGAGAACTGACCAGCTTGACATTGCTTTGCTCTGGTAGTATCCGAACACTCTGATCCTGCTGGACACTCTTGACATGTTGATGAACCTGGAGAAGGCTGATATTCACCAGAAAGACAAACAGTTGCAGAACCCAAACCATCTGATGGACATTTAGAACCTGAGAAGATAAATACACATGAAAAATACAGGCCTATGCAACAGATCATAAAGCTTTAATTTAAAAAGATTGTCTGCATAAAATATTTAAAGCCAAGAAAATCAAAGTCAAAACTTGCTTTTAAATGTTAGTTTCATACCCAATCTTTCAATTCGGTCTTATATTTACCAGACTGACTGGTCCTGGAATTACCAATTGATAATTCATGCACATAAAATGATATATTTAACATTTTTCAACACCAAAGTTTAAATATTCAGTCCGATACAAATAGGTAAATAGATTCTGAAACCATTAAGTAACAAGTATGTTTATTTTGGGAGAGGTTGCTGAATGTAAGACAATAAACAAGAAATTATTGAACGTAAAACCATTTTTACCCACAGGACATGGTTGACATGATGCATCTGATAGTCTTCTGAACTTTCCTGCTGTACAATTAGTACAAGCTGTTTTACCACTATTTGGTTCTTGTCCAGCAGGACAATCCTAGAACAAGAATAACAAACATTACAAAAGATGCTTTAAAAAATATTTTAAGAACAATTACTATACAAAATATCGAAAAACTTCTATTGTCAAGATTCATAATTTAAAATAAAGACAAACTAAAAGTCAACATTGAGGCTAATGACTCCCCGCCTCATCCCTAAAAATAATAGATGACACTCATTATTCATTTTAGTCTCAAAATGACCTAGTTTGTGTCGAGTGGACGTTAAACCCAATTCTCTCTCTCTCTCTCTCTCTCTCTCTCTCTCTCTCTCTCTCTCTCTCTCTCTCTCTCTCTCTCTCTCTCTCTCTCTCTCTCTCTCTCTCTCTCTCTCATTATTAATTATGTGCACATGTCTCTATAAAGTCTCAAATATTCAAACAGCTTCATACCCTGTTTAACCCAAATAGAAAATGTTTATGGAACTTAGTCAAGGTATTGGTGCAATAAAAATATTCACTGAATTAGAATCAAAGTTATTGTGTTCCAAGCATCAATAAATCAAATTGCTTATATCTCATAAACCTCAGCAAAAAATGTTCATTATCATATAATTAAGACATTCACTTAATAAACATCTACAATTCTACATCAAGTTTGAACATTCTACATCAATTAGAAGCAGAGTGTTTGAGTTTCAAATTGTGTTATGGAAAGACAGACGAACTAGCAATCCCTGCTTTCTCAGAAAAGTCAGGGAACAAATTAAGGCGAAGTCCATCATTCAACAGGGGAGTGATTATGTTCAAAACATGAAATTTTATGTTGTCAATGCTAAACAACGATTGACGTACAGTGCACATAACATGCTGTTAAATAGTCATTTGAGGATTAAAAATAAAGCAATTACTTACCACAGGAATAGATGTTGGATTTAGACAAATTTTTCCTTCTGGACATATTTTACAGATATATTCTCCTTGCAAAGAATATGATCCAATAGCACATGCTCTCACAGTGTTGTCAAAACATGCGTATCCTGCCGGACACACATTACATGCCACAGCAGCACTACCACTGTATTCATTGGGTGGGCATGCTTGACAATCAGACGACCGAGTACTATTACATTTACTGTTAGCTGTTCCTGGGGAACATGGTGTTCTTGGATCTGATCCACCAGTACAGCTAGAAACAATATTGTTAATTAGAAAACATTACAGTTTTATAATATCACAAATTTCAGTAGAAACATTATAGAGCCAAAGCCCAGCTTAACCGGGGCGGGGCCCCTAACACGACGAAAAGATTATTACATACCCTTTTGAATGGCACGCATACGTAACACACAATTATACGGTCTGTAATCAGGGCCGTATGTAGGATTTTAAAAGTGGGGGTGCAGCAGAGTGGTAAGAAGGGGCGCCAATTTAATGCCCGAGCGCGGAGTGGCGACACCCAGACCACCCCCCCTCCCCCCCCCCCACGCACTTGGAGCCGCAAGTCCGTGTTTCAATTTCGGTGGCGATATTTCTCATTTTGATGTTAAACACTCCAAAATAAGAAACTTTCCACGTACTATAACTAGTGAAATCGCCGCTTGAAGCAAGAGTTGGTCGTCACAGAAACGGTTGAGTGATGGCCCAGTCTATTACCGTGAAACTTTCACCTGAAATTTGAATTGTTTCGCTTTTTGCCATGAATCGCCCAGGCCCATGCCTAAACTGGGCCTTGTATAGAGCATGAGGGAGACTTGTCGTAATTTTCAACATATTTCATCAAATCACACAGTAAGTAAGCGGCAAAGATATTTTATACTACTTTAACAGATTGTTCCAGGTAATTTAATATTTAATTAAGTCTTGTTGATCTCATTAGTCTACAAAAACTGTTAAAAGGTTTAAAACAACCATTATACAAAATCAGTATTTTCATGCAAATAATGTATGTACCAAACAAGATCTTTTTGAGGATGCTCAACCCTTTTTTTATTGGAAAGATAGTTAAACCAAATTTGTGTTGATGTATACGTATATATAGTTATTATTTATAATGCCCCTTTTATTACTTTGGATCAACAGTTGTGTTAAAATTGTCTAGCCAGTTTCGTCAGTACAGTTCCTTCATCGAAACTAATAATGATTATCCAATCTGTGTTCTACGGGGTTTTTTTTAAATTCGTTGTCCTTCAACATTATACACTGAAGCCGGTTTCTGCTCGGGGAAACGATATAGCATGCCAGTGCAAAATAAACTAGCTATTAAAAATTTGAACAATAAGCTCTTAAAGCTAATTAAATTTCAGTCTAATTAATCAATCATCATTTCTCTTCATCTTTTAAAGGTTCTGGGTTTCTACATTATCATGTATTCAGAATGGCTGCTATAGGCCAAGTTATGCACATGTCCTGGTGTCATCTGAAAAGCCACGTTTTCATTGGATGTTTACAATACACAAGTAAGAACACAACACAATTATAAAACTTAGAAATGTGAAATAAAATCTAATTTGAAACAATAGAAATGGAAATAACGGGACAATTTTTCAAAGTGATCAAAGGCCATTACTCCGGCAGTAATTAACGGAAATCGCTGAATATCAATAGGCTTATTCGTCTCGTAACCTTAAATACTGTGTATAAATTTAAATTCAATCGGATATTAGCCTCTAAAGCATCAAAGGGGTCAAGGGCCATAACTCTAACAGTAATTAAGGCATAAGCTGCATACATTTCAACACTCACTACTTACTCAAAAAAATTGTAAAGATTTTTACGATAAAAGATAAAAGGAAAGAAAAGTCTCTGTTTTATACGTCTATTCTGTGTCCAACTTTAAGTCACTGGTCTACTGCAAGTACTGGTTCAAATGTCATTAGGTTTTGTCAAGAAAAATAATTCTATAACCAAATTGTTTCATTCATTTATTAACCTAACAAGATTATTCTCTGCTTAACAGATTTGTAATAATGTGGATTATATCTCAATCAAATTCGTACCACTATATACAAAAATATACAAAAGATTAGTCTTACATAATTTCATTAATCGACTATCTTAAATAATGCTCATTTCTTGCAGATATGTATGTATGGATTGTAAGATGTATGATTGGAAAGCCCCTACACGTTGAAGGTACCAAAGATAAAAGTCTTGTTTAAACGTTTAACAAAAACAAAAATCCTTTTAAAGACGAGTGTTGACTCATTATCCTGTCTTCTGCAATTTCAATAATTCATATACTAATGCTCATAATTGCTAGGTTTTCTTTTTTAGAAGGCTCGTACATTAAAGAACAAAATGGGTAATTTATGGACAAATAGTTTGAATTGTTATGTTATATTTTTTTATAGTCTCGCACAAGAAGGAATAAAGAGCACCTCAATACAGCTGGTATAGGATCATTGAGAATAAATAAGACAAATTAAAATAATTAAAGCATATGTTGTAAATTGCTTTTGGTTGAACAATGCCATTATTAAAGCCCCAATAACACTCTTGTTGTAATTGAATAATATGTCCCAATCTTTATTCTGGCCAACAAATTGTATTATTTTACAATATTCAAATTAATTGATGATACAAATTTCATCTTAACACACCTAATTTAAAGAATTGGAAAAATTCAACTACATGATTTGAAAAGGTTAACGTAAACCTTTTCAAATGTGACTTGGATTTTAAGATATTTTCGAACCCTCTGAACAAGTAAAATATGATGTAATGGATAATTTACACAACAGGTAGGACAAATAAATATCTAGTACTTAGAATAAGACTATTATTTATTTTCTAGAGCTGCCAAGCCAGCAAGAGTGTTATTGTCCCTTTAAAATATAAATAAATCATCTAGAATACACGATTGGAATGGAAACCATGGAATACTTCTACTGTATTAATGATGCATTATATAAGATTTTTATAACGGAAATGAAATAGGGCTTAACGTTATACTGTTCTGCTTCTAAACTGTGCTACTCTTATATCGAATTGTAACTGCCAAGGGATCGTTGACGTGCAGGCCAATGTGTACAGGGGACATTGGCTTTCCGTCCCAGTCCCATTCGAAAGGCGAATAGACAGCTGTCCTTTGTCAGGCCCTCCGTCCTTCATCACTGACAAGGGGAAACCACGCGTCTTATTCACTTAGCCATCGTGATCCCCAAGATTTTGGTAAAGAGCTAAGCTTTTTTGCTATAAGAATTCAAAAATATATAATAAAAAATGAATATATTCAACATTTCATTCAAATTACTGTATTCCGAGAAGAGTCATGAGTGTTTGGAAAGGACAGTCTTGATTATGAAGTATCATTGCTACGATAATATAAACACTCTCAATTAACATTAAATGGCCAGGGGTTCTAATCCATTCAATATCGAAGCCATCCAATGATCCCGAGGGTTGTTGTCACGTAAATAAATGTCTAAATAATAATCTATTTATAAAATTTGTATAGAAAGATGAAAGATCTGCAATGGGCAGATTTAGCTCTTATATAATGCATTTTAATACAATAATTGCTGGACTTATACCATTCTAAATGGTTAACTCTGAAGGGAGACTTGGGTCCTTCAAATACCATTATTTGAGTACTGGGGTGATAGTTTGACTCAATGTTATTGAAATCAGATCAAATGTAATGAAATCTGATATGTGATAAGTTTAAAGCACATGGTACAATATGCAAATAGAAAACTAACAAATCTTTAACATTGATGTTGAAAGTTGTACATGTCCGTCATGTTAACAAAAATTGTGTATAGAGATATTTATTTTGTTGTAAGGTATGTACAGTGATTTAAATAATATCACATAGACATCCTCTCATCCCCACCCCAAGTCATATTTCAATATCAACGGTAAATGAGTCAATTGCTGTACTTACTAATAGCCTGGTGGACATTTCAAACAAACCCCTTCATCATAATATTCTCCCGCCTTACATGAAATAACACAATCTGTACTACAATCATTACATCCTAAACTTTCTACTCTTTCTGGAATTAAAAAAAAGAGACTTAAAATTGATTTAATGGGCTACCTCTAGTATAAACAGTGTGGCAATATGTATTTTATCTTATAAACTTCCCGGGGGGTTTGGGTGGCCTAGTGGTCTTGAGTGCCGTGCTTCGACCTCTAGCTGGCCGGTCACCTCTGGCTTGCGGCTGTGGTTTCGAGCCCTGGTGTGAGCGTATGTGGCATGGATATAGGGGCGCCTTCTCAACCTTTCGGGTTTCCTCCGGGGTTGGGATGGCCTAGTGGTCTTGAGTGCCGTGCTTCGACCTCTAGCTGGCCAGTCACCTCTGGCTTGCGGCTGTGGTTTCGAGCCCTGGCGTGAGCGTATGTGGCATGGATATAGGGGCGCATTCTCAACCTCTCGGGTTTCCTCCGGGCACTCCGGTTTCCTCCCACTGCTAAAGACCCATACGCGCAAGCGAATTATTGAAATAAAATTGAAACCATATGTTAGTCCCAAAACGACCTAGTTTGTGTCGAGTGGACGTTAAACCCCATTTCTCTCTCTCTATAAACTTCCAATCACGATCCTCGGAATGATTTTCATATTGCGGGGCTGTCAGGTAGGCTTGTTTCTGAGGTAATTGTTACACTAAACTGAAGGATATATTTGCAAATCATTGGCTCTTGATTTATATATGTGCGAAATGAGTAAGTTATATATGACAACGAGTAGGTTATATATGAAAATGCTAGATCTTACCAGTTATTTGATAAACAATTAATATTCCGAAAATAAAAAGCGGCAAATATGTCATACTTCTATTCAGTCTGAATGACCACAATAAAATATGTCTTAGTACTCCTCACTCAAAGTTGTTGAAATGATTTCTAAGTTAATGTTTCTGTTGTCACAGGTTAAAGGGTTTATGCTAAGCAGCGTAACACTATTTTTTTGTAGAATTCCATAGCATTTTTTAAAGTACTCTTGAATACTTTGTAAAAGTTGTAAAAATGAATCAATAGCACCATTAGTTGAAAGTAGGATTAAAGGTTCACTAAGCAGATCCATGGCGAACGGGTCTAGGGTAGGGCGACGGTGTACCTACACTTGACGTCCCACGTCGAACAGCACCATGGACACACCTTCCTTCGGAGAAGGGTATAGTATGCCCTCCGCCCAGAAGACTTTGGAAAATAGGGTTTCCACCTGGGGAGAGAAACAATGGAAATGAGAGGAAAAATCAATTTTGTGTTTGAATTTGCGATATTGGCGTATTGTGATATTTTGAAGGGGTGGGGGGATATAAAAGACAAGTTGGAAACAGGTCTGTAATTCTTTAGAAGGTTGTCTTATTTGATTTTTTAAACAAGGCCTTTACAAGAGCAATTTTAAATAAACCAAGAACAGTTCCTGTTACGAGACTGGTTAGTACAATTTTAGTAATGACGGGAATCAAGGTTTCAAGGAACTTCGGCATGAGTTTTGTCGGCAAAGGGTCCATGTAGCTTTAGGAACCCGAAAAAGAACGGCAAACGATGCCAAAACATCACCTTTAAATGAGTTGCGATCATTTCCAAGACCTTTTCTGAAGCTGATGATTTTGTTGATAAAAAAAGTCACTGAAAGTTTCAGCCAGCTGCTGATCACTAGATGTTGTAGGGAGTATAATTTAGGAGAATTGATAAAATTTAATATAAATTCTGTCAAATATGCTGTAAATGAAGCTAAACTCAGATTTGATGAACTTGACTCCCTTAACTGGTCAAATGATATGTATAATGATAAAAACAATGTTAATGGAAATAAACTCAGAACCTATAGACAATTTAAACACATCCGAATAACCGAACCTTATGTAACAAACCCTAAGATAACTCGTCACCAACGACGGTTAATCAGTCAGACCCGTAGTGGCTCGTTACCAATTGCTATAGAAACGGGTCGTTACAGTAAACCTCCCATACTGTTAGAAAATCGGCTATGTAATTATTGTGACCAGAAAGAAATTGAAAATGAATTCCATGTGATAATGAAATGTAAAGCATATAATGATATCAGACGTGAAATCCTTGCAGACTTTGTAAACAATACAAGTCCAAATTATGATGAATATTCATATGAGCTCTTTTTGATGATCATGTCCGATGACTACGCACAAACAAGTTTAGGTAAATTTCTAGAACAGATGTATTACAAACGAAAACAGCTCTCCGTCTAACCGTAAACATTTCCCCATACCGTATTCTATGATATATTTGTCTTTGATTTTGTTTTATAATAAGCGATTTTTCGAGTCAACATACCCTGGTTGTTGCACGTTTTAAATATGTATATTATGTATTTTATTATGTATGTAGAATAATAGACCTTAATATATTTTATGTATAGTGTAGAGTATCTTACAGTACATTGTTTTTACTAAGTTTTAGTATGTCCGGACATTTTACACTAACATATAGTATTTAACTGCAGTGTCTCGTAGGCCAATATTGGCCGGAAATCTTAATGCACCATGTACTGAATTTTATATATTTTATGATTTGTGACACTTTAATAAATAAATAAAAAATTAACATTTCCACCCAACAAACTAAACATGGCACTAAACATTATCTGAAAACGTTATGATAAAGACGATCTCGCTTTGCGAATAATGAAATTGACTTTATTGCTGGTGGTGTTATAGATTTATCTGTGAACATGTATGAATAGTTAAATAGTGGTTATTTCTTTATTGTAGTGAATCGCAGTATATTTAGTTGAATTGCTGTATATTGTCAGTAAATGGCAGTATATTGTCACTGAATCGCAGTTTACCAATTACCAGATTTCATAGTAGAATTTAACTTTGTAGAAAATAGGCCCGACACTTTGCTTGCTCTGTGTAAATGTTATCATATTCTGTAAGTTTCATGGATATCGGTTGCTAATTGCGGTCTACATTCGTGCCACTTGAAATGTGTGGTAACCTGATATGTCGGAAAATGATAACTGGATGTTTCGTGTAACTTTGCGTACTCCGAGATTTATCTGCAGGTGTCCGTGAAATCTGTCGGTAATTGCGATCTGCAGTCTTGCCACATAAAATATGTGGGTGATCCGAATTCTCGGAAATTGCTGACCGGAAATGGTAATAATTTTGGTTTTCCTTAGATATTATTAATGTTATCGTGATCTGTATGTTTCACTGTGGAAAATAGAACCAGCATGTGACTTTGCCAGCGAACATCCTAAGGACACCGTTGTGATCAACGGACTTTTTCCACTTGCACGAGATTCACGGAGGCTCTGTGAGCAAGACTTTGGCTCGCTAATCTGGGGATTCCGGTGATGGCAGAGAAATTTCATCGGGTTTTTTCAAGCGGGGTTACCCTTGTCAGTGGTGCAGGACAACGCGTCTGACAAGAGACAAGGTATAGTCGTTCGGATGGAAAAAAAACTGAGGTCCCGTGTACACATTGCTGTACACGTAAAAGAACCTTTGACAGTTGGATTTTGAAATTAGAGTAGGACCGCTATCCCAGCATAATTTCCATCATAGCACACTGCATGACGCATGTCCGCCTTCATTAACCACTCATTGAGGCAGACCTGGTCGCTAACTGCTACTCAGCACGTTCTTCTTTTTTGTTCTTGGAGTGATTCTCTTCGGAAAAGCCGTCAATTCCAGTCCCAAATGAAAAATTGGCATGCTTCTTCTTTGAACAATTCTGCATCGATTTGGTGAATTTGATTTTGAATTTCATCCAACAAAATGGACAGTTCCAGATCCATGGAAGGATCGTGCTCAAAGAGTTACCCATAAAACTATAAAAAGCTGGGATTCTGGCTACCAATACTACAGCTCTGAGAATTTAAAAAAAATAAACAACAATAATATGTTTCTGAGTTATTTGTTTAATGCTAGACCTTTATTTTTTCTGCACGCTGGTATCACAAGATCCTTTATGTGCTACTGCCACCTGGATATTTTGCCTACAATATATAATATAATACCTGATCAACAAGATAGAGAGAGAGAGAGAGAGGGTGGTGGTGGTGGTGGTGTATGTCTGTGTGTGTGGGGGGTGTTAACGTCCTATCACCCAAACTGACAGGTGGTTCATTTTTTTTTTATTTCAATAAATCGCTTGCGTGCAGCGATCTTTAGCTGCTGGAGGAAACCGAAGGTCCCGGACCTTACCCATTGTTATGTTGTAGGGGGTATCTAAACCACACTGCTCGACTCAGTGGCAGACCTTATCGGCTCACGCGCACACGCTACAGAGGTGAGGTGCGGGAAGAGAATGCGAGGATCACGCACTCGTAATACGGGGGGGGGGACGAGGATAAAACTAACGAATACCAGACGTCCCTACTCCTTGTCCAAAACCACATCACATGCAACAATAAAGTACTTAAAAGGCTCAACTACTCATTAGTTAACCAATGTTTCTAACAAATTATTCTTGATTCAGAGCCAGAGGATTAGCTAACCAATGCTTGCTAACCAATTATTCTTGATTCAGAGCCAGAGGATTAGGTAAAACTGTTCATTAGCTAACCAATGACTCTTCATTCAGAGGGTTAGTTAAACTACTCATTAGTTTTTGCAAACCAGTGAAAGTCAACAATACATATAAACCCACGCCAATTCTACGCCCACAATCTGATTAATCAATGAAAGACCTTATGATGCAACCCGCGCACGTTAACCAATCGGACACCCAATCCAAAAGATGGTTAGTATCCATACGTCCGAAGGGTTCAGAAAGAGAGAACATAAAACCTCAGTTCCGTTATTGGTTTTATTAAGAATGTTAAAGAAAAACTGAATATAATTTTATATTTGTGTCCAATTATTTGATATTGGAACATAAAATAAAAACAACTGAAAAACGTACATGCAGGTCAGAGATTGCATCGTGCAACTGTTACCATAGGTTACACCGTTATCACCACACACTGGCATCCAGATAAAAGGGCAAGCTAGAAGACATGGATTCTCTGTTGTTGGAGCACACCAGCAACCTGTTT
The DNA here is from genome assembly GCA_963678685.1 of Patella ulyssiponensis. Lineage (NCBI taxonomy): Eukaryota > Metazoa > Mollusca > Gastropoda > Patellidae > Patella > Patella ulyssiponensis. The sequence continues at coordinate 5,588,757 of OY783231.1, forward strand.
AATAAAAATCATTGGATTCACAAATAAGAGGACAAGCAAGAAGACATGGATCGTCTGTTATTACAGCTCATAGACTACCTGGTTCATGAATATCATTCACAAATAAACAGACAAGCAAGGGAACATGGGTCAGCTGTTCATAAACCAATAACTGATCGTCGTCACACTAACAAATAAACAGTTAAACACAATATGATAATAATGAACTGGGGTTTAACTTCCTACTGCTCTGCTACGAATGGGCCAGTGAAGACGGGCATACACCAAGCAGTGTGCTACAGGGGGAATCTTGTCCGGACCTCGGCACTAAGGCCTGCAGCCAATGGTTTTCTTTCTTGCCAGGTTTTATGTCCTACGGCAAGATGGAGGGGACCACACAAACGACCATACGTTGTCCCTTATCAGAGCCTACGGCATGCAGCACTGACAAGGCGGGGGGGGGGGCACGCCATACCAATCATAAGGAACAATCTCTGCCAACAACGAGTTCTAATATAGGACATCAAAATTATTGTTTAGCCTACTGTACGATATTATTGTATATAAATATGTCTACTTACCTGCTGTAAAAAGAACAACCGTAAAAATCAGAAGCTTCATGCTGCCGTCGTCTCTAGTCAAAGCGTTGCTTAATCTTCAATTGCACCTTATAAATCATTATATTGGCATCTGCGCCAGGTGCAGCATTGATAAGGTCAATTTGAGATAAGATATAAACACAAATATCTTGTGTCAAGCCGGGCCAACACGATCAGTGCCTCGCTGTTCTTCGGAAACCTTTGCATAGTATGCCAACGAGCGCTGTGTGGGACCAATTTAGCTAATGACGTGTATCGGTAAAATAGTGACGTAAAAGTCGCGTCTTTTTAGGAAAATTTTTGTCTAAATCCACGATACCTGTAAGGTGAGGCAATTTGTAACGCCATACAAATATACAAATCGTTCTATATTTATAAGGAACGCGGCTGTGTGAGACGTGACGCAGTACTTGCGTCGTGTTTGCTTAGCAGGTTGCGGCAACGTACGGCCAAAACCACTAACGGTTACGCATGGGCAGCTTGAGGCTATGGTTGCGTGATCGGACGTTGTGTAGATGTTACGTTGCGTCAATCACTGTGGCATCACCATAGGCAAAGTGCGCCCCGCCTACGCCAAGTTAACACACCCGTGTGAGATGGGCTTTAGGGTTGGTTCTGCCTGGCATTGACCTACATACTCTAAATGATAGCCTGGTTTTTCAGGTATTACAATGCATTGTCGCGTTCTACATGTTACTACACGATATGGATGTAGATCGAATAATTATCAACAAAGAGCATTTGCAGGCGCGGATCCAGAGGGGGGTCCAGGGGGTCCGGACCCCCCCCCCCCCCCTGCTCAGGCTTGAAAATTTGAAACTTAATCTATGCGATTTTATTGGCGATTTTTAGACCTGTAATTTTGGAATTTACCTTCCGGAAATACGTCAGAATGCACCAAATTGAATCTAATTTACCAAATTTTTAATTGGTTGAGCGCAATTAGTTAAGAAATTATCAAACCTAGACACCCCCCCCCCCCCTGCAAAAAATCCTGGATCCGCGCCTGATTTGTGTGGAAATCTTCTCACTAGTTTCGGTGTGGTTTTACTAAATTGTCAATCCATGCAAGCTTGAGATCGACACGACGCCATTTTCCTCAATCATAGATCATCTTTACTAGATGGAACGATGTGGCTGTAGAAGAATGGAATGTTTACTCAAAGAAGAAACGCTACAGTTATAATCCTAATGTATGCACAGAACCTGGAGTTATCATCTCATTTGAACAAGAGGATGCCAAGAAATAATACAAGTCAAAGGTGTATTTTCAATTTTTATTTTTCGTCGACATTTATTGTGATTTCTACAAACAAAAACAGCCGAAATGAACACAAAATAATCTTAACAATAACAATCTAATCATGCCTACCAATGTAACTATGGCAAATCATAAACTATACATTAGTCTTTTCAACAGCAAAACGAATAGCTTCTGTAATTAGGATAATGACAGTCCTCCTTACGAGCAAACTTAGAATATATTAACTAAGAAAGAAGTTTGTCATTGGCGTCTTACCATGGACAAAAACGTTAGTTCCGGAAGTTGACATTTAGATGCGGACTTAAATAGAGATCGAAAAATGATTGATTAAAAATTGATTTCCTTTATCTGATTTATTAAGTCAATCAAAAAAGTGGATTTTATTTTAGAGTATTCAGAACACACCGAGCAACACCGCGAAACATTAAATATCGATACTTAAGCAATGATTAGAGTTATGCCCCTTTATATTCCGTAAATATTTTGAAATCCCAACACTGCGTTGCACACAGAGCCTATATTAATCCCGCATCTAAATCCCATCTTCTGGTAATTAAACTCCCCGATACCATACACTTTACAATAAAGCCAAACATGCCGGAAATTATCGGAATATATCGGAGAATGTCGATTGATAATATATATTTATCTGGTGCACTGCAGTTCGAAAGCCATCATCGATAGTTACTATTTATAGCATATTTTATACATATATTACTTTAAAGTAACGGATCAGACAAAAGTTACTACAATTTTAAAAGGAGTCCTCTCGAATAGAATAAAATTGTCGTAGGTGGTAATTGAAATAGGGTCAATAGCATCTGTATGCTAGATATACGATATGTAATGGCAATCGAGGATGACTACGCGGTGTTCGACCGATTAATGACATTCGATTTGAATTATAACACGTGACAAAACATAACAATATGGCTAAATTTACCAATCCATATCAATTTGTGTCTTTATCAAAAGACTGGTTATTGATCATGTTATAATTGAAATAAACACATTGCTTGGTGTACATTTATAGCTGTCGATTATAATATTGTAATTATTGCCATGCATCACGTGGTTCTAGAATAACATCAATCTGATTAAAATCATGTTAACACATACTTCCTCTTTCATGACGTAATTATTATTGTTGCGTAGTTACGGCCACCATCATAGTCTCGTTTAACCAAACTCCGGAAGACTGCGGAAGATTGACGACGTCCATTAATAAGCCTTACTGAGTTTGGTTGAACGAGACTACTTGACAACAGCGTGTATATGACGATTCGGGGAGGCAGTGAAATTAAAATCATACAAGCAAATAAAACTTTATTTAATAATTGACACGTGTGTAAGGGTATTTATCAGTGGGTTGAAATCGGAGAACCCGGAGCAAACCCACGAAATTACCCAGGCTAAAGCAGATTGCACCTCTGCTTGTCACTACAAGTAAGGAATTGAATCATCAAAATCACAGACCTAATAAAACCATAAAAACATCTATTGCAATCAGATTTGAACAATATCGAACCATAATTAAAAGTGATTGATAATCCTAATTTGTTGAAATATAGTAATATAATGGTATGGGTAAAATTACTGTTTTTATACATTTTATATGACACGATTGTTAAAGATACATTATGTAAGATTTAGATCTCGCCATTCGTACTATAATAGATTTGCAATTGATAATGCAAAATGAATTTATTGAAAATTTCATTCAAATTGCACCAATGTGAGCTAAGATATTAGCTTATGCCGGTTTAACAAAATGTGTGCATTTATTGCAATCACCGCACTGGTTGTTCGAAGTTTAGCCTCGCTTTACCATTTTTAGATTAAATCAAAATATGGCCGAACCACTCTAATCCACTTAATATCGAAGATATCCGATGACATCGAGAGTTGATTATGATCTTGTCATGTTAATAAAAGTCTAATTAATAGTTCACATAACATTTCAGGCCATAAGAAAGACCTCAGTAAATGGCTGATTTAGCTCTTGCATAATGTATGTATAACTGTATGACTGTACATCAGTGTTATATAAATCATTGTTTTATACATAGTGTATGCAGGACGTAAGTTATAATATAAACAAATATCTTGTTATATAGAAGATTTACATCTAGAATTGAATTAATTCAACAAAATATAAACAAATTGTACACATTCTTACATTAGTCTTAAACTCAACAATTGTTCTGACATCTACGGGGTCTGACTAGAATTATATAATATGTATATTTTTACAAGGTAGTATTTCCACTAGACACTGATTGATATCGAACTCTTGTGTACTTGTATAGGTAGATAATCTACTGATTGAATAATAGATAATTCACTGATTGAATTTATCGAACACACTAGATCATTTCACGGCTATCGATAATTATAATCACATATTCAGTCTTACGATTAAAAGTTGCGACAAATATTGGCTTTTAGAAGATTTCTCATCTTTAATTGTCAAGAGAGATAGAGGGGTGTATAACGTCCACCCGTCACAAACTAGGTCATTCCGGGACTCACATGTGTTTAAATAATTCACATTCGTGTAGGGGTCTTTAAGTGAGAGGAAACCGGAGGAGCCCGGAGAAAACCCACGAAGTTACACAGGCAAGCGAGGAATCGAAACCACACCACCTGATTGGAAGACAGACCTAACGATCTAACGCTCTCACCCTCCACTCCATAAAGACTCATAAAGATTTTAAACTAGATATTAGTGGCAGGTTCAAAATGTTTGATCATTGAAATGAAAGATAAAATGATATTTATAACCGTGAATGGATCTAGTTTGTCAGAGTTTTTAATTTGTCAGTATCGATTAAAAAACATTTTGACTAGAACTTATATATAATACGTATTATTTAGTATTGTTATTCAATTTAAATTACACACCCTTTAAACAGAAATTTGGAAAACAATATACAGTTCAATTCCGTAATTTCGACCTCGGATAACTCGACGATTAAGGTGTGGTTCCCAAAAATATCTTAGATTCCTGTTAACGCACCACTTTTTAAAAGATTTTTCTTGCTACCGGACCGTAGTATATCCCGAGAAAATATTGGTCTTAAAGGGCATCTGTACAATATGTTGGTGACGTATGGTTGAGATGTATCAATTTATTACTTTAAGCTGACAACTTACGGTTTTATTGCTGAGATGATTTCAATAGAAATTTACATATAAATATTTCAAAATGACAATAATTCCAATTTTCCTTCACGCGCATTAACAATGAAAACCAAACTAACTTGTGTAAAACGAATTAATCAGCTGTGATTCCTCATACAATTTTCTAGCTGAATTTTAAGCAATGTTATTTTGAAAAGCATACAACACAATTAATAAGCCACATATCTACATTACGTTTAGCACACCAACGATGCTTGTGATCTATGTAGTACACTAATATTGATGACGTGAACAAATTTGTAAAATGACGTGAACACATTGACGGAGGGAATGTTATAAATGATAAAGAATGTGGAAGAATGAAGCAAGAAGAAATGAGTTCATTACATCTTCGTTTACAAGAAAAAGCAAAACAGACAACATCTCCAGCATCTGATATCCACACACGCACATTAACTGATGAATGGTGGTGACGTTTCCTCAACACGTATCTGTGTACACAAAACTTGATGACGTAGATGATACAATGACGTCATATATCCGGGTACTATATCTACCAGTGTCAAAAGATTTCACTTTCACACATTGCACACGAAGAAAAGTAGTGGCGTAAAACATATTTGCGGTTCATAATTTTTAAAGATGATCAATATGTTCTCGGCAAACCGATAACTCCAACTTTCTTCTTTCTACAGTGGACACAAAGGATACAATAATGTAGTAAACGTTGTCGATGAAACAATGAATCGGGTAGTGGATGCCTTATGAGTTCGCTTCATTCTGTAAAGTCTTAGTGTGAACACTGTTGACCAAACAGTGGAATGACCTAAGTTGGCCAGACAGTGGAATAGACTCTGTTGACCAGACGAAGAACCAGCCTCTGTTGTTCAGACAACAAACTAGCCCCTCTCTTCAGATTAAACAGTGGAATAGCTTCTGTTGACCTGAAACTGTTGATCAGACAGTGAACCAGCCTCCGTTGACCAGACTGTGAACCAGCCTCTGTTTATCCAACGGTGATACGACGGACAGATAATATAATGCTGACTCATCACGATCTGGCACTGTGGACGTTGTCAACAGCAACATTTGTGTCACCAGTGATACACAACACTGGTAGATATGATTTTTATGATGCGTGTTTTTTGATATTTCTAGTAAAGAAGTTTCCTGGTGATTTATTTTTTGACATTTGTTCCAGTTTCACCTCCACTTGTTCTTTGTCTGATTCTTCTTGGATTCTTTTGTGGAGCTGAACGTCCAAGAGTTCTTCCATATCCGCCTAAAATAAAGATAAAGAATTATTAAAAAAATATTCTCAGTTTTGCCAAATGCCCTTTTTTGGTGCTCAAAATATAGCTTGACTATTTGGGTTTGGCCACAGTACTACAACCTATTTCATTTTAGACAAATCAAGATATTATATAGAGTTATATATATATATATATCTCACCATGATCGAGTTACTCTATAACGCGGCATTAGGTCTACACAGATCCTATTTCGTTTCGTTTTTATTGTTCAATCATTGTCTGACGTCATAAGGTTAAAAGCCCCCCCGTATAAAAACTGACACGACCGTCCAACTACCACTGATCAGATCGTCATGTAGTGTAGGCCATCGAAAGTATGAAAAAAATCGAAACGAAATATAGATCTATATTTTAATCAGATTGAATTTGGAGATTTGTACAGTAGAAGCAATGTTCTCTTGTTTATCCGCCTATAAGTCCAATAAACGTCATTTGGGTTTCCTACCAATTTAAGAATTATAATTTACAAACAATATATTTGAATAATATGGCGTTTGGTTTAATATGTTTGTAGATGGTTATAATATAGACCTTTAACCAAATGCAAGTACTGGAAATGGTTTGTCTTTCTGTTATAAATTGTAAGCTAGCAATATTTCTATATATGGCAATGTTCACATCGTTATTAAAATTTGGTAAAATTTTATGTTAAAGTGACTGTCGCTTTAATACATCACAATTTGTAACTGTATTGCAGAGATGCATGCGTGTGAAGAATCGTAGAACACATATTAAAGATGCACTGTGTAAGAACTAAATCTTGTAGATCTTAGGTTTGGATTCAAGTGTTACATAAATAATCAAATCTCTTGGCCATCGGATGGTTTTGATTTTTGGCGAATTTTAAAACGATTACTAGTTAACAAATTAATTTCAAAAAATGGATTATCAATGGTGGCCATGACAATCGAGACCACACTGTTCTTTAAAGGACAATAAATCCGCTCAAAATGACGTGATTTGCAACATATATCCCTTTTTGAACTGTCGGCTCCTGATCTAAATCTTACATAATGAATCTTTAAAAAAATAAATTAATTCAAAGTTAAAGCACATCACAATCATTAAACGTTATACGCATTCAGTATACAATGAAAATGTATTAACACATTCAACATCCAATGAAAACGTATTAACACAGTCAACATCCAATGAAAATGTATTGATATAATCAGTGTCCAATGAAAAAGTATTAATACATGCAACGTCCAATGAAAATGTATTAATATATTCAACGTCCAAAGAAAATATATTAACACCTGCAACACCCAATGAAAACGTATTAACACATTCAACATCCAATGAAAAAGTATTAATACAATCAATATCCTTTGGAAATGTATTAATACATTCAACGTCCAATGAACAAGGTTTAATACATTCAACATCCAACGAAACAAAAAGTATGTTAACCAAGCAATGAAAAATAATAATACATTCAACATCCAATAAAAAAATAACACGGTCAACATCCAATGAAAAATAATAAAGCAGACATCAGCCAATGAAAAATAATAGAACAAAAAACTTTATATGTCTTAAAAGCGACAGTCTACTTAAAAGTGGGACATCTACTGAATTTTGTTGATTAGATATAATATTGAGAAGACCATTAATTTTATTGATAGATTTATTGCTATATTCGAGAATGGTCACAATATTTGTCAAGTTAATTATTCGTGGTTCTGACGGAAAGAAAGTTCTAAGTGATATTTTATTGATTTATTTTATGAACTTAAAATTTCAAACGAAACAGGGTGAGTTTTTAGGTTTTTTTGGTTTTTCTATGTTAGTTTTTGTTGGGGGGGGGATAACTCAATATACGATAAGTTTCTAAAAGAACCCACAAATTTTTCTTCAAATAGTACGCGATTTCAAGTTGTACAAAAGACTATACTTTTCGACCAGAACAATCTTGTGGGTACAGAGGTAGTCGAACACTACAAGGTGTGTTGGAGAATATAGGGTGTAGACGTTTTATGTTAGAGAACCTCCAAACTGTCCTTAGGATATATGACAATTGTCTTAAAAATGTAGCAAAGCACTTTACCTTCGGACTTCTATACAAATTAGATAAATATACTGGGGCTGTGTTTGTTATTCAAATTAGTGAAGATATATAATTGTCCCAATTAATTAGAAATAAAAGACGAAATACATTTAGGGCTGCGAAAGACGACTGTGTTAAATTCATAGATAACTAATTTGCTGAAACATATACCTGGATCGTTTAGATCCATCCTATCTTAATTGTGTAATTAAGAATATTTTTGGAACTGTCGTGACTATATATTAATTGTTTCATTTAGAACTGCAATGTTGACTGCAGTATTTAGAATCTGTTTGGGGCTGCAGCGTCTATATGCTGACTGCAGTATTTAGAATCTGTTTGGGACCGCAGTGTCTAATCTGCTGACTGCTGTATTTAGAATCTGTTTGGGAACTACAATGCCTGTTTTGAACTACAACGCCTATATATTGATATGTGAGTGAAAACGGTTGAAAATAAAGTTGATATGCCTTAGCCTTAAATATTGACTACGAATCAGAGAGACCCACTAAAACAAGCCTGTAAATGAGATTACCCAGACATTCAACGAACATATAACGTGATGTTTACCTTCTTTTACGTTGAGGGATATGCTATCGATCTACCTAATAAATTGATAAATACATCTCAACTCAAATAGGACAACTGTGTGACAACAATAACACGCCTACTAAAGTCCTGAGAGAGTTTGGATAGGGAAATTTCTAAGACGTGCACGTTAGATATTACGGTCCGTTACTGAGTCAAGTGGCGTGATGTGACAAATGAAATGGGATTTAACGTCCTACTCTTCTGCACCTGACCTGGGCTAATGGAAGACGGGCATACGCCATACAGTGTGCTATGAGGGAAATTTTGCCCGGGCAGCGGCACTACGGCCTACTCTTATATCGAATTCCAACTGCCAAGGAATCTTTTACGTGCATGCCAATGTGTACACGGGACCTCGGTTTTTCGTCCCATCCGAACGATTAGGCAGCTGTCCTTGTCAGGCTCTCATTCTGCATCACTGACAAGGGGAAACTACGCCGGAAAATCGAGATGAACTTTCTCGGCCAATGCAGGGATCGAACACCCGACCGCCAGGCTAGCGAGCCAGCGCCTTGCCCACTTAGCCACCGTGATTCCTGCACGTGACAAAGAATATTGTCACCTGTCCATAATAATACATGTCTAAATAATAATCTATATAACATTTAAGCCGACAGAAAGACCTGCGACAGGCGGACAGAAAGACCTGCGACAGGCGGACAGAAAGATCTGCGATTTAACTCTTACATAATGCATCGTTAATGTCTTAAACGTTTTACTTGATTTTCATAATTTACACTAATAAGCGGAGTGTGAAGTTGTGTCTGCAGTTGTGCCAGAAAAAGAAAACATAATGTGCTTCGCGAATACTTTTGTTATACTTGTTCTTCCTACTTCTAAGGACCCATCGGTGCGCAAGCCAATTATTGAGGCAAGATATACCCCAAATGATCTGGTTAGTGTCGAGATGTACAAGATGGGCATGGGCACGAATAGTTAACACTTAGAACCTACCAAGTAAAGTGGTAACTTGAATCTACCCTCTACGGCAGCATTTGGCATCTAACCCCTTAAGCAGCATATGGAATCTAACCCCTTAAACAACATATGAATCCTAATCTCTGAAGTAGCATATTAAATCTTACCTCTAAAGCAACCTAATGTCCGAAGCAGTAAATAGAACCTAACCTCTAAAGCAGTAAATGGAACCTTTGAAACCCTATTATGGATGTGTACATACTCTAAAAGAAGGGAGTAAGGGGAAGTGAAGATATGGTATAGGTTACATAATGAGAACTTACCTGCCACTGATCTAATTCTTGTGATAATAAAACTTTCTGTCTAATGGCGGCCAATAATTGATTATTAAGGTTCATCATTTCCATTTTACACTGAACTAGTTCTGTCTCTAATTCATGATTCCTGTAATATATAATGTACATACAATATCAAATGGGGTTTAACGTCTTGTCTGCCTGTAACGACTGGGCCAATGAAGATGAGAGATAGAAAAATAGGGTTTAATGTCCACTCGACACTAAAAGTCATTTCGTGAGTAACACATGGGTCATTCGCGCGTAGTGGGTCTTTAACAGGAAGAGGAAACCGGAGGACCCAGAGAAAACCCACGAGGTTGGACAGGCGACTCTACTCATTGTCACGTACAACCGGGAAATCGAAACCACACCAGTTGTTGACTCAATGACAGACCTTATGCAACGTGCACGTGCTAACCATTCGCCCTTCCAACCCCTTGCACTGTGAGAGACATTTTGCCTGAACAGTGGCATTTGTGTCTACTCTTTATCGAATTCCAACTGCCAAGTGTTCCTTTACGTGGTCATGGGGAACTTTCGCAGTCATCATTGTGATCCAATCTGGAATTGGTTAGTGATGAAGCACCTTACCAGCAGATCCCCCATGGATCGTTCCACACGATACTTCCTGAAGATTAGTTATAGTACATATGTACAGTCTTTAAAGGATAGGCATGAGCTTCCCGAGAGAATAGCTGTGATATTACGAGCAATGGTCTTCAAAGTTACAAAACCACAAATCTTTTCAATGTGCAACCTTGTATTCAATCTAAACAAAAATTAAACTCTTTGTGATTTACAAATACCTAATCCCTATGCCCCTTGAAAGAAAATGGAGATTACCTTAATGACGTTTCATCTCGTTCTTTCCTTGCTTGTTCTACTACGTCATTAGATGTTAGATCAGGTAATTGATTATTCTGTAATTGATCTCGTTCACTGCGAACCGCCATTAGTTGACTGTGCTGCACTTGTAACTGTTGAAATATAAACATATATATTAGATAAAATTCTGGCAGGTCAACAATAACCAACAACAACGCCATGACAACAGAGGAATAAAATCTAATAGCATTTAGTAATTTATACAATTTTATGGATACAATTAATAATATGTACACAATTTTATGTATACACAAAAATTATGTATACACAATTTTACGTATACACAATTTTATGGATACATAATTACTGGATTATTACCATTCAACTTTTCGACTAGGAATCACTCGTCTAGATCGAGCAATTGGTGCTTGTTCATTTGCTTGATAAATACGGGAGGTCCCTTATTGAAACACTGCATGGTAATCAATCAGTAATTAATTGTGAATCCATAAAATTGTATTTTGTGTTTTAAAGTCCAATAAAGTTGTAACCAAAGAGATATATTTGTCAAATGAACAAAGGAACAATTTCAACTATTTTCTACAAGAAAATATATATTTTGCTCAATTTGTATTTTGACTATAAAAATGAATTATCAGAAAGTCGCTCAATAATGACAATCTCTTCATGGGGATGCATTCTCTGACATGCCATGATTATAAAGCATTGTTCTCTTCCCAGTTGAAATCTACATAAAGTCAGATGTTCGAATTCTTGTCTTTATCAAGAGTATTCAATTGTCAGTACCGTATATATTAAATTCCACAGTTTCACTAACCGATTATTCATAACATGCTTTCAATTATTCATAACACGGTCGCATAATTGTTATTATTCATCACATAATTGCAATTATTCATAACATGATTTGAAATTATTCATAACATCATTGCAATTATTCATACCAAGATTGCATTTATCCTTCCTATGATTGCAAGTATTCATAACATGGTTACAATTATTCATATCATGATTGCAATTATTCAAAACATGATCGCATTTATTCATGACATGGTTGCATTTATCAAAAATTAGATTCTGTAATTTACATCATAATAATCTTATTAAAAAATTCAACTATATATTTGACATGAAATATTAGAACACTTCTGATCAATTAAATGATTGTAACTTAGATATTATCTTATTATTTGTTACATGTTGACTGTTAACAGCATCGTAATCAAAGTTTATTCAATGTGAAATAATCTAAAATTAAAACAATCTAGAACTACCACAAAACACAATTTACAGCCTACATAATTTGCCATATTAGGGAAACAATTTTATAAAAGGGAAATCCTATTTATATTGAAGAATTTCATGCATCTATTCTGATGTTTACGTCCTGCAATGCAATGAAATCGACATTGGAAAAACCAGAGAAGTAAAGTAGAAGAGGGTTGCATCTTTCAGTATTAGACTTAGAGTTTTAGAGGGAGAAAGGGGTGGAAGTGTTCTGAAAACGGTTCATCGAAATACTATGCTCACTAACGATTAATATATCTTACGAAAAAAAGTATGATCGAATCAGAATAGGTCGCCAAGGATTGAATTGGAGAAAAGGGGGCAACGACAGAAGATATTTGCAGATTTCACAAAACAAGAACAGGTGAAAATATTCACCAACAAAAGTTACAATGTATGTGTTTAAGACCAAAGCGGTGCGGACAAATTTACATTTAATGTTATTTAGTTAGTGAGATCTTGCCTGCGACGAACTTTTTTATTTCTGATGTGTACCCAAAACTTCAAGGAAACTTGAAATTGAACAGCAGATTAGTATTAACTTCGGCTTATTTAATAACCCTTACTATACCAAACCAGCAACTATCGCGAACCTTAATATGTTGTAGACAGAACATTATTTTTGAAACATTGAAGATATTACTCCTAATCCATATGGCAGATTGGTCAATCCCCGTTCCATGACACGTGACACGACTCCTTGTGATTTGTATGAAATCTGATTCATGCAGAATGAACCACGAAGAAAGTTATTCGCAGCAGGCCAGACTTTTAAAAGCGTGAAAAGAAAAGCAATAATTTTAATCTATCTGAAAAGCCGCGTGAGTTAAAAAGACAGTTTGTTCAGAATATTTCTCTGTCTTTTCTGAATCCATCAATTAAAAGTAAATCGGCATTTCGTTTCGGAATAATTTTTTTGAGCACCAAAACCACACGACATTCAATTGATGCTCGATTGAACTTTCCAGAATTGAATTTTGTCAGAACTGAAAAAAGTGATAATCGAGTGACAATGGGGATTTGGGACTAGAACGCATGCGTCGACTGCATAAGAATATATCTCGACCAACCATGACAGTTTGAACATATTCGTTGTGTGTAATTACATCACGATTCTTCTCACACTACCTTAGTTGTCCGTACTGACAGAACTATGACTGACAGTACTGAATTCCACGTCACTCGATTGTAATTCTGACAATAAAAGCAAGACTGATGATGAGAATTCTGAACAATCGATCTTTTAATCATTTTAATTTCCTGGAGTAAAGTGATAATCTATGTTAGAGTTTTTATCAGGCTACCAAGAAACTTGTAAAAAATGAAATAATAAAACTAAACAAATCTCCTATTAAAAGAACCACTAGAGACAAGTAATGTAAAATTATGTTAAACTGTGTAAAATCCTATTTCCCTCACCTTTTGAATTAGATACTGAGAAGAAGAAAAAATCGGGAACAAATATTTAGTGAAGGCTTTGCACAAAATTAGTAAAAATATAACTTTAAGGGTTAAAGTCGTATATCTTAAGACAGGCATTACATGGTACGCCGTCCTGTCACTATCATCCAGAACTCTTATATTGTAAGATTTATACAGTCTATCCTAATCTAGTCTATCCACCAGTCTCCTGTCATCTGGAAAAACCCTGTTAGTCTGTTGAATGCAAATTTGAGAAAACATAGGAAAACTGTTATGCTTGAGCATTAAACTACCCAATATAAAACCTATATTGTTTACGAAGTCCAATGGGTCTAACTCTATTTTCACTGAATTTTTTTCCAGATTGCAGGAGCAGTGGTGAAAACCATCAAGTAAGACTCAATGCGACATTATAATATGTTTTCACATTTAATACACTTAATATAATAATCTTCCGATCTCAGGGCGTTTTAGTTCAGAGAAAAGAAAACAGTTTCAACCCCACCCACCCTACTCTACACACCAACTCTCTTGGTGTTGTTGAAGTATATTGAAGTATTTAATGATTTCGAGTTGCCTTGTTGTTCGTGGAAAATTAGGGTGGCACACGGAGACGGGAGTCCTTGCGCAACCTAATTGGAACCTGCTAAGTCTACACAGAGACCAAAACTGATGCACACGTTAGAAATGCTAATGTAATCTGTGCAGAGAACCGAGCCGAAATAAAACATCTTAATATATTAAACTAAATATACCTTGTGCGCCATGTTGGAAAATTCTCTATTTTTCTGTTCCAGTTGTTCATCACGAAGCTGTAAATCTAACTGATTCTGTTCTAGATGGCGCTGTGTCATATCTAACTCTCTCTGTAATTCACCGATATGTTCCTCCATACCAGCCACAGCTCTTGAATCTAAACCCATAGCATCAGACTATAAAATAACAGAATACATGATATCACATCTGGTGAATAAAGTTGTTACAAGCTAATGTCACACAACAATAGTGTGGATAATTGCAAAAATATTCAGCGGTAGAAGTGGAGAGGGGTTGGAAGGGGGCACACGAGTTGTCATAATTTAGGCACAATGTGTAATATTTGTACCGAATAAATGTTATAACAAGCAGAATTCATTTTTGCTTGATAAAGACGGGAGAACCCTCGTCGAAACGTCGCTGAAATAAATTCTTTAAGTAACTTGTATTCCATAAAATTGTGTCATGTGTTAAGCAGAATTCTGTTGTTGCCACTTACATTCGAGTAGAAATGTAAATCAGGTTTATATTCAAGTATAGTTTTTCACACTTTTAACATATAAATGCTTAATTGAGAACTATTTCAATTTTCGTATCCACACATAAAGTTACAAACTATTATTTAGCACACCAACCTTTCTAGAAGGGAACATCTGCATGTCTTCCATCAAGTCCCGTAACTCTCCCAACAAACCTACTAGTTGAGCAGCCTTATCTCCCCTGGATGAAGGATCTTCATCGAATGAACTGCAGAAGGAAGATATTTCTTCACCACGGATTTCAGCAATCATTTTCTTTAATTGTTTAAATACATCCAGCACAACCTTTCGCATCTACAGACAGAAAATTGTAATTTTATATGAAGTGTGTTTTGTTTTGATTTAATTTGGATTGAAGACTGCTGTACAATTGTACAGCTGTGGCAACCGCAGTGGGTCAGTGACTAAGCCGGGGTTCGAACCGGATGTTGGCCGAGAGGTCACTATGATTTTCCAGCGTTGTTTCCGTTTACCAGATGTGCAGGGCGGAGGTATAGCAAAGATAGGTATCTTGGGGCGGAAAACGGAGGTCCCACGTACTTGTTGCCATGCACATGATAGAATCTTTGAAAGTTTGAATTCAATTGCTGTATGGTCAAAATGTCCCTCATTAGCCCGGTTGATGCAACACGCAGAACGTTAAACCCCATGGCATCCATTCCAATATGCATTTCGCTCAAATGTCCTATTAATTATTTCCTAATTACCGTATCCAACAATTCGACTTACTAAATCATCTTCACAATCCAGTGCTGGAGCTACGGGACGGGGAAATTCTGGCAGGAAGTCGAGGTCAGGTGACATGGTAGAGTGTGCAAGTAATCCCGGAAGTTCAATGTCGTCATCACATTCAAAATCATCCATGTCCAACATCTCAGCAGACATACTACGCTGCCAACTGTCGTTCAGTGAAAGCTGGTATAATTACAAAATCAATGTTAGTAATAAACACATTTGCTTCAATTCCCAATTTCTATTTCAAAATATTTAGCCGATTTTTTAAATGAATATTTAATCTTTTCAAATATGTCATGCTAATTGATTAAGTTGGAGACAAAATAATTAAATCAAAGAAAGTGAGATTACTCACTCGATTTTACATGAATATTTAATAAGAGAGAAGGCTGTTGCATAGACTAAGTCTGTTCCCAATCCCATTCAAAAAAAAAATAGTTTCAAATACCTTAAGTTATATCTTTAAGATGTCTGTTATCTAATGTAATTAAATAAAAGGAGATTACTCACTTGATCTGAGCCATTTGATGTGGATGGCGTTCTAGCATGCTCGTGATCTGTACCAGACGATAATTGTGATAGTTCATTAAACAAGGTCTGTGATTGGTCGGCCTTGTTATTATCTGATGATCTGTGTAAAGTTATATGATCAATGGTAGCTTGAAGATGCATGTTGGTCTCTTGTAGTTCCACCAATTCTCGTGTCTGCTTGTTAATCTGAAGTCAACCGGAAGTCAAGTATGTTAGAATATAGGTACACACGAAAATGTCAACCGGAAGTATGTAACAATACCGACAAGACATAAAATGTCAACCGGAAGTAGTGTAACAATATCGAAAGGCCGCAATACATACAATACGTTTTATAGAAAACAATCATTGATTTATACACATATTTGTTTTGTCGAAACGTCGTGCTATAGGTCTACAAACACGTGATTGTTATTTCCATATAAATTGTGTTGTGTTTCAGTGTGCTCAGTCGTTAAATGCCACGCATGGATTATATGCGGGCGTACTCGATTGAACGTTTCGGAATTCTCTCAATCCCAAAAATAGTGGCAATCGAGTGAAAAGGGGTATTTTGGAGTACAACGCATGCATCGACTGGATAAGTACATATCTCTCAACCAACCATGCAGCCGACACCTATTCGTTGTGTTAAATTCAGTCACGATTCTACTCACACCACCTTCGTGGCCGGGACTGACAGAACTGAATTCCTCGCCACTCGATTGCAATTCCGTCAATTCGGGACGTTCTGGACTGTGAATCGAGCATCCCTATAGTGTTGCTGTAGAATAAGTTTGTTATAAACCAACCTGTACATCTTTTTCTATCGATTGTCTTTCTAATAATAAAATTCTCTCTTGGGTTTCCTCCAGGGAACAAGTATTAGATAATTTATCTTGATTTAAAGAGTAAACTCTTCTCTCTAAATCAGCTTTTCTCTCTGTTAATAGTTCTATCTCTTGTCGCATCAGATCTAATTGACTATGATGTTCAGAACTATTTGTATGACGTATCGCTATTTTATCTTTTAATTTCTGTATCTCCTCTCCTAGTTCCTCTTCACGTACATTACACTGTGAAAAACAAAACAAACAGAAAATAAAATTACAGAATTATAAGATAGAAATTTAATTAATTACATATTTATTTCCCAATCCGTCGCCTGCTTTGGTTACGTTTTGGGAGATAGTTCAATTTCAGCATTCATATATGGTTGGAGCCGAGGATGAGCAAAAACAGATTTTACTTATACGAGGTCCCCTCTATCGCAATTCGTGATACGACTGAAATCGTGGTTTTAATCGTGAAGTAAACGTAGTATCCCCCCCCCCACACACACACATATTTTCAGATAATATGTCGCTTGCATGTTAATTAGTTTAAACATGCATTATACAAGAGCAAAATCTGCCTATTGTAGGTCTTTCTTTAGGCCTGAAATGTTATAAAAACTATTAATTAGACATTAATCAACCTATTCAGACCAAAATCAACTCTCGGTGTTGAGGCTAGCATGGGATATTTGTTGGATTGTAGTTCGATTCGCTGAAATATTTTCCTTCGTGATTTACCACTAAAAATGGATAACCGAGACTACTGGTTTTGTCTTACCAACTTTAGTAATGATGACTGAGACTCCCGGAAATTTCAATTGCTTAGTTCAAAGCTAATAGTGGATCAATTTGACTGAAATTTTCAGCAAATTGCCAGTACATTAGCTAGTTTTTAACTGTTGTTGTGAGAACTGCCAACTCGTTATCTAATCTCCCATAATGTATCTTTAAATTAAACTAAAATCGTAATTTCGTATGACGTGAGACCCTTTTTTACAGCATTACTTAATGTGAAGTAAAAAAAGAGAACCACAGGGCGTGCACACAAATTTCTATGTCAATTATTACATAGAAGTTATTACCTATTACATCGAACATATTAACTGCTTTAGTATACCTTACCGACTTTAAGATATAAAAGGGCTATAGAAATAGTACATTATAATGCAGAGACAAACAAACTGCTCTTACGTACATATTTAATTAAACATTAGTCAATATAACCTATTGTACCTCGGACTTTATTATTAATGCAGTCCATAAAACAACCCCTTTTTAAATATTAAATATAACACACCAATTAGACTGTGCTGAAAAATAGCACGTATGTTAGAAGTTAAGTATTTACACTGTGTCCTGATATTTCGTGTAAAGAAATCCAATTAGAGAATACCCTTATGTCATGATAAGTACTCTGTGCCTAATTAAAGATACATTTTATAAGATTTAGAGACAGAGCAGGCTCTTCTTACTATACGGAGATAGAAAAATATGGCTCAACGTCCACTCGAAACAAACCAGACCATTTTGGGACTAACATATGGTTTAATTTTATTTCAATAAATCGCGTGGAGTCTTCAACAGTGGGATGAAACAGGAGGACACGGATCATACCCACGAGGTTGGGCGGCCAACCCTGCGCCTTGTCACGTACAACAGAGGAATCGAAACGACAGACCTTATGATACAGCGCGCATACACTAGCCATTCATAGGGCCACTGTCCGGTAAAAGATTTCCTGATAGCACATCGTATGGCGTATGCCCGTCTCCATTAACCCAGTCGGAGCAGAATAGTAGGATGTTAAATTCCATTTCATTTTCCATTCTCGTTTGTCAAGTACCATTCATAGTCTCGATTGTCAGTCCTTTTATCGACTGGTATATTAACGTTCAATATTCCATTCAATATTTAAGCTATCCGAGACAGGGCTTGTTATTCAGGGCTATACTACAGGTCAATGATCGATAATGCTGAATGAGTTTTTTTTAGAAGAAGTGGGATGTGAGAAACAGACCAGATGTTACACTGTATATTGTGTATCTATTCTTCTTGTATTCTATACACGCCTACTGGACCATTCATATCTTTACAAAGATTTCCTTAATAACAACTTATCGACCATGACCCTAATACAAAATCCAGTATAATGAAAAAAACGTTGAAAAAACACCGAAGTCAAAATTCGCTTCTTCAAGAAATAATCTTGTGGTGAACAATAACCGATCCCTTATCTTTATCATCGATAAATAACGAAATGGCTAAAGCTGAAACTTTTATGGTCGGCCTTAGAATAAGGTACCAATATGTTGTATATTGATATTTAACTAAATTTCTTTCATGATCTAATTGCAAAAGAAACGATATAAGGGCAACACTTAAAAACTACTGCTGGTCCAATTTCTCAACAAATACTTATCGGTGGTGTTGGACAGGGGTGCAGGACAGGGGGTCAGGCATAGAAAAACGATGTCTAGTCGTTCGGATAGGACGCAAAACCACAGCCCAATGTACACATTGAGTGCGCATAAAATAACTCTTGACCGTTGGAATTCGATATAAAAGTTTGCCGTAACGCCGTTGTCCGTCGTAGCACGCCGTTGTCCGTCGTAGCACACTGTACGGCGTATACCCGTCTTCAATAGCCCAAACTGTTTCAATAGCATTTAGTAATTGAACTAGAGTACATGTAAACAGGTCACAATTCTATGGAATACAATTACTGCTTATTACTGAGCGACGTTTCGACTAGGCTTCTCTATTCATTACTTGATAATAACTAGAGAAGCCTAGTCGAAACGTCGCTCAGTAATAAGCAGTAATTGTATTCCATAGAATTGTGACCTGTCTATTCAATAGCCCAGTCGGTACAGAAGTAGGGCGTTAACCCCCATTCTATTTCATGTTATTTTGCTGTCAATCGTCAGAATAGTAACAATCGAGTGAAAATACAAATATCGGCCTACGTGTATACGCTGACTGAATAATAAAACATCTCAACCAACCACGATACTTGACACAAAGTTGCTGTGTTTAATTACGTCACGACTTTACTCAGACCACCTTCGTTCTTGGGTAGATTGACCCAATAAATAACACGCTGCCCTGACCATAAGTACCAATTAGGTGTAGGGTCGCCTGTCCAACCTCGTGGGTTTTAGCCGGGTCCTCCTGTTTCCCACCACTGCTAAAGATCCCTACGCGCAAGACAATTTAGTGAAATTAAATTGAGCCATATGATAGTCCCGAAATGACCTAGTTTGTGTCGAGTGGACGTAAAACCCTACGTCTTTCTCTTTCTCGTATGTACACTGTAAGTTAGACGCAATATTTCCCAATGGCTGTAGAGTATTCAACAATGTTTTTGGTTTAATACATAGCAGATAGGTTATGAATAAGGCAGGTCTGGGGCTATACAACCTGGTGGGTACTGGCGTACCATAGCATTATGTAAAACAGTTGTATATACTTAGAATAGGTAGTAATTCTAGAGCTGATAGGTTATGTACACGGTAAGTTTGACACTTTGTGCTTACGTGTCATTATTAAGCAAGTGTATATATTTAGAACATGTAGTAATATCTCCAGGTTATTATAGATTCTGTAGACAACATGTGTTGTTTTTATCGACAGGAAAACCATAAGTTGAATCGACACGAAATGAGGGAATAATAATAACTCAATACTGGGTCGACCGTGTCTGGAATATACTAGAAACGTATCAATAGTAGCCAACTATTGAACGTCTGCTTTCGAAGTAGTGATATCGAAAACAAACTCGAAACTTGTGGTTAGTGTCTAGTCGTTCGGATGGTACAAAATAGCAAGGTCCTATGTACACATTGGCGTGCACGTAAAAAACGTCTTGACATTTGGACTTCTACATAAGAATAGGGCGTCGCGCCGCTGTCCCCGCATATGTTCGCTCACAACATGCTGTAGGACGTCGTTAAATCCCATTAACCACAATATATTCTTTCCTATTATATCACACTCTCCCATTGCACCACCAAGGTGTTATTATATCCACCTATTCATCATCAAGGTGTTATAAGATTTCCCCTCCCCCAGGGTGTTATCATAATCCAGGGTGTTATCATAGTCCACGTTGTATAGCTATCATATATCCCCATCAGACCGTTTTATTATATTCCAGTTTACCCCATCATCAATGTGGTATATTATATTCCCCTCGCCAGCAAGGTGCTATTATATTACCCCGTCATGAATGTGTTATAATACCCCCCAATCAAGGTGTTTTATTCCCTCTTCCCCCACCATCAATGTGTTATATTCCCCATCACCACCATTAAAGTGTTATCATACCCCCACCCCACCATCAAGGTGTCACCACAGTCCACGTTGTGTAGGTGTTATATTTCCCCATCAAGCTGTTTTATTATATTCCAGTTTCCTTCACCATCAAGGTGTTATATTATATGCCTCCACCATCAAGTTGTTATTATATTCACGTATAGTTACTATATCGATCTATGTATTTAATTCATACCTCAGATTTACACAAGAACCACCGGACGTTATATTATAGTAATCTACACAATTCATTCATAACCCAAACTCATTTAATAACCTGTTCGTATTCATAATCACATATAACCACTCGTATCTATATTATATTTAATATCTTCTCCCAGCAGACTGGTCGATTATTCATAATCATATCCCCAATATAAAATACACTACGATCGATCTAACTCTTCAAAATACAAACATTAGGGGAATTTTGTAGTCTTCGTAATTACTGCGTAGTAAAATGGGCGGCCATTATTATTATGCGATGTGTCACGTAATGATATGATGATCCAAACTGTTGGAATTTGCTGTTTTTCTTAGGAAATAACCAGAGATTTCTCTATATGGTAGAACGTGCAGGGTGATACAAAATAGAACCCTGATGGGTGAGTGGGGTCTATGAAGAAAAGGTGGAGGCGAAGATACGTGGCGTATAATCGTCTTCATTTCCCCAGTTGGTTCAACAAGTACCAGGTAATGACCATAATTTGGGAGTCCCCCCTCATTCAGGTACATAATAGCTTTAACATACAGGTATTGTTCTCTGAATATACACTTATCACTCTGTAAAGATAGCTGACAGTGGATGAAATTTCAAAAATCTAGGTCACAAAATTGATGCAGAATTGTTAAAAGAAGAATGTCGATTTTCAAGACGATCGAACTTGAATTGACGAAGCCTGTAACAGAGCATCACCCCAAGAAGAAACAGATGATGAGCTGCAGCTAACGACCAGTTCCTGGTCCCAAATATGTAGGAACATGCCCCCACACCACCATTTAATTATATTCACTACCATTAATTTCAATGATAGACTATATCTCGGTCTATTATTTCATAGGTGAAAGTTCCTCTCTATTCGTATTACATATCACATTTCAGGTGCTATAGTTAATGTCGGTGGTAATCTGGTTTAGAGTGTATTATTTAATAGATATATGGTTTGTATTACATTTGACAGATCATAAACAATAATATTATAAGTATATGAATGATTATATAACTGATTATAGTTATTTATAGTTGCGTTTACACCTAACCAAGGACATGTTGATGGTGTATTTGTTTGGTGACGTGTATTTGATTGCACATATTTACACTACAATACGGACGACAGCGTTGCATCATCTTGACAATTGACCTCGAAAAATCGTTAATAGAAACAATAAAGTTGAAGAAAACGTGTGGGGAAATGGTGAGTTGCCTTCGACAGGCACATATATCTCTCTCTTTCTTCCCCCTCTCTCTCCCATTTGACCGCTGTGTTTGGATTGATTGTGTTTGATGTTTGTTATACCTTGAATATTTGAGCAGAACGAGTATCCAGGGAATACAAGCTTGTGTGTTTATTGTTTTAATATCCATAATGGAAATACGACCCGATATCTTTATTGTTGGACACACTCATCTGTTCGGTTCATCTCTACCAGCAATAAATCCTGACTTCCAATTGATGATAATTCAAAAACCAAATAGTAATCACTCGATTCAATATTTCCCCTGTTTTCAGTTATCTACAATCAGTATTACAGTCAATGTTTTGTCCGTGCCCACTCGCGCCTCCGTTCATATAAACATTAACACAATTTGATTCAAACATAGATCCTATTTCGTTTCGTTTTTTACAGTTCAAAATTTCCTTTTACTTGTCTATACTACACTAGAATCTGGAAGAGTGTGAAGTATTGATCAATGAAACGGTCTGTTAGGACGAACTCTTGACGTGCGATGCATGGAACTGTGGGTAAACCACCAGAAACATCAACGCTGATTGATTAATCAATGTTTGACGTCATAGAGTCAAAATCTGCTCGTACGCCCCGGACGCGAACCATGCAGTACCACCGGTCAGGTTTACATGTAGTGTAGACCATCAAGGGAATAAAATAAGAAACGAAATATAGATTTGTATTTTAATCAGATTGACATTTACAGTAAACAATATTTTTTTTATTGAACGCGTTGGTCATCCATAGTTTTGTTTTAATATTTACATATACTAAACGCCTCGAAAAGTATGGTCAATGATAATACGAGAAACATTATCCTATTGTCTAAAGTTTAATTTAGATTAAATCTATTTATGTTAAATTTTTTTAAACTTTAAACTTTTCATCTTAAATTGCATATATGCAGATAACATAATCATGTATACGTTTGATTAATTCACCGGGAGTTGCAATAAATAGCTATCCGTGTGATTTAACTCATGGGGAGTTGAAAGAAATAGCTATCCGTTTGATTAACTCACCCCGCGTGGAAGTAAATATGTATCCGTTTGATTCCCTCACGCTGAGTTGCAAAAAATATACAATGTATAAGTCTTATTAGCCCACCAAATGTGCAATTGGACCTTTAATCAAGCTAACTGGGTGGTTTACTCGGTTAAAGCGGACTTGAGTCCCACGAACTAAGGAATAAAATAATCAACTCACCTGTCGAATTTGTTCTGTTAATCTCTCGTTTTGTTGCACGAGATCTCTGATTGTATGAGAACGTTCTTTATCCCCTAATAGAGAATTATGTTGGTTATCTTCTAGTTGCTGGTGTAGATGATTTATATCGTACTGTAATTCTTTCACTGTATTCTCATATTCCATCTCCATCTTCTCCAATCGTAGATGCAGACCATACTTCTCTTGCTCTAATTCCTGATAAAACAAACAAAAAATATTAGTCTTGTAGCTTAGGACTAGATTTGAGATGGGTGTGGATCTCGATATTCCGGGAAACAAACACCAAATCAATCTGATTAAGATACAGATCTATATATCGTTTTGTTTTTTTTTTATAGTTTCGATGGCCTCCACTACTAGTGAAACGAGATTTTGAACTATATAAAATTAAAACGAAATATCATCTGTGATTTAATCAGTTTGTGTCAAAGTCTCCTCAGATGCTAGGTACGACTTCTTTCAAATATAAATGAATTATGTTTAGGCACCAAGACTGTGGTCCACAATGGTTTAGGGGCTGAGATATTGGTAAGTAAGGGTTTTACATAGCGGAAATCCTGAAGATCCAAGATGTCCAACCTACGGAAGTAGTGCGCATATATCAAAAATTGAAAAATAAGGCAAACCAAAGGATCTCCAAACAAAATGGCGCTTTTGACTGGAACGTCCACATCAATTTGTTATAAGCTGTTTTACTAGGATCTAGTGATTTAAGGCATGCGCGTGAATTCACACGGCCTGTCATTGAGCCAACGGACGTGGTTTCAAATACCCGGTTGTACGTGACAAGGAGTAGGGGTCCTCTGGGTCCTCCGGTTCTTCCTACAGCTAAAGACACATACACCCAAGCGTAAATAAAATTGAACCATATGTTAGCCTAAAATGACTTAGTTTGTGTCGAGTGGTCGTTAAATCACATTTGAATTGGGTTTATGTAAGGTGACGTATTGTGAATTGTCACAGGAAACACTTTTCTAATAACAATAGGGGGTTGGGATGGCCTAGTGGTCTAGAGTGACGCGCTTCGACCTGTAGCTGGCCGGTCACCTCTGGCTTGCGGCTGTGGTTTCGATCCCTGGTGTGAGCGTATGTGGCATGGAGATAGGGGCGCCTTCTCAACCTCGTGGGTTTCCTCCGGGCACTCCGGTTTCCTCCCAATGCTAAAGACCCCTACGCGCAAGCTAATTATTGAAATAAAATAAAACCATATGTTAGTCCCAAAATGACCTAGTTTGTGTCGAGTGGACGTTAAACCCCATTTCTCTCTCTCTCTCTAATAACAATATATCAAAATATACTCCACATACTGAAACTCCCCGAAACAAATGACCAAAACCTGGGGACTGTGCATATTGGAGATTGGTTTATTCTCTTGAAGATGAAAATTGTACGCTAGTAGATATAGCCAATAAGTGAACATATTATTTTGTTTAATTTGTATCTTTTTTACACTGATAAAATGAAATGCACCGGAAAAAAGAAATTATTATTCGGGAAATCATCCATCAATTGTTGTGGTATTATAAATCGCTTCTTTATGTAGTCGTAACAGTAGAAAGAAAACTGTGGATAATCTCATTTTAACCCAATGTTTGCTGGTTTATAAGTTATAAAAATGTCGTAACAGAACAATTAAACTTCGTGTAATCTTATTTTTACATAATGTGTACTACTTGATAAGTTATAAAAATATGTACCCCTCCTCTTGTCCTATTTCCGTGATCATGTATTACTAATGTTAATAATAAGGATGATATATCGTAACCCTGATGTACTCCGCCATGACAAACATTATATTAGCCAATACAACCGCCCCCTTATAAAACCAGGGGCCTGTTTCACGAAATTCTAACTAAGATACAATCCAAATTTTAGTAATTTGATTGGATAATATCTGATTGATTTTAGTGCTTAGCCAATCAAAATTGAAGAATCTACTAAAATCTGGATTTTATCTTTAGTTAAAATTTCGTGAAACTGGCCCCAGTTCCTCAGTATTTTCCGGAGTGATTTCACTTTGTCAATGGTGAGTAATAGGGTATATTTGTTCGGATAGGACGACACATCAAGGTCCCGTGTACTCACTGCCGATCACGTGAAAGATCGAACCCTCGACAGTATGAATTCAAAATAAAAGTAGGCCAACATGACCCCACTCCCACCCCTATGCCCACCCATTCACTACAGAAAGTGGAAACCACGTCGGGAATCCCGACAAATTGGCTCAACTAACATCAGGAATGAACCCGGTGGTATCAGGTTTCCGATATTGGCATAAATCGTCTTTTTACCACTGGGGGAGTTGTTTAATGTGTGCACTTCATTGTTCGTCTACATTAATCCGAGTGGAGAAGACATTAAACCGCATGTCATCCATTTCACTTACGTTGATAACAAGGGTTCAATAACAGCACTCCCGCTGAACCCCAACGTAAACACGTAAACAAGATCAAATGTTGCACTTTTCGAGGTCAAAACGGAAAGGGAAGAGTTGTAAATGTTAGAAATAATATTTTATCTCCGGCTTTGTGGGGCATTAAACCCATGTTCGAGTAAACATGAAGCAGACATAAAATGAGTAAGTCACTGCATGATAACCTACTTACATCATTTGTTGGGTAATAAACACGGGACGGGCGGGGATAACACGGCTGAGATCGGTCTGTTGGGTAATAAACGCGAGGGGGGGGGGGGGCACGAATGTGTGTGACCAGTTAGATCTGTGTCAAATATTAAATTGTCTATCGGGATTTTCCGTCGTGGTTCCCCCTTGTCAGTCAGCACGAAAGGCCTGGCAAGGGTCAACTGGTCAAATCATTCAGATGGGACAAAAACGTGCACGTAAAATCACCCTTGAAAGTTAGAATTTGAAATAAGGGTTGGCCGTAGCGCCGCTCTCCTGTCACAATTGTCCTCCTATCACACTGCAAGGCGTCTGTCCGTCTTCATAATCCCCGATCGGGGTTGGGATGGCCTAGTGGTCTAGAGTGCCGCGCTTCGACCTCTAGCTGGCCGGTCACCTCTGGCTTGAGGCTGTGGTTTCGATACCTGGTGTGAGCGTATGTGGCATGAAGATAGGGGCGCCTTCTCAACCTCGTGGGTTTCCTCCGGGCACTCCGGTTTCCTCCCACTGCTAAAGACTCCTACGCGCAAGCGAATTATTGAAATAAAATTGAAACCATATGTTACTCCCAAAATGACCTAGTTTGTGTCGAGTGGACGTTAAACCCCATTTCTCTCTCTCTCTCTCTCTCTCTCTCTCTCTCTCTCTCTCTCTCTCTCTCTCTCTCTCTCTCTCATAATCCCCGTAGGAGTAGAACAATATGACGTTAAACACCATTTCATTTCATTTCTTTTTTAGATGTTGATTTGTCTTCGGTGAATAGTGTATATCTACAGATACATCCAATATGGAGATATAACCAATGCTGTCGACATAGTAATTCAAAATGAAAATAAAATTAAAAGATATGTCAATATCAACATTATTTCGAAGCAGCAGTTTAATTGTACAGATCCTGAACCTTTCCAAATCAAAATAACAAATCAGTTGAACTCAGTTCAATTTTTTATTTGACCCAAATCAAATCGACTTGACGCCTTTAAAGACGACAGTTGGCTATCAAATTCTACTAAAAATAATTTTATACTTTAAACCGATATAAAATTCTGATCAAAGATTGATAAATACACAGCTCGGGGTCAAATACAAAAGAATCTAGGAGAAGGCATGTGGAGTGGGTTGGTTGAGAAAGAAAGAGAGGGGGGGGGAGAGAGGGGGAGAGAGAGAGAGGGGGAGGCTGGGGGTAAGTTCTGTCGACACAAACTAGGCCTTTTCAATTACAATAATTCGCTTGCGCGTAAGGGTCTATAGCAGACGGTGGTAATCAGGGGACTCGGAGAAAACCCACGAGGTTGGTGAGGCGACCCTACTCCTGGTCACGCACCAGCGGGGAATCGAAACCACGCCACCTGACTCAATGACAGGCCTTATAATTAAACCTCTAGACCACCCAAACTTCCACCTGTATGTTAATGATCAAGGTAAATTTTCAGGAAGGTGTGATATTATCATAAATAATCTGGTAGGACAGTTCGCTAATCTCCTGACAAACATGTAACCATGTTAATTTCGCCCATTTCTCCAATAAATTATCCGGAATCAGTATTATTATAGGTTGGAATCAGAGTCACGCCGGTACGAAATTTGGCCAATCTTCATACAAACAGATCTCGTCCATTTCCCAAATAAAAACTGGTTTGTGATTGTTACTGAGTATTTGGGACCGCTATGTACCAACGCGGTTTCATACATTTTAATCCCATTCGGACTATTATTATTGCACAGAATTATTCAATACCGATACCCTTATATCTACCAAAAATAGAATTATCAAAGTGCGTTATATAATTACCACAAAGTTTTATTTATAATTTTAAAAAAAAATGCATTTGCCTTAAAGTCAAGTTAATAGCCTATATAACTTCAAAGTATTGTCTGGAGGGTAATTTTCTGACTCATATAAATCGTTCATGTAAGACGCTAAAAGGAAGTTTTGGCGAGTACAATATGGTTAAATTGCGTGTCAATAATTCGCATGTGCATAGTGGGGGCGGGGAACCGGAGGACCCGGGGAAAACCCACGAGGTCGGACAGGCGACCCTACTCCTTGCCACGTACAAACGGGGAATGGATGCTACACATGTTGACTCAATGAAAGACCTTGTAATAACCTAGTGAAAGGGGTTAAAATCTAGTATTGATTATTGGTAGAAGGATTAACTCGGGGTCGAGGTTATCTAAAGTATAGCTGTTGGGGGTGTTGAAACCTGGACTACTACAGCTTAACTTCACCATAGGACAACTTGTGTTGCTAAATCCCCAAACATTTGTTTTATTTTAAACACGAAATTTTACTGGTCACAGCTGACCATTCTTAAAACTTTAAAAGAGTGGCTTGCATCGGATTCTCCCAGTTCGAAACAAAGGCTACTCGAAATAGTAGACCATTGTTCAAGAGTACAATAGGATTAATATAAAATACATATTAAAGAAAACAAAATGTCCAGCTGTTAGAAATGCAACAAATTAATAAGCAGTTATTTTATGTTTAATTACACCGGATTTAACTTCAACTTAGGCCCAGAAGGAAGGTATATTTAGTCACCTGTATCCAACGGACAACATTTGTACAAATAAGCACGAACAAGCTCCCTTGACAGAAAGGATACGACAACATGTAGGCAGAAACGAGCCATTATTTGATACTAGTATATAAAACGTATTCGGTCGCTGGGAAACAACGGACAAATAAAATGAAATGAATTGAAATGGGGTTTAACGTTTTTGCTCCGACTGGAGCTAATGAAGACGACATGCGCAACACAGTGAGCCATGTACGACTTTTTGCCTGGATAGGGATATGTTACATGCATGCCAATATGTACAGGGAACCTTGCTTTTTCGTACCATCCGAAAGATTAGACAAGTGTCATTGTCAGTCCCGGAGTCGTACAACGGACTGGTACTGTACGTTGAAGATCCCTTTGTCAGAATATAGGCGGAATGATGCGTTATTTTATATATTATTGGGTGTGTTTGGTCATTGGAGTGCAGCTGGAGTGCAGATGGCGTGTTTAATCCCCCAAGAATATCTGATACCACATCCAGTTTAATTAAGATGCCCGACCAGTTTGTTATTCCTGGTCAAAGACCAGAAATAACCTAATATCATTTCTAGTTTAATAAAGAACCTGAAACAGTTTGTTATGCATGGTCACAGATCGGGAATAAAATATAAATCAGTCGATGTTCAGAGACTGTGAGGATAAAATAAAAACAAATGTAGGTAACTGCTGACAGCAGATACAGAAATATCGACCGGTTATTAACGCTGATCAATATATACATATATATATATAATAAATGTTTCCGCATCAGTAAATAATTAACACCTGAGCTGTTCACCAGCTTCAGGCAGGGCTAGCTGTTAGCTTTCTCATTACTTATCATATAGTCAATACTTATATCGACTTTTTTTTATCCTGACTGGTACAAAGCCACAGTTTACTATATATACGTTAACTCTCCGGGCGTTAGGTGCTCGGGAAAACATATCTTGACTTGTGAATAACACTCATCACAGCGAGAGAAAGAGAGGGACATGGGCGGGGGAGAGTCGGGGGTAACGTCCACTCGACACAAACTAGTCCATTTCGGGACTAATATATGGTTCAATTTTATTTCAATATTTCGCTAGCGCGTAGGGTGGAAAACGGAGAACCCGGTAAAACCCCACGAGGCTGGACAGGCGACCCTACTCTTTGTCATGAGCAACCTAGGTATTCGAAACCACGCCAATTGACTCATTGACATACTTTATGATACAGCTGTTTGCAATGTTTAAGCGCCCCCAACCCCCTAATTTTCGACAGTGCCCTTTTTTACTACTGAAAGTGCCTTTCAACTAGCTTTTTTGCTTGATTTTGACGCTCATTTTCTACGATTTCCGAATGCTTAGACGAAAATATCAGCCAAATAGCTCTTGACATGGCTACAGATGCAAGGAAATGACGGATAATTTTCTTGGGGCCCCACCCCCCTCTCGGCGGCGTGCCCCTTCTCCGCGGTCAGTGCCCTCATTTTGCGGCGCCCCCCCTTTTCAAAATTCCTAGATATGATATGTTTATCAGCCAGTTGTTTAGCTTTCGCTAAGCAATGGGTTAGTTAAGGCTTAACGACGTGAACACTCCAAATGTACAAGAAGTGGTATCAGTGCTCTATAAAGAGAAAGCTTCTAAGTTATCGATCGTATTAATCATATCAGTATGTCAGGTTGACCATAATTTTTACATGAATCAGTTGAAATTAGTTTCATTTCATTGATTCAAATACCTTGATAACTGTAGCTTCACGTAGCTTCAGGCTAATTATTATATATTTATTGTCGTATCTAAACGATATATCTATACCCCTGGGGTAGACATAGCTGGTTGGAATGGGGGTGATGTATTCGATATGACCCCAAGATATATATGTATATACATCTCATGAGAGGAGAAATGCGATATAGTGTTAACTCGACATAAACCAGGTCACTTTAGGACTAATGTATGATACAATTTTAGCGCAAAAGGGTTGTCTGCAGTGGGAAGGGGGGTACACAAGGCTTTCCAAGTAACTCTATTCATGGACACGTAAAAGCGGGGAATCGAAACCACGCCACTTGACTCAATTTCAAACCGTATGATCTAAAGAGCACACGTTAAACTCCTCCCGCTAAGCGGTTGAACTTGTAAATTTTCAAATTACTAACCTCTATTCTGTGTGAGAATTCATCAGAAGCCTGTTCGGCTTTTTTCTCCAAGTCTTGATTCTTCTCTAACAAAGCTTTACCAAGTTCAGCAGCCAACAGGAGATCACGTTCTCGCTGTTCTAGCTGACTGTAAACATCCGGTTCCTCTTCTTCTGGTAGCCCCCCTTCCCCATCCTCCTCCCTTCCGCCGTCCTCCATATTATACATCTCAACCTGGTGCTGCAGCTCCTCGTCCATCAGGAGACTCATCTTTAGATGATGATGACGAAGATAGATCTCTCTAATCCTGTTTTAGAATTTTCACACAGACTGATTTGTTTAATTTTTTTCTATAATAAGTTATTCGGAAGAATCACTTTATTGACACGGTGGCATCCAAACTTACGTGGAAAACCTACAAAAATTGATTCACAAATCCAAAACCACGTTGAAAACCTTCCCAAAATGATTCTCAAATCTTAACACAAGTTCACACTCTGTAATTCCTTTGTTCACTTTAGTTAATAAATTCCGACACGGTTTCACTTCCCTTTCTTATAATCCAATTCAGTTATCCTTTCTCAGGTCTTGGATGATTGTTGAAGTTGTTCTATCAATGTCGTATTTCGTCGTTTAAACACTTTCACGGAAACACGTGTATATTATGACACAGGCAGTGGTTACAACTTGTAATGTTTGTTAATAAAAACACATACAAGGATCTGTCCCTATTACGCCTAGATTAACGTATAATCATAATTAGGGTCGACCTTCACAAACAATTCAATTCCTTAATCAGGTTAATCCGTTAATCTATCAACAATTAAAGTTAGTTAATTCATCGTTTATGAATTCATTCATTATTTTGTTTACTTTGGGTTTCGTATACGTTGTCACTATGGTAACACTATACACAGATCGGGTAATTTAATGATCTAATAAACGCCCGGAATAATCTGACCTTCGTAATAATTGTTTCACACCGACTCTTTAATGACGTTAACTTTTAACACAAAATCTTAAAACAAATGGAGATTCGGTCGTAAATTTATTTAAAGATTCGCTTCTCTGTTATCGCTAAATGCCGAATTATCGGTGAGATTAAAAACTGTTATTACTGGTGATTTATTGAAGTATGCAATATAAAATTTTATTTTGAGATATTTTAAAATCAATGAGATTGTTGAGGTTTTTTTTGTTTTTGAATTAAAACCAGATTATTGAAATTATTGAGATTATTTTAAAATCATATGGTTAAAACAATAAATGAAATAGTGGGGATTATATTCAGATCGTAGCAACTGAACAGGTGGTTTTACAAATTAAATGTTTACATAGGAAAGGTTTACTTTTAAAGGTTGTTTTTGAGTTGAAAGGTTAAAGGTTGTATTTGAGTTGAAAGGTCATATTTGTAGAAAGTGAGAAATGAGTTATAATTTTTTTCTACAATTTTAAAAGTTTATACACTATATACAATTATATCTATAACCTGTGTATTACATAGTTATCAGTTATTATACACTATATGACGTATTATAAACTCTATGACGTAGATATATATAGTGCGTATATCAAATTCATACACTGTGTATTACATTGCCCACATGTTAAACACTTTTTGACATATTCAACACTTTATGACGTAGAATAATATTGTATGTATATTGAGACCATTAAACTGTGTATTACATTGCTCAAATATTAAACACTTTGTGACGTATTCAACATTTTATGACGTAGAATAATAGAGTACGTGTATTGCGACCATAAACTGTGTATTACATTGCTCAAATATTAAACACATATAAACTGTGTATTACATTATTGCCTGGAATACACTTTATACACAATATAACTTATATAACATGGTATATTAATACATTGTATAACACAATATAACGGTAGATTTTTCTACATTGTTCCAATTTCTCCTTTTATCTCGTGCGTATTATTATATCTGTGTTGTTTTGTATTACATCAGAATGGCGTGATTCATTGATTTCTGGATAAAATAGTTTTTTCATTAGGTAATGATTTGTACACGAGTAAATCACCTAGAATATATCCACGGCTTTTATAACATCCAAAGTTTATAGAGTTTAATGGTACACAATCTGTAATATAAATATATACTGTAATATAACTATATGTAAGGAACATTAGAGACTTAATTTCGGTACTAACATATGCCACAATCTGACTTCAATAAATCGCTTGTGTTTGGAGATATTTTGCTGGGTGTGTTGGGGTGGGGAGGGGGGGCGGAGGCCCAAAGAATAACTTGACTCATTATTGAACCTTTGACGAAAAACCACAATGGCGTGCATTTAAAAGATCCCTTGGCAGTTGAAATTCGACAAAAGAATAGATCATCAGACAGTACATTTGCGTATGCTCGTCTTCATTAGCCATGTTCGGGGAAGAACAGTAGGACGTTAATCCATATTTCATTTCTTGTCGTCACTGAAATTTGAGTGTTGGTTCGGGGGAGAGAGAGAGAAATGGGGTTTAACGTCCACTCGACACAAACCAGGTCATTTCAGGACTAACATATGGGTTTTTTAAAATTTTATTTCAATAATTCGCATGCGCGTAGGGGTCTTTAGCAGTGGGAGGAAAACGGAGTGCCCGGAGGAAACCCACGAGGTTGAGAAGGCGCCCCTATCTCCATGCCACATACGCTCACACCAGGGATCGAAACCACAGCCGCAAGCCAGAGGTGACCGGCCAGCTAGAGGTCGAAGCGCGGCACTCTAGACCACTAGGCCATCCCAACCCCCGTGTTGGTTCGGATCGATGACAGTATATTTTATATCAACGTACAGTCAACTCATCGTGTTGTTTATATTTTCAATTAATTGATTACATGGCAAGGTTTCTGTCTGTGATTCATCCGGTTGCTATGCCTGTCATTTAATCGTACCAAATGAAATGAAATGGGGTTTAACGTCCTACTGTTCTGCACCTAATTGGGCTAATAAAGGCGGGCATACGCCATACAGTGTGCTATGAGGGAAATTTTGTCGAGGCTCAATGGCCTACTCTTATATCGAATTCCAACTGCCAAGGGATTTTTTACGTGCATGCCAATGCGTACACGTGACCTCGGTTTTTTGTCCCATCCGAACGACTAGACAGCTGTCTTTGTCAGGCCCTCCGCCCTGAATCTTTAATCGGACGATTCATCATACATAATAATAAAATATTATTGACTATATCCCTCTTACTTCCCGCTCTATGTATCTTGTCCCACTAATTCGATGCTAACGATTGTGGTGGGGCAGTGAGGAGAGGTAGTGCGTTCGCTTTAGATAATAAGGTCTGGCATTGAATAAAATGGCATGGTTTCGACCCCGGGGTTAATTGTCGTAGTATTGAAATAAAATGGTATCGTATGTTAATCCAGAAGCAGCCTAGTTGTGTTTAGTGAACGTTAAATCCCAGCGGCCTCGTTATGTTAATGGTTTATCGGGCATGCACACGTGTCATACAGAACTATATATTTATATTAAAGATGTTGAATCCTGTCTTGATGTGTAAATAAATAAAACGTATTTAAAGTAAAAATCCCCTCTTTGTCTGACAATAGAATGAAGGAGATGGGGTTTAACGTCCAACTGTTCTGCTCCGACTGGCTTAATAAAGACAGTGTCTGTCTATAGAAAGCTGGTGACAACTCATATAACTGTGACGGGTAAATGATAATCGTCTGTGACTATAAAAAGACTATTTCTCACGTAAACTATTAATACAATATATTCTATATAAATAACTTTCTATACTCCACCCTATCTTCTATCATATTAAAATTACACTTTAAATTGTATCATAGTCGATCCCGTGTGAATATTATTCATAAAAAGCTTTTATATACGATACTGACTCCCCGCTTACATATCAAAAATACACTTCAAATTGAATAAATGTCGCAATTATAAAACCGTATGATAGGTTAAGTGGGGCGTGGGAGAGACAAACGGGGTTTAGCGTCCACTCGACACAAATTAGGTCATTTCGGGACTAACATATGGTTCAATTTTATTGCAATAATTCGCTTGAACGTAGGGATCTTTAGCAGTGGGAGGAAACCGAAGAATAAGGAGGAAAGCCACGAGGTGGGACAGGCGATTAAGTAGGGCGTTAAACCCCATTTCAATGTAATTCTATTGCTAATACGTTATTTCATAATTGCATCATTCCTGCAATTTGAAGTCTATTTTTGATAATGACAGAAGGAAAGGTATCCTTATTCTATTTTTCATGTGATAGAAGGAAATGTATCCTTCGTCGAACGTGTTAACCCTGGGGACGTTAAACTCCATTTCATCCCAACATGTTACCTGAGGATTATAATATCACGCAATCATTCTACATGTTTGTTACCTGTGGGGACGTTAAACCCCAATTCCTTCCTACATGTTACCTGAGGTTTTATAACGTCACGCAATCATTTTACCTGGTTAGAAATAATAATAATAATAATAATAACCCTAGTCGACAGGTCGTGTGAATTATTATTGATTACTGTAGAACACCTCGACTAACCCACGCCAATATGTATATTATACAGGTAATATATAACTCTACCTGGATTCTACCTGTACTAGTCTAATTATTCTACTTGTCTTTTTACATGTGAGCAGGTAATTAGATGACGTGCAAGATGAAAGATGCTAATCTAATCCATAGTACAAGACGATCAATATTTCATCTCTTATAAACTCCACATCTCCATCCCTCACCTGTTGATTTTAACAGGTAAAACAACTCACCTGTAATCAGTTGATAATTACAGGTAGAATATTACACCTGTATATCAAAATCTAATATCAATAATCACTAATCTATAACTTTAAATCCGTCATCTTTACATCATAATATTTATATTTATCACCAGATTATGACAATTCCGTTTTCTCTTAACTCACCTGAGCTCGTGTCGCGTGGTATACCTCACAGGTAACAAGGTAATCAGTGGTTTAACAGATGTTTTAAATCCCACGTGTATATCAAGCTAGATATAAACTCCAATCTTTAAACGAAATTTTCTCCAGTTAATTTCCATGTTGACAGGTAAAAAGTGACCCAGGTTGGTGTTGTTGATTATCTTCGTCTACCTGCAGGCAAACACTACGTCACGTACGCGTTGAACTATTGTAGACACAATCATCATGTCATTCATAATATGATTAGCTGCACACGTAACACGAGAGACATGATGACAGCAACACAATGCATTGTTTTAGTCTCGATCATCAGAGCGTCTGTGAATGCTGAAAAATCGATAAAGCCAAATAACTTGATGATCGCGTGGATAAAAACAATCGATTTTGTTTGAAGTGTAATATTATTACGGACAGACAACTCGTGTTGTATTGTTTAATGTGTAATGAGGCGTGGCTTATCGATGATTGACAGCTGGTATTAATGAACAGGTAAATGACAGCGCGTGATTACCTGCGAATTAAAGGAGAGGTTAATAATTGATGAGTTATAATTAGTTGCCTACCTGTCAGCCTTAGGTAATTTATACATACCCTATATTAATATAAGATATACACACATATATATGCGACATGGGTTATAAATAGGTGACATACTAGAAAATTAGTTATTTATGCATTTATCTACCGTAAACAAAGAAGTACTTGTCCTTTATCTACTTTATAATATATGTATATTGTTGTTTTTGTTGGGTTTTTTGTTGTTGTTGTGGATACTGAATGCTTCATATCTACATATTCATTATTGAAACATTTTTCAGTTTATTTAACTGTGGAGAGGTGACAATTGCGCCATGAGCACACACTGAATGGGACGTGCGCGTCATAAATACACACTATTACCTGTCTCGACTAGCGCTTCCTTGTTCATGGTGTTTAAATAAAACCACAACAGTTACTCATCTCCTTGAATCCTGTTTTCATATTGAATATATTTTACAGCAGACGAGAATTAACAATTATCATGTTTCACTTTTTTTTTTTGCAGCTGGTGTCTTTACGTAAAACTCACTAGCATACTAAACTTAGGCTGCCTGTGTACAGTTAGCTCCGCTTGAGAACAGACACTAAGCTAATTGAACGACATTTTAAGTCTTAAATCGACCATTTAAGTCGAAAACAATGAGTTAACTTCGTGAATTTTATTCGGTATTTATTCTGCTTCCATTTATTAAAATTGAAAAAGTTTATTTAGCCTTTGTGTGTATGACACATGTAAAATGGAGTAAAACATATTACAAAATAGAAATAGTATACTTTTTTTATATGGCAGCCATGAATGAAGTGGACGACGAATGGAGTGGATGGATCCCTGTTTGTAGAATGCACTGCAACCACCCCAAACGGTTCATTATTGGTATAAACATTTAATTTGGTGTTGTAATTTCGAATTTCTTTGCACATTGTTTTACTTGTTATCATTAGGTCGTCGGCATAGATTGATAACATACTGAATATTAAACATATCTCCGATCGTTCTGTAATATAGCTCATGTGAATATTAAAATACAGCGCAAAACGGACTTTCGCTGCAGTGTTATCAATGTGTACAGTGTCACACAACACATGATGAATCACAACACGATTAAAAAACACAACATGATAAAACACAGCATGATACCTGATAAACGCAACATGATAACTGATAAAACATAACATAATACCTGATAAACGCAACATGATAACTGATAAAACATAACATAATACCTGATAAACGCAACACGATACCTGATAAAACATAACATGATACCCGATAAACGCAACATAACATCATACCTGATAAAACATAAAATGATACCCGATAAACGCAACATAACATGATACCTGAAAAAACATACCATGATAAAACGCAACATGATTCATGATAACCCAGGTTCTGTTATTATTTTACCATGTACACGATTATACATACATCAATTAGAAGGGAGTCTTTAGTAGATTTAGATGACTGGCAAAGTTTGGACTATAGGCTTGACAGTTGACATGCTGCAGCCCAAGACCACAACATCTAGGAGGCCCGCGACCAAGGTGTATTATTTTGTATGCCACTGCCAAACACCTTTCTTACTTGCATCATATTGTTAAACATCCACCATCATTCCCCGTGTTATCAAACTGTCTTTAAACACACTTTTGTCTTCCTCTATTCGTGAGTTGGAAAGATGGGGGGGGGGTGTCTCTTAGTGGAATAGCCTAGGCTTTTCCGTCATGTAAAACTTACCATGAATATGTAATGATGATACCACTACAGTATGTAATGATGATATCGCTACAATATGTACTGGTGATACCACTACAATATGATATCCCTATGGTATGTAATGATGATAACGCTACAGTATGCTATGGTGATACCACTATAATTTGTACTGGTGAGACCACTGCAATATGATATCCCTATGGTATGTAATGATGATAACACTACAGTATGCTATGATGATACTACTACAATATGTACTGGTGATACCACTACAGTGTGTAATGATGATACCACTACAGTATGTCATGATGATACCACTATAATATGTAATGATGACACCACCACAGTATGTAAGGATGATATCCCAACAGTATGCAATGATGATATCCCAACAGTATGTAATGATGATATACCTACAGCAGTGGTTCTGATTTCTTTTTTTGCCACCGGCACACCATGTAACACATGAAAAAATAGCGGCACACCTGGCTAAATATATAAGAAAAATATTTGAATGCTGCAAAATAAAACCATGGCAAGTCATAGACGGCATACAACCATAGATACCGACTAGTCATAGACGCATAGACTGACTAAGCTAAATAAAGAAAAACAAAGCTATCAACTTGCCAGTAGACGCAAATGGATACTAAATTGCGATCACGGTATGTAATGATTATACCACTACAGCGATGATGATACCACTACAGTATGTAATGATGATATCACCACAGTCTGTAATGATGGTATCACTAGATGTATAAAGTAATACTTTTATATCTGAATACCATCAGTGAGTGCGGTAAATGTAGCATCTCGTTTTTTATGTACATGTATTAATATGTAGTGGCAATGCATCAAACGCCGATATTAAATTGCTAGCAATGTCAACATTGCTGCGACCGAGAGAGAGTAATGTTTAACATCGACTCGACACAAACTAGATCATTTCGGTTCCATGTTATTACAATAATTGCCTTACACGTAGGGGTTATGGACCCCTTCATCTCATAACCCCACATCTTAAAATTAAGCGATGTTTTCATAGCATGAAGATTTCTAAGTCAATATTATCCACAGTCATCGACATTAAAAACACGAATTATTTGTCAATTCAAATCAAAATTGATGCTATTATCTTACCAGGAAAAGATTGGCTTCTGATATCCAATATTTAAGACAAAATAAACATTTTTCATTGGTAACAAGAGAGAGAGAGAGAAATGGGGTTTAACGTCCACTCGACACAACTGGGTCATTTCGGGACTAACATATGGTATTTAATTTTATTTCAATAATTCGCTTGCGCGTAGGGGTCTTTAGCAGTGGGAGGAAACCGGAGTGCCCGGAGGAAACCCACGAGGTTGAGAAGGCGCCCCTATCTCCATGCCACATACGCTCACACCAGGGCTCGAACCACAGCCGCAAGCCAGAGGTGACCGGCCAGCTAGAGGTCGAAGCGCGGCACTCTAGACCACTAGGCCATCCCAACCCCCTCATTGGTAACAAATCATCTACCATAATGCGTTTCGGCGCTATTTGTAATAGGGGACTCGAAGAACGAGGGTAGACATATTGCACAAGTCATGTCAAACGGTGACCTCACATTCTTATCTGAAAAATACAATAAATACTATCGGTGTAGACTGAAAAAAACCCAGTCGCTACTAGAGATTGTCATCCGATTGAGAATTCTGTCGTATTTCGCCGAACATAACTGATTTGAAATTAGAGTAAAACGGAAACGATTGATTATAAATCAGTTTGTATACCTTCATATAACACAACCATATGCTTTGCTACCCATTTGTGTCAATTTCTAGTCCCAAATATTAACGATTTACCTCCTTTAAGGACAGAAGTCATTCAGTTCGCATTTCATTCCGTTCTATTTAAAATTTGACTTTTAACTTTATCCAATCTTCTCCAAAAAGTGGGATCGTTTATTCAACTTAGCAGTGGTAATGATGATTGTTTGTTTGTTTGCATGTTTGTTTGTTTCACGTAAACAATTAAACACGCACCATCAGTCAGCGAGAAGACGACCAGTTTGTGTCACCAGACTTTGAAATGAGTCGATGTCTGCAACTGATCCTATGTTTCGTCATCTTAGTCACTCTAGGTAAGACATAGTTTAATTATATCGTTATTTATAAAGCGTGTGAATACTGAAGAATAGTTTCTTAAAGATACGATACATTATGCGAGATATGATAAAGGGTGGCAGTTTTCACTATAATAGTTAAAAAGTTGATAATGTAAAGGTAATTTGCTGAAAATGTCAGTCAAATTAATCCACTATGAAGCCTCGGTCATCACTACTAAAGTGAGTACGATAAAAAAGCATAGTTTAAATTATCCATTTTTTGATTTAATTAACAATGAGCGTTAAGGAGCGTATATGATTTTAATCCCGTTAAACATGCATAATGCAAGAGCTAAATCGGTCTATTGTAGGTCTTTCTTTAGGCCTGAAATGTTTTCTAAAGTATTAATTAGACATTAATTTACTGATCCAGGCCTTAATCAACGCTCGTGGCATCAGATTTCTCTGATATTAAATAGTTTGGAACGGTTCAACGATACTTTGATTTCATCAAATATGGAGGACCGAGACTTAGCTTCGATCGACCAATGCGGTGGTTGAAATTATTGCACACGTCAAACCTTCAAAGGCTGATATCTTCGCTTGCAATAGAGTAATTTGAATGAAATTTTCAAATTATTTACAGTATTTTACATTATCTACTTTCGAACTATTACAGCAAGAATGGCTAGTTCTTTATCTAAATCTTACATAATGTATCTTTAATATCGAAGCCTAGCGTTGACACCGAGAGTTCATTATGGTCTAGATCACTTAATTAATGTCTAATTAATAATTTAGATAAACATTTCAGGTCTAAAGAAAGACCTAAAATAGGCAGATTTTGCTTTTGGTTGTTATACACGTATTCACTGACGATTTACAGGTCAGGGTTTTCAAACAAGAGTGTTGTAAGTTACGATTTAAAACGGCCCACTGGCATTAATTGTTTCATTCGTCGCTAGTGTTGGAATAAGCTACAACCTCAAAATAAAGTACTTCAGTAATTCCATAGAAAAGGGAACGTTTTAAATGATTTTCTTACGGTGATTTAGACTTTAAAACAAAACAGCCCTTGCGCGAAGGGGTCTTTAGCTGGCGGAGAAAACCTGAGGACCCGG
This sequence comes from Patella ulyssiponensis, assembly GCA_963678685.1. Classification (NCBI taxonomy): domain Eukaryota; kingdom Metazoa; phylum Mollusca; class Gastropoda; family Patellidae; genus Patella; species Patella ulyssiponensis. The sequence continues at coordinate 5,630,579 of OY783231.1, forward strand.
CAAAAACCAACAAGATTGGTCGGGTGACCCTACTCCTTGTCACGTACAACAAGGGAATCGAAACCACGCCAGTTCACTTAATGCCAGACCTCGTGATACAGCGCGCACGCGGTAACCATTCGGCCATCCAACACCCCTCTAATACATAAAATACAGAGCATGTAATACAGACCTTTATAAGTTCAAATGCCTCCTACATGTGACGTCACATCACACGGCGTCGATCGTTGACTTGATAGCGTGTACATTGTTTACATAGAACGTAGTAAGGTAAAACTGGTCCGGGCATTTTATATAGGCCTACCAATTTACACTAAATAGAAATGTTTTTTTTTTATCCACATAGATTTCAAATACATTTATTTTTATTTTTTTCTTGATACTTCGAAGAAATGTTTTAGGTTATAATTTGCATACAGAAAAGCGTTAATAATGTAGCAGCCCAGCGAATAGGTCAAGGTCAAAACACGCCGGAATATTCCGATTGCGTCTCTCGGTCAACATCGGGATGGAACCACGACTTCCAGACTAGCAAGTTGGCGTCTTACTAGAGTAGCCACCATTGCTCCCTCATAGAAATACACCGAAAAACCGAAGGGGGTTGGGATGGCCTAGTGGTCTAGAGTGCCGCGCTTCAACCTCTAGCTGGCTGGTCACCTCTGGCTTGCGGCTGTGGTTTCGAGCCCTGGTGTGAGCGTATGTGGCATGGAGATAGGGGCGCCTTCTCAACCTCCGGGCACTCCGGTTTCCTCCCACTGCTAAAGACCCCTACGCGCAAGCGAATTATTGAAATAAAATGAAACCATATGTTAGTCCCAAAATGACCTGGTTTGTGTCGAGTGGGCGTTAAACCCCATTTCTCTCTCTCTCTCTCTCTCTCTCTCTCTCTCTCTCTCTCTCCGAAAAACCGATGTTTGGGAAATATTTCCCCCAGAATTCACTGCATGGCGTGATTAACCGAGTTGGGAGTAGAACCACAGGACGTTAAACCCCAGTTCCTAAAATAGAAGAGTCAACGCCCTTGCTTTTAAGCCACAGCATTAAGCAAAAATATTTTTGCGGTTAGAAGTGTTGATACGATGATCACGTAGAGACTGTTAGACTGAGTTCACACCTTGCTGACAAATGCCGTCCATCTGAGAAACTCAGCTTGCAAGAACATTCTACAATCCGACTAAATTGAAATGAATTATCACATCAGTTCCATATTTGACTCTCGTCACGACTGTTTGATTTTTTAATTTTGATCTTTTTTCCCCTTTCTCTGGCCTTAGAAAACTAAAGAAACTAGACGCGTGACAAAATGTAATAGATGCTTAAAATAGCAAGAAAAGGGAGAATAGAAATAATTAACCTACTGTGTGAGTTCTGGTAAATAATAAACGGATTTCTTCGATTATGAACAAACTAGTTAACTTTGGTTATTATAAACTTACCTGTGTGTTTGAAATTAACTCCCGTTAAATAAAATCCATTGCACAATAAAATATCTCAACGAATAAAAACGGTTCTCTCTTGAAAGATTTGAATATTTACTTGTTATTTCGACAGAGTTGATAATAACATTGCTTTCGTCACATATTGGACGAATCCAACACACGGAAGCGAGGTTGTTTAAATTTGACGCATATTTTGTCAAGCACGTGCTATACTCAAAGCAACGCGCCAACATTACAATCGTTTGAGTTTGGGCGACGAAAATATCAATTGAAGACAGTTACATTGGAGCTTTATCTTTATATCGAAACCATTGATCGCCAGTCTATCAAATTTTATTCACAATGAAAGAATCACTGATTGCACGGATACTCGTAAAAATAAAGTCATCTATAAAATATAGATTTTAATATCCTATCTTCTTTATGTAATAAATAGTTTAACACGGATCATGAAGCACATCTCCGACGTGGCTGAGGACTCTGAGTGTATTATTAATTTGATCTCATTCTTTCGATCAAATAATAACCGCTTCAGTGACATTTTTAAGCGTGTTGCGACAGCGTTCAAAGTGCCTAATGGCATTGGGTGGCGTAAGCAATGCAGACAAGTCCGTAACGGCCCGTAAGAAGCGGAACATTAATTGTAAATGGCCTGCAAATATGTTAAATAATAATATTATCATACCATATTATAAAGATGGGTAATATTTAAGGCCCGTGAAAAGAATGTAGTTATTTTTGTTCCTCATGCGTGTTAAAAAGAAAATTATCCCATCCTAGTCGGTAATCAAATAATTAAGACGGTAACAAATTTTAAAAAAAATACTGGTTGTTATCCGTGCGAACGCTCAAACTCAATGCCGAGACGTGCTTAACTTAAAACAAACTTGAATTGACGTAAAAATGCCACATTTCCTATGCTGTCACCCCTAATACAAAGTGATATCTCCCGAGGTGTGACGTAACCAACTGCCATATTGATATTTTTCTTAACCGAAAGTTTGTGGGATTTCAATTTTTCAAGAGAGAACTGTTTTTATACGTTGGGACATTTAGTGGTGCGATGGATTTTATTTAACGGGAGTTCATTAAACACACAGGTAAGTTTATGATAACCAAAGTTAACTAGTTTGTTCATAATCGAAGAAATCTGTTTATTATTTACCAGAACTCACACAGTAGATTCCAAATTTACTACTATAGTTCAATCATCTCAAGTTCACCTCTCTTGATCCGATTCTTATTGTCACGACCTCGCTACTTAGACCGACGTCTATTGTCACGGCGCACCTTAGTCCCACGGTTATTGTCACAACGCTATTTAACATTGTCCGACGGTTATTTTTACAACACTAGCTAGTCCGACGTCTATTATCACAACGCTACATGGTCCGACGGTTATTTTTGCAAAGCTACGTAGTCCGACGGTTTTTTGGGGGGTTTTTTTTGCAACACAACGTAGTCCGACGGCTATTTTTCCAACGTTTCTTTGTCTGGCTGTTTTTCTTAGTCCCACATTTATTTCCGCGACGCTAATAGGCCCGACGTTTCTGACGCAACTTTAAGTAGCCGGACGCCACTTAGTCCGACGTTGATTGTTTCAAAGCTAAATAGTAAACGTTGTTGACCCGTAGTTACTTAGTCAGACGTTTATTGACGCAACATTTACTAGCGAGAAGCTACCTAATCCGACGTTGATAAGCTCGAAGTTCTTAGTCAAACGCAAACTGATCCCGCAGTGAATATTCGCTTGGCCGCTACAATCACTGATAAGCATGACATCGACGAGGCTTAATAAGTACGGCATATTAACTTTTTTACTCCGACAAATTAAATTCTCAAACATTTTTTTGAGGTAAAAGAAAAATAAATAAAGACGTTTGAAGTATTTGAAGTTAAAAAATATTTCCTATTTAGTGTAAATGGGTATTAAAATGAGTAAAATGCATCATTTTGCCCGAAGCAGTTAGATGTTAAGTAAACATTGCACGAGCCGTTGAGCCTACGACTGGCGGCGTCTGCATTCAACGCACGTGCTGTGGACACTTATCTGTTACAGAGTTAATTCGTAAGTAATTCTCTGTGAAACAGATTGCGTCAAACGCTAATCAACCTGACCGTATTTAGCCCGACGCTACTTTGTAAGACGTTACTTAGCCCGACGCTACTTTGTAAGAGGTTACTTGACGCTATTTAGCTCGACCTTTATTGTGCCGACTCTATTTAGCCCAATGTTTATTGTACCAACTCTACTTCTTCCGTCAAAAGGCATCACCTAGTAACTCACGTTTTTTTCTCTTTTTTTATAAAACAAAGGAAAACATAATGAATGAATATTAAACCCCAGCTAATCCATTGATTTGACTATTGAGTTACTAGGTTTTTCTGTGGCATATTAGTCAAATGAAGGAAGTTGCTAGGCTGTGTCATGGGTGTAACTATGCTTACAAAATTAAACGATTGGAATATCTAGTAGAACAACAGGAAGCACATACCCTAGTAACTACAAATTTGGTCCTAACTCAATTTTTACAAAAAAGTGAGTTACTAGGCTTTGACTTTTGACGAGAGACTTAGCCCGACGTTTAATGAGTCGACTCTGCTTAACCCAACGTTACTTATTCCGATGTGTGTTGGTCCGATGTCATCGTATGGATAAACTGTTAAATGTCATTTACATGTATTTACAGTTGTGACACAGGATGAATCACCATGGAAACCATGTCAGCATGGTGCCGGTTGCTTCTGTCCGCCTGGAAAGTTTGGTGATTGTGCCCATGGAGAATGTCACTGTCATGAAGGTAAGTTCCTGTCAGTATCAGAAAAAATCTATGGTGGAATTTTATCGTTTGGCCTGCGACACTATCGTGTAAAATGATCTGTCAATCTCGGTTGCTGAAATAGTTCAGTAAGTAATGAAGCAGTATCCTATCGATAAATCAGACATCAATTCATTAAATAGATATTCCCCATATTCCCGAGGCAATACCCCGGGCTAACTTCTTTTGCAATTAACGAGTTATGGGATTGGTAGATGAATGAAAGCACCATCATCAGGAGCAGATAACTTGAAAACGCCCCCCCCCCCACCATAGATTAACACAGGGATTAGTGGAGTAGAACGGAATGAGACCACTGGTGACACCCAGGATGCTGAAACCATTTTCCGAATAAGTGGGGGGATTTTTTATATCTCAGTTAATTCCCATGTGACACAATTTTCTCATACTTTGGTCCGATTTCTGGACAACCTGATTTCAATCTGATTTAAATACAAATATATATTTCGTACGAGCGGCCTTTAAGCCCGTTGACGTTTCTAGTGGATTACCCACAGCTCCGTGTACCTTATGCCAAAAGCTCGCCCTAAACAGACCGTTTGATTGGCTAATCCTTCGCATCACCCAGAACACGTCAATGATGGCAACTCCTCCAGATCCTAGTTTAGTAAAGACAAGTAAAACGAAATTTGGAACTACAAAAACAAAAGAAAGAGTTTTGATCAAATTGATTTCGTTTTTTTTAAATAATATATTAATTGTGTTTTGTATATTTTTCAGAGAGTGTCCATTTGAATTGTGAATTTAATATAGATTGTGTGAAGTTATGTGATCGACTAGATGCTATTTGTTTTAATGATCATCATTGTCATTGTAACTCTGAACACGTTAAACAATACGAGGAATAATCTCAGCCCATGAGATAACGGGCACCTGCAGGACTATTTATAGACTTATCTTTTACACACAATTGTCAACTGGAGCAGAGGTTATCATTATAGTCGCATGGAGTTGTTGAAGTTGATATAGAAGGACAAAAATATTCTAAATAAATATGCATTTTAGGTGATTCCAAGGAGTTTTTACCAAATAAAAAAAGTTCAATTTTTATTTGAAGGCCCATGACAGGTTCTACAATACCTCTTTTGCGATGAATAAGTTTTTAATTTCTAAATCATCAATAAAAGAGAACTGAATTTTATTTACTTGTAATATACTCAACTAAACACACAGTTGTTTATGTAACTGTAACTCGTGACTTGTTTATGTAACTGTAACTCGTGACTTACTGCACTCCTAACAATTGACGGTTCCAGTCTTAAGATTTCTATTTAATTACCTAACTATAGACACTCTGAATTTAAATTTGCTGTTAAAGTTCCAATAGCATTTTTTTAAGTTATATTTTTAAAATGTATTAAAATAAAGCCCTAAAATAGATGGTATCTATAAACAGTCCTACCTTGTTAAAGAATAATCCTATTAATCCTATAATTCACTATTGCCAGTTGAGAACTTGGTAAAAATATCATTTTCAACTTCAAATTCAAACGTTTGAAGATGGCCGTCCATGGAGAGGAATGGGAAAACAAGGGAGGTAATTGAGTAACTATTTTCTCAATCAGCCTGTGTCAGCCTTTTTAATGCCCCCCAAATTTTGCCCATGATCGTATAATAGTGAGTTGACAACCTATGGAGCAAAAGACATAGAAATAATTATGTTTTGACTTTCTTAGAAAATATGAAATTGGAACTTTAAATTGGACACATTTAAGAACACAATATTGTTTTATACAACTTTTACAAAGTACAATTGTGTGCCAAACCTTTCCCAGCATTTGTTGCCCAAAATGGGGGGGGGGGCCCTCCCAGGCGCGGATACAGAGGGGGGGCGCACCCGGCGCACGCCCCCTCTATTTTTTTGCGGTAGCGATCAATTTTTAGCTCCATGTATTCTCGCAGGAAAGGAGAACAAAAACAGTTTAGGTTGGAAATCGTAATTTACAGTACTAGTATGAAATTAGTCCTTGTGGGCATTCTTGTCCACTCAAAAATCATGTGTCGGGCTTCGCACTCCCAACTTGGTGCAGCACGCCCCCCCGCCCATTCCCCATTCTGAAAATCCTGGATCCGCCCCTGCCCCCCCCCCCCAGGCTGGTACGCCTATGAACAGGAGGTACTGGGTTCGATTGTGGTTTATTCTCTTGGTAGTTTAAATTCGAGATACGAGTAATGCATGTCTTCATTTGTCTTCAATATCCCAGTCGATGCAGAGCAGCACCTTAAACCCCATTTCGTTTCATTTGGCTATGGTAGACATTAGTTTTTCGTCCCATCTGAACGACAAAGCAATAATAATTTCGCCAACAATAATGATTTCTCAGAAGTATTCTTAGCCAGCCACATCCTCAGCCCCTCCAAAACATTCCGTAGCGCCCCCCCCCCAAAAAAAAAATTACAAAATTATGAGCTGCTACGGGCCCGTGCAGGGTATTCCTCACAAGTGGAAAACAAGATTAAACAACCGAAAGGATCTTAAACCCTTTCAATTTTATTAAATAAAAGCAGAATATATACTTCTCAAAATATACATAGTGTTCTCGACTAAAATCGTCAATTTAGGACTTAAGATATCGGTCAATAGTTTAGTGTCAATTTTCATGTGAATTTTTTTGTAGACGTACACCGTATGTATAGTATGGTTTCAATTTGTTCACAAAACTACGTTGAACCCGATTTCATTTCCTTTCCTATGTCCCGGTAGGGTTTTTCAGGGCGATAACATTTCAAGGGAGATAAATCCATTTAAGGAACAATAAAATTGTTCTTTTAAAATGGCGGAAGAGAAGATGTCTATTGTCATTCTCGACGGTGGATCGGCAACGCAGTTAGTAGAGTTGGGTCATACAACATTACATGTAAGTAATATCACAAATATTGTAAATATGAAGCAGGCGGTTGACACATTCTGTGATGACACATACCACATACTGTTGTGTTAGCGGTTAGACATGTATGAAAACAAAGTATGGAATCACATAGGGGCTACAATGCGATTGATGGAGACAGCAAAGTTGGTTTAAACATTATTTATTGAGAAAGGCATAAAGAATAGGATATAAAAAGATGCCAAGAAGTCTTAGGCTTATATTAATTTGCTTTCTTCTATTTAAAGTGTATATAAGGCCTATATACATTTTTTAGTAATATTATATGATAGGCTAATGAACAAGGATTAGTTATCCCTACGGTATTGTAGTTAAGGTACAAATATGTAAATAGATAAATATGGTTAAGTTGAGATGATAGTTAGACAGCTATAGCAAGTTGATGTCGACGTCCCAGACAAAAGCACCGCCTTTCCCCCAGATGCTACCCATTGCCTTATTGTTCCAGTTTTGATAGGCACTGCCCCCTTTAAATATTATGGCGGCCATCTTGGATCATATAAAAATCTTTATCTACCGATATCTCACCTTCTAAACGATCGCACCAATCCTGACAAAGACCGAGTTTGAAAACTCACGAAGGTTCTTTTGGGTCTACATCGGGAAATGCATAGACCCCACATTTATCAGTGGCTACTCTGTGAAACTAAATAGATTGATATTTTATTTATTTTCAGGAGGATCCACTATGGTCTGCTAAATTAATAAAAACCTGTCCGTCTGACATTAAACTCGTTCACAAACAGTAAGCTAAGTACAATGATACTTATTATAATAGGGGGCTCGAGGGTCTAATGGTTTAACGCGTACAATGAAATCACAAGGTCTGTCATTGAGTCAAGTGGGATAGTTTCGGTTCCCTGCTTGAACGTGACAAGGAGTAGGGTCGCCTGTCCAACTTGTGCCCCCTTCACCTTTCTCCCACCCCTTTGCGTAAGCCGGTTATTAAAGACTGACTGTGTGATCTGGTTGTTAAACACTTTGTGCGTAGGTTTGTCTCGAAATGAGGAACTTTATCGCCCAAAATCGGGTTCGAATCTGGGCCCTCCCGGTCACCGAGGTAGCTACTTACCAACTGAACCATTGTGACTCTTCAATACGTTTCGTGTGATCTGTTTGTGTTGTAGATATGTGATTGGTTTGTGGCGTGATTTCTTTGTGTTGTAGATTAGATGTGATTGGGTTGTGGTATGATTTCTTTGTGTTGTAGATTTGATGGTTTGTGATGTGATTTCTTTGTGTTGTGGATTTGATGTGATTGGTTTATGGTGTCATCTCTTTGTGTTGTAGATTTGATGTGATTGGTTTGAGATGTGATTTCTTTGTATTGTAGATTTTATGAAGCTGGTGCCGACATCTGTATAACGTGTACCTATCAGGCTTCTCTGGATGGCTATAAACAACATTGTAATATTGATAAAGATCATGCCATACAATTGATGAAAGATAGCGTTCATTTAGCCCAGGAAGCGGCGAAGGAAACAGAAGCTGTAACGGGTTGGTAAATGTATAATGTATTATTTCACGTTGAAGATAATCACTTCCCATGTATAATTTTAGATTCTTCATTCTAGTTGTAAACCTAAAATCCATCTGTGATCGAGGTTAAGCCCGCTTTTCATGTACGCATTTTCGCGCACGTTTTCGCCGAATATAGAAACGGTCCAATTACGGCAAACAGCGGGTGGGGTTTAACGTCCCTATCTCCATGCCACATACGCCCACACTAGGGATCTTCCACTGTCGTTAGATTGGTGTATTAGTTATTATAATTTGTATTGATTTATCAAATAAGAGCGAGTGGACAATTATTGATTTTATTTGATTGATTTTACAGGTAGAAAATGTTATATAGCTGGTTCAGTTGGACCCTATGGTGCATGTTTACATGATGGGTCTGAATATTCAGGGAATTATGTTGAATCCCTATCCATACAGGTATTATTGTATTATTGGCCTATTTTTAATATACTATTAAAGTAGGGGATATTTGATTTTTAAGTGTTATTAAAGTCACCTAATGAAACTGACGAAGAAACAAATGACAAAATGAAATGAAGTTCACATTCATCGATTTATTCCAAATGATTGTTAGACTAAGTAAGGCACAGACTGACCATTATAAGGGTAAAATGATACCCGGGGTCAAACAGCAAAGTTACCACAGCATCACAACAAAGTCAGTAACGGGTAAATCCTGCTCTGTTTGCCAAACAAGCATTGATCCGACGTGGCATACTCCTAATGAGACGTCTAAGGTCATTTTGGCCCAGATTGTCCCATTCCTGTTGCAACGCAGCAGCAAGTTCTTGGACATTGGCAGGACGTTGTTGACGTTGACGTAACCTCTGTCCAAGCATGTCCCAGACATGCAGGATGGGGGAGAGGTCGGGACTCAGTGCTGGCCAAGGTAATGTGGTGATGTTCTGTTGTTGGAGGTAACCTGTAACGATCCTGGCCCTGTGACATCTTGCGTTGTCATCCTGGAAGATGAAACGGCGGCCATGACGTCGTGCGAACGGCACAACATGGACTGCCAAGATGTTGTCCCGGTAGTACTGGCCTGTAACACGCCCTGCAACAACATGTAAAGCCGTTCTTCCAGCAACAGTGATGCCTCCCCACACCATAACAGAACCACCCCCAAATCGATCATGTCTGATGACGTTAACGTCTTGGAAGCGCTCGTTTCGACGTCGCCACACCCTCCTACGTCTGTCCAAAAAATCAACAGTGAACCTTGACTCATCTGAAAACATCACATTGCTCCAGCGTCGATTATCCCAGTGTTGACGATCCCTACACCAACGACGACTTGCCTGAATGTGATGATCTGTCAAAAAAGGGATCACGCGAGGACGTCGGGCGCGAAGGTGACCCCTATGCAGTCGATTCCGAATCGTCTGGCCACTCACTCTCACACCAGTGTCTGTTTGAAGACGAGCGCTGATCTGATTTGCTGTGATGACACGATTTTTCAAGGCCAAGGTACGGATAAATCGATCCTGGGCTTGAGTTGGCGCCCTTGGTCGACCTGAGCGTGGTCTGTCCTTTACAGATTGTGTATCACGGTATCTGGACCATAGCCTGCTTATGACAGACTGAGAAACATTCATCGTCCGCGCCACAACCGCCTGTGTTGTGCCGATCTGTAGCATGCCAAGGGCATGTAACCTTTCATTTTGGGTAAGCCGACGCATATCAAAATTTGTTTTCTGGTCACTAAAACAATTAAACTGATGTTTCCACCCTGGAATTCATTGCCACAACGACTGTAACATTCAAAGTCAGAGTCGTGCAAATCTTGGGTTGGACCCCCATGATGATCCCAAGCATCACCTGCATTCCATGCGGTAGCTATTGGTGCGTTTGGGCGTCACATGTAACTGGAAATGTTTCTTCTGTTAGGTTCTATAGTGACTTTTTTCGTAGTCATTTGCATATTTTAGTATTATGCCCCCAAAATCAAATATCCCCTACTTTTTTTGAATAGTATATGAGGGATGGAAGTAGGAGGGTGGGGGGCTTCCATGTAGGTATGGGTAACATACACTACACACTCTCTGCAAAAAGAAATATATAGATGTGCAAATAAAACGATGCATGATGAATTTTTTAATATATATATCCATAGAAATGAAATGAAATGAGGTTTACCGTCCTACTGTTCTGCTCCGCATTGGACTAATGAAGACGGGCGTACGCCATACGGGGGGGGGGGGGGGGGCTAGTGGTCTCGAGTGCCGCGCTTCGACCTCTAGCTGGCCGGTCACCTCTGGCTCGCGGCTGTGGTGTCGATTCGTGGTGTGAGCGTATGTGGCATGGAGATAGGGGCGCCTTCTCAACCTCGTGGGTTTCCTCCGAGCACTCTGGTTTCCTCCCATTGCTAAAGACCCCTACGCGCAAGCGAATTATTGAAATAAAATTAAACCATATGTTAGTCCCGAAATGACCTATTTGTGTCGAGTGGACGTTAAACCCCATTTCTCTCTCTGTCTCTCATACGCCATACAGTGTGCTATGAGGGACATTGTGCCCGGACAGCGCCAATACCATATAATCCATTATCGAAATTCCAACTGCCAAGGGATCATTTCCTTGCACGCCAATGCGTACACGTGACTTCCGTTTTCCATCCCATCCGAACGACTAGACAGCTATCATTGTCGGGCCCTCCTTTCTGCATCACTGAAAAGGGGAAACCACGCCGGAAATTCGGGATGAACTTTCTCAGCGAATTCAGAGATCGAACACCCGACCTCCAGGCTAGCGAGCGAGCGTCGTACCCATTAACCACGGTGACCCCTAGAAATATTTATGTTCAAATTTATATATGTTTCCATAGAAATATGCATGTAAGTTTCATTTGTATTTTGTTTGTATTCTACAGGAGTTATCTACTTGGCACTTACCGCGAATAACGGCCCTAGCTGAGGCTGGTGTCGACTTTCTGGCTATTGAAACAATACCAGCGTTAAAAGAAGCTGAGGCAGTATTGGAAACATTAAAACATTTTCCAAATTTAAACGTTTTTGTTAATTTCTCCTGTAAGGTAATGTTTTTTTGTTAAAGGAAGTCGATTTATGTTGTTGATATATGTGAATTTGGTTTAGTCTGACCAGTTTCACAGTTCCATGACCGATTACTAGGAACATTTCCACAGATTTTTGTTGGCGGGGGGTGGGGGGGGGGGGCTGTTAGACAATATGATCTGTAAAGTGGAGTAGCTTTGATTCCAGGCATGTTAAGAAGACGGATCGCCTGTCCAATCTGTTTGCCTCCCGGTTTTGTCTGAGAAAGTTCTTTGTGAATTTTAGTTAGGCAGGATGGAGGGTATGCGTTTGTTGTTAATTATTCGGATAGGTCGTAACAACGAGGTCCCGTGCATACATTGGTGTGCACGTATAGTACCCACTACAGTAAGAATTCGGTGAAATTTTAAGTTTTTGTTGATTTGCAGGATGGTTTTCATACTTGTCACGGCGAACGATTAACGGATTGCATACGCTTGGTTAACCAGTCTCATCAAGTGGTAGCTTCCGGTATGAATTGTTCTGATCCGCAGTTCACATCATCTTTGTTAACCAGTCTTCAAGTTGATGGCATCACTAAACCTATCATCGTCAAACCGAACTCTGGAGAGGACTGGACACAGGGAATAGGGTACGATATTGTCTTTTTTATTTAGTCCAGCGCTTATTTAACATGATGTCAATACGAGAATTTTCCTGGGCAGCGTCATTATGTACACACGTGGGTGAACCTTTGGCTCCGAGTTCACAAAGATTCCTCAGGCTGAAGTTAAGAATTTACTCAACTTTCAATCAGTTCACGAGAAATATCTTTGATCCAGAAACAAAAAAAAACACTTTAAGCACGTGCGCGCTGTATCATAAGGTCTGTCATTGAGTCAACTGGCGTGGTTTCGATTCACTGGTTGTACGTGACAAGGAGTAGGGTCGCCTGTCCAATCTCGTAGGTTTTCTCCGGGTCCTCCCACTGCTAAAAGAGCCCCAAGCGTAATCGAATTATGGACATAAAATTGGACCATGTCTTAGTACCGAAATGACCTAGTTTGTGTCGAGTGGACGTTAACCCCCATTTCTCTCTCTGCATTTTACAGATGGGCGGGAAGGGATAAAGAAGAGTATTTACTAGCCGAGAACGTGTATGAATGGATCAAGTTAGGTGCCAGATGGATTGGTGGTTGTTGCCGGGTGTTTCCGGCAGATATTGCACATCTACGTCGAACATTGGAAAACAATAAAACCATATCATTGGACGGACCTGTCGTATAAATAAAACAATTTTACTATTAATTGGTTTGATTTTTCTCTCCAAGCCCCAGTGGCGTGTCCATGAATTTGAGCAGCGGGATGGGCGTGGCGAAACCAAGGTGTAGACAACGTCAAGTTTGGCGTTTGTTTGGCGTTATGTCGGGGGACTACATGCGAATATGATAAATTCAGAGGCTTTGAGACAATATTTCTGCACAATTAGGATTTCAGTGGAGTGAGCCGTAACATTCTCAGACTTAAGAATTTAATCACTTTAATCACCTTGGGTCCTGTAAGTATAGTTTTCTCAATCTGATGGACGTAAACACTGAACCATCTTATGTCGGGTTGAAGAAAACAAAGCAAGAAACAATACTGGCTGTTGACTCGTTATATTCTAAAACATTTCTTCACATGCTCAGAAAACATAAATATTGGGTTAACTACATATATCCTTTACATAAATTAATATTCATGAAGTAAATTTACATATTCATGAAGTAATTTACATATTTAAGACCCTTACATTATAATAGTTATTATAATAATATAAATGATGTTTTATATACAAATGACGAGACACAATATACAATGAGTTGATATTTAATCAAAAATATAATATTTAACGTGTTTACGTATTATATGATGATGAAAATGATGAATTTAACCCACAACAACAATAACAGCCATTGATTGTGGTGTTTTCAAGTAGATGACCCCACCCAACTCTTAATCTTTCTATTAACGGGGCATTAAGTAAGATTACACGTATATAAAGAGCTGACAGTTCTGGCTATAATAGTTAAAAAAGAAATTATTGAACAGAATATCTGAAAATTTCAGTCAAATTGCTTCACTACCATTGGTATGATAATAAATAAAGTCTCCATTATCCATTGTACGCCAAATTATCCATCATAAAGCGTATTCAAATCGAATAAATATCGCAGACTACCGACGGCATAGAAAGTTGATTATGGTCTGGATAAGTTAATTAATGTGTAATTACTAATTCAAGATACCATTTCAGACCCAAAGAAAGACCTGCAATTGGCAGATTTTGCTCTTGCATAATGTATGTTTAACACTGTTGACCATCATCATCCTAGGTATACCGAGTAATATCGTTCCGTACTTCTCCACTATACTCCTGGTTCATTCACGGGGTTTTCACGAATTCAAATTATCTGCCCTTGATCGTAAGTCGACTCTACGAACTAATCAAAACACATTTTACATACCTGTCTTAGCTTTAGTGTTTACGTTCACTACAATAATCTTACTTGCAATAAAATGCAAGTTACTTTCCTTGGCCCAATCGATTGGTTGATAAAAATTTAAGAAAAACAAAATCGGAATATAAATGGGAGATAGTCTAACATTAGCACTATTATCACTTGACACAAAAATAAACTGTAACATACTTGTCGTTACCCGTAATACACTCACTAACTGCAGAGTCGTCCTAGATTCAAAAGCTCAAACTGATAAACACATATTCTGTAATTGGATAAGGTTTCTCATCATGCCCAAATGAACTTTGTCTCGTGCATCAAGTTCACACAATTCCGACAAATAAAACGTAAACGGGCTGAATGCGGGCGCGTGCTCAGGGGAATTCGTGGACAGACGACTGACCTACAGACAATGATAACAATATACGTTCACATTAAATGGAGGTGCATAGCAATGGCCTTAGTCCTCAACAGTGCGGGACATTTTCATCCCCTACCACTCAACCCTGTTATTCATGAACAGATTAATTTCTTCGTGTAAAACCCGATTTTTAATTTAATGTGCCAGCGCACTACGGACCTGGAAACGAGTATGACGTCGTCGCAGCCATGTTGGAATGGCGACGTCTGACGAAGTCTGTCATTCGATGAACAAGTATGACAAGTTTTATGTAGATCTTGTATGAATTGGCCGAGCCTTGGACTATTTTCGAGCGCGTCGCCTCCAACCCCAAGTAGCCTACAGCACGAACGAGATGAATGGACCTAGGGCTTTGCGCCAAGTTCTTTGATCAATGATGAATATGCTAGCAGTTATGGCCGAGATATACTAAAAGGCTGATACATGAATATATTCCAATTACTAATGTAATGATGCGGTTAAAGGTCATTGCCATGACAACACAGCAGTAAATAGAGAGTGCTGTCGTGTCACTCGGACAGGTAGATACAGATATGCTTAGAATATTAAAATGTATAATTATATTTAGTTTTTACAACACTTATTTCAACTTTACACTAGTTTTAAAATATATATTAATATCCACCCATCTCTATGTACAACAGAGCTATTTACTCTTTGATACAGGCCCCAAAATATGACCTCATCCTTTTCGCTAGAGCTTTGCCTGAATTTAGCAATGGCAGTTTGTTGTACCCTTGCTACTGTGAGAATCGTTTGAATTAATGTCACCCAAGTTCAAATAAATTATTTGGTTTTTTGCATGTACATGTAACATCTTCCAGGAATCATTAGTCATCAAGAACAGTAACTCTGTTAATTCAAGAACAGTAACTCTGTTCAATCAAGAACAGGTAACTCCGTTAAATCAAGAACAATAACTCTGTAATACCTAAAGAAGAAGCTATTTAGTACTACATAAATAGTTTGAGCATAGTTTAAACATACCTGTTATATACATCTTCATTATATATTACCTTATAAAAGATACTAACAATAACTAAAATAAAATCGTACAGGACAAATTGTGGGTTGTTACCATAAGTTCACCAAACGGCAGCCTATCTAGAAAATAGACTACAGAGTACAGTAGGCCTACTCAATTAATCCAGTTTAGTAACCCAATTGATAAACTAGTAAATTATTTGAAACTGTAGGGAAATCAGTTAAATTTAAAGGTTGAGATATATTTACTGTTTTGTCTTACATTGATTTGATTTTATTATGTCCCTGTTCTTACGAAACCTTTACAAAAACTGTTTTTCAAGGGGCACACACCTTTTTAGGGTGGCATCTTATTCCCTGGAAGGAGGGGGGGGTATGCAACCATACAAATCTCTACATCTCTCAAATACAAAGTTTGAAAACTTTTTAAATATCCATTAAATGTATCTATATTCAAGGCTTGTAATTTCTGGTAGATATTCCAGAATTATAATTAAAGGTAGACATTCCAGAACTATAATCAAAAGGTAAGTATTGCAGATTTATAATTAAAAGGTTAGTATTCCAGATTTATCATTAAAGGTAGATAATCCAGAACTATAATTTAAGGTAGATAATCCAGAACTATAATTAAAGGTAGATAATCCAGAACTATAATTAAAGGTAGATAATCCAGAACTATAATTAAAGGTAGATATTCCAGAACTATAATTACATGTAAAGGTCAGGCAAAACACAATAAGATCCACTGCAGACCAGTTTGTACTCTACAGAGTAAGATGACTGTGGACCAGTTTGTACTCTATAGAGTAGATCCAGTGCATGTACGTTTCTCTCCCCATCAGAACAAACAACTGAGAGCGAGAGGGAAATGGGGTTAACATCCACCAGACACAAACTAGGTCATTTCGGGACTAACATACGGTTCAATTTAATTTCAATAATTTGCTAATGCGTAGGATTCTTTAACAGTGGGAGAAAACCAGTGGACATGGTATGGTGGACAGACGACCCTACTCCGTGTCACGTACAAGCAGGGAATCAAAACAACATTACTGACGGAACTCACGATCTATTAACAGCACGAGTTACTGAAGGAAAATACCAGAATAAACAGAGATCAATAAATAATATACATACTGTATATATACATGTATATCTCACGTAATGTGGAAAAACCTAGTAACACTGTTGAATGTAGTTTTGAGTAAACAAAGGAAAACTGAATATAAAAACAATTTTATTTTGTCTTTTTAGATGAAGATAATCAGAAGCCCTTTCGGTGAAGGAGAAAAAAACCTATTGTTATATGCATGTGTACTAAGTCCAAATATGAGTCTAATTCAATTTTCACCATAATTTGACCTGCTAGGTTTTTCCAGATTACGGGAGATATATATCCACTGATCCCTTAATTCCATTCAAAATGTTCAATAGTTTTAAAAATAATCAAAAATCACTACACAAAAGTCAATCTGTAAATAAGAAAAATGATCAATGTGAACTTTAGAAAAAATGTTGACCCTGTATTTCGTCCATATACATTTCACGATATACATCAACGATTGGGATGATTATGCACAAGTCTTCTATTTATTTATGACCATATAAGGATATTTTTACACAACACTTCAACATCAATATCCCTGTTTTAAACACCATGCGTAAACCGTGCTGTAGAATAATTTCTCACCCTGTAAATCTGCGTAAAGTTTTACATGTATATATTTTTTTGTTAGTTTCTTTTTCTTTTAATAAACCTATAACACTGCACCACAAGATTCTTTGAATAAAAATAAAAACGGAGAAATGTTCACCATACGTTGTATGATATAAATATAATATACCCTAGCTGTCTTGTATAGTCCCATATATATTATATACAGCCTTATAGCGTCTCTCTCAACAACACAACATTTAAAAAAAAATATCTTCTCATTTCTGCAGCAAAACAAAACTCCCCACTAATACGAACTTCACAATGAACAGTCTAAAGAGTTAGTTTATATTTCTCCTCCTCACCCTGTATCAACATCGTAGTAAAAACCGAATAACCCAAATCTGTTTATATTCCTTCACCTCACCCTGTATCAACATGCGTAGTCCAAACTGAATAACCCAAATCGCTTTTCGAGCTGCCATCTACCGTAAACACATATTTAAAAAGTTTAAGATGCTGTTTTCTAACTGGTTGTTGCTGCCTCTCCATCACCAAACATGGTGGACATTCCAATCAAACTGTGCTGTGTGGAGATTAACTTTCCTGCGCAGAGAATCAACTCCATGAAGTAGAATCAAACCAATCTGAGTCTCCCCCGCCCCCACTTGTAGGCAGGTTATTCTGTTCATTGCTCAATGTCACTAACAGTATTTCAGCCTGTTTCACCATTTTTGTTTTATAAGCCCATCATCTTGGAGCCTTGCCAGGTCTCACCACTGATTAGTAGAGCCATGCTGTGTCTCGCCAATGCGGGATCCAGACATGTGATCAGTAGAACTTTACTGGATCCAGACAGACATGTGATTAATGGATTCATGATGAACTAGACATGTGATTTATGGAGTCATGATGGATCAAGACATGTGATTTATGGAGTCATGATGGATCAAAACATGCCAGTAATAGAGCCATGATTGATCCAAACAAGATTAGGAGCCATGCAGGATCCAGACATCTGATTGGTGGAACCATGCTTGATTTAGACCAGTAATTAGTGGAGTCATTCCGGATCTTCACATGTAAAAGGTACCGCTGAATTTGATCTGTTTTTGCGAAAAGAATGATCGTTCAATTCACTACAATTTGAGCTGAAGATGCCATTTTCATGTCCATCTCCACGTAATCTCCATCTTCTACACTTTGTTCAAAATATTTCGACACCATGTAAGGATTTTTTTTAACTTATTTTTAGGGATGATTAAACTGAGATTTCATAACTTGTGTCATACAAACTACGATTCTTTTCTTCACGCTGCTGTTTTTTATTTTCCATGGCCGCCAAATGTCTGTTTCTTTGATCAACAGCGTCACTGACTTCCAGGGCCCGAACAAATGATAATGGTCTGCCGTGATGGTCGGGATCACCCCCTTGTGGTATGTGCGAATTGGGCATTGAGCGATTATATCCCGAAGTTAACGGTATATGTGGTGGCGCCCCTGATCTAGGATTATGTCCCTTGTTCGCGTGTGAGTATTCGTTCCTATATGGAGAATTGTTAGAATGGTTTAACACGGGTTGCGAACCTGATTTCGGAACGAACGTATTTCCTGATGGGTGTGGTCTACTACCTCCTCTACTAATGTGGGAGACAGGATGACCTCGTTCATTGCCTCTATCTGGAGTATGACCTCTCGCTCGATCTGGGGTGTGACCTCTATTTGTCTGCGGGCGCATGTTTCCACGGTAACCGCGGTCCGGGCTGTTAATACTGTCAGGGGAAGAAAGGGAGGCGTGTTTCGGAAGCACGACATCATCTAGCGTAGCTATTGGTGCACGGCGACTGGGATGAACATCTAACCTGTCCTGTGATGAGGGACGTGAACGCTGCGGTGATCTTTCGTAATAATTTTTTGTTCGGTAAATTTTGGGGGATCCTCTTCCCACAAGACTGCTGTGCGATTGAGCGGCTTGTAATGAGGCCCCGATAGACGTGGTCTGAGAAGAATCAAATAAATTAGTATAGGAACCATTTTTCTTTTGGGTGGGTGGTGAAGGTTCACAATCCAATGATTGGCTGCCTTTATAATCGTCGACGTCATCGTGATAAATCGCCCGCGTCTGAAAATATAAACCATTTAGTTAATACACAGTCACATGACTAGTCAAATGAGTAATAAAAATTTGGACCAGGTTCAAATAAAACAATATATAGTTCATTATAAATATTGGCAAAAGACATTTAACAGTTTTTGATACAGATTTTTATAAGGCGAATGATGGGATACACTGACTATTACCATTATAGTGAGAACCGTATAATCATTATTTCTTGACCACCCAAATGTGTTATACACAGGGACGTCACTAGAACACTAATGCTGGTGTCTACTGACTACACCAATGTTATAGTCCGACCCTTATATCCCACCAGGGAGGGAGGAAGAGAAAAAAAGATGGGGTTTACCGTAAATTGGGTTTAATGTCCACCCGACACAAACTAGGTAATTTCAGGACTAACATTTAACAGAAATATGGTTTAACGTCCACTCAACACAAACCAGGTCATTTTGGGACTAACATATGGTTTTATTTTATTCCATTGATACGCTTGTGTATATGGGTCTTCAGCAGTGGGAGGAATCCCGAGAACCACTCGAGATTGGACAGGTGACCCTACTCCTTGTCACGTACAAGCAGGGGATCGACTCAACGACAGACCTTACGATCCAGCATGCACGCGTTCACCCATTCAACCACCCAACGCCTCCTTGTCGTAAAGAGGTTATATCTGATGAACTATATGTCCTGTGGCAACATGTGTTTATATACTGTTTTATTGAACCTGGTTTAAAACAAGATAATTACTGGTTGCAGATGTTAATTCACTTACACATAAATCAAAATCAATTAATTTCTAAAATATTAGATAAATATAATTGGTGTGAGTCACAATGGTGGGTGACAAAATATCAACAAGGTTTTGACATATTAAAGATTTGAAAATCATGAAGAGATATACCAATGAATTTACAAAGACATACTCCCAAGATTTTATCTAAGGACAAGTAGTAGAACACCACAGACAGTTATAGCCTACCATGTTTTGATACTTAACAGTACCACTTTAAACCTGACTTTATTTTATTTCCTAACATGTATCAGCGACACGATGGAAGAAGTATTACTTTCATATTCAAAGTTTCATATCAAGGTCTCTTTATCGTAAATAAATGATGAAGGGAGAGAAATGAGGTATAATGTCCAGTCAACATAAACTAGGTTATTTCGAGACTAACATATATATGGTTTAATTTTATTTCAGCGATTCGCTTGCATAGGGGTCTTTAGTAGTGGTAGGAGAACACACAAACTGTGAATCCAAATTACACCACTTATAACTCAATGATAGACCTCAAGATCTAAAGTGTCGTTAACACGTTCCAACCAGTAATCATCAATCAATATTTATATGAATATTTTGTGCTGGGAGAGGAAAGAACGTTACAACATATACATATCTATATTAAACATAGAAAGATTTTTACTCTTATTAAAAATATCAAATCATTCTATCAGTCAAGCGACCGATGGGTAACTTATTAAACAGAAAGATCCTAAACTTATCTTCAGAAACACAAATATTCCTGTTTTAATCACCTGACTGGGGGAAATGAAATGCGTTGAACTTCCGATTGTTCTACTCCGACTGGACTAACGGAGATGGGCATATGCCATACAGTGTGCTATGAGGAAAATTTTGCTCAGACAGACAAGTGAGGGATCGAAACCACTTGATTCGAGTCACTGAAAACCACCAGAGTTAGACCATTTGTCGACCCTCCCTTCCCCTTCCCCCAATAAACAAGTTACTATTAAAACATGCACAGAGAGTAACTAAATAATGATATCAGTATTAATATAGAATCATATAAAACATCACTTCAAGATGTATTTCTTTGATGGCCGTTCTTGCTTCAATAGTTCAAAAATAGATAATGTAAAATGAATATATTGAAAATTTCAGTCCAATTACTGTGTTTGAAGTTTTGACAAGATCATTTTGATTGTCAAGTACTATTGCTACAATAATCAAACTCTTATTTATCCATTTTAAAGTTAAATTATTAAATAAAGTAAAGGGTTCTAATCCATTCAATATCATGGTCATCCAACTGTCTACACAGTTGATTATAGGCATGTCACGTGAATAAATATCTAAATAATAATTTATATAACATTTGAGGCCAGAATAAACAACACGCAATCTGCAGATTTATCTCTAATATATTGCCTGGTTCATTTCATCAAAGAAATACATCTCTTTAAATTTTAATAAAACGGTCTTTCTATATACAAGTAAATTTCTATAGCATTAAATAAATCATATTCATCAACAATATTAACTTTCTATAGTTTTAAATCATATTTATTAATAATATAAATATTCCATTCAATTTCAGTAGTATTAAATGGTTCAATTTCTATAGTATAAATTATATTTATCAGTTTAAAAATAGAAATACTGGTAATTACATTTCTATAATTTAGATTTATCAATAATGTAAACAAATAGTTAAAGGGGTGTATTCTGTATTCTATTTTATTATATTACTGAGAAATAAGTAATTTTCAAATGACTTGATGTCCATATTGAATGAGTTAGCGGTCAGACCCATCAAGGTAAAAGAGGAAAGAGAGAGAGAGAGATGGGGTTTTACGGCCACTCAACACATAGTACAATTTTATTTCAAAAATTTGCTTGAATGTAGGGGTATTTAGCATTGGGAGGAAACCGGAGAACTCCGAGAAAACCCACAAGCACAAGCTTGCACATACAACCTACTTTAGGCATTGACACATGGTACAATTTTATTTCAATAATTTGATAGAACGTATGAGTATTTAGCTGTGTGAAAAACCCAGTAGGCATCGACTTGAAACCACATCACTTGACTCAATGACAGATCTGATCACCAACATGTTAAATGACAGAAATGGGTTTTTAACGCCCACTCAACACAAACTAGGCCATATCAGGAATAACATAAGGATCAATTTTAAGTCAATAATTCGCTTGACATTAGGGATCTTTAGCACTAGGAGACTACCGGAGAAAACTACACCACTTGATTCAACGACAGGCGATGATCTACGTGTCTCATCTTTCACTCTCCCCTGATTAAGATCTGATGATATGTTACGTTATGACTGAATCTTCCCATCTTATTAAAAAGAAATGATGTTTAACGTCCACTCAACATAAACTTGGGCCATCTTATTAAAACCACATCGTATTGCACATAGGGGTATTTAGCTGTGGGAGGAAACCGGAGAAAAGTCAGTAGGTGTGGAGTGTGGACTCCATTGAATCTTCCCGTCTTATTATAACCATCTGTACTCAACACCCGAATACACCCCTTTTATACATATTACCTGTTGTTATCATGCAACTGACCAATCACTACACGTACGTACGTCACATGACATCAAAACACGAAGGATGCCGATATTGTGAAATATACAACCTTATCAATTACTCACACTGTTGTTTGGTGGATTGCCGTCGTGGCGAATTCCGTTAGTTGACTCCGAGTAAATCTTCACGTCTTTATCGGCAGCTACGTAAGTTATCTTCGACGAATGCACATTAATCGTTCTGGTCTTGGGAATGTATGAAATAAGTCTGGATAATAAAAAGGAACAATTTATTAGGTTTGGACAATAAAATTAAATATTTGAATGCATTAGAACTTTCGAAAAAAATAACCTACATTTTGAATATTATGGAAAATATTGAGTTAGAGACTTAACTATAACTCCTTTAAATAAAATATTTATGGTACTGTAGATATCATTGCTTTGATTCAATCACATTTAAAAAAGGGTGCAGCAAAAAATTAAAGAAAGTATCTACTTGTGTCGAATATATACTACCCGGAATCCCTGTATTTATGCCCTGCCGTATTTAAGCCCATTGGCTGATTTACAAGTTTAAATTTCGAATTTAAGCTCATCGCTTTAAAATTTATTTAGAGTGGTCTCCCTTTTAAATTTACAAACCACACGTGTTGACATTGATGTAGTCACGTCGAATTGGTATGCATTATACTTTTCGAATTTAAGCCCTGGGCTTAATTTCAGAAGAAATGTTTCAACACTGACATGGTCAAATTCGAAATTAAGCCCAGGTATATACTTTCTGCTGTGTATTTTTAATTCATCATATCTGTGTAAATATTGGTCAGATATTCCTTTAAAGTGGCATTACAGAAGATCAGATAAAGAGCTGACATTTCTCGCTATATTAGTAAATGAATTAATAATGTAATGAGAATACAGTAGAATCTGCATTAAGCAGCCACCCATGGGAATTTTTACGATTGATCGCTTAACGGGAGTGGCCTCTTAATAAAATCTCGCGTTTTTTGTGCTGACATCAATTAATATTACGCTTGGGTGCACTTGCATCGGTAAATTTGGCCGTCGCTGAATCTCGGACATAACTTCCGTAAACTTGTCATTTTGTCCCAACCTTCAATACTACTGTCTATCATTGTCATGCATTCGATAATATTTATCTTTTTTTGTAAAATCTCATGTTTTTTTGTGCTGACATCAATTAATATTACGCTTGAATGCATTGGAAGCAAACACCAATACTTCACTTGCATCGGCAAATTTTTGCCGTTGCTGAATCTCGGACATAACTTCTGTAAACTTGTCATTTTGTACCAACCTTCAATACTACTGTCTATCATTGTGATGTATTCAATAATATTTATCACCCAATATCTTATTTGACAGTAGATATCGCTTGTATGATAAATTACATAATCTACTTCGATATCTCCTTATAAGGAGATATCGCTTTACATGAATTTGATTGGTCAATCAAAAAGGAACTACTTTCTTTTATTTTAAAGAAATAACTTATTTTAAATAAAAAGTGACTTTTTTTTTGTTAAAAAGAAACTGTTTTTATTTAATTGACTTTGAAGGAAATACTAGGTCAATATAAAGGACTTTGCAATAGCTAAACTGCGGTCAAAAAACTGATGTATCACTACGCAGTAATGAAATTAGGTCCAGTAAAGGTAAAATCTATACCAAAGAATTATATTTATTTATTTCTGCATGTAAGAAAGGATTGGGCGATAAACAAAATCTCCAACTCGTGTTTTTCGATATCAAAAAATATCAACACTCGTTGATATTTTTTGATATCAAAAAACACTCGTAGGAGATTCTCTATTTATCCATTTTTGTGAAGAAAATAGATGAATTAATTTTATTTTATCAAATAAGCACATGAACCAAAAAACATCGCTGATTTTGCTCCCGATTCACAGGGGGTGTAACTCTGTATGTAATATTACAGGTGGCGCTAAAAACATCTACTTAACAACATAGCGGCTTTTAGTTGGTACTTTCAGTTTATTCAATCAGTATCAAATAATGTTCCGTTACGTGTGAAAACAATGATCAGGTTTGTCGTTTAATAAAACAAAAGATTAATAAACAGATAATCCCGGGTTAATTGTTATTTTCACATTTCTTTTTATCTGATCAGTGGGAGTCCAGTTAATTGATTACTACTCACGGGATTAGCGGGGGTGTTACGAAGAACGACAAGATGGTATCATTCAACAATGGCCGTTGAATGGGCGATGTTTTGTTAATTTCATTAGCAAAATAGTGTCCGCTGTCCGCGTTAGAGTCAATTACTTCACTCTAAGCCGAGAAAACGGAATTACAAAAACACTGTTACTGTTGTTACAATAATAAACAAAATCTTGGTAAGATAATTAATGTCTCTAATTAATAATTTAGTTAAACATACTCTTTCCAAGAGCTAAATCTGATTATTGCAAGTGTTTATTTAGGCTTTAGATGATTAAGATGGAATTCAATCCCATTTCTAGTCACTATGGTAGTAACTATGTTCAGAATAAAGTAATTTGACTGAAATTTTCAATATATTCTTCTTTCATCATCTATTTTTGAACAGTTATAGCAAGAATGGCTAACTCCTTATAAAAATCTCCCATAATGTATCTTTAACATTTCAGTCCTAAACAAAGACCTGCAATAGGCAGTTTTAGCTCTTGCATAATGTATGTTAGAGATTCAGCTTTCACAGTATTGTAGTCTCTACAAAGGATTCAAATTCACTTTCATGATGATCACTAGGATTTAAAGAGATGAATCAAATGAAAAAAAGCTGATTGGCACAATGGTACCTTGGAATTGTGACGTCATACTAAAAATAAAATCGTTTGTCAATCTATGCGCAACTGTCCAAGGAACTTGCATGCCACACTTCAAGTTGACAGGACTCGAATTTGTGGAGCCTTTCATTTTTTTTTCAAAAAGCACCACCTCCTAACCAACCCTGATGAGAAGAATAATAAGACGAGTAGCGCTCAGTGAACAGTTGCTGGTCTAAAAATATTTTACTATATGAAAATGAAATGGGACTTATTTTCCTATTTACAAATGGAAATAAAATTAAATGGAGTTTAACGCCCTACTATTCTTTTCCGAACAGGGCTAATAAAGAAGGGCATATGCCATGCAGTGTGCTATGAGGGAAATTTTGCCTGGGCAGCACCACTTATAGGTGGGAAACCACTCCAGACTAGCAAGCCAGCGCCTTACTCACTTAGCAACCGTTTAACAAAGGAATAAGAATATAAGTATACTTACTTAGGCCACTGGGGACCACTGACTATATAACAACAGTTCTTGTAACAACCTTTATCAAACGGATTATGACCACCTTTAAATTTACCCGTCATCTGGAAAAAAACAGATAATAAAACATACTATTATTACATCAGGATACGAGAAGAGGAACAGCTGGACAGGTTGATACGTCATGTCCATGGGTACTGGACCAAACAAAGCATACTGGCAGGGCAGAGGAGAAGAAAAATGGGGTTTAACGTCCACTCAACACAAACTAGATCATTTCGGGACTAACGTATGGGATTTTCAGCAGTGGGAGGAAACCGGATGACTCAGAGAAAACCCTGAGGGGTGGGAATCGAGAAAGAGAAATGGGGTTTACGTCCACTCGACACATACTAGGTCATTTTGGGACTAACATATGGTTTCAATTTTATTTCAATATGTCATTTGTGCGAAGGGGTCTTTAGCAGTGTGCCCGGAGGAAACCCACAAGTTTGAGGTGGGAATCGAAACCACATCTGTTAATGAATGAAAGACTTTATGATACAGTGCGCGCACGCTAACCATTCAGCCAACCCCCAGAGCTAAAGTAGGATTCAAATCAAAATAAAGTGTTGGGTTGGGGTATTTCCCGTATTGTATTAAAAATCAACTGTACCTGTTCATTTGTGGTTCTTCCTCTAGATACTAGCACCATATGAAATCCTGTTAACCCTATCACCGGTACAAATAGTAACCCAATTATACACATTAATACTATACTGATTATATTGTTAAAGATATATAATATACTAGTGACTGTCATCTGTCTGTTCAGGGTTGGCTATACTTCAGCTCTGAACATAGGTCTCATTACACTCACCATTACTACGTTCAGATCTCGTGCCATTGATTGGCTACTACATTACACTGGGGCTGTATGTGATGCAAAGTCACAATGAAAATTCCTTGCATATATATATAGAGAGGGAATTGGGTTTAACATCCACTCAACACAAACTAGGTCATTTCAGGACTAACACATGGTTCAATTTTATTTTGGTGGGAGGAAACCAGAGAAAAACCATGAGGTTGTCACGTACAACCAGGGAATTGAAACCATGCCAGTTGATTGAATGACAGACCTAATACTACAACACGCACATGCTAACCATTCGGCCGTCCAACCCCCAACTGAATGACAGAAGATATGATCTAAAGCACAAATGTTAGACCATTTTACCACCCAGCCAGAAAAAATTAGGCGTCCCTACTCCTGGTCAAATGTGCGATCAAACCATGTCAATTGGACTTAATGACACAGAGAGAAAAATGGGGTTTAACATCCACTTGACACAAACTAGGTAATTTTGGGACTAACATACATGTATGGTTTATTTTTATTTCAATAATACGTAGGCGTCTTTAGCAGTGGGAGGAAACCAGAGGACCTGGAGAAAACCCACGAGGTTGTACAGACGACCCTTCTCCTTGTCACATACAACCGGGGAATCAAAACCACGGCAGTTGACTTAATGGCAGACCTTATGATACAGCGCGCTGCTCACACACACTAACCATTCGGCCTCCTCAAAAAAAAAGGACTCTAGATCGTTATCTTAACTTTTTTTCATGCTGTCCTGATCTCCATTCGTGACAGTCCACTGTAGACGGGTCCCATGTTTCATTTTATATGTTTAAAAGGATACGAAACTATGGTGCCAGCTTCTGTGATATTATCTCGATGATCAAGGATATAGACTAAACATTGGGAAAATAAACTCAACATGTGCAATGATAAAGATGTTAAAAATAAAAAGAAAAATCGATAATTTCTTCTTCCTATACAATTATTTAACCATGGACAATGGTGATCAAAAGTCTGAAATATAAAAATACAATTTTATTAAAATTAATAAAGTAATTGATTCAGCAGGCATACTTGCTGATGACCTGGAGGTCGTGGGTTCGCTCCCGGTTTTGGAGAGGAGAATGGGGCTTAAGGTTCACTCGACACAAACTAGGTAAATTCGGGACTAACATATGGTTCCATTTCAGTTTAATAATTTGTATGCGCGTAGGGGTCTTTAGCAGTGGGAGGAAACCGGAGAAAACCCACAAGGTTGGACAGGCGACCCTACTCCTTGTCACGTACAACCGGGGATTCAAAACCACGCAAGTTGACTCAATGCCAGGCTTTATGATACAGCATGCACATGCTAACCATTTGCCCCCCCCCCCCCGGGCAATATGAATAGGATTACCGTACCAAGTGTTCTGTTACATGAACACCAATGATCAGCGCACACCCATGACTTTACTTGTCAGCCTAACATCATTTGAAATCTATTTGAATGATCACTTTGTGTGTAGATGTATTTTGTAATTCTAGAAATGGTACTTCTTTCAAATAAACATTATATCCTAAATGTGTCTACCGGTATTTTTTAATTTTAGTTGTTTTAATTAAATTTCAATTGAATAAAATGGCGATTAAGAAGTATTTTTGAGTTGATATAAGTTTGTGTGAATGTTAGTGATATAAGAAGGAAAGCCACCATGTTTTCTATCCTACAAGCTACTAGTGTGTACTAATCAATATATGATCAATAATTATATAATATATAGATCAATTATTCATACACCACAGGTCTACTATATCTATATTAATTGTTTACATCATTCACTACATCATAGAGAGAGAGAAATGGGGTTTAACGTCCACTTGACACAAACCAGGTCATTTCGGGACTAACATATGGTTTAATTTTATTTCAATAATTCGCTTACGCATAGGGATCTTTAGCAGTGGGAGGAAACCGGAGTGCCCGGAGAAAACCCACAAGGTTCACTACATCATAGGGATAGGACTGCTACATGTACATCTATTGCTCTGTTCCAAAATGGGCTAATGATGACGTGTGTACGCCATACATCGTGCCACGAGGGAAATCTTACACGGGTAGTGGCACTAAGGCCTACATGTAATCTTATACCAAATTCCAACTGCTGAAAAATCTTTTATGTGCATTCCCACCCGAAGAACTTGACAGCTGTCCTTGTCTGGCACTCTTTTATATCCATGCTAACTGTTTACATGATTATTGTATTTATCGATGTACCAGGGGGACAATTTACTAAATTAAGTTACAAATGTAGGCCATTTTAGACAAACTGATAAGCAGTAAATATTCGAAAAGGATGAGATTTGCGTGTGCTAATTGGCTTTCAATATTAATTCCTTAAATAATGTGTTGGAATAAGGGTATATAAAATATGTAAAAGATAAACATTTTCCCCTGATCAGTTTGTGTGTACATCTGATGTACATGTACATGTCTGATGCTATCAAGGCCGGATGGTGTGACGTCACACAATCCAATGAGTATAATACATGTGGACATAAAGGTTATTCTTATTTTATTGAGTTACTTTACCAGTGTGAAACAAATTGCTTTACAAAGTCTTGCTGTTCTTACATATATGCAGGTACTACCTGTATTGTTCTTCCCCCTAATATAGTTCTTACCATTAACATTGTTCTTCCCCCTTTATTGTTCTTCCCCTTATATTGTTCTTCCTCTTATATTGTTCTTCCCTTATATTGTTCTTCCCCTTATATTGTTCGTACCCCAAATATTGTTTTTGCCCCAAATACTGTTCCTACCCCTAATATATTGTTCTTACCCCTAATATATCGTTCTTACCCCTACTATTGTTCTTCCCCCTACTATTGTCCTTCCCCCTACTATTGTCCTCCCCCCTACTATTGTTCATACCCCAATTATTGTTCTTCCCCTAATAATGTTCCGTAATACTGTTCTTACCCCTAATACTATCCATCATACCTGTCTTGCCCCTAAAATTGTTCTTACCCCTCATATTGTTCTTGCCCCCAATATTGTTCTTACCTCTATACAGGTATTACAAACACTACAGTGTGAACATCTCGGTGGACGATAAAACTGACAAGTTGTACACCATTTCATCCGCACCGTTATCCCCTTTATTTCTATATTTTTATATAACGGAGCTCGGAAATCATCATCCTTAGCCTCATCTTCATGTGCTAAAAATACACATTAATACCATAGAACAATTAATACTATTACTACTACATTATAATCAGCTTATTATTATCTACAGGTTTAAAGGGAGTGTGGCTCTATTCTTTCTGTCCTCATAAGAGAGAGGAAGAGAGAAAGAGAATTGGGGTTTAACTCCACTCTACACAAACTAGATCATTTTGGGACTAACATATGGTTTAATTTTATTTCAATAATTTGTTTGAACGTTGGGGTCTTTAGTAGTGGGAGGAAAGCGGAGGACCCGGAGAAAACCCACAAGATTGGACAGGTGACCCTACTCCTTGTCACATACAACCAGAGATTTAAAACCACACCAGTTGACTCAATGACAGGCTGTATGATACAGCACTGCTAACCATTCGGCCATCCCTTCTATACAATTAGCACCCACAACCATAAAATACCTGACACGTGTACTGATTATAAAATGTTCATTGTGTCCTAAATATTGGATATTGGGATCTGATATTAACACGGCAAGATAACAACATCAATATTGATTGAAATGGACGAGGGATTTCTCCTTTAATTATAAAATCCTAATGACATCTTTCTTTAGAAAAACCATTAACATGCTTATCTTCTTAATGAGGAATTACAACTTTCAACAATAACTAGTTTCACATAATCATGATACAGCACAAGGGAGAGAAAGAGAAATGGGGTTTAATGTCTACATGACACAAACTAGGTCAATTCGTGACTAACATATGGTTCAATTTTTTTTCAATAATTCACTTGGACGTAGGGGTATTTAGCAGTGGGTGGAAACCAGAGGAGGTTAGACAGGTGACCCTACTGGGGAATCGAGTGACAGACCTTATGATACAACGTGCACATGCTCACCATTTGTCCATTCAACCCCCCTACATTATGCCAGGATAGCTGTGTTTCACCTACATGTAGTCTACATCACTGTATGTTGAATTACAACTGTCAGAGTGTCATTTTGAAGGTTCCTTTACATGTACATTGTATGTCAATGGGTACCTGGTTTTCTATCCTATCACATTGAATCTAGACGCTATTGCTTGTCAGACCCTCCCATCTACACATGTAATTGTACATGGCCGAAAATTTGCATGGCCTTATGTCAGAACTTTCAAATCATAGTAAAAATTTAATTTATTACTGGGTGGCAAAGATCTACAAATTTCTTTAACCATTAATGGTTATGTAGGAGAAGAAATCTAAATGTGCCATGAACATTAGCTTGGATGGAATGGCTGAAAATTCGAACTGACAATTGTATCTCCCTTTTCTTACCTCTCTTTTCTACAAATCATAATTGTTCAGTCTATAGGCCTACCTTTTGGATAAATACCGGGATCCATGAAAGTCGCCATACACAGATTGGCGAGCACAAATATCGTTAATATACCAGCAAATATTGGTATACCAATTGAATATGTTAGTAATAAATATCGACATCTGAAATGAAATGAAACAATAAGTTTATTTATCTGATACATTTTAATTACATGTATTCAATAGCGATTAGTAATGGCTGTCTGCACGAGATGAGACACGATAAAACAGGACATTTTCAATGCGTCAATTAATCATGTACGCAACTAGTCCTGTTAAAATATTAATAAACATTTCATAGCATAAGCATATCATTAGACCTACATGTACTAGATGAAATTTCTTGTTAAAAAAGCTTAAGATACGGGGATCATTAATCAAAAAAATTGCTTGAGCACCATGTGTAGGGGCCTTAAAAAAAATTGCTTGAGCACCATGTGTAGGGGCCTTGGGCCTATATAATATGGCCTACATGTACATGTATAGTAAGTAGTTTTAGAGCATGATAGAATATGTAATTTATTTGTTGAAAGCTTCTGCCATAGAATCAGACGTAAATGTAGATAATAATCTTCATAATAATACTAAAGTTCATTTCTAATTCAATCACATAATTCAAATTGTCAATTCTATTTTGTGAGTTGACAGGAAAACAACAGCAACCACAGTGTTTCATAACAATAAACAAAATATCCCCTTATAATTCCAGCTACAAGGCATTGTGAGATAGCATTAACACAATCAAATAGGTTGCAGCTGCAACATTGCCCAACCCTTTTTTGTTAGGAAATCGTCGTTCTCTATTACTCACACAAAAGCAAAATACAGGGATGTTGCTCCCAGCAAGAGCGTCCAGGCACATGTTGCTGGGATAATTCGTGTAGAACATTCACACCTTCCCATAGTTACATTGATCAAAATTCTTTAAATATTGTAAGTTTTTCACAAAATAGAATCATATTCGGTTTTTGATGTCAAAGATGGCATATCGGTAAATTCAGGAACCAAACAACACCTCCTCCATGACCGAATGCGCGACACATAAATCACCCGGAAGTCACGTCTTAATATCGCTAATTAGTCCGTTATCTTAAAACCCAATCAAACTGAAATTTGATCTCTTTGTTCCCTTTGATCACTATCAATTGTGTCTGTTTTTTCCGCCAATCTGTAAAATTTCTCAGGTGAAGCCTTCTGACGCGAAATGATATGCATCCGGAAGTCGTTTCCTGCGCAGTCTATTACCAGTTCGTCACAAAATTGATCAACGCGATTACGCTTTAACCCGTTCGTATCTTCTACTACACGAATCGGTATATTTAGAAGACATCTAAAAAAGACCCTTTGTTGTGGATAATTCGTATCTTAATGATCTTAATTAGAGCTTAATGTGCCTGTTAGGCGCAATCTTCACCCCTCGCGCAGATTGCAGTCTGCGCTCTCGTGTAGCGCAGATTGCACTCCGCGCACGCAGATTACAATCGGCGCTGATGAAGCTGGTGCGCAGATTGCCCACGTTGCGCTGATTACATACCCTTCGATGTTTTTCGAGATGTTAGTTGTCTGTCAGACGTAAATATATATGCCCACGTTGCGCTGATTACCCCTTAGACTGGCCCAGTCTCTTCTATTTATTTTACATTTCGATTTATATAAAAGTATTAATTTTTAGTAAACCAACACTTTCGTTTCCATTTGTATATAAAAAAATTTTTGAGTAAACCTGTAACCAGCACCAGAGACTGGACAATTTGCGAGCTTCACAATAAAATGGGCGTTCCTGTCCTGTTTTACGTTGTTCCTTATTTGGAATGATTGACAGTTGTCAAGCAAGCCCCGAGTCACGTGACAAGTGTAATTATTTACGTTCATTCACCTCATCCCATACGTTGTATCCGTTCATTCGACAGATATTGTCCGTCAACAAAATTCTTAGATCGTTAAAGTATCACTAAATAACAATAACTGTTATCCACAACAAACATCTCGCGCCTAAACCAGTTTGCCAGTTAGTCGACAGCCATGTTTATTATCACGTGATGTTAGATATGTCGTGATCACGTGCACGACGTCACACGACCTACATAATGCAGATTGACCTACTAGATGAGAATGAAGCTCTATTTGCCCAGTCTCTAGAGATTACGTTTTTTTTCGGGGTTTTTTTTGAGAGGACTGGCCAATTTTTGGTGTGTGAAGAAGACTGGCCACCAGTCTAATTACCCCTCGATGTTTTTCGAGATGTTAGTTGTCTGTCAGACGTAAATATATATATGACATGCCCCCTATCGGCTTTGTAGTGAATAATTTTTAAAATCACAACATAATTAGCGTGTGTGCTTAGAAAATAAGATTTAATTTGAAATTATGTCAGCAGTATCTCATAATCGGTGCTGACAACTGAATGTAAAAAATATTTGCTGTAGTTTGACGTAACTACATGTGGTTACAATTTATGTGTTCACAATTAATAGAAAAAAAAGATTTTGAAAATATTCACTGATTCAACTTGGTCATGATCGTTTTATTTTTTCTATTATTCATATTCCATCAAGAGGTAATTTTTTTTTATAAAAATGGCTGACTAAATTACTACGTGCACCAAACAACGATAATTTTTCATTGGTTAGGGCCGTCTAAACGCGGGTAAATTTAGAGTAGCTATCGGCGAACAACACGCATAAACAACCTTATTTGCATATTGCATACATAATATTTATTGTGTTTTGTGTAGGAT
Organism: Patella ulyssiponensis; assembly: GCA_963678685.1. Lineage (NCBI taxonomy): Eukaryota > Metazoa > Mollusca > Gastropoda > Patellidae > Patella > Patella ulyssiponensis. The sequence continues at coordinate 5,664,627 of OY783231.1, forward strand.
GGCATGCAGCCCTAAGAAGACGATAACCTCGCAGATTCTATGCTGTAATTAATATATAACATCCGCCTTGGTCGTAAAATGTGTAATAAACTTGACCCCCCCCCCCAAAAAAAAAATCTAGTTCGGGTCATGAGCACGGATCACTCATCCACTTGTTTTCCTCAAATGCATACGGCCAATTACTGGTCTGGTAATAAATTAAACTTGTCGTATCTTTCTTATAATCTTATATGATACTATATCGAGAATATACTATATCGAAGTTTTTGTAAGTAAAATACATAGTCTCGATTATCCATTTCATGATTTAATCATGAATGAAATTTTAGCAGCAAATCAGATCCTTATCCAGTAAATATACAGGCTAACGATGACATCGAGAGTTAATTATGTCTGGATAAGTTATTAAATGTCTAATAAATAATTTAGATAAAATATCAGGTCTAAAGAAAGACGTGCAACAGGCAGATTTAGCTCTTGCATAATGTTGTTTAAACATACACTATGCAAGAGCTAAATCTGATTATTGCAAGTCTTTATCAATAAGGCTTCAGATGTCATAGAAATTATAAATTTGATCTTTATTTACACAACAAGTACAAAATCATCTCTGTAGACCCACGGATGGCTTGGATTCAGCTTGGATTTACACGGGATTTCGTTGACTAATTAATTTTTAAATGGCGTCGTGGGAGGAGTTAAACCGTTACGTTGACGTCATACTCCGAGATCAAGGCTAAATGATACACTGTACAAAGCGAGGCCGCTGTCTAGCGAGTTCTCAACAAATGACATCTAAACTATTTAAAGTGCAATAAACTGAACACAGATAATGACAAATTATACAGTTCCTGGAGACCATGTGATGACTAATACACACGGACAGGTCTTCTGTCTTAATAATGTTAATAAAAATATTTTTATTTCCCCAATAGGCACGACGCTCCTGGTTTAAATACCTATAGATTTATCATAACTGTATTACATGTATAATATTATGTTTCATATTCAATTGATTTAACGCATGCCCAAAATACAAGTAAGAACGAAAATTTACCGTCTTACTCATTTTGTCCAATTGTTATAAAAATCCAAAAAGGTAAAAAACAAATTCGGATATGATGACAGCAGACAAAAGACAGCGAGATTTTGTAGGTGGAGTTAACGCTTGTCAATCAAACGATCGGCCATACTAATAGTAGTCAAACATTACACTGGTAGTAACTATGTCCAGAATAAAGTAATTTGACTGAAATTTTCAATATATTTTCTTTCATCATCTATTTTTGTACTGTTATAGCCAGAATGACTAACTCCTTACAAAAATCTCCCATAATGTATATTTAAAGTAATGTAATTATAAAAGTTAAATGGACATGTTATAGACGTGTTGTAATACTGGGCAAGGTAGAAGAGTTAATGGTTACTTCTACTCCCGTCAGTTCGCCGTCATCCCATTTTTCTTTCCAATAACACCCACAGCAACAAAGGCCTATTGCCAGTAGCACGGTAACGGGTAAAATAAAGAATAAACCAAACCACATGAGGAATCGTAAGTGACAGGTCGGTTCCACCGAGCTTTTATGGTTGTAAGACCATTTGCCTCCGATCCTAATGATTAGTTCCTGTTGTTCACCGAAATCGAGTTCCAGGTCACAGTCGGTTTTTTGTTCGCATTGCCTAAGGGTCTTGGACAAATCGTACGCCGTTTTATTGAAAGTTATGTGTTCGTCCACACCCACGTTCGGTGACCTTACCACGTAATAATTGTCATCTGACGTCACATCGTATACACTGGATGCATTTTTAACTCTGCAATCGTCTATGATGTCAACGGATTTTTCTACGGGACTTTGGTGGTTTCCAAAATCCCATTCCTCCCAATTACTATCTCCTCTGATAATTAAAATTTCACTTTTTGGCAAAACATTTTTGTCAATTATGCAGCCTTTCACGTGAATCGACGATCCTTGTCGTAAGAAAGATGGGTGATAATAGTACCCATTATCATAATTATATATTGCGTCAGCCCGCTTCAAATTGACAACATCGCGCAATGTCTGGCTGATTTTCGCTTCTCCATTGATGAGGAAAACGTCAGCAGGGTAGTCTGTGTCCAGTTCGTATCTATCGCAAAATACGGTTGAGAAACCTTTAAATGTATCGCTGATAACGTATTGTTGTGTTTGATAGAGGGTTTCGTACTGGAAACCTCTGTAATAGGTCAATGAAGATAAAGAGGTCAAAACGAGTGCAACCACAGGAAAGCATATTCTGACATAAAAATAACAATATCCTCTCCAATCGGCCATCGTTGGTTTCGTCTATCTGAAACGACACAGAATTACTCATGAAGTTTGTCCATGCCACCGACGATATGATACTTTGCAAAATCGTTAACATGTGAGTCTGCAATGCTTAGTGCTTATAAACCCGTAACGGGCGGCTGTGGATAGATACAGCGGAATTTGGGTTTTATTCTTCTGAAAGTTGTTCTTTACAACCTATAACAGGTTATTCTTTCAGGGTAGGGTGTTACTTCATAAGAAAACATGATCTAAGTTTTTTCTTGTGGGAATTCTGGGATATTCTCATTTTGCGTACATGTAAACATAGACGGTTTATAAGCATGATAAAGTCCTCGACATCGGTTATGCTGGGGAAGAAAGACAGAAAACAATATATATATGTACCTTTTATTTGTAACAAGACGTCTTCTGATTTCGGGTTCCGTCCACTCCATGAAACTGATTTAGTGTGTGGGTGTATCAATACGTATATGGATATTGCGCAACATAAACGGCTATATGATAACGAATTGAGAAATAATTCTTTTTTTAAACGTTATCAGTTACGTCGTTGTCAAGATCTTTATCTTGTCAGCGTTAAAGCGAGAATTTCATATTTTCTAAGAAAGTCAAGACATAATCATTTCTTTGTCTTTTGCTCAATAGATTGTCAACTCACTATTATACGATCATAGGCATTATTTCCCACTCTTATAAATCATTAACACAGGAAATAATAACACAATTACTTTCCTTGTTTTTTTCTATTCCCCTCATGCAAACGTTTGAATTTGAAGTTAAAATTGGCATTTTTGCCAATTTCTCAACTGGCAATAGTGAATTATAGGATAAAGAGGATTAGATCGGACTGTTTATAGATACCATCTATTTTAAGGCTTTATTTTAATACTTTTTAAAAATATAACTTAAAAATATGAAATTACCGTTTTTACCTTTCTTTGCAGAGGGTTGGATGGGTGACCGAGTGATTAGCAAGTGTGTGCTGTACCATAAGGTCTGTAATTTGGTCAACTGGCGTGATTTCGATTCTCCGGTTGTACGTGACAAGGAGTAGGGTCGCCTGTGCAAACCTCGTGGATTTTCTCCGGGTTCTCCGTTTTTCTTCAACTGCTAAAGATCCTTACGAGCAAGCGAATTATTGAAATAGAATTGAACCATGTGTTTGTTCAAGTGGACATTAAACCCCATTTTTGCTCTCTATCTCTTACTTTTTTCAATTGCTTGGATTGGATTCAGTTGGATTACAAAATAGTCCAACCGAAGGGTTATATCTACTACATATAGGTGGCGATCGGTTGTTTTATTCTCTGCAAAAGTGTGCCACAGGTAAACGAAATGAAATGGGGTTTAACATCCTACGGTTTTGCTCCTAAACTGAGCTAATGTAGACGGGCATACGCCATACAGTGTGCTATGAGGGAAATTATGCCCGGGCAGCGGCGCTATGGCCAGGGGCGTAAATGTGGGGGTGGGGGGTAGTCCCCCCCCCACCAGGAGGAAAAAAATAGTCGGTCGCAAAATCAGTACAGTCAGTCGTAAAATATGAACAGTCGGTATCAAAATAAGTGCCCACTGCATACGTCACGCAACTCAGGCAAAACTTTAGTATAAAATAGCCTTGATTATTATGTGTGAAAAAATGTTGTGTTTCACTCTTATTCTGTTGTGAGCATGTTGGTGTAACCAGGGAGAAAAATAGTCGGTCTCATAATAAGTGCAATCACTGTATAGTCGGTTTCAAAATTATGTATCGGCGTCTTAATGGATTAACGAGGTAAACAAGCAATGCCACAATAGATCCAAATACTATGCATTTGCGTGAATCCGTGAGCCTAAATTGCATACGTCACACAAAACTATAGTATAAAATAACCATGTCCGTTTGGCAGGTTTGAAAAAATGTTTGTCACTCTTATTCTGTTGTGAGTATGTTGTTCTATGAATATTGTCGGTCTCAAAAAAAGTCTCGGACTAAATGAATTAATGAGGTTTACAAACAATCACAAAACTGGCGAAAATGACAGATAAATCTCAAAAATCTGTCCCGTGTATTATCGTCTCGTTAACGAGAATTTGGTTCTATTTGCCGTGACATTGATTAAAATTTTCAAGTCCAGTCCCCAAAATTTAACAGTTCGGATATATATCTGAAATTTTTTCGCGCATGCGGCGCTCGATTCCATTATAGTATCATTCTTCTACTCGTCTGAGCTGCCCAGTTAGTAGTACCACTGGATGTGGGTGGTGGGGTGTCAGATTGTACAGATGTTCTGTCAACCGTTGCACAATATATCTCGAGATTCTGTTCCATTGACTCACATTTCTGGTCCTCTCGTCCACAAGAACTTCTCCCAGCAATCAACTCAATTGCCAGGATATTGACTTATTTTTTCTAAATTTTCTCAAATCACTCAGTGTTATAGGTACATTCATCATATATGACATAAATATTACGTCAACTTAAATAAATCTGCTTTCCGGCGAGACAACGATCGGCAAAAACAATATAATACAACCTATGTTGACATTAATGGTGCAGTGGCATTGAGGATGGCGGCCTAGATTTGGAACGCCCCCACCCCACCACAACATTCCCAGCTTCTCGATCCGCTACTGCACATGAAACCAAGAAAACTCGCACCTTTGGTGCTCGGCTCCTGACTGCGTAACTCGTACTCGGAAGGGGGGGGGGGGTATGAGCATCAGTCGGTCGCATTTTAGCTACCCCCCCCCCCCCAACAAAATCTTTATGTACGCCCCTGGCTATGGCCTACTCTTATATCGAATTCCAACTGCCAAGGAATCTTTACGTGACGCCAATGTGTACACGGGACCTCGGTTTTTCGTCCCATCCGAACGACTAGACAGCTGTCGTTGTCAGGCTCTCCGTCCTGAATCACTGACAAAGGGAAACCACGGTGCCAAGGGTGTGGCAAAGTGCCCAACAACTCGTCTATGGTCAATCGTTTGAGATACGAACTACATGTATTGTTTAGCTGGAATGAACTGGTTGACCCCAGCTGGGCGCGTTTAGTAAACGAAGTTAGAAAATTTAAGGAACTTTTCTGACCAAAGCGGGCATCAAACCATCGTTGCTCCTAAACAGATTTGTAGAAAGACTCCCCCAGTTTTAAATTAGCGCTATGATATAACGATAAGCGGATATTTTTTTTTTATTGGAAACAATCACTGGTTTCATTAAACGTACCCGTGTATAACAGTCATCCTATATAACTGTTTCAAATTTGTGATAAGAATAATTTACTTTGGACGTTAGATAATTCCAATCTGATTAAAACACAGATCCATTTCGTCTCGTTTTTATAGTTCAAAATTTCGTTTAACTTGTGTTCGCTTCATGTAGTGTAGCAAACTGATCCCGCAGGGAATATTCGCTTGGCCGCTACAACCACTGATAAGCATGACATCGACGAGACTTAATGAGTTCGGCATATTAACTTTTTTACTCCGACAAATTAAATTCTCAAACATTTTTTTGAGGTAAAAGAAAAATAAATAAAGACGTTTGAAGTATTTGCCCGAAGCAGTTAGTTGTTATGTAAACATTGCACGAGCCGTTGAGCCAATGACTGACGCCACGTGCAGTCAACGCACGTGTTGTGGACAGTCGTCTGTTACAGAGATTGGTAGTGCCAATCTGTTTCACAGAGAATTACTTACGAATTAACTCTGTAACAGATAAGTGTCCATAGCACGTGCGTTGACTGCAGACGGCGCCAGTCATTGGCTCAACGGCTCGTGCAATGTTTACTTAACACCTAACTGCTTCGGGCAAAATGATGCATTTTACTCATTTTAATACCCATTTACACTCAATAGGAAATATTTTTTAACTTCAAATACTTCAAACGTCTTTATTTATTTTTCTTTTACCTCAAAAAAATGTTTGAGAATTTAATTTGTCGGAGTAAAAAAGTTAATATGCCGTACTTATTAAGCCTCGTCGATGTCATGCTTACCAGTGATTGTAGCGGCCAAGCGAATATTCACTGCGGGATCAGTTTGTGGTAGTGCAGGCCATTGAAAGTATTAAAAAACGAAATAAAGATCTAGATCTGTATTTGCATCATATTGTATTGATTCGAATTGAAATTATATGCAATGAAATTGGGTTTAATGTTCTACTATTTTGCGCAGACTGTGCTTATGAAGGCGGACATATGAATAGTGTACTGTGAGGGAAATGTTTTTCGTACCATCTGAACGACTAGACAGCTGTCCTTGCCAGGCTTTCCGTCCTGCACCTGCACTGACAAGGGGCAACCACTCTGGAAAATCCAGATGAACGTTCCCGACCAATACAGGGATCGAACACGTGCCTCCGGGTTCGCGACCCAACGTCTTACTCGCTGGGTCACCGCGGCTACAGCTCAATATTAGACTGTAAGCACAATTCCGAGAAATGGAATGGGGTTTAACATACACCAACCTCGTGGGTTTTCTCCGGGTCCTCCGGTTTCCTCCCACTGCTAAAGACCCCTAGCAAGCGAATTACTGAAATAAAATTGTACCATTTGTTAGACCCGAAATGACCTAAAATAAACAACTTCAAAATAGTTTTTTTTTTTATTTCTGGCTCGACGTTTTCTTAAAAAACGAATTGCCATTAGCCTATAGAAATTGCTTAGGCTGTGGACTATTCAAATATGTTATCAGCTCTATTTTGATAAAAAAAAAAAAATAAATAATAACCGAGAGTCTGGTTTTATGGGAGCAGCTCACACTCACATATAACCCAACAGCTATTGTTTTGAATTCTGATAACCGTTATACAGGACTTTAAAACCTCGTATCCTTTTCTGTGGGTATAGTGCGGCTGGAGTGCGAATCATCTCATTCGTGTTACCGTCGTGGGACGTAACATCTTCACGCACTGAACACTGGGATTGACTGACATAAAAATGTAAATAAAACACTCTAACATCGACACAAGTGTAAAATTAAACACACGATACACTCTAAGGTCCGTGCCTGCACAATGACTCTACAGTATCGTGATATATACGTCATTTATTAATAAGTGTTTAGCTTCATCATTTAATTTACGAAATAATGGGAAATAGTAACACACCACCCAAAACTGACGAACCTCATCCTCTCACCGACGGTTGGGGACACAACAGGTCAAGAAGGGCGTCAACGAAAATTTATAATGCCAGTTTATCCAAACTTTTTGAGGTAAGTGGCACTGGCCTAAGCCAAAATTTTTAAGATAATTTTTCTCTTCAAATGTCCGTGCTGCAAATCAGATTATAATAATTTATGATGTAATGAACGGTACATGCAGGCAATTCGCAATTACAGTAATTTAGCCTAATAAAAATCAATTTCCACTGAATGAAGTTATCCATTGATTTTGAGACTTAAATAATTAAAGGAGCTAAATCGCTAAGATTTTGGACCTAGAAATTGACACAAGTGGGTCGCAACGCATATAATACTGCAATATGAATGTATATAAACTGATTTACATTCAATGGTTTCCGTTTTTACTTAATTTCAAATCAATTATGTTCGGCGAAATAAGCCAGCAGTCTGAACCGAATGGAAATTTCTAGCGTCTGGTTATTCCAGTCTACATACGCCTCTGTCAGTGTCAGTGGTGCAGAATGCCGTAGGGCTTAGCAAGGGACAATGTATAGTTGTCTAATGGTACGAAAATCTGAGGTTTGGGGTAGCCTACATGTAAAAGAACCCAAGTCTTGACAGTTGGAATTTGAAATAAGAGTACGCCATGGTCGCTTATAGTGCCACTGTGACTGTGCAGGCAGTATGCACATTGTACCTGTCTATGGCGTATGCCCGTCTTCATAAGCCCAGTTGGGGCAGAAATAAATGTAAGTTGACCAAAGTTCTATTGGTTCTTTAATCATAAAGTCAACAACTGAGGTAAGGCCTTGAAATATTATTAAAACATTTTCTGTTTGTTTTAATAAATATTTCAATTGACAGTGAGTCATCCATTATTGTATATTGCCATAAATATACTGTATTGTACATTTGTAACTAATAATAATCTTACATTTACATGTATCTATAATCAGTCCAACTTGTTCTATTTTTCTACTTTCCTGTATCAACTAACTGAAATAATGTAATTTTATTTGTTTACGAATGTGCAACTTGTGAAACATGTTGATTTAATCTTGTTTCTGAATGAAAGACTTGTTTGTTTGGGGTTTTTTTTTGATGAAACATGTAAAAAGTAAAAATATGTCACAGTGGTCAGTACTATTTTGAGTTTCATGACAAGGAGCAGGGTCGCCTGTCCAACCTTGTGGGTTTTCTCAGGGTCCTCCGGTTTCCTCCCACTGCTAAAGACCCCTATGTGCAAGCGAATTATTGAAATAAAATTAAACCACGTGTTAGTTGCAAAATGTCCTAGTTTGTGTCGAGTGGACGTTACCCCATTTCTCACTCTCTCTATTTTTGAGGTAGTAATTTAAACTGAATATACGTACATGTATCTTATCTAAGCGTCTGATTCCTATAGTCTAACACAGTCGCGTAAAATCACAAGCTCTGTCATTGAGTCAATACGTGGTTTTGATTCCCAGGGTGTTAGTCCCGAAATTACCTAGTCTGTGTCGGGTGGACAGCAAACCCCATTTTTCTCTGTCTCTCTTCTTTAGATAGAGGGGGGGTTGGGGTGGCCTAGTGGTCTAGAGTGCCGCGCTTCGACTTCTAGCTGGCCGGTCACCTCTGGCTTGCGGCTGTGGTTTCGAGCCCTGGTGTGAGCGTATGTGGCATGGAGATAGGGGCGCCTTCTCAACCTCGTGGGTTTCCTCCGGGCACTCCGGTTTCCTCCCACTGCTAAAGACCCCTACGCGCAAGCGAATTATTGAAATAAAATTCTAAAAAAAAACATATGTTAGTCCCGAAATGACCTAGTTGTGTCGAGTGGACGTTAAACCCCATTTCTCTCTCTCTCTCTTTAGATAGAGGAATAAAACTTTTTGTCTTAAGGATAAACCAAGATTATTTATTTATACACTGATACTGATATGAGATTTCAATTTTGTCATCATAAAAAAGTAAAGACAGGATTTCAATGGCTGTTCTAACCAAACCTCGAGCTGACCTGGGATCATTATCACTTCAAACTGTTTTAAAATCCTTCATCCATTTGTTAGTTGGGTTGAATGTCCTCTTCCACAAAGGGTTACAGAATAACCAGTCAAGCTTAGAGAGACAAGTCCAGCAGGGTGTAGTAATGGAAGAATGTGAAAGTACACGTAATTTACAGCTTCTTAAAGTTATTTAATGTAAGAGCTAAAATGCGCTATTGTTGTAGGTCTTTCTTTTGGACCTTAAATGTTATATAAAAGTATAAACTATTAACTATTATTTAAATATTTCTTCAATGAATGTTCATATGGATGAATGACATTTACACGGATTAAAACGCCAACAAGATATAATTTTGGGAAAAAATGGATAATTGAGACTTCTAGCCTTGATTGTCAAGTACCGTTGCCACGATAATAAACAAAGATGCTTTCACTCTTTCTAGTACATGTATTAGTCTCGTCATATGATCAATGAGGTTTAACGTCCTAGGTACTGTTCGGCTCCTACATGTATATTGGGCTAATGAAGATGGGCACACGGCATGCAGTGTGCTATGACGGAAATTTTGCCCGGGCAGCTGCACTATGGCCTACGCTTATATAGAATTCCAACTGCCAATGCATCTTTTGCGTGCATGTCAATGTATACACGGGACCCCGGTTTTTCGCCACATCTGAATAACAAGTCAGCTTTGGGAAACCATGCAGCAATATCCCAACCAACTTTCTCAGCCAATGTATGGATCGAACACGCGACCTCCAGCTAGCGAGCTAGTGTCTTACCCACTTAGCTACCGTGGCTCCCAACCTGGATTGTCCATGTACGTTAAGACAAATTTAAATGTCCTGTATTGGGCATGCCCGTCTTCCATAAGCCCAGGTTGGATGCAGAAGAGTAGGACGTTAAACCCCATTTCATTTCAAACATTTTGATCATTCGAATTACAACTTTATCACTAAAAATATGTAGCGGTACATGTAAAGTTATCTGAATGAATTTATTTACAGCCACACAAAAACCATGAAGCTTTGTTGAGAACCTGAACAATTTACATATGTCTAATACACATGTACTTTATTGTATAATGGTAAATTTGAGTTAAATTTATCATTAATTCATGAGGTTTTTATGTGGTGAATGGTTAACACAAACTGAATGTGTAGTGTCAGTGTGTTTAAAGAAAAAAGAAACAGATTTCCTTGTAGAAATTAAAACAAAACACCTTTACTGTGGAGTATATAAATACGCTATTGTCTTACAGGTTGAGTGTTGGATGTATAAAGTTGAAATAATGTATAACCCTAACTCTGTTGGTCATTATTATATCATAACTTATAAACAGTGGTTGGTCTTTTTTACAAATAGCTCATTATTACATATTAAAGGGATGTGTACATCATTGCTATATTGTTTAAAGGGAAGCATACATTTTGTTACAGTAGTTTAAATGAAATGAAATGAAATGGGGTTTAACGTCCTACTCTTATGCACCTAACCTGGGCTAATGGAAGACGGGCATACGCCATACAGTGTGCTATGAGGGTAATTTTGCCCGGGCAGCGGCGCTACGGCCTACTCTTATATCGAATTCCAACTGCCAAGGAATCTTTTATGTGCACTCCAATGTGTACACGGGACCTCGGTTTTTCGTCCCATCCGAACGACTAGGCAGCTGTCCTTGTCAGGCCCTCCTTCTGTATCACTGACAAGGGGAAATCACGCCGGAAAATCGAGATGAACTTTCTCGGCCAATGCAGGGATCGAACACCCGACCTCCAGGCTAGCGAACCAGTGCCTTATCCACTTAGCCACCGTGATTCCCCAGTAGTTTAAAGTACATCTACACTACTATTATTATAGTTTAAATTAAAGGGTCACATACAATGTACACTATTGCAGTTTTATAGTTTAAAGGGACACACATACTATTATTATTATAAGATGGGGGGAGAGAAATGGGGTTTAACATCCACTTGACACAAAATAGGTTAGTTCACGACTAGCACATTCAATTTTATTTCAATAATTTGGTTGCACGTAATGGTCTTTAGCAATGGGAGGAAATCGGATATTAAAGGATGTGTACACTATTATTATAGTTTAAAGAGACACATACATGTACATAATAATTACATTTAAAATGGATTTAATTGTATGTATACATGGAGAAATTCAATCGGAAAGATTCGTTCAGATGTTGAAATTCAAAATTCAATAAAAAAATTCAATGAGAAAGTTTTTTTTAGATGGAGAAATACAATCGGAAAAATTCTTTCAGATGGAGTAATTCAATGGAGAAAGATTCATTTACATGTATGCATGAGAATGTATATGGAGAAATTCAATCAGAAAGATACTTTTAGATGGAGAAATTCAATCAGAAAGATTCAATCGTATGGATAGATTCATTAAGATGGATAGATTTAATCAGAATGATGGATAGATTCAGTCATTGATTGAATCTGTGTATCTGAATCCATCCATATTAATGAATCTATCCAATATTCAATTATGTGGGAATAGATTCCATCAGATAAATACTGTACATGTAGATTTATTTAGATTCAATCATATGGATTGATTTGATCATATGGATCAATTCAATCATATGGATCAATTCAATCTTGGATCAAATCAATCATATGGATAGATCCAATCATGTGGATTGATTCAATCATATGGATCGATTTGATCATTTGGATAGATTCGATCTTATGGATTGATTTGATCATATGGATCGATTTTGATCTTATGGATAGATTTGATCTTATGGATAGATTTGATCTTATGGATAGATTTGATCTTATGGATTGATTTGATCTTATGGATTGATTTGATCTTATGGATAGATTTGATCTTATGGATAGATTTGATCTTATGGATAGATTTGATCTTATGGATAGATTCGATACGATTGATAGTTTCGATACGATGGATAGATTCGATCTGATTGATGAAAGACTTTTATTATAAAAAGAGTATGGACTATAATCAGGTTGTAAGATGTGTCCATATTTAGGTTTGTGCGTTTTGAGATGAGGAATTCCCTGTACTAGTTGGGGGGTGGATGGCCGAATAGTAATTGTGAATGTGAGCGCACACTGCATCAGGAGGTCTGTCATTTAGTCAACTGGTGTGATTTAGATTCTACGATTGTACATGGCAAGGGGTAGGGTCGTCTGTTCAACCTCGTGGATTTTCTCCCGGTCCTCTAGTTTCCGCCCACTGCTAAAGACCCCTACGCGCATACAAATTATTGAAATAAAATTGCCATATTATTATGTTAGTCCTAAAACGATCTAGTTTGTGTCGAGTGGCCGTTAAACCCTATTTCTCTCTCCCTGTATTGATACCAGTACAGTTGCCTGTATGATGTAAAACTTGTCTTTGAGATAGACAAGGAAGTATCTGTGCAAGTACCTGTCATATACCTGGCTCTACCTCCTGATATATTACTATTTACATAAACTACCTGTAATAGGAGTTCAAGTACCTGTTTATCACATGTCTTAAGATTGTGTAGGTATTTTATTATTGGAAGGGAACAGGATATAAACCCTTCTAATAATTATATATCTATACATACAGAGGGTGTATACTACATCATACTATATATATGTCATAAAATCTGTACATAATATATCCTCATTGTTGAGAGGTTGGACTTCAGTTTTGCGACGTAATTAATCGAAAGATCCTGTTGTAATTTTCTGTAATTTATTTCTATTTGAACACATTTAAATGTTTACATTGCATTCATGTGATATACATGTGATGCATGCTTTTATAATACATTTTACAAGTGGCTTTGTAGACCTATAATACGGTATTTGTACATGTAGCATACAAGAAAAATTCACTTCTTTCATCAGATATTACATGTACATTGTAACATTAAAGGGACAGTAACACTCTTGCTGGCTTGGCAGCTCTAGAAAATAAATGATAGTCTTATTCTAAGTACCAGATGTTTATGTGTCCTACCTGTTGTGTAAATTATCCATTACATCATATTTTACTTGTCCAGAGGGTTCGAAAATATTTTAAAATTCAAGTCACATTTGAAAAGGTTTACGTTAACCTTTTCAAATCATGTAGTTGAATTTTTCCAATTTTTTAAATTAGGTGTGTTACGATGAAATTTGTATCATCAATTTATTTGAATATTGTAAAATAATACAATTTGTTGACCAGAATAAAGATTGGGACATATTATTCAATTACAACAAGAGTGTTATTGGGGCTTTAAGCATACATTACGCGAGAGCTAAATCAACCTATTGGATGTCTTTCTTTATGCCTGAATTTAATTCAATATTTATTAACATGACAAGACCATAATCAACTCTCGATGACATCAGATATTCAAGATCTAGATTAGAATTAGACTGCTTCGCCATAAAAAAAATTGAATTTAAAATCGGGAAATGGGAGACTAAGTCTCGAATATACCAGTACCCTGGCTACCGCAATGCACACATCTTATCAAAACAAGAAGATATTGAGTTAGAGACTGAGCTACTTTAAGACACAATGAACATTTTTAAATCACTACACGTCTTATGTATTCTATAGGACATAATGGATTTGAGCACCATTTGTAAAGACCAGGGGGGGTGGATGGCCGAATGGTTTGTACGTGCATGCTGTATCATACCGCCTGCCATTGAGTCAACTGGCGTGGTTTCGAATCCCCGGATGTACGTGACAAGGAATAGGGTCCCGTGTCCAACCTGGTGGGTTTTCTCTGGGTCCTCCGGTTTCCTTCCACTGATAAAGACCCCTACATGCAAGCGAATTATTGAAAGAAAATTAAACCACACGTTAGTCCCGAAATGACCTAGTTTGTGTCGAGTTGAACTTAAACCCCATTTCTATCTATCTCTCTCTCTCTCTGTAATGACCAGAGAAAAACATATACATGTACTAGAAGACAATGTTGAAGTGATTAAAAATAGATGATTCACAAACAAAAAAAAACCCAAAAGAAACATGTAGAATGGACTCAGCATGCGCAAATGACTGCTGTTCAGTATAGACTGTTCACATATTTCACTGAACTTGGACTCAGCATGCGTAAATGACTGCTGTTTAGTTAAGACTGTTCACGTATTTCACATTTCACTGAACATAACTGATAAGAAATTACAATAAAAAATAAAAAAATTAAAAATTGGATAGGAATCACTTAAATACACTCATGTTACATAGATATATGTATGTGCTTTTATAACCATTTTAAACTATTTTAATGTTTTGAACTGCAGGGGGGGCGAGTTGGATAGCCGAATGGTTAGCATATGCGCGCTGTATCATACGGTCTGTCTTGGGTCAACTGACAGGGTTTCGATTCCCTGGGTGTACGTGACAAGGAGTAGGGTCACCTGTTCAACTTCGTGGGTTTTCTCCAGGTCCTCCGGTTTCCTCCCACTGCTAAAGACCCCTACGCACAAGCGAATTATTGAATAGAATTGAACCATTTGTTTGTCCCGAAAAAACCTAGTTTGTGTCGAATTGACGTTAAACCCCACCTCTCTCTCTCTCTCCCTTATTTTTGAACTGGAGGTGTGTGCATTGAATCAACTGGCATGGTTTTGATTCCTGTCTTGTATATGACAGGGAGTAGGGTCCAACTTCATGGACTTTCTCCAGATCCCCTAGTTGCCTCTCACTGCTAAAGACCCCTATGTGCAAGCGAATTATTCAAATAAAATTGAACCATGTGTCAGTGAACACTAAACCCCATTCCTCTCTTTCTTTCTCTCTCGCCCTTGATAAAAGAATATATGTTTGGGTGTAAGGTTTTAAACTGTCTATATACATGTAAATACATGATGTATTGTTCCCATAACATATCAAAACTTCATCTTCACTGTACTGTGATTTGTTCTTTATCTCAAGCAAATAGACATAAATCAGTCAAAGCAAAAAATACTCTCAACTCAACACACTATAGATAAAGATTGTCACATTTAAACTTGTACATGTTGATAATATATCTTATTGGGAATAACCCAATTGTTATCAGAAATTACTGTTTATGCATTGTTACAATCGTATTTAGTAATCGAAATGAAATGAAATGAAATGGGGTTTAACGTCCTACTCTTGTGCACATGACCTGGGCTAATGGAAGACGGGCATACGCCATACAGTGTGCTATGAGGGAAATTTTTCCCGGGCAGCGGCGCTACAGCCTACTCTTATATCAAATTCCAACTGCCAAGGGATCTTTTACGTGCACGCCAATGTGTACACGGGACCTCGGTTTTTTGTCCTATCCGAACGACTAGGCAACTGACAAGGGGAAACCACGCCGGAAAATCGAGATGAACTTTCTCGGCCAATGCAGGGATCGAAAACACTCGACCTCCAGGCTAGCGAACCAGCGCCTTGCGTACTTAGCAAATGAAATGGGGTTTATATAACGCTCTGACTGTGCTATGAAGTATGAGGGAAATTCTATGGATCTTTACGTGCACGCCAATGTGTACACTGGACCTCAATTTTCCATCCCATCTAAACAAATGTATGTTGCCCTTTGCCAGGTCCTTGGCCGCCCATGGTACTGCACATTTGACAAGGAGGCAGCATGTCGGAAAATCCTGATGAGCTTTCTCATCCAACGCAAGGATCGAACACAGGATCTCCAGGGTAACGTGTCAACATCGTACTCACAGAGCCACCTTGGCCTTTCACGCAAAAGATACCCTGGCAGTTGTAATTCGATATAAGAGTATTCCTTAGCGCCTCTGTAGCACACTGTATGGCCTATATTATGCCCGTCTTCATTAGCCCAGTAGGATTTTCAAGATGAATTATACAAGAGCTAAATCGGCCTATTCGAGATTTTTGTTTAGGCCTTAATTACATATATAAATTATACAGGTCTGGAAATAACAGTTTTAAATGTACCTGACAAAATGTGAGGCACTAATGAAGTAGTACCTGACATTTTCAACTTAGTGCCGGACATGTATTAATAATATCAATCAAAAAGACAAATCAGTCCCAGACAAAGTGACAGGCACCAGAGGTTCTGTGCCTGACAAAGCCTTAATCTGTGCCTGACATTTCCAGGATTGAAATTATAAGACATTTATTTATTACCTTGCCGAGACCATAATCAACTCTCAATGCCTTTCGATGCTCTAGATTTTTTATCAGATTTGAACTTGATTAGCGGTGAATGATTTAATTAAAAAAAATGAAAATCAAGACTTTGATTACTATTGTCATAACGATGGCAATAACATGTACATGTATACGGTTATATCACAGGGTAATTCTGTTATTGAAACCCAACTGCTTGGAGATGGTTTTTCATTTGTAACCGATATCCTTTAAATTTAGTGAAATGCTGAAGCAATTATTGTTTAAATATAACCTGTGTAAAATATTACTATTAGACAGTCTGTTGTATTATCAATATGGAAATTTCTATCTTATGGATTTGCATCGTGATGCCTTTTTCATCTTCTTTTTAATATTTTAACAGACTGTGGTATATGATATAAATGTTTCATATTTATGTAATTATCAATGCATACTATTCGCATTTTATTATTAAATCATCATAAGCCAGTTCTCGTTCGGCAGCCATTTTTATATATTTATCGCAGCCTTTGATTTGACCGCGGTTTATATATTTCCGCCGCATTTTTTCCGCCCAGATTGCCAATATTTTCGCGGACTACAAATGAGAAAACACCACGATTATTGAGCAGAAAAAATGCGGACCAAGGACTATTTTAATACCTCCGCCTGACCAGTACTGTACATGTACATTGTATAATCAAGAGTACCCTATTCTTATCTAGTTTTGAACTATTCTAGCAAGAACTGTCAACTCTTTATCTAAATCTTACATATATAATGTATCTTTAAAAGCCATTAAATTTCATTCATATCACCAATGAAAACAACAGAGCAGATCAACCTGATTCTTTATTTTGATCTGAGTAAAAGAGGTTTAGCTCATTTTATTAATGGGACAATAACACTCTTGCTGGCTTTGGAGCCCCAGAAAATAAATAATAGTCTTATTCTAAGTACTAGATGTTTAAGTGTCCTACCTGTTGTGTAAATTATCCATTACATCATATTTTACTTGTCCAGAGGGTTCGAAAATATTTTAAAATCTAAGTCACGTTTGAAAAGGCTTACGTTAGGCTTTTCAAATCATTAAATTGAATTTTTCCATTTTTTAAAATTAGGTGTGTTAAGATGAAATTTGTATCATCAATTAATTGGAATATTGTAAAATAATACAATTTGTTGACCAGAATAAAGATTGGGACATATTATTCAGTTACAACAAGAGTGGTATTGTGGCTTTAAAAATGCTTTATGTAAACATTTACATAAGAGCTAAAATCTAGCTATGTCTTGAAATGGTATATAAACTATATTTTAGACATGCTACAGTGTACATCTTCAAACAATCATAACTTTGCTCAGAATAAAGCAATTTGAAATTTTCAAGATATTCCCTTTTCAAAATCTATTTGTGAACTTTTGTAGTAAGAACTGTCAGCTTTATATCTAAATCTTACATAATGCATGTTTATAATAACCAAGTTGTTGTGGTCCCTTACTGTCCCATGACAGCCGTACTTGACCAGTACATGTTTAACCTGTATAGTATACCGTTCATTCATTCACACATGTCACACAAATATTTCAAACAATACTCATTCATAATATCTAATTTTATATAACAACATACAACACAAAGAAATATTTTTATGGTTTTTCAATTCTATTTAAAATGTCAATTAATTTTTACCTCAAATAGTTTTATAACAAAGAAGATATTGTATTTAATTTAGTCCCTCGTGATAAATTGTAAAGTGTGCACCACAATTTCTTCAGTTATAAGATAATGACTTTAGTAATTGTGTGTGTCAAATAGCTTTATTTTACATCCGCTTCCACCGAAGTGATATCGCAGACAAGTTTCAGTAATTCACTAATTGTTCAGGTTCCTTTGATATACACACAGGTATTTGGAAGGGTATTTAGTACAGGGGTTGGAGGGGAGGATAATACAGTTACCCCCCCCCCCCCCCCCTGCACAGGTCTGTAGAGACAACAAGATTTCTTCTGGGATCCAGAATAAATTGGTTACATTTGAAAGCCACTCTTATCATTAATGGTTGGGGTGGATGGCCTGTCCAACCTCATGGGTTTACTCCGGGTCCTACACGGAATCGAATTATTGAAATAAAATTGAACCATGTGTTAGTCCCAGAATTACCTAGTTTTATGTGAGTTGATCATGTTACCTCTCTCTCTCTTTCATGATTAATACTGATGACTAAAACTTGAAATGACATTTGGTTATTTGTATTGCAGTTTTTTCCTCATTGCCATATGTAAATATATAAATCATATTGACGAGGTCTTGTACCAGTATGTGGGAGTAGATTATATGTAACCCTGGTGAAACATGTCAAAATGACAATATTTTCATCCAGAAGAGTCCTAGTTTAGATATATTTTAGTATTTTCTATCATTTACAGTCTAATAATGAATCCGATATGTACAAAAACTGCATTGAAACAAGGCAAGAAATATAGCAGTACAATTGGGGTTTTAATCAAGAAACAGTCTTATCTTACTGTAAATGATAGAAAATACTATATACTCCTTTAACTCACTTTAACTCCGCTAAAGTTCATGTACATGTACCCTTTTCAAAGATGACATCTAAGTAATCAATGATATATTACATGTAGGTTGTTTATTAAATATATAATTCATTGTTTTATGTTTTTCAGAAATTAGAGTTAACAGCTGATGAAGGAAATGCTCATCCTGGTGAATTATCACGAGTTACATTTGAGGTGAGATTTCACATATTTTATAGATAAATGGAATTGGTGTTGATGACCTGTCAGTTTAAAGTAGCTAAGTCTCTAACTATATATCATCCAAAGTCTTACACATCGCATGTGAGAAGAGAGAACAGGTCGTCTTCTCCTTCATCATAATAAAATCAAATTAAAACAGGAGGTCCAGCTGATTGATGTCTGGTTTCATCAATGTGGATAGAAAAAAATCCCATCTAGAAAATCATTTAACGTCCATCCTATTTATGTGATTTAACAAGTAGGTGTTAACGTATTTAGATCCTTAAAATGTCCTGATCTCTGTTCCTTGAAGTCAGACCCACTGACAAATCTGATGGATTATTTTTCTTAGCATCTTAATTTTAAAAAAAACTCCAATACTACGTGTAGATGTAGGTGGTCTCATGTATTGTCTGTGAAACCTAAATCAAATTCATAAAAACTATAATTATTTTATATGCATGTACTTTATCTGTGTAGGAAGCAGGACGTGAGAAAATTGATCAAGTTATGGGAGTTTTTTTTAAAGGGTAAAATTTTAAAACTTGTGACCCCTTGTCACGCCTACACCCAAAAAAGGTCAAATTTATTGATATAATAATACATGTACATTTATTATAGCATTTTTGCTTGAAGACAAAAACCTGATAGCCATGTGGTCATTTTTATACACCCTTATTTGGCCACAGATAACCAAAGATTTTCCCAGTGACTTTAATGTTAATTTTCGTCTCTCGTTTTAGATAGGTTACATTAAGGATGTATTATTGCATTTTAACTTAACTTACTTTAAATAAAGAAAAATGATGTGATCATTTTTATGTTCCCATATTAGCGGATTTGATAATCATTTTCAGAGTTTTGCCCCTTTGTTAGGAAATCTTGTTTGAACTTTTCATGGACCTTAATATGCTAGTAGCTGCATTGAACTTTTTATGCTGCAATAATTAACATACATGCAATCTGATTAAAATGCTACATGTATTTCGTTTCAATTTTTATTGTTCAAAATATTCGTCTACACTACACTAAGATCATAGGCGTATGAGGCCGAACTTGTTTGGGGGGGCCAGCATATTTTCCCGACAAAAATATTTCTTTAGAGCCTTCCGCCCGCTAGCGTCGGAGGGACAAAGCGTGCGACGGGGGGTCTAGGGCCCCGAACATTTTGGAAACCAGAAGGCCGTAGACGCGATTTCCAGGCATTTCAAATACTTTCTAGTAATTTGGAGTGGGTAGTAAATTATGTCAGTTGCAGCATAAAAACTGGTAAAAAGTCATCTTTAAAAAAAAAGCTGAAGCTATTACTATGAAAACAAGAACAAGTCGAGCGATTTACTTTTGCCACATTTTTCATTTTATGAGACTTCACATTTTTTATCCAGATCTCAGATGTGTAGAAGACTTGTATATACTTTATCTACTTTTAATATATGACTGGCCATTTTAAAAGAGTTCAAATTTACAATCTATATATTCTGTATTACGATTTACTTTTGCTACGTTTTTCATTATATGACAGTTCACATGTCGCCTATGCCAGTGGCACTTTACATTCACCTATGAATATTTATTTCCAAAGAAAAGGGCTCAGTATCGAATTTTTTACGGCCTATTGAGCTATCGTACATGTGTATTATATGTGACTACAAGGTACAATATTATAACAAACTTATCAATTATTATTAAAAAAAATTTTCAGCTGCTCACTTCTATCAGTGGGCTCGTCCAGTGCATGGATTTGGATGCCAGTATACAGGAACACAGTACGGTACCCAAGAACTGAGAAAGGCCGTGTGTACGTGCTAGTTCTATTCAGATGGCGTACGTGTTCATCATTGACTGGACTGCTTTCTTTCCGCTTCCATAAAAATATTCAAAACCCGAAAGAAGGCGCGACGCTTCCCGACAAACTGAGCATTCATTCCCGACAAGACCATAGCCTTCCCTGACAAGGCCATACCCCTACCCCCACCCCATTTTCAAAAACTCTGAGCTCTTTTCAGATTTCTATTTTTTTTTCATGAATATATTGGGGGGGGGGCACATAAATTATCATCTGTTTTAAGAATGTTTTCCACAGTCCATTACATAAATTATCATCTATTTTTAGAATGTTTTCCTTGGTCCATGACATAAATGATCATCTACATGTATTTTCAGAATGTATTCCACGGTTCATTACATAAATTATCGTCTATTTTTAAGATGTATTCCATGGTCCATTACATAAGTTATCATGAATCTATTTTCAGAATGTTTTCCACGGTCCATTACATAAATTTGGTAAATTGATGTACAGTACAATGATTAATGGAACAGCTAAAGAACGTATTACACGGGAACAATTCACAAAATCAGGCCGAGAAGTTTTAAAGAAGTTTGATGAGAAAGATCAACAAGAATATTATTTCCGTTTATTTTCTGGTGGTAATAGCACCTTAAGTAAGGCAGGTCAGTATACAAGTTGGATTATCTCCCTTTGTAAAGTTATACCCCTTTATATCTAGCAGCAATATTCTAGCCATATCTTGTCTTGTCGTTTCTGTTGCTACAATTCAATTGTAGAACCATTTCTGGGATGTACTTTTTATCCAGGGGTGGGGGGGGGGAATGGCTTAACAGTTAGCGCTGTACAACCTCGTGGTTTTTCTCTGGGTCCTCCTGTTTCCTCCCACTGCTAAAGACTCCTACAATTCAATTAACGTTAGTTTGAATTGAGCAATGGAAAATTTGATATTAGAGACTTTCATTATGAATGTTTATATGTGTATTTGTGTATAGATAAATGTTTATTATGTATTACATTATAAATGTTTATTATGTATTTGTGTATTATAGATGAATGTTAATGTATGTATTTGTGTATTATAGATGAATGTTTATTATGTGGTTGTGTATTAAAGATGAATGTTTATTATGTATTTGTGTATTATAGATGAATGTTTATGTGTGTATTTGTGTATTACATTATAAATGTTTATTATGTATTTGTGTATAGATAGATGAATGTTTATTATGTATTTGTGTATAGATAGATGAATGTTTATTATGTATTTATTTATTATAGATGCCCTACAGATGGTAGAAATAGCGTACGCTTTAACATTATCAGCGTCTAAAATACCGTACTGTAAAGATGAACGGGACGAGAAAGTATTTGAATCGATAGTGACCAGTATGGTAAGATACCTTGCCTCTAGACTTCAAACATGATTAATATTCATTTTACTAACATAGATTAGGAGGGGGAGGTGTGGATGGCCGAATGGTTAACTTGCGAGCGCTATATCGTAAGATGTGTGATTGTGTCATCTGGTGTAGTTTCAGTTCCCGGATTATGCGTGACAAGGAGTAGGGTCGCCTGTCCAACTTCATGAGTATTCTGTTTCCTCCCACTGCTAAAGACCCCTACACACAAGCGAATTATTGAAATAAAATTAAACCATGTATTAGTCCCGAAATTACCTAGTTTGCGTTGAGAGCACGTTAAACCCCATTTCTCTCTCTGTCTCTCTGAGAGATTAGTTAGTGATAATACTGTCAAAAACGGGTCCCTACCAAATCCTAGTCAAATTATGATATATAATTATAATCATTTTCTATAGCACTGAGCATTCAGTCAGTCTGACTGCTCTGTGGCGCTTTACAATGTAGATATGATTATAAAAAACGTACATGTAAATACAAATAAACAAAATAAATACAAAGGAATAGTTAAACTACAATATACAGATGGAAAGTAAAGCATTTAAATTATAGTTCAAAAGTTTGGGTAAAAACCGGGTTTTTGATGCATGATGTTGTGTATTTTTAGTTTGGTATAGAAACAGAGCTAACGTTGGAGGCATTTGAAAGTTGGTTAAAATGGAACTGTCCCCATTTTTTTTGTGGAGTACACAACTGGGTGTTTAGTATATTAACAGGATCCACGCTTCCATCAGAGTTGGTGAGTCCTTAGTAACATTATATATGTATGTATCGTATTCTCATACACCACAGTTGTCATGGAAATGTGTAAAATCATTTTATATCCATTGATCATAAAACATTAATATGTGCTTTTACATCCATTTTCGTCTTTTAAAAGAAATCTTAAAATGTACCAAAAATGCATTCTGTGCAAATGGCCAACATATTAAAATAATGATCTGTACAGCAAATAAAGTTCAAATACTTTGTTTGCGATAGATAAATATACGTAAATAAATAAAATATAATAATAATATATACAAATGTTGAATGTATATATGTGTGTAACTTATTTGGAGAGAACTTATATAGGTTTCTGTTCTTCTTCTGTCCGATTCAGTTTATTGAATGAAATATTGATTTATCGAAACAGCAATAGAATTATATAAATGTATTTATTATTCACAAAGTCTTTGTTTATTTCTGTTTTCATAGGAAACAGCTCCAGTTCCACAGTTGGAAGGTTTTGCTGAAGGCAGATATCTGGTTACCATGGGAATGTTGTGGGTGCTATCGGCAACTATTCCTACAAGTTTTACACGAACTCCGACTGGTGAAACATCGTCCAATAATCCTCTACTTAATTCATATAATCTGATCATGAAACTGGTAAAAGTCTACTCACTTATAATATGTGCTTTAGATCGTAAGGTCTGTCATTGAGTCAAGTTGTGTGGTTTTGATTCCCTGCTTGTACGTGACAAGGTGTTGGGTCGTCTGTCCAATCTCATGGGTTTTTTAAGTTTCCTCCAGTTCCCTCCCACACGCAAGAGAATTATTGAAATAAAATTAAACTGTATGTTAGTCCCAAAATGACCTAGTTTGTGTTGAGTGGACGTTTAACCTCATTTCTCTCCCTCCCTCTTTTAATATAGGGGGGTGGGGCTGAATGGTTAAATACATGTGTGTTAGATTATAAGGTCTGTCATTGAGTGAAGTGTCATGGTGTGTGTGTGAAATAGCTTTATTTAACGTCCGCTTCCACCGACCACTGAGGTGATATCGCAGACAATAACATGTTATTTATACATGGTGAGAATATTTATGTACAAAGTGATTAGTGGGAAAAGGATAATTGGATATATTTATATATATATATACATTAACTAATAGGTGCATAAAAAAAAGAGTGCCGTTAAAGAGATGATTAGAGACAGACAAACGAGAACATTACAAAACAGACATGGTTTCCATTTCCTGGTTGTATGTGACAAGGAGTAGGGTCGCCTGTTCCCTAATAGCAAACTGCACACTGTATTGAGTATGCCCATTTTCATTAGACCTTAAACCCAATTTTGTTTCAAATTAAGCCTAATATCATATTGATATGTTATATTTGTGTAGGCTAGATTAACCAGGTGTCAGAGTTGGTCATTATTATACAGCAGCTCACAGCATGGTCAGTCACTGAACAGGTAAGTCTGAATGGTTTAAATTTCAATATTTTGTTGACACATCATTAGGGTGACCCACCATAAATAAATATCTCCAAATATCTCGACAATTACGCCACAATATTTATATATATACCAAGCCTTAAATCAGCTTCACACCTTTATAGTCACTAAATAAACGATCATGTTGTACTTAATAAGATACATGTATGACCATTTAATCTATAAATAATAATAGACTGAAAACTGGCTCTGAGTGTCGTCCATAACATCCAGACACTTTTGAGTAAAAGATAGGTTATGTGCCCTTTTTCAGAGATATTATTTGTACTAAACCAAAAGATTCCGCTTCTAATGGTACAGTTATTGATAAAGCAATTTAAAAATAAAACGAACGTAATTTCTAACGCATTTGTAATAACCAAGAATCTAAATTTTACTGCTATTCAAAATCGTTAACAATAGATTTTTTACGGGTGTTATTGTTGATATATTTGTAGAGAATTCCACGTGCATGGCTATTCATTGTCTCATAGACTCCACCGCAGGCTATTCATAGTCTCGAGACCTAGCCACTCAAGCGTGCACATAAGCAGTGTCGAGACCAATTTTCTGTAGAGTACACAGAAATAACATGATTATTAAATGTGGTCAAATAACGATAAGAGTTATGCCCCTTTATTTAGGTAAATATGTCCGACAAGAATGATTTTGAAAAAGTAACACTGGTTATGCCCCTTTATTTTCAGTAAATATGTCTAATAAGAATAATCTTCAAATCGCAACAATGGTTTGAAACTAAACATTATATACAGAAACTCCTGCTAAAACAACACAACTAAATGATACCTAAGCTGTAGGGCATGATTCTTAGTCAAAGGGAGACAACTGCTTTATCTATGTTCATGTTTTATGATTGTCTAATCAATGTAATGTATTTATTTGTAGATTTACCCATCATGTGACATCGTATTCTGGACCAACCATGACATTTTTATCATTTGAAGGAAGAAATCTTTACTGTATAGCAGCTGATTGTGGGTGGAGGTTGGTTTATTTAATTTTAGAGTTATGGTAACATTAGTCAGTTTATTGTGATGTGATCTGTGATATTTTATTAGACTGATGTTTTATTAGACTGTGTGATGTTTAATTAGACTGTGTGATGTTTTATTAGATTGTGTGATGTTTTATTAGATTGTGTGATGTTTTATTAGACTGTGTGATGCTTTATCAGACTGTATGATGTTTTATAGAGAAAGTTTATTCGACTGTATGTTGTTTTATCAGACTGTGTGACGTTTTATAGAATAAGTTTATCAATCTGTGTGATGTTTATTAGACTGTGTGATGCTTTATCAGACTGTATGATGTTTTATAGAGAAAGTTTATTTGACTGTATGTTGTTTTATCAGACTGTGTGACGTTTTATAGAATAAGTTCATCAATCTGTGTGATGTTTGATGTTTTAAAGAAAGATTTTAAGACTGTGTGATGTTTTATTAGACTGCTGTGTGATGTTTCATAAGAATGTGTTATGTTTTATCAGACTGTGTGATGTTTCATAAGAATGTGTTATGTTTTATAGAAAAAGTTTATAAGACTGTATGACGTTTTATTAGACTGTGTGATGTTTTATATTTGTAGAGAAAGTACAAGTTTATTTGGAGGACCTGATTGTATGTTAATACAGTTATCTCCTGTTTATAGAGTTGTACAAGGTTTGTAAATACTACCTAGTTTATAATATAATCTTTAAGTGGCATTAGCGATTGGGAAACACATTTACACAACACAATTTTTTATGGGGAAACAATCACTGATTTTATTCGACAAGTATCCTCTAGTACAATGATTGTTTCCTATAAATAGTTGGCATGTTTTCGAATCACCCGTTCTACGCTCCATCAATCTGATCAACACAAGATTGTAAATAGTGCACGGGGACCACACAACACACAACCTATTATATATGACATCCCTACAGATAGGACACAGTATACAGACACCACACTGAATAGATCTGGGGGCTAGCCATAAGCGTCCACTACGCTGTACAGTCCCGGGACTGTAGTGATCCAGACGTCGCTCTAAATAAAAAAACAAACTAAGAAGGCGTATTGAAATGCAAGATTGACATTGTAAAATACTTTTCATAACACTAATCATGTTTCTCAGCTCCAAATCATATGTATTTATTAATATTATTGGAGATAATATGTTTTTATTTTATTTTGTCTGTAGCTGGTGAAAATATGTTATTATGGAATGAGTTTTCCCGTGATTTACCAAAAGGGATACAAGTGGGTAAAGGTGACCAGAATAAGGTGATTTTTCTGCCACAAGATTTTGATCAGATAGACCATTATGGTGTTTCCTGTACGCTACATAAAATAGAGGTTTGTTTAAATTTCTTTCATTTCTATATACATGTACCTTGGGGGTGCTGGGTTTTTTTTTCGTTTTTTGTCCCCCGCCTTTCGAAGAAAGTTGGGGGACTATTAAAATGGGTTCGTCCGTCTGTCCGTCTGTCTGTCCGTCACACTTTTTGGGACACAATAACTCTCTTCCTAATTGAGCTAGAATGTTCAAACTTGTTGTATGTGTTTATTAGGTCAATGCCTTGATGGAGTTCGAAGATGAGCATTTTCCGCTTAGGGTAAGCAGAGATAAGCAATTTGATTGGTTGATGTTTTGGGACACGATAACTTTAGTTCTAATTAAGTGAGATTGATGAAACTTGGTGTATAGTTTCATTATAGTAATACCTTGACTAAGTTCGATAATGAGCATTTTCTGCTCAGGGTAAGCAGAGCTATACGCTATTTGATTGGTCCAGAATTTGGAACACAATAACTCTCCTTCTAATTGAGTTAAAATGTTCAAACTTGGTGTATATGCTTATTAGGTCAATGCCTTGATGGAGTTCGAAGATGAGCATTTTCCGCTTAGGGTAAGCAGAGATAAGCAATTTGATTGGTTGATGCTTTGGGACACGATAACTTTAGTTCTAATTACGTGAGAGTGATGAAACTTGGTGTATAGTTTCATTATAGTAATACCTTGACTAAGTTCGATAATGAGCATTTTCTGCTCAGGGTAAGCAGAGCGATACGCAATTTGATTGGTCGAGACTTTGGAACACAATAACTCTCCTTCTAATTGAGTTAAAATGTTCAAACTTGGTGTATATGCTTATTAGGTCAATGCCTTGATGGAGTTCGAAGATGAGCATTTTCCGCTTAGGGTAAGCAGAGATAAGCAATTTGATTGGTTGATGCTTTGGGACACGATAACTTTAGTTCTAATTAAGTGAGAGTGATGAAACTTGGTGTATAGTTTCATTACAGTAATACCTTGACTAAGTTCGATAATGAGCATTTTCTGCTCAGGGTAAGCTGAGCGATTAACGCAATTTGATTGGTCGAGACTTTGGAACACAATAACTCTCCTTCTAATTGAGTTAAAATGTTCAAACTTGGTGTATATGCTTATTAGGTCAATGCCTTGATGGAGTTCGAAGATAAGCATTTTCCGCTTAGGGTAGGCAGAGATAAGCAATTTGATTGGTTGATGCTTTGAGACACGATAACTTTAGTTCTAATTAAGTGAGAGTGATGAAACTTGGTGTATAGTTTCATTACAGTAATACCTTGACTAAGATCGATAATGAGCATTTTCTGCTCAGGGTAAGCAGAGCGATAAGCAATTTGATTTGCCGAGACTTTGGAACACAATAACTCTCCTTCGAATTGAGTTAAAATGTTCAAAATTGGTGTGTATGCTTATTAGGTCAATGCCTTGATGGAGTTCGAAGATGAGCATTTTCTTCTTACGGTAGGCAGAGATAAGCAATTTTTGGACGACACTTCGTGTTCAGTTTGATTGGTCGATACGTTTGAAAAAAATAAATGTGCGATTAATTAATATGTGTCATCTATTTAGTTTGGGATTTTGGCGGGGGACATCAGCCTCACTGTTGGCTTGTGTTTTTAGTATCTGGATAACTAGTGGACAACTAGACGTTAGATTTAAGGGTGCCAGATTCTTTTGTCTCCTCAAAAAAATTAGATGCTTTTGTTGCTCAATCCTGCACTATGACAAGGGAAATTCTGAGTCTTTCGCCCGACACTAGAATTGATCTGGGACGTATTAGTAGGGCTGTAGCGATATGCGAGCCTCACGATACAATATGTATCATGGTATTTTTTGTTTTCAAATTTATTTTAAAAAAAATAAAAAAAGTACATGAAATTTAATGGCGACACATCACATTGGATCATTAGATCATTAGCCACAGCTTTTCCATCTGGGGTTTAAACCAAATAGTTCCCATATTGGTGATTTGTGGTTGGCTGGTGGCGAATGTTGCATTGCCGGAAGCCATCTGTCCTCCTTATGAACTACATGGGGACACGTATACCGGTATTGCTACTGTCTGACAGTATATTGTTGGTGTGAGCCAGTGCCTTTCTCATAGGGTCACCATTCCTTCCTCCAGTAACTAATGTTTTGGACACAAAGTTCCTTACTCAGAGTTTTACTTTGGTATAATTCCGAATCGAGTTCAGGGTATAGTTTTTGATCGGAAGTAATGGTTGATATACGTTATAGCATATAAGCTTGCATTGTCAGGAATTGACCTTGTCCGCAATTTCCCTCTAAATGCAATTGTTCTGCTAACAAAAAAGGTATTGTGTCTGAGGGTGAACGTAACATAGGCGGCATAAAAATCTGAATGAATTATGGAATATTCGGTATTTTATTTTATTGGGTTTGTTTTCAGGTGTGGGGATGTGGAGGTGCCACTGCTAGAGAAGCTCAGATACAACAAAAACAGTGGGAAAATAAAGATACCCAGAGACATCAGAGTAGAAAGGTTGGTTATAAACTCTGAGGTTGTGTTAATATTGGGATCTGTATCTCTGTAAGGGAGGGGGTGGTGATGGCTGAATGGTTAATCGTTTGTTGTATCGTAATGTCTGTCATTGAGTCAACTGGGGCGTGGTTTCGATTCTCGGGTTGTATGTGGCAAGGTGTAGGGTCGCCTGTCCAACCTCGTGGGTTTTCTCTGGGTCCTCTGGTGTCCTCCCACTGCTAAAGACCACTACGAAATGACCTAGTTTGTGTCGAGTGGATGTTAATCCCCATTTCTATTTCCTTCTCTCAATGTTGATTTAAATTGACAAATGATTGATGTTTGCAATATGAAGACTTGAAATGGTGTCGCCCGGGTGGACATGACAAGGAGTAGGGTCGCCTGTCCAACCTCATGGGTTTTTTCTGGGTCCTCCCGTTTCCTTGCTCTGCTCCCTACGTGCAAGCGAATTATGGAAATATAATTGAACCATGTTAGTCCCGAAATGATATATTTTGTCTCGAATAGACGTTAAACCACATTTCGCTCTCTTAAAATGGTGTTGTCAACACAAAATACTCGTAATCTTTCATGTTTAAAACTCATTCAAGATTTTAATGATAATTTTATTTCAGTTGAATTTAGACCTGGATGGAAATTGGCAAGAAAATCCTGACAAAAAGTTATTAGAATGGGGAGGTATTGGTACCAGCCATGCACAAAGATGAAGTGGGAGAAAAAAGTGACAGCTGTGTATTTATATGCATTTGTGATATAATTTTCAATTTCTTTTTATTTGGATGTTTTTGATCCAGTAATTAAGAACAGGGTAATTCATGAAAGAAAAAAAAATCTATTTTTATGATGTTAAATTGTCTGTCTACATGAAGAAATTGGTGATAATAGTAGTAGTATATTAAAGAATTGCTTGATATATATATATATATATAAAAATGTACATGTATATAACATTTTACTAGTCCCTGTAATGTAAAAGTCCCTGAATTTTGGTTAAATAATGATTAAATGTAGGTTAAATGTATATTGTATTTTTAACAGAGGTATTCCGTTCCCAAACCTATTCCCAGGCAGTTTAGGAGCAGAACAGTTGGACTTTAAACCCAATTTCATTTCCATTCCCAGGTCGATGGTGTTAAACAGGTCACCCCACTCAAGGCCTATATTTTCATCATTTTGCTGGTCCTAAGTTACTTTGACTCGCTGATCAGGGGTCATATTCTATTGTAATTTAAGAATGCAGCCTTTTCATTGGCTAAAAGTAAAATTTGTGCAATGATTTTAGTGCTAGGCCAATTAAATCATAAAGTCCCTCATTAAGTCAACTGGCATGGTTTCAACTCCCTGTTGTACGGCCAACCTTGTGGGTTTTCTCCGAGTCCTCCGGTCCCCCCCCCCCACACTGCTAAAGACCCCTAATCACAAGCGAATTATTGAAATGAAATTAAACCATGTTAGTCCCGAAATGACTTAGTTTGTGTTGAGTGGACGTTAAACCCCATCTCTCTCTCTCCCCGTTGTACTTGATGGGGAGTAGGGTTGCCTGTTCAACCACATGGGTTTAGTGGCGAAATGACCTAGTTAAGGAATACCCTTAAATATGATATTTGTATGAAACGCTCCCCTGGCATCAAAATGCATTTAAAACTAGCTTAAGTATTAGTGGCTGATGGCTTATTATATTTATTCAAATTTCATTGAATGGTAATATAATT
Organism: Patella ulyssiponensis; assembly: GCA_963678685.1. Lineage (NCBI taxonomy): Eukaryota > Metazoa > Mollusca > Gastropoda > Patellidae > Patella > Patella ulyssiponensis. The sequence continues at coordinate 5,695,840 of OY783231.1, forward strand.
ACAACCATCTTCTCTTAAATGTGTTGTGTGTTTTTTTTTGTAATTGTGATATATTATAGTCCCATTTGTCAAAACAAAATATATTTAAAGTAGCAATATAAAATTATAAAAAAAACTATGTCTAGTCTTCACATTGAGTTTAAGCATACTAATTCAAATACAAAGGAACACATTTCTCAAATACACGATTTGTTTGTTTAGATAAACGATTGTCAAGATTGCAGAATATTGCAAGCACCAAAGCTTAAAAGAGCTAAATTGCTAATATTTTGGACCTAGAAATTGACACAAATGGGTCGCAAGCTAATATAATAAAATATTATGAATGTATATAAACTGATTAACATTCAATCTTTTCCGTTTTTATACGCCCACATTGAAATGAAGTTTTATATTGTCGTTGCCCCCGTCCGTCCGTCGGTAGAATTTAATAACTGAACAGCTAAATCCATGATTTTTAATGTTTCGTATACTAAGTGTTAGCATGGGGCAGAACTTTATGAAAACCAAACAAATTCTAATGATTTTCTGATATTTATTTTATGAGTTGTTAATCTTAATCAGATTTCAGAGTATTATAAATGTTTCATAACCGAAAAAAGTAAGAATATGCGACAACTCTTGTTGACTGCCCGGACGATTTAGCTGCTGTGGGCGTATGTTTCGTTGCCTGGCAACCTATCTTAACTCTAATTTCTAATAAGTTATGTTTCAGTCTAATGAAAATCTCTAGCATCTGATTAAATTGCACATGTTGTCCAGATAAGAATATGGCTGCCAGGGTTTTGACAGTCTCTTGTTACAAATGGGTACAAATGGCCTTAAAATGCTTTATTATACAATATACCAAGATTACAACATCAATGTTGATTTAAATTGACCAATAATTGGTGTTTTCGATGTCAAAGATTTTGGATGATATTGAGTTAGAGACTTAGATACTTTAATGTGTGTGAATATTGTAACCACCACAATTTGTAAATTGATATAACTATTCAACAATTACTACGCTTTAACATATTATTTCCATGGTAACATAAGCTATGACTTGTATATATTTAAATTGTTATATACATTCCTTCTACCAACTACAAAAATGTTATTTAAAAAAATAAAATATTTTAATAAATTTTTGACGTTTGAATTGTCGATGTAAGTACAGCTATAAATAGTTTTATTACAAGTAATTTGTAATTTTACACACGGAAGTAATTAAAACCAGCGGTTGCCATGCAAGATACCTTCACATTTTGCAAGAGATGGATAGAAGACAAACTTTAAAAAACGTCATTTTTCGGACAATCAGGTGCCATGATCCAGGAAGTCATGGTCTGAAATACACGAATATCGACAGGAACTGAGATCTTTGGAATAAAAACATATATTTCAAGTTTCATCAAAATCGGACAAAAATTGTGACATCTACATGACCCATAACCGTAATATTACAGTTTTACACATTTTGTCGGACAGATTCGGTCCGATTTTCACGAAATTCGAGCTCAGCCATCAAGGGGTTTTCAAAATCAGATAAAAAGTGTTACCCCTAGAGGGACCACGATAAATATCGGAGTGAATTGGCAGAGGTTAGATTGCCGGACATTACAAATTGTGGAACAAAAACTTACCGAAGCGAGAGCTGGTAAAATCGAGGCCTCAACAGGCATTGATTGCATTCCTGTTCTTTTTTATTATACGTCTAGTTCGGTATGGTGTATGCATATATATACAGATAGAAGGTCAGATTCCTGTGATCCAGGGCATTTTGTTTTGTTTTGTTTAGGGGGGGTGGGGTGGATGGCCGAATGGTTAGCACGTGCGTGCTGTATCATAAAGCCCGTCATTGAGTCAACTGGCGTGGTTTCGAATCCCAGGCTGTACGTGTCAAGGAGAAGGGTCGCCTGTTCAACCCTATGGGTTTTCTTTGAGTCCTCTGGTGTCATCCCACCGCTTGAGTCCCGTACGCGCAAGCGAATTATTGAAGTAGAGTTAAACCATATGTTGGTCCCGAAATAACCTAGTTCGTGTCGAGTGGACGTTAAACCCCATTTCTCCCTCTTTCTTGTTTTGTTTAAATATCCTATCTTGGTACCGATATTATCTATTTTGTATCACGAGGTCAGTGTAACGAAGTAAGGTGTTTATCTTGATAAGACGACAGTTTGTTGATAGAACTGAGACAACATGAAGCTTCTTATTCTAACCGTCGTTATGCTTTTTACAGTGGGTAAGTAGAAAATTAGTCTCTATAACATAGGGTAATCACCGTGTCGTGGTGGTACAATTTCCACTTAATAGATAACCGTCTTCATACGCATAGGGGTGGGTGGTTTGTCATTGAGTCAACTGGCGTAGTTTCTATTCCCCGGGTATCCAAACATTCTCATTTAAACACGAACGTTACCGTATGTCCAACGTTCTCCGTTTAACACGACGTTACCGTATGTCCAACATCATCCTTTAAACACGACGTTACCGTATGTCCAACATTATCCGTTTAACATGATATAACCCTATATCCAAACATTCTCCGTCTGACATGACGTTACCGTATGTCCAACGTTCTCCGTTTAACATGACGTTACCGTATGTCCAACATTATCCGTTTAACATGACATTACCGTATGTCCTAACATTCTCCGTTTAACATGACATTACCGTATGTCCAAACATTCTCCGTCTGACATGATATAACCCTATATCCAAACAGTTCTCACGAGTTCCCAAGCTTACTCTTCCGGACACCCGTTACCACTATTTTGCCTTTACTAAACCGTATTGTTAGGACTTCGACTTTTGTCTCATGGTTTGGATTGTTCGTACTTAATTTTATTTTATATGCCTTTCCTTCGTGGGATTCACCTCTTCAAATTATTCACAAACTCCACCCATGTATGATTTAACTGTATATTTGTTAGTGTGACGGTGATCAATTGTTGATTTATGAACCAGGTAGTCTATGTGCTCCAAGAACAGATGATCCATGTCTCCTTGCTTGTCCCTTTATTTGTGAATCCAATGATTTTTATTAAATAGGTTGTTGGTCTGCCCCAACAGCGGAGGATCCATGTCTCCGTGCTTGTCAATTTATTTGGATGCCGATCTGTGGTGATAATGGTGTAACCTACAGTAACACCTGTACTATGGAGTCTCTGACCTGCATGTACGTATTTACTATTTAAGTTTCTTTATTAAAATCCCCGACAAGCACACTGTATGGCGTATGCCCGTCTTCATTAGCCCAGTTTAGGAGCAGAACAGTAGGACGTTAAACCCCATTTAATTTCATCCAAATCATTAAACAAAATAATAAAGTTGTTTCCACTAGAAATAAGATAAAAGAATCCGCCACTATGTATTCCGAGACCTGTATAGAAGGGTCATTTGAAGGGTTGACATATGGTAGTGGGTATATTAGGAGTGTGTAGTCAGAGAGAGAGAGGGCGAAATGGGGTTTAACGTCCACTCAACACAACCAGGTCATTTCGGGACTAACATATGGTTTCAATTTTATTTCAATAGTTCGCTTGCGCGAAGGGGTCTTTAGCCATGGGAGGAAACCGGAGTGCCCGGAGGAAACCCACGAGGTTGAGAAGGCGCCCCTATCTCCATGCGACATACGCTCACACCAGGGCTCGAAACCACAGCCGCAAGCACAGGTCGAAGCGCGGCACTCTAGACCACTAGGCCATCCCAACTCCCCGTGTGTAGTCAGAAATGAAATGAAATGGGGTTTAATTTCCTGCTCCGGTTGGTCTATGATGTAGACGGGCATGCAATCGCCACGCAGTGTGCTATGACGGACATACTCTTATATCGACTTCCAACAGCCAACGGTTCTTGTTCTTTTTCGTGTGTTTTCTCCGTGTATTCCAGTTTCCTCCCACTGCTAAAGACCCCTACGCGCACGCGAATTATGGAAATAAGATAGAACCATATGCAAGTCCAGAAATGACTCTGTTTGTGTCGAGTGGACGTTAAACCCCATTGTTCTCTCTATCTGATGATTGTTCTTTTTTTTACACATTTAACGTCCAATACATTGTACATATTATCGACTGGTTGTTCACATATTGTCCTGTTTATTGTAGGCAGAATATCCAGGTGGAAATAGCACACGATGGAGCTTGTGATACCATTCCACAATAATTGTAAAAGAAAGTTGTGTAATATAATACCTGCATTGTAAAAATCATTGTTTATTGTTATCTTTAGAGATAAGCGCGAATAAAGGTGGTTTCTGAAAAAAAGTCGAGCAACCTGTACAATAAGAACAATTACTCACAATTTAAACCCCATCCGCCCACCACCTTCCGTCTAATTATATTGTTATACATAGCGTGCATCCGGTGATGGTATTGGAAGAGTAACCTCTCTGTGGCGGTAAAAGTATCTACTCTTGCGAATCATCACTAGAAAAGTTTTTATAGTTGACACAAATGGCTATTTCTAGACAGGTTAAAAATAGATTTTGATATTTGGCCGCAATAGGTCGGGCACCTTTCTCAAATTTGAACATACTCGATATGTCATATGAAATGAAATGAAATGGGGTTTAACGTCCTACTCTTCTGCACTTTACCTGGGTAGCTGGGCTAATGGGAGACGGGCATACACCATCCAGTGTGCTATGAGGGAAATTTTGCCCGGGCAGCGGCGCTACGGCCGTCTCTTATATCGAATTCCAACTTTTACGTGCACGCCAATGTGTACACAGGACCTCGGCTTTTCGTACTGTCCGAACGACTAGACAGCTGTCCTTGTCAGGCCCCCCGTTCTGCATCACTGACAAGGGGAAACCACGCCGGAAAATCGAGTCAGCGACTTACCCACTTAGCCACGTGATCCCCTACTCGATATGTCATATGGACGAAAGTTATTTGAAACTCAAAATCGGGATTTCATTTTGCATTAGAACCGGATTAATTACTTCGACTTAGGTTTGGAGGCTCAGTGCGAGGGGGCGGGGATCAAATGGGCACAAAACCAGACCTTACTTTTCTACAGTAAAATTTCGCGTAGAATACGATGCCAAGTGGTAATCAGTCGCTGTTGGGGTGTTTCGAGATATTCTAGCCGAGTTAGCAGAAATAACAAGGCGTCTGTTCCCGTTGAAATCTTGACTTATGATCTATTGAGCCAATTATAGTCGAGACTAACCCAAGTATAGACAATTAGTTACGGACCGGTAAGAGAATAGGAATTTTGAGGTTATCTGCGGATTGGTAGGGAAACATGAACTACTGACAACTGCTAAGGGATCTTTTACGTGCACGCCAATTGTTTTCCGTCCCATCCGAAAGATGCAGTATATGATGTTAGTTTAAACCTTATTTCAATTTCAGCCTGTGCGCCACTGTTGGGGTGGGGGTGGGGGATTTCACTGTCAACATAAGCCTGTACTAGTCTATGCCGCCTATATGTTCGGCCTTGACCTGAAACGTTTGTTTCGCCTGGATGAACACGTAAATATTATACAGATTTGATGTTGACATGTCTGGAGACCAACCAGGATATGCACAATATCAGGGCCATTGGGACCAGGTGTTCATCAGATTATAAGCAATGAATAAGGTTTCGTCCTGACATTCCACAATAATAAATGGAGCATGGCGAATGCACTTTGTACAATTATATGTACTGTAAGGCTCGTGTTCAATGTACGCAAAGTTGGTCTAATGTAAATTTAAAGGGGCTGAATCGCTAATATTTGGGATCTAGAAATTGACAGAAATGGGTCGAAAAGCATGATAATGTAATCTGCTTGTATATGAACTGATTTACATTCGATTGTTTCCGTTTTGAGTCCCTAATTTCAAATCAGTTATGTCCAGCGAAATACGGCATGAGTCTCAACCGAATAGAAATTTCTAGTGTCTGGTTATTGCAGTCTATTGTGCAACCTCTCCAGATAAGTCATGGCGTCGCCTTAATTTAACATGAGTTGTGGAATATGTCTTAATTGCTTCGTTCTTTCTGGGCACTTGTTATAAATGATGCTGAAACGCAGTATGATACGCGATTCATGTACCAATGGTAATTGAAATATTTATTTTGTCTCAAATATTGGATATCAGAAGCCGACCTTTGGATTTATATTGAGTAATTGACTGTTACCATGCCACCTGCGAAAACGCGCTTCAAAACCCACACATGGAAAAGAGCTTTATTAGAAAACTGATGTTTTATTCCTGTTTGCATGCATCTTCAATAGAAGGCTTGATCTCTCCATAACTACGTACATCTTATCAAGCACATCACGTAATACCCTGCATAATTCGCCACTAAGTTCGATTGGTTACAAGCCCAACTTGTGAGCCTATCAGATTCATCGGTCGTCGTGAATACCATTTGCGCGCTTCTCATTAAAATGTTTACATGTGACAGTCGAGTTGCAATTCGTATGTCAACGAAAATATTTATTACTTGAGTCTATAAATTTCCGAATAATCTTTGACATTTCCCTAATTTCCAATTTTATTTTACCCTTTTTGTGAATTATGCACTCTTCTTTCATTTTTGTTCGTTTTTATTACTTACTCGTGTTAAATATGTATTATGGGAGATTGAATAAAGAGCTGGCAGTTCGCCGTATAATAATTACAAACAAGATAATGTAAAGGTAATTTGCTGAAAATTTCAGTCAAATTGATCCACTATGAGCCGAGATTTAAGCGACAGAAATTTCTGCCTAGCCACGATCATCATTACTAAAGTCAGAAGGATAAAAAACATTGTCACGATTGTCCAGTTTTTGATTTAATCATCAATGAGCAATACGCAACATAGCAGGATTCTGATCTAGTCAATATCGCAGGTTAGCGTTGACATCGAGAGTTCATTGTGGTCTGGGTAAGTTAATTACTCATGTACATGTAATGTCTAATTAATAATTTAGATACATTTCAGGCCTAATGAAAGACTTGTAATAGGCGGATGATTTTAAATTCACTGAAAAAAAACTTGTGTTGAAACAACACAAACTTGTGTTGAAACAACACAAACTTGTGTTGAAACAACACAAACTTGTGTTAAATGTTGAAACAACACAAGACTTGTGTTAAAATTTATCAAACAACACAAACTTGTGTGAAAAGCTACACAATACTTGTGTTCGAATTTTTGATACTTGTGTTGAAATTTCTAAAAACTTGTGTTGAAATATTTGAAACTTGTGTTGCAATTTATGAAACTTGTGTTGAAATTTTAGAAACTTGTGTGGTTTCATACAAACTTGTGTATAACCACCCAATTTGTATCCATTATAGCAACCTTTCCCATGCAGTACCCCTCCCCCTTTTACTCTGTTTAACCTAACCTGTAATGTTTGATTAATGAGGTAACAATAATATTTTTTGTTTAATTGTTATTTATTCAAACATGATGGGAAAAAAGTAAATATACATTTGAATGTTAACAGAAAAACAGAAAAATAATTATTATACTAACAAAATTGTGTTATATAATGAAGCCCCCCCCCCCCTTCCACCTTTCCCAATCACAAAATTATTTAAATTTTTAACTTAGTTATTTAAGTTTGTTTTACACTAAAACAAGAAATGAGAATATAAAGATATGTACACAGTATTTCCACCCTAAACCCCACAAATATATAATTCAAAAATATCTAAATTTAATAACATCCAAACCAATCACTAATGAGATTAATTATGCACTAATATGAGGTTTTTTTTTACATAAATTACATAATTTTAAAGAAAGTTGCAAATACATGTATGTACATAAGCCAGGGGGGCATAATGGTTCAGTGAGTATAAACGTTGGCCGAGAAATTTCAACTAGATGTCAGTAGTGAACGACAAAGCAAAGTATAATTGGGTACAAGCCCGGAATCGACCCCCCATTGCGTTCACTTTGAAGGACCTTAGACAATTGAATTATTTGACTCAATGACAAGACCTTCTGATCCACTGTGTGTGTGTTAACCATTTGCGCCCCCTCCTGGGTACCCTTGACATTTGATATAAGAGTAGGTTAGTTGTAGGATAGGATCACCCTAATAACACAGAAAGGTAGAAAGGGAAGGTCACCTTAATGCAGGTCAAGGCTTTTTGTAATTCTGGGTATATTTGATCTACATTTGGTTTCTAGATAATGCCTGTTAAATACTTTATGATTTCCGACCACATTCTAAGTGAGTTAGTTATATGTCGCTTTACTTTCTATACGATACATAAATTTCTAAAGAGAATTAAAATCTAATTGTGTTTGGGAGAACATTTAACATTAAAAACAAAAATAAATATTTAAAAATTGGGTCAAATGCATTCTTTTCCAGAATTTTAAAATAGATTGATGCTTGGGTTCTCTCGTTGTGATCATACATCAAATACTCTTTCAGCCTAAAAAATAAAAAAAATAGGCAATCATAATGTTTAAATAAACAAATTATTTTGCCACATCGAGACTGGGTCTCTATTTTGTTTTAACTTTGCGTAACACTTATTATGTCTTGTCAAGTTACATACCCGGGCAGATTATTATGCTCAAATTAAATGGGTTAGATCTGAGATGTCAGAAAAAAAGTCGGGAGATTTGGGACTGAAACCTCATAATAGGTCCACTATTCACACGGTTCAAACATGTATTGAGTTTTCAAATCCAAATTCTCTACTACATCAGGACAGCGCCTATTTACTTGGCAATGTCTAATTATTTTGGCCCATTCATATTATATTTCCATTGGCAACAAATTGGATATTACCTTTTAAAATCTTTTTGAAAAGTAAAATATTATCCAACATTTTTATACTGCTATTTACAGTAAAGATACAGATATCACAACTTGAAGATAATCAATGTATGTGATTGTTAAAAATCAAGCATGCCAAGTAGTTGAAATAGCAGAGCCCCTAGGCATTGCCCCGAGAAGAATAACTAGATTACCAAGCAAGAGTATACAACTAGTTCCTTGATTAAAAATACAAATATGTATGTTACTTACATTTTGCCTGACCGATCAAGCTTTGTGAGAAAACGTTTCCACAATATGAATAGCCATTTCATACTGTCATGATTTTTCTGATGTAGTTAACTGAGAAAAAAAATATATTATGTATTAGTCGACTTAAATTCGCTCAACAGTTATAAGATGAACGCTTTAATTTAATTATATTGTATGTTAAATGTTTTAGTTAGCTTTGTCACAGATGAGACGAGATGAAAAAATGGAATGAAATTGGGTTTAGCTTCCTACTGATCAGCTCCCACTTGGCTAATGAAGTTGGGCATATGCCATACAGTGTGCTATGAGGGAAATTTTGCCAGGTACCGCGACCCTAAGGTCTACTCTTATATCAAATGTTAGTTACATTTTCCTGTTTATCAAGCTCTGTGAGAAAAGTTTCCACAATATGAGTAGCTATTTCCACCTCTCTTAATCTTTCTTCTCCCATAAATGCATCTTAATTTCGTATGCATTAGAGACTTACCAATCTGATGATATGTTGAATTTCTCTCAGAGAAGAAAAACCTTGTTTTATTCATTTATGTCTGTTTCTAAATATATACGTACATGTAAGTACCATGGCACCAGAAATGTCTTTGAAACTTCTTTCTGTACAAACTAGATGGCTTGCTTTCACTTTTACCTGTAGTTCTTCAATTATGTCATATTATTCTTTATCATCTGAAATAAGCAGAAGAGAACTTTTCTACAACACTTGTTCTCGGTGCATCAAAGTGATCAAATGTGATTATTTATTATAAGCTGTTTGCTTCATGCACTGCTAATTTATGTAAACTACAATTATAGTAGACACATCAACCAACTGTAGAATAAAGTTGTTGTGGTCATTACTTAATAAAGCAAGTAGTGATATTTTAGTTATTATGCAATTAGGTAAAATCAACATACCAAGCTTTATTTCTTGACTTTTGTCATATCTTCTGTATAGTTCCCTTGTTTCGTGTGTAATGAAACTGTTCTCGGCTCCTGGATAAAAATATATAATTGCTGAAAATGGATAATAACTGAAAATCTAGTCATTTGTTGTATATCGCAAGCCCCTTGACAAATTGACATGTTTATCAATTAGTTCCACCAACTCAGTTGGGAATACAATATTGCAAACAGTAGTTTAATATATTATTTATATTTTAGCGCTTTTCAACAGATATAATCTAGTCTAACGCTAATTTTTATATATTCTACAGAACGCGGACATACCAGATTATTTTTAGTTCATCGTGTTAAAAAGCCCACGTCGTACACCCTGCTTGTCGTTCGACAGTCGAACTATTTAATGTCATTCACTGCATTTTATTGTTTAATGAAATAAATAGCAATAAATACTGTTATAAATTTCCAAGAGTTCATTTCACAAAGATTACAAACGTCGTGATATAGCTTTTTACATCACGTGACTTATCCACATGACCGGTGGTGCTGTTAGAATTATCCCTGTTTCCTTCTTGATTTTTCAAAGGAATCGTTTAATTTCTGATTAAAATATATTTCATATAGGCAGAAATATGAATAATACTAAGTATATTGTGACTTGTGAGGTATGACCATTCAGTTATTACCAGACTGGTTGGATTACTGGTTGCTATGACAATTCAGTTATTATCAGATAAGACTGGTTGCTATCGCCATTCAGTTAAATTCCAAGACTGGTTGAAAAAGGTAATACAAATGCTAACACTCACACTTCTAATCATAAATATCAGAATTTCGTCTCCGAATTTAAGTTGATACGGGGGAACACATGGAGGGCGAAGGGGTGTCGCCTAATTCAGTTTTATAGCTGCCTCCAAATACAGTGATCATTTTCATTAAGTCAGATTCATTCTTTTCCTTATTCAATATCACATGTATAAAAATGTTAACATCTACTGTTTATCAGATAATTAAATATAGTAAAACATTATTTAACATCAACTGTTTATCAAACGATTAAATATATATAGTAAAATATTATTTAACATTAACTGTTTATCAGATGATTAAATATAATATATTACTATTTAACATCAACTGTTTATCATGTATCTATAAGAAAACATGTTCGCAACGTAACGGTGACTTTCATAGAAATAGCTAAACAAACAATATCTTTACATTTGATTATATTCATAAGAACTGATCTAATTGTATAAAAGGTAATATAGAAAATGCGTGTTAATGTATTGTGTATTTAAAATAAGCCATTAAATTGATTTTTAATCGGACAAGTTACCTCTCCTGTTTCGTATCATGGCGTAACTCTATAGATATTAATAGATAGTAATATGAATTTATTCTATTGAAAGTTAAAATGAATAGTTGTTATTTTTCTAAGAGTCTTATTTATTATTCTATTATTCTACAGAAAACCTTTTTAAAAGTCGATTATATTGGTGTCTTGTACAGGGTCTTTTGTAATATGCGTTACAATTTCAAATACGGGAATATATGTTATTTGGTAACGAACAAACATGTTTTTGTATCACAGACAGCCACCTGTGTTGTGGTGGTTTGACTTTTTACTAAGTATTGTGGAGAGTATATATCCGTATGGTACTTACATAGCCTTTAACTGATTGACAACCTCTGAGAAAAAAATTTCCACAGCCATTTCCAACTGTCCCTTTGACGGTTGGTTACTGAAATAAATATGTTAGATAGCAGTTGACTTGAATCAACTTGACAGTTTTGTTTTGATTATATTCACGATACTCCATGATCAGTTAAAACGTGTAAAATACAAGCCCAAAACCATAATCATATGCAAAAATCATATGCTGATACGCTCACATTTTTGTTCTGTACACGCCCCATGAATGTTGTTTTTAGAGAATCCTATATTTTTGTAGTAAGACTTTTAAGTTTATACTTCCTTCATTATTATATGCAGAATATCATATTTGTAATGTCATACTTTTATCTTTTTTCTAACTTTTATTCAATCAATAACAACCTTAGTCAGAAGATATAGTATTTAATTGTGGGATAATTATAGGCGAAGGGCATTCATTGTTAAAAATAATAATAATATAAAAATGTTACCAGTCGTTCTTTGCGCATGTATTACGTCATTGACTGAAAAAAAAATAATATCTAGTTTATGCACGAGTGAATTTCTATTTTGGCCAAATTTCCCAAATCAAAATGGCGGCGTAGAAAAAATTAAATTAAATGACTCTCCTGGAACGTACAAATTCAGGACAAATTCTTACCTACTGACCATAGTCGAACAATGTAATTTTAAAGCGGAAATTTCATATTTTCTAAAAAAGTCAAAACATAATTATTTCTATGCCTTTTGCTCAAAAGGTTGTCAACTCACTATTATACGATCATGGGCAATATTTCATAGGCATAAAAATCCCTGACACCGAAAATAATAACACAATTACTTGAATTACCTCCCTTGTTTTCCCATTCCCCTCCATGCAATGGTCATCTTCAAACGTTTGAATTTGAAGTTGAAATGATATTTTTGCCAATTTCTCAACTGGCAATAGTGAATTATAGTATTAATAGGATTATTCTTTAACAAGGTAGGACTGTTTATAGATACAATCTATTTTAGGGCTTTATTTTAATATATTTTAAAAATGTAACTAAAAAAAAAATGAAATTGCCGTTTTAAATATTTGGACTTCTAGTGATAATCGTGTAAAATTTCAGAATTTTGTCCGCCATTTTAGAAATACATGCGTTACTTCCGGTGGCGGTGTCCCATGACTGTAGAAGTCGGCAAACATCGGTAGAAAATAGCCGATAGGATTCAGTGCAGCTAAACTGATCGTCGGTATTATATTGTAATCCAATGTGTGAAATAGCTTTATTTAACGTCCGCTTCCACCGAGGTGATATCGCACAGAAAGATTTAACAAAGTATATTTAACTTAGAAAAGATACATTTGGTGAATGATTTTTTAATTGGTGCATGAAAGAATAAATTTCATTGGTTATTTTTTAGTTAACCAATAATATTTAATTTCAATTTTAACAACCAATTAAATTAAATGAGACTTTTACTAATTTCTCCCACGCAGACTGAATCAACTGTAAAAACACCAATGTACTAAAATCACATTTACATTAAATATTCCTTTGATCTAACAGTTTATAGGGCCAATAAAAATCCGCAACTTGCAGACGTGTTAACTACAGACATCTTAACACCAAATAACATCCAATTAATTCTGTCAAGCCATTGTCTGTGCAACAAATATCGAACTAAATAGTGGATATTGTCTTAATAATCTTTTGTTAAGTAACTAAAACATTTAAAAAACGAAAACAAAGAAATAATATAAGTTGACATAATTCGACCTCTTTATTTTAGTTTTCGTTTATAAAACAGTACCTTTTCAGTCGAAAATTTAATGATACGTTAGAATTTTCTTCACAGAACTTCAAAAAAGTTTGCTCTGAATATACACAATACCTAGTGGTTATTATGCAATTTTATATTTCACGACATACCTGTAATTAATAATAGATTAAAACAACACATTACTTGTGTTAATTATATGAAAACACACAAGATTTTATAAATCTACACAAGTTTGTGTTAATGCAATGCAAAGCAACACAAACTAGTTTTAACACAAGTACTTGTGTTGAGATCCAACACAAGTTTATTTTCAGTGTTGTATTGTGCATGTTATTTTCATATGACCGAGATTCTTGGCCCAAGACGGTAAGGCTATGGTGTCCTGTATTTTCAGTGGTTAACATGTACTTCAAAGGGACTATAACACTCTTGCTGGCTTGGCAGCTCCTGAAAATAAATAATAGTCTTATTGTAAGTACTAGACGTTTGAGTGTCCTACCTGTGTTGTAAATTATCCATTACATCCTATTTTACTTGTCCAGAGGGTTCCAAAATATTTTAAAATCCAAGCCACATTTGTAAAGGTTTACGTTAGGCTTTTCAAATCCTTTAGTTGAATTTTTCCAATTTTTTAAATCAGGTGTGTTAAGATGGAATTTGTATCATCAATTAATTGGAATATTGTAAAATAATACAATTTGTTGACCAGAATAAAGATTGGGACATATTATTCAGTTACAATTAACAAGAGTGTTGTTGAGCCTTTAATACATGTATATTATGTTTGTTTATCATATTGAATGATTGCTTTTCCATAAATAGATTTCATTCTAAAGCTTTTGAAAGGGGAAAAAATACCAAATTATTAGTTGAAAGGCTATGGTGTTGTGTATTTGTAGTTGCTAACAGCTACTTTAGTGCAGGTCTATTATATTTATTTATGATCTTAATTGACCGCCTTTCCGCGAAAAGAATTTATTTCGAAACTTTTCTTTGAAATTACAAAATAAAAAAGTGTGTGATTGTGACTGTGGTCTGTGTTAGGAAGGGGGGGGGGGTGACCTTTTATTTGCGTAATTGTAGGGGTATTATCATCAACTGTTGATGTTTTACAAATTCCACAAAACAATTCGTTATCTTAAAAGTGCATGGCTTCTTTTATATACTCGTGGATTAAAGACGCCAATAAAACTTATCATTAGAGAATTTCGTAACAAAATAGGTACATAAATTTATACGACATAGGTGTGTGATTTAAATATTAATTTATAACCAAACAAATGTAGGTTTGACTCAGATGTATATTATTTTATACAAATCTGCGACATTGTTAAAAGTCGTATATTTAACGTACATGGTATATTTAACGTACATGGTATATTTAACGTACATGGTATATTGCAGGTATACGGTATATTTAACGTACACGGTACATTTTATGTACATGGTATATTTAACGTACTTGGTATATTTAACGTACATGGTATATTTAACGTACATGGTATATTGCAGGTATACGGTATATTTAACGTACACGGTACATTTTATGTACATGGTACATTTTATGTACATGGTATATTTAACGTACTTGGTATATTTAACGTACATGGTATATTTAACGTACTTGGTATATTTAAGGTATGTGGGCGCCTTTATTAGCCTATAGTCAGAGTACAACAATAGGACATGTAACTCAATTTCATCTCATTTTATATGGAATGCTTCAATGGTTGAAGTTAAGTTTTCGATATCAATGCAGAACGAAAACGTCATTGCATAGTATAAACTCATCAGTATACCATAACAAGAAAGAAAAAAAAAATACAAGCAAGAGATTTGTACGCTCAGATAACCACCCCAAGTACACCTACAACCCGGATCTCCCAACAATTTATTGCACAAGAACTTTAAACAATTTTAATACGAAAGAAGAAAGCCAATGAATTACCCATATTGTATAAATGGGTGGTGTTTGATAGTATAAAGACATATATTAACTCTTTAGTACTTGAACTGTTCAGTGTGAATATTGACGTCTTGTATACATTTCAGTTAGCGTACTGGATTACAGAAAATACCAGAGTTGCAATCAGAAAATGTCTCTTAAAGTACTCATGTTTGTCTCATTAATGGGTACGTTTCTGTTTCATTGTTTTTAAAAAACTATATTTATTAATCAGATTTGCTTTATGTGTAATTCTTACAATCTGCCTGTCTGATTTCAAAATAGTGTTTACGTTTTATATATTGAAATTGTTGTTTCCTGTTTATATATTGGAATTGTTGTTTCCTGTTTATATATTATTGTTTCTTGTTTATATATTGAAATTGCTGTTTCCTGTATATACATTGGAATTGTTGTTCCCGTTTATATATTGAAATTGTTGTTTATTGTTTAAATATTGAAATTGTTGTTTCCTGATTATATATTTAAATTGTGCAGCACCATGGGCCTTTCTGTCAGACGTGGAGAGGGTGTGTTGAGCAAACCGGTTACCACATCCTACGTATGACCCATGCACCTTTTCTTGCTACATATTTTGTAGTCTTGTGATCGTCTAAAAATTCTATTTAAAAATACATTATGGGAGATAAGATAAAGAGATGGCATTTCTCACTATAATAGTTAAAAACTAGATAGTGTAAAGGTAATTTGCTGAAAATTTAAGTCAAATTGATCCACTATTAGCCGAGAACGAAGCGATTGAAATATTCACATAGACTCGGTCATCATTACTAAAATCATTAATATAAACAGCATAGTCTCGATTATCCACTTGATTGATTTAATTATCAATGGCCGTTAAGCGGCATATAGGAATTTAATCCGCCAACATCGAAGGCTAGCCTTGACATCAAGAGTTTATTATGGTCTGGAAAAGTTGATTAATGTCTAATTGATAATTTAGATAACATTTCAGGCCTAAAGAAAGACCTGTAATAAGCAGATTTTGCTCTTACATAGTGCTATTTTAATTATTGTGAATGAACATTCGAACAACTTCATGCAAAACCCCATTCCGTCCTCACCCAAACTCTGCCATGGTTATGGTCAAATAAGTATTTAGATGTATTTGTATTTTAATAAAAAAAATATTTTTACAACATACAATCATACGTTGACGTCATACTCACCTCCAAATTTTAGTTCGAGGCAAAATGATAGAGTGTACAAAGCGAGGCAGCAGTGGAGCGAGGCCTTAACAAATGACATCTAAACTAACGTGCAATAAACTAAACACAGATAATGACAAATTATACAATTCCCGGAGACCGTGTGGTGACTAAAACAGACGATCAGGTCTTCTGTCTTAATAATATTAATAAAAATATTTTTATTTCCCTCAGAATTTGGGGTGGGGGGCACGACGCCACTGTCTAAAATTTGTCTCTGGATGTCTTTGTTTCTCCTTCACGTCGTGTATTACTTCTTACTGTTTTCTTAAGAGGTTTGTCTTACCAGGAATAACAATGCAGCGGTTCGTTTTTACATTTTATATATATCAAGCTGAATACATACATGTAGATACAAGCATAGCATAGATTACACTAGCCAGTAAAACTCACTGGGCCAGGCTGCTGATAGAAATTGCTACATCTTTCCCCTTCTGGAATCAAGCGACTCTCTGGCGATTGCTAAAAAATATAACACCTGTGTAGCTTGGGTGTTGGACCTTCAAATATGATGTAAATAATTAGAGAGATTGGTTAATTGAGTCAAATGACGTCGAAACCCTTCCTTATTTATGATAATGGGAATTTACTGGAAAAACTTCCCATGAGATATCTGTTATCAACCTAGAATTGAATGTTTACCACATTATAACTCTTTTTTATGTAACAATATGTCAATCATTCGGGGGCGGCAATACTATATACCGGGAAACACCATGTTATACTGAATACCGGAAAACACCGGAAAAACACAAAATACCGGAAACACCCTTAATACCGGAAAATTCCCTAAATAGGTAGCCCGGAGCCTGATCATCTGTGTGCGTTGGTTAGGGTTAGGGTTAGCGTTTGATTTTTCCGTTGTAGGTTAGGGTTAGGTTTAGTTTTTTTGTGTATTTTCCGGAGAACCAGGCTCCCAGTTGCCTATTTAGGGTGTTTTCCGGCATTTAGTGTGTTTTCCTGTATTTAGTGTTTTCCGGTATTTAGTATAACATGTTGTTTTCCGGTGTTTTCCAGTTGTTTTCCAATGTTTTTTGGTGTTTTCCGGTAGAGAGTATAGCGCATCATTCGCTAATTTGATTTAAGTAATTTAAATACATATATGTGAATATGTTTGAAACCAACAACTTGCCAAACACATTAATTAATACAAAATGATGCCATCTTATTTCTCTATCCCCTTTCTATATACTTGAAAACAATGTCGCAACGACGATATTTCTACAATTGTTGTTTCCTGTTCATATAATGGAATTGTTGTTTATTGTTTATATATTGAAATTGTTGTTTATATATTGAAATTGGCGTTACATGTTTATATATTTAAATTTTTGTTTCCTATTTATCTGATTGTGACACGGACTAACCTTCAATTAGAATGATAGTCACGACACGTGGCATTGCTTGGCTTCACCATCATCATTGCTTGGTGAGGTGCGGAATGTTGGAGGAAACCGAAGAGTTTGGACAGGTGATCCCGTCCCTTGTCATGTACAAATGGTGAATGGAAATCAAATCACTCAATGACAGACTTTATCAGTTAACTCGAAGATGTTAAGCCATTCGGTCACCACCAACACCACTGCCCCCTTTTGCTTGGTTAAATTACATACTTTGTATCCGTAATGTATGACGACAAAGGCCCAGGACCAAAACCCCGCGGTTTACAGTGCCCGCGGTTCATGGCAAAAAGAGAAAAAAAAAACAAATTCCATATGAAAGTGTCACGGTAATCGAGCTACCCCTTAACCTTCTCGGTGAAGTTCCACTTGGTGATCGGTCTAGTCTTCTAGACTTGTATGCCATTCGTAACTGAATAGATTTCGTATGTGATCAGATATTATGTAACTATTCTTGCATTACAGACCGTTAAATTGTGTGTTACGCGTGCGTGCCATTCAAAAGGATATGAAATAATTTTTTCGTCGCATTAGGGACCCTGCAATTGAGGTCCGGCCAAGGGCCCCGCTCCGGTTAGGCTGGACCCTGTATGACGGCTCCATTATTTCATGTTTAAGATGACAGCTTGCAACAAACCTGTTTCTTTAAGAATAATTATTATTGCAGGCATGACTCAAGTAGTCAACGGACAAGGGTTTGGTCAACTCCTAGAGTGTACCAGTTTTATTAATGACACCAAACAATGCATGACTGAATATCCCGTAGTCTCTGGTGTTGAGTCATTACTTATTTTGAATCCTTCTTCCCTTAATGCTTCCATGGTGTGCAGGTAAGCGAGAGAGAGAGGGAGAGAGAGAGAGAGAGAGAGAGAGAGAGAGCACGTTCAAAACTAACGCTAAGGTTCTGCGATGTGACCCGGAAAGCATTTCAAGTTTGTAATTGTTTGGAACATTCGTTTGCCGGCAACCTTGTGCATTTTCTGGTCGCCGTAAGGTTGCAGCAGCGCAGTTAGGACACCACCCCGGTCTGACGAGGACATTACTGTTGCATATCATTGTGGCAGTGTTAAGTTGGATCGTTTTTTGTTAGTTATTCGTCATTCGTTATTCAACTTTGTATGCGGGATTCAAATTATGTAGCTAGTCCTGACTAGAATGTTGGATGCCAAGTATCCCCAAGCAGCATAAAACGAATAACGAGGTGGCCTGCCTCGTTATTGGCGAATTACGAGGTATAAGCTACGTCGTTATTCGTTATTCAACTTGATATTCGGGATTTAAATATGCAGCTAGCCATGACTAGAATGATGGATGGCAAGTATCCCCAAGTAATATAAACACAGCAAAACGAATAAAAAGTTGAATAACGAAAAACGATCCAACTTCACGCTGTCTATGATTGTTCTACCTTTGTATCGCGTGATTACAATCATCGATATCATCAGAATCGTAATTGTAAAAGGAATGAGACGGGGTTAAACGTCCTACTGCTAGGCTAATGAAGACAGTTAGACTCCATACCATGCGTAGGGCCACGGTGGCTAAGGGGGTAAGGCGCTGGCGCGTTATCCCGTGGGTCGCGTGTTCGATCCCTGCATTGGCTGAGAAAGTTCATCGGGATTTTCCGACGTTGTTTCACCTTGTCAGTGGTGCAGGACGGAGGGCCTGACAAGGACAGTCGTTCGGACGGGACCAAAACGGAGGTCCCGTGTATACATTGGCGTGCACGAAAAGAATCCCTTGGCAGTTAGAATTCGATATAACAGTAGACCATAGTGCCGCTGCCCGGTCAAAATTTCACTCATAGGATACTGTATGCCCGTCTTCATTAGCCCAGACGGAGCAGAATAATAGGAAGTTAAAGCATATTTCATTTCAATACAGTGTGCCATGTGGTAAATGCTGCCGCGTATATAGAATTCTAATAGTCGATGAATCTGTTCTGTGCATGCCAATGTGTACACGGGACTTCGGTTTTTTTGTTCTATTCTAACGACTATACGCTGGCCCTATACCTGTCCTTCTGCCCAGCAGCAATGTGTACACAGGACCTCGGTTTTCGTCCTATTCGGAAATAAAATCTTATCTAACATAATATGGAATATTCACATTTTCAGCAATAAGCCAGAGTATGTATCACTGATTACTTGTACTCGAGGTGCCATTACCAAATGTCTCTCGGCGGAATTTGATAGTATTTACCCTTCAGCCGAAGCTTATGCTGCAAACTACATGTATTTTTGTCAGAACAGTGAAAGTAAGTTATTTTATCTGATCTCCGTGGTCTTTAATTTATACAGATATGTAGCACAACCGTAGGGGAATCCCCTGCCAATTTTTTTTGATATCAGAAAAGATGAGCAGGAGATTTTATTTATCCCCCAACCCTTTCTTATGCGCACAAATAATGAAATATAACTTCTTGGTATAGATTTAATTTTACTGAACCTGATTACATTATAGCGTTGTGATACATCATTTTTGATGGCATGTCACCCATATTCCCTCGGTCTTTTCTTGAATTAATTAACCAACAAATCAGTGTTATTGTCTATAATTCTTCGATGTTTATTGGAATTTTTATGGTAGTTGAGATGCACAAAGTTGTTCCTTTTCCATGAAAAAAATAGTTCTTTTTTAATTGACCAATCACTTTCATGTAAAGCGGTATCTGAATTCGTGAATACCTGATGGATTGACCCATCGGTTAGTGAAGTATTCACGAATTCAGATTATCTGCCCTTAATCATTTCATTGGTCATATAGCTTTATTCTACGAACCAATCAAAAAACAATCTTGGCCCCATTGTTTACCTTCACGAAAGTACAGCAGCTCAGATTGCACGAAACTTAATATCAAAGAAATGACATGCACACAAAAAGAGGCCTAAAATATTTTGACAAGGTTTACAACCATGATTCGGCGATCGTATTTGCACACCCCCCACCACCACCCCGAAAAAAAAATCCCCTCCATTCCTATTGATGGAATCTTTTGATTGGTCGATAAGAATAGCGCAATTATCAAGAGCAAATAATTTGACTACATGTCTCACCCAAGGCTTAGTGGAGAGTAACGGAACGATACCACTTGGGACGCCGAGAATCCCCGGCTGTACGTGACAAGGCGTTGGGTCGCCTGTCCAACCTCGTGGGTTTTCTCCGGGTTCTGTTGTTTCCTATCACTGCTTAAGACCCCTGCGCGCAAGAAAATATTTGAAATAAAATTAAATCATATGTTAGTCCCGAAATGACCTAGTTTGTGTCGAGTGGACGTTAACACCCTCTCTCTCTCTCTCTCTCTCTCTCTCTCGGTATCTCAAGTGGTACCGTTCTGTTATTCTCCACCAAGTCTTTGCGAGTACTTTCCGCTTTATTAAGTTTCTTCGGGCAAACTTTAGTAATAACGTCATGGTTACAACAATGAACTATAATGGATATAATAATATGCATATGTATCATTAACGAATTTATTAATTAAACATTTATAATTAAAACATTTTTTAAATCTAAAATTTACACAACTGCAATGTTGATATGACAAAAATCAACACCTAAAATTAAGCAATGGCTTGAATTTTTCAATAAAATATGATTTCTTTGCTTCTAATAGGTCGTTATTTTTGTTGCTTGATCATGCATTATGCAAGACAAAATCTGCCTATTGTAGGTCTTTATTGAGGCCTGAAATGTTATAAAAGCTATTAATTAGACAATAATTAACCTATTCAGACCATAATCAACTCTCGATGCGGAGGCTGGCATGAGATTTTTGTCGATTCGCTGAATTATTTTCCTTCGTGATTTACCAATAAAAATGGATAACCGAGACTACTGGTTTTGTTTTACCGACTTTCATTCGCTTAGTTCTAAGTTAATAGTGAATCAATTTGACTGAACTTTTCAGCAAATTGCCTTTACATCATCTAGTGTTTAACTATTATAGTGAGAACTGCCAACTCTTTATCTAATCTCCCATAATGTATCTTTAATTGGTATAACGGATAGTCATTAAAATTGCATTTGCCACAAACATATATAATTATTCTTATTTCAGATTTTGATAGTGATTGTTTGATAGAAATTGGCAAAGACCTAGCAGGATGTCTTTTTAAAAACTTTAGCGTAACAGACCTACCTAAATCTACAGATGGGTTTAATAAATGGAAGGACTACGTATGCAGGTAAAAAATTAGCCATCAGTGATTGTAGCTTACAGATCGGACAGATTATCTCGAATATTAAATCTTCCGGACCCCCCCCCCCCATTGATTGTAGCCTACAGATGGGACGGATTATCTCGGATTTTAAATCTGTGCCCCTCCCCCTTCTTCACGGGTATCACTAATCTATCACTTGTTTACAACTATATGGATGATGTTACACCTGAAGACAGACACGGAGGATTGACAATTCGGGTCATCTCTCTCGCCCACAACTGACTTATCTTTTTAACAATCATTGTGGATGCTTGATTTACAGTCCAGAACGTCCCGAATCGACAGAATTAAAATCAAGTGATGCGGAATTCAGGCCTGTCACAGTTCTGCCAGTTTCGACAGCTGAGGTGCAGTGAGTAGAATCGTGAGTGACGTATTCCAACTAAAAAATATGTTCAGTTATATGGTCGAGATATTTTTTAGCACTCGGCACATGCGCAACGTCGGATTAACCATAGTGGGGCCCCTGATCACCGACCGCGTAGGTGTGGCCGGCAAGCGCCGAAGTCGCGAGGGGGGGGGGCTGGATTGGTTCTTCCTCCAGGAAATTTTCAGTAATTTGAGGCCGGAAACGTGATTTCCTGGCATTTCAGGCACTTATGTCGGAGCCATTTAGAAGTACCTTTCTGCCACAAAATTAGCGCATTCTGGCGTTATTTCAGTGGACCTATCTATGCGCGAGTGCTATGAAATGATGGCATCCGCCACTGTAAGTGAGCAGAGCTACATCAAACCAAATTTTGAAGTCGCTCAGTGATGAATCGGGGTCACTTGATTCGGAATTGTATTATATCCCCAACGATGATTTGATGAATGAAGGCCGTAACGTTACGACCAAGCCGTGTCTTGAATGTCCATTCTCAACAACAGTTCGATTGACGTTTCCCGGTAAATAAACAAAAAAGAAACACGGAGACTAGTCGAAAATATGACGCGGCAATGCGGCGGCATCACCGGATTACACCGAATTCTCGGATGTCGATCGCGACACACCATGGATTGAGGGGGCCCCAGGGACTTCCGATGTAGGGCCCTCTGATCATCTGGGTGGGGGGGGGGGCGCCACTAGGTCACCGACCGTTGGAGTCCTCGGTCCGACCATGATCGAGGCGCGCAACTGAGATTTTTGTGCGGGGGGGGGGGGGCTAATGTCGGGACATGCCCCATGGTTAATCGGGCGTTGCACATGCGTTGTACTCCGAAATTCGCCTTTTCGCTCGATTGACGCCAGTTTTGCAATTGAGAGAATTTAATTCCGGAACTTTGAATCGAGCAACCCAAGTATCTCTTCTAGAAATAGTCAACTGTTCTCCTCCAAACTGGGCAAATGGCAACGGTCATTCCAATAAGTTGACAAAGGTATCGACATAATCATATGATAACTATTGACCCTGTGTTTTAGATAGATTCCCAATCCACGGGGTAACATTGTTTCAAACAAACTTGTGTCTATTACTAAACCTACAATTCCATATTGTATCTATAAACAGTAATCTTTCACACTGGAAATAATAACACAATTACATCCCTTGTTTTTCTATTCCCCCTATGCAATAGCTATCTTCAAACGTTTGAATTTAAAGTTGAAAATGGATATTTTTCCCAAATTCTCAACTGACAATAGTGAATTATAATGCCTATGAAAAGACAGAAATGTTTTGACTTTCTTAGAAAATATGAAATTCTCGCTTTAACGTAGACTGGTGGCCAGTCATCTCCACACACCAAAAAAAAAACCGTAATCTCTAGAGACTGGGCAAATAGAGCTTCATTCTCATCTAGTAGGTCAATCTGCATTATGTAGGTCGTGTGACGTCGTGCACGTGATCACGACATATCTAATATCACGTGATAATAAACATGGCTGTCGACTAACTGGCAAACTGGTGTAGGTGCGAGATGTTTGTTGTGGATCCTTATAACCAAGAGCTGGTAAAACATTTGCAATCGCCTCGTCAATATCCGCTAATTCGGACATGATTCCACAATTACAACGGCGTGTGTGTGAAGCCGCGATAATCGAGACTTTATTTACAAATTCGTGTCACGTGACTCGGGGCTTGCTTGACAACCGTCAATTATTCCAAATAAGGAACAACGTAAAACAGGACAGGAACGCCCATTTTATTGTGAAGCTCGCAAATTGTCCAGTCTCTGGTGCTGGTTACAGGTTTATTCAAATTGTTTTTTTTTATACAAATGGAAACGAAAGTGTTGGTTTACTAAAAATTAATACTTTTATATAAATCGAAATGTAAAATAAATAGAAGAGACTGGGCCAGTCTAGCTTTAACGTTGTTATTGTCATATTATAATTACAGATCCCTAGACGTTACAAACGATTGTCTTTTAGAGACAAACATATCCGAATCCTGTCGGAGTACATTTGAAATGATGAAGGAAATGAATCGAATATCAGAACCACCGGTTTGTTCTAAAGTTAATGTTGCCACCGATAACCCCAATGTTCAGGATACCAACGATAACCCCAATGTTCAGGATACCAACGATAACCCCAATGTTCAGGAAACCACCGATAATCCCAATGTTAATGTTACCACCGGTAACGCTAGTGTTAGTGTCAACCTAAATAATAATAACATTATCTTGTTCATGGTTTGCCTTCTGATAGGAGTATTTAGTCATGGTATATATTTTCATATCTAATCTATTTCACAGTACCATAATATATATTTTGTCAAGGTGTATATGTAAGTACTGTATATTATTATGATATATATTTTGGATATATAATATATAGCATATAACCGTGATATGTATTGGATATATAATCTATTGTATATGATCATGATATATATTTTGGATTTATATATATATATATATATATATTACTTTATCATCTACTAAATGTATATTATCATAATATATATATTTGATATATAATATACTGTATATTACCATGGTATATATTGTATAACCTACTTAGTGTATATTACCGTGATGTATATTTTATATATAATCTATTGTATATTATCATGGTATGTGTTTTACAATATTTTGTTACCTTATTCTTTGAATTTTTATATTATTATATATGTTTTGATATCTAGTTAGGGTAAATTATCATTTAATATATTTTACTATGTAATTTTTATTTATTACAAAATAATAAGTACATTGTTTAAAGTAGCTAAGACTCTAACTCAACGTCATAAAAATGATAAGTACATTGTTTAAAATTAAAATGGTTTAAAGAGGTTAATAATTATTATATTAAATTACAAGGAAGAATGTATAATATTATCAAAGAACCGTATAGTACAACTCCTGATCTATCGTTTGGTATAAACAGGCTACCACTAGCTTCCGTTGACGTCATAATATTCAGGTTAGATGAATTTAGAGAAAAGATTTTTGATATTAATTTTGCAAGATTAGTATTTGGAGATTGGTATTTGGAAATTTGTTGTATCAGATTTTATTTTCGTTGTATGTTTCTGATGACTTGTATGTATTTTTTTTTAGTTTTTAAAATAAATCATAATCATTTTTTAAAAGAAATTTGATCATTTGTTACAAATACAATTAAATTACACAAAGTGCGCGAGAGAATTAACCTTTAAAACCAGAAGCTCCATGTTGCTGTGTTCTCTGGTCAAAGTGTTCCTTAGTTTTAGAAAGAAAGAGAGAGAGAAATGGGGTTTAAGGTCCACTCGACACAAACTAGGTCCTTTCGGGACTAATATATGGTTTAATTTTATTTCATTAATTCGCTTGCGCGAAGGGGTCTTTAGCAATTGGGGGAAACCGGAGTACCCGGAGAAAACCCACGAGGTTGGACAGGCGATCATAATCCTTGCCACGTACAACCGGGGATTTGAAACCACGCCAGTTTACTTAATGGCAGGCCGTATGATACAGCGCACACGCTAACCATTCGGCCATCCAACCCCTCTCCTTAGTTTTGGAACTGCATCTTACTAAAATAGCACGTTATAATGTCACCTTGGGGTAACCAGAGTCACACCTA
This sequence comes from Patella ulyssiponensis, assembly GCA_963678685.1. Taxonomy (NCBI): domain Eukaryota; kingdom Metazoa; phylum Mollusca; class Gastropoda; family Patellidae; genus Patella; species Patella ulyssiponensis. The sequence goes on from OY783231.1 coordinate 5,721,914, forward strand.
CGCTAAGTGGTGGATCCAGTGTCATTTACTTTATACACCAGATATTGTGGAAGGATAATTGGTGAATACGAGTTTCTTTAACACTTTTGCGACCCATACGCCATGACAATATTTAATCACCCCTTCACCCCTACTTCAGCCATTGCTATTGTGAAATCAAACATTGGGTGATACCATCAAACTCAAATTCAACGCCGGAAAAATTGAAGTGCTTTTCCTGGTTCCAAAGTCAAAAGGAGACATTTGTGATATTAAAGACGTTACTGTTGATGTAACTTAAATTCCCTTTTCTAACAGTGCGAGAAACCTATGAGTAATGTTTAATTCAAAATTATCAATGTTCCCTCCATTTCTCTTTCTACAAGTGCCAGAAACCTAGGAGTAATGGTCGAGTCGTTTATCAATAGAGAGTCTCATAAATCATATTTCCAAAGTGCGTTAATTATACTATTCAAAAAAAGTAGGGGATATTTGATTTTTATGTGTTATTAAAGTCACCTAATGAAACTGACGAAGAAACAAATGACAAAATGAAATGAAGTTCACATTCATCGATTTATTCCAAATGATCGTTAGACTAAGTAAGGCACACACTGACCATTATAAGGGTAAAATGATACCCGGGGTCAAACAGCAAAGTTACCACAGCATCACAACAAAGTCATTAACGGGTAAATCCTCCTCTGTTTGCCAAACAAGCATTGATCCGACGTGGCATACTCCTAATGAGACGTCTAAGGTCATTTTGGTTCAGATTGTCCCATTTCTGTTGCAACGCAGCAGCAAGTTCTTGGACATTGGCAGGACGTTGTTGACGTTGACGTAACCTCTGTCCAAGCATGTCCCAGACATGCTCGATGGGGGAGAGGTCGTGACTCAGTGCTGGCCAAGGTAATGTGGTGATGTTCTGTTGTTGGAGGTAACCTGTAACGATCCTGGCCCTGTGACATCTTGCGTTGTCATCCTGGAAGATGAAACGGCAGCCATGACGTCGTGCGAACGGCACAACATGGACTGCCAAGATGTTGTCTCGGTAGTACTGGTCTGTAACACGCCCTGCAACAACATGTAAAGCCGTTCTTCCAGCATCAGTGATGCCTCCCCACACCGTAACAGAACCACCCCCAAATCGATCATGTCTGATGACGTTAACGTCTTGGAAGCGCTCGTTTCGACGACGCCACACCCTCCTACGTCTGTCCAAAAAATCAACAGTGACCTTGACTCATCTGAAAACATCACATTGCTCCAGCGTCGATTATCCCAGTGTTGACGATCCCTACACCAACGACGTCTTGCCTGAATGTGATGATCTCTCAAACAAGGGATCAGGCGAGGACGACGGGCGCGAAGGTGACCCCTATGCAGTCGATTCCGAATCGTCTGGCCACTCACTCTCACACCAGTGTCTGTTTGAAGACGAGCGCTGATCTGATTTGCTGTGATGACACGATTTCTCAAGGCCAAGGTACGGATAAATCGATCCTGGGCTTGAGTTGTCGCCCTTGGTCGACCTGAGCGTGGTCTGTCCTGCACAGATTGTGTATCACGGTATCTGGACCATAGCCTGCTTATGACAGAATGAGAAACATTCATCGTCCGCGCCACAACCGCCTGTGTTCTGCCGATCTGTAGCATGCCAAGGGCACGTAACCTTTCATTTTCGGTAAGCCGACGCATATCAAAAATTGTTTTCCGGTCACTAAAACAATTAAACTGATGTTTCCACCCAGGAATTCAATGCCACAATGACTGTAACATTCAAAGTCAGAGTCGTGCAAATCTTGGGTTGGACCCCCATGATGATCCCAAGCATCACCTGCATTCCATGCGGTAGCTATTGGTGCGTTTGGGCGTCACATGTAACTGGAAATGTTTCTTCTGTTAGGTTCTACAGTGACTTTTTTCGTAGTCATTTGCATATTTTAGTATTATGCCATCAAAATCAAATATCCCCTACTTTTTTTGAATAGTATATCTTTCGAACCTACTGGAACTGTAAATCGCTTCTGCTGTAATATATTTGGTAGACGTGGGGCCAGACCATTTTTTAATTGCTTCATCAGTACTGCTCTATTGCAATAAACGAGCAGTAATAGTGAAGGATATAATTTAAACGTTATAATTTCAGTTGTTACACATGAACATGGAGAATGGGCGTCCTCGCTGAAGGAATTCCCACCAGGCGTCGCCAGTAAAAATGCGGCCCCACGTGACCTTGTCGATGGCAAAAGGACCGTGTTTCGACGTATAGGGATTAAATTCCATATTAACGACAAAAAATAACGTTGATCAACATATCAATTCGTATTGAATGTACAGGAAAACAATGCTGTGCGGTATACAATGAGGTCACGTGGGACCCACTCTTCTATGAAATTATCTCCCTTTATCTCTAGCGAGGACGCCCCTATTGGTTTGATATCAGGTTTGACGCATTATCAGATGGTTGAACTGAGATTTGTAATGTCCGTTAAAAAAAAAATTGTACATAAAGCTTATTTGACACTATGGAATGACCCAGATGTGTAATCATCTTGACACCATTTGATTCCCGTAGTCCGGGCGCCAACACCTGTCGGTAGCTAAATGTCTAACGCTTTCTCCACAACCGGAGCATAGTCCATGATCACTTCAAGACTATCCAATTAGGCCACAGTGAGTGGGCGTGGGTTTTAAGGGGCTGGGGTGGCCTAGTAGTGTAGATTTTCGCGATTCGATCTCTAGCTAGTCGGTCACCTCTCTTGCGGTGGTGGCTTCGGTTCCTGGCGTGAACGTATTTGACTAGGATGTAGGGTCGCCATCTTAACCCCGTGGCTTTACTTAGGATACCCCCCCCCCCCCGTCCCACAGGAAAGATCTATGCGCGTGCGCCAAGATAATATAAAAAAATGAACACATGAACACTGTAGACGGTCGTTGAGATCATAACTCCACCAACACAAGTTAATTAAGGAATACATATAAAATATTTGGCACAATAAAACTATTATGGAGTTAAATTATTTGCCAACAAGAGCCAATACTGTTTACCCTATATGAGGAAGAAGTTTCTTTTAGTCAAAAGTATCTCTTTTATTAACTAACTGCATTATGGCAGTCCGCGCAGAATAGTTAAACACAACTAATTTTATTTCATTTAATTAAACACACAGTATGAAAGGCCTGAAATGTAGTATGAATTAATCTATTCACAACACAAACCCATAATCAACTCTCGATGTCATAAATAGCCTCCGATATCTAATGGATTAGAACCCGATCTTCTATTCAACCCCCATTGATGATTAAACAAAAAAATGGATAATCGAGACTTTAGTAATGATGAACGAGGCTACGCTCAAAATTCAATCGCTAAATTCTCGGTACCGAGGGGATCAAGTTGACTGAAATTTTCAGCACATACCCTTTACATTATCTAGTTTTTATCTACTATAGTTAGATCTGCCAAGCAGCTCTTTATCTAATCTCCCATAATATCTCTGTAAATAAGGATATAATTTAAAGCTTAAAATAGAAATACCAGCCGATAAGAGTATTAAAGACTGGATTATGAAACCTGATTCGTTTAGAAATTCAAAGAACAAGAAAGATTAAAATGGTTTGTAAACATAAACGTATTATTTGTCCCGCCGTCTAGATTAAATACAGTCAAATACATTGTCATTACCGAAATCAATTCATAAAAAACAAGGAAACAGGATGGGAGAAAATGTATCAAGTTATCGGAGCTTTTGTTTTTCCACTACTAGTAAGTGCAGGACAACCAGGGGCCATAAGTCAGGAAGTTACGATGCGATTTTCCGGTGTGGTTCCCCTTGTCAGTGATGCAGGCCGGAGGGCCTGACAAGGACAACTGTCTAGTCGTTCGGACAATAAGGGGCCATAAGTCAGGAAGTTATGATGCGATGGGCGCAAATATCGAAAGAAACCAAGATCTTTAGGTTATAAACATGTACGTCAAGTTTCATCAAAATCGGTTCACAATTGTGACCTCTATAGGGTCCACAAGCTAAAAACGTGATTTTTCGTACAATCAGGGGCCATAATCCATGAAGCTTGGATCCGATACATGCCAATACCGAAAGCAGCCGAGATATCTTTTGGAGATAATCCTATATTTCCAGTTTCGTCAAAATCGGATAAGAATTGTGACCCGTAGAGAGTCCACAAACAATTGTGGGCGGGCGGGCAGAGGCGACGACAATATACGTCCACGTGAAAATGTGGGCGAATAAAAATAAGAGTGTTGGGCTTTAAACTGACATGCCATCAAGTGAATTTTTTTTAATGTCATTCTTAGATTCATTTCAAGGGCGTCAACATCTTGTTTAAGGGCGAGTTACCTCCCTTAGATGTTGTTTATGATATGTAAAAGACCGCATAATCTAGCCAATGGTCTATTACTCTCAAAAGTTGACTCATCCAGACTTATATTCGTAGACTATTTTTCTCGATGATAAGAGACTAGCCCGTTTTCCGTATTCGCGCTCTCGCGAGCCTATTCATCGGCGAAAAAGTCGATCTATATTGCAGATGTTATGGGACCGTTTCTGTTATTTATCATTGTCGTGTGTAAGGGAAAAATCCCCCTCCCAGTATTTTGTTTGAAATTTCCACACACGGCGAATAAACTGTATTATTTGGTTTTTATACGTCCACATTCATAATGCCGTGGCCCATCTGTGTGTGTGTGGGTGGGTGACTGTGTGTCTGTGGGTTGCCTACAGGGCGCAATTCTTACTGGATTGTCTTCAAACTTTGTATACTTATTCATTATACCCTAAGGATGATCTCTATTGGTGTATGCCCGACCCCCGGAGGCAGAGCTAGGCCCATTTCTCGCATTTGTTTGTTTGTCGTCTACATGCCACATTTCTTAACGTATCATCTTGAAACTTTGTATTCTTATTCGTTGTACCCTAAGGAACACTCCTGTATACCCAACCAGCACGGACAGTGCCACGCCCATTTTCGTTTTGTGTGTCACCTACTGGCCACAATTCTTAATCGATTGTCTTGAAAACTTTTTTATACTTATTCCTTATACCCTATGGCTGACCTCTATTGTTGTTGGTGCATGCCTGACCCCCTGGGACAGAGCCACATCCAATGTTTGCGTGTCTTGTGTTTCGCCTACAGGCCGCAATTCTTAACAGATCCTTTTGAAGCTTTGCATACCGTAAGGATGGCCCCTAATGTTTTTGGGGAATTGCCCAACCCATTTTTACTACAGACGATTCTCAATGAATCGTCTTTGAACTCGGGATATGTATTTCTTATAGACTAAGGACAACAACTGCATGTCCCGACCCCCATGGGCAAGTCCTGCCCAATTTTTGTGTTTGTGGTTTACTGGCCGCAATTCTGAATGAATCAGCTTTTTATTTTTCATATGCATTCCTTATAACCCGAGGGCGTCAACTATTGATTTTGGTGAATGCCCCGACCCCCAGGTTCAGAGTTCAGAGCAACGCCCACTTTTTGCCTATAGCGTCCGAAAGCCACAATTCTGAATGGATTATCTTGGCTTGTCGTTAAGAAGCCGCAATTCTGAATGAATCAGCTTGGTACTTTTCACATGTAATCCTTATAGCCTGAGTGCGTCAACTATTGATTTTGGTGAATGTCCCGACCCCAGGTTTAGTGCCAGGCCCACTTTTTGCCTTTAGCGTCCGAAAGCCACAATTATGAATGGATTATCTTGATTTGTCGTTAAGAGACCGCAATTAAGATATGTACCGGGATGTCGGACTATTTATACCAAGGTCTTATGACCAACTTATACATTAATTCTGATACTTTATTTATATTTCAGTGCTTGTCCGGTTTTCACAGTCTAATTACACATCGTACGTATCTGAACTTTCAGCACTTATCCATTTTTACAGTCGGAGGATATTTTTCACATTGTTTGGTTTCAGTTTATTGGAAGAATATATTTATATATAGTTCACATGTATTGACCTTTAAGACATGGAAATAATATATTTACGGTTTCTTTCTTCTACGGAAGCCCATAAGGGTCAATCAAATGAAAAAAAAATATTCTGACTATCTTGTAATTACAAGATAGCTATCTTGTAGTTACAAGATAGCTATCTTGTAGTTACAAGATAGCCTATCTTGTAATTACAAGATAGCCTATCTTGTTATTACAAGATAGCCAAAGCCTTCTGACTATCTTGTAATTACAAGATAGCTATCTTGTAATTACAAGATAGCTATCTTGTAGTTACAAGATAGCCTATCTTGTAATTACAAGATAGCCTATCTTGTAATTACAAGATAGCCAAATTAGTTTTCTTGTATTTCAAGGTCGTCCCACACTGATTTATCGGATAGTTATAAGCCAAAGTGTGTGTGTGTGGGAGAGAGAGAGGGAGAGAGAGAGAGAGAGAGGGGGAGGGAGAGAGGGAATGGGGTTTAACGTCTACTCGACACAAACTAGGTCATTTCGGGACTAACATATGGTTTAATTTAATTCCAATAATTCGTTTGCGCGTAGGGGTCTTTAGTAGTGGGGTGGGGGTTGGATGGCGAATGGTTAGCACGTGCACGCAGTATCACAAAGCCTGTAATTGAGTCAACTGGCGTGATTTCGAAACCCCTGTTGTACGTGACAAGGAGTAGGGTCGCCTGTCCAACATCGTGGGTTTTCTCCGGGTCCTCCTCTTTCCTCCCGCTGCTAAAGAAGCCTACGCGCAAGTGCATTATTGAAATAAAATTAAACCATATGTTAGTCCCGAAATGACCTAGTTTGTGTCGAGTGGACGTTAAACCACATCCCCCTCTCTGTTTAGCAGTTGGAGGAAACCGGAGGACTGACAACCTGATGATGCCGATCCCGTAACATACAATAATACTTCGTTGAGCTGGAGGGTTGGCAGGTCGATTTGTTAGCACATGCGCACTGTATCGTAAAGCCTGTCATTGAGTCAACTGGCGTGATTTCGAATCCCCCGTTGTACGCGACAAGGAGTAGTATCGCCTGTCCATCATATTGGGGTTTCTCCGGGTCCTCTGCTTTCCTCCCACTGCTAAAGATCCATACGTGCAAGCGATTATTGAAATTAAACTATATGTTAGTCGCGAAATGACCTAGTTTGTGTCGAGTGGACGTTACACCTCCCCTCACTCTCTTTAGCAGTTGGAGGAAACCGGTGGACAGGCGAGGATGGACAGGCGATCCTACTCCTTGTCACGTACAAATGGGGATTCGAAATGACCTAGTTTGTGTCGAGTGGACGTTAAACCATATACCCCTCTCTGTTTAGCAGTTGGAGGAACCCGGAGGACTGACAACCTGATGATGCCGATCCCGTAACATACAATAATACTTCGTTGAGCTGGAGGGTTGGCAGGTCGATTTGTTAGCACGTGCGTGTTTTATCTTAAAAGCCTGTCATTGAGTCAACTGACGTGGTTTCGAATCCCCCTTTTGTATGTCACGGGATCGGCATCACCAGGTTGTGCCCTCATTAAATACTATTCATACTCTCATTAACTTCATTCCCTCATTAATAGCATTTATGATACATTGATTTCATGTTCTCCTTAAAGATACCTTCCGCGCGTACAAACTGTGTGATTTGATGATATATTTGGGCTAAAAATATATTCAAGCTAATTAATCTATCAAACGTTTGCTTCAAATCCCTCTCAAAACATTGTATACATCAGGAGATACCGCAAGCTATAAATAATCTGCTTTTAAACGCTATGTCAGTCAGCTCATTTCATTGATGGAGGGTCCGTTTTTCAGAATATCCCTTTCCTTACTTACTTTTCAAAAATCAAAATTTAAAGAAGTTTGAAAAATAGAAATAGCGTTCTGTGGCTTCAAAGAGCGTATTAAAATTGATGAGTCATGATATAAATATGCAGTTGGTGGGTGTATGAAGGCAATGGTATTTATGGGAGCATGAAATCGGTGTATGGTGACCTTTAAATTGGCATCTCGGTATCTTGTAATTACAAGATAGCTATCTTGTAATAACAAGATAGTCTATCTTGTAATTACAAGATAGGTTATCTTAGGCTATCTTGTAATAACAAGATAGCTATCTTGTAATAACAAGATAGCCTATCTTGTAATTACAAGATAGTCAGAATTTTTTTTTTCATTTGATTGACCCTTATGGGCTTCCATATTCTTCCGGATTTATACTCTAATAATAAGTTTTATCCCACAGGACTTCCAGCTTATTGATTCTTATACTTTTGATCCTTTTCAGTGGCTATCCAGTTTTCTCACAGTATAATTATATATTTTATATATGTTTCTTTTCAGTAATCTATAGCTCAGGTTAATTGGTTTTCCATTAATAGTGTTAATACACTGATCTTTTTATAAATAATAGCATTCGCCTCCTTTTAATCCCTGGAAGAGTTTTCCGGTGTGTGGGATTAGTCCTTAATGGCCCCCTAATCAAAGGTGTGTTTATTCTTATCTTTGTTGCATATTCTGTATATATTTGCCTACTACAGTGTACTCTGTAACTTCCAGCATCAAGCAGGACCAAATAGAAATGGCGGATGTCGGCGAGTGGCGGTTTATCCAATAACAGGAAGTGAATGTGGATGGAATATTTGTAAAACAGAGTACAGTCACTTGATCTACTTTCGTGTTCCCCATACGTCATGTACTTTCCCGATATGCACGAATGGGTACATGTACAATAAATAAATTAAAGTAACTACAGTTTGTGTTTTAATTTTTTATATATTTATTAACAATAACAATATTCATAGGCCTACATACATATAAACACACTGTAGTATTCATATTTTTGTATCATTTGCTTGATAAAGACGAGAGTATCCTCGTCGAAACGTCGCTTAGTATATCAAACTCAGTAATTGTGTATCCATAAAATTGTACCTTGTGTCCAAGAATCTCGGTGTCCTATAAGATAATTATATACCAGTATCCAAACGAAAGTATACACTGTGCATTTCGTAATTTTTACGATGAAATGAAATGGGGTTTAACGTCCTGCTCTTCTGCACCTAACCTGGGCTAATAGAAGACGTGCATACGCCATACAGTGTGCTATGAGGGGAAATTTTGCCCGGGCAGCGACGCTACGGCCTACTCTTATATCGAATTCCAACTGCCATGGGATCTTTTACGTGCACGCCAATGTGTACACGGGACCTCGATTTTTCGTCCCATCCGAACGACTAGACAGCTGTCCTTGTCAGACCCTGCATTCTGCACCACTGACAAGGGGAAACCACACCGGAAAATCGAAATGAACATTCTCGACCAATGCAGGGATCGAACACCCGACCTCCAGACTAGCGAGCCAGCGCCTTACCCACTTTGACACGCGGTCCCCCCGTCAATTTTAAATTGCATGCGGTATTTGGATATAATGTTGACTTTTAACGCATAACCCCCTGAGCAAGGCACGAACCATGTGAAGTATTGTTTTTAATTTAAACAAAACTTAGTGTGTATACTTTCTTATATTATTTAAAATTTCATTCAAATTACTTCATTCTTAGCCAAATTATCAATGATTATAGTTTTGACAAAATGCATGCATAGTTGTAACCAGGGTACTGGTATATTCGCGACTAAGCCCCACTTTCCCATGTTTGAATTAGATTTTTAAATGGCGAACAGTTCTAATCTATCTAAAATCTAGGGTATCCGATGTCATCCAGAGTTGATTATGGTCTTGTTTTGTTAATGAATGTCCAATTTATAGTTTAGATAACATTTCTAGCCCAAAGAAAGACCTGCAATAGACAAATTAAGCACTTGCATAAAATTTAATAGTATAACGTCGTGGACAAGTCATTGCCCCCAGGCCTTTTCTGCGAGACTTGGATCATGGTCCCGATCCCCTCCATGTACTGACTATACATTCCTTCAACAAAACCAAAATATAACGTCAGTTGGGATGCGTGAGGACAGGAACTTTGCGCCGTGATTCGATATCTTTGTGTGCCTTTATCGATTCCATGGTCGGTATTTTTTTCACTTAGCACAACCAATAAATTGTTAAAAAGAAATATCACGGAAAGACGACAATATAGAGTATCATTAGCGCGTTTTATCAAGTCTTGGAATTGGACGCCAGGAAATGTGAGTTGTTCGGGTTAATCTTAATAATGGGACGGCGTTACCGCTATAACAACAGTGGACCATTGGATATTTATTAGACGATGTGATAGTTTCTATAGAGAAAAGTTCAGATATTTTCTGCCCAGCTTTGTCTAAGTAAATACTTGTTAAAGAAATCCGTACACCGCATTAGTGCTCAAATTTTGGTATTCATTATATTTTCATCGAAAGTATTTTAGGTCTAATACAAGATCCAATTTAAGGTAACGGATTCAATTATAAATTACCAGACGATAATGGAGTGGGTTTATGAATCGGACGGATAATTCCTGTTATTTACAATTCTGCCTAAATTAAGAAAATATTTGTTCTATTTTTTAATTTCTTTTTAAATATATTTGCCAAAATATAGAATTTTTTAATTTCTTTTTAAAATTTATTTTTGAATATAAATACGTTATCTCTTTATCTCGCACCTTGTAGTTCTTAATACACACGTACATACTTAATATATTCTTAAATTGGTCGGGCTCCCACATTTTGGTATAATACATTATTGCCACTTGCGAAATCGGAAATTCAAACCCTGCAACATAATCTAGAAATCCTAAAAGCTATCTCAAACACTTCTACCATTCCGTAAAATCTTGCAGTCGTGTTTTGTATGTCTACAATTGTGGTTTCTAATTAAAGCGAGAATATCGTATTTTCTAAGAAAGTAAAAACATAATTATTTCTATGTCTTTTGTTCAATAGGTCGTCAACTGACTATTATACGATCGCATCATTCTCGCACTTAAAAATCATTCACAATTACCTCCCTTATTTTTCTACTCCACCATGGATTAGCTAACTTCAAACGTTTGAATTTGATTTTGCAAATGATATTTTTGCCAATTTCTCAACTTGCATTAGTAAATTATAGGATTAATAGGATTATTCTTTAACATGGTAGGACTGTTTATAGATACCATCTACTTTAAGGCCTTTTTTAAAACACATTTTAAAAATTAAAATTAAAAATATGAAATTTTAGCTTTAACTTGGTTACTATTTGAGAATTTGTGATGTGAATATATTTCTTTATATATTGACCTCAACAAATCTACCATTTTTGTTGTAGCGATATCCAGCCACTGATCGACAATGGCGGCACTATTGGTGTTCTTAATGGCTTTAGCAACGATAATGACAACAGAAACGACATCTTTTCTGAAAGTGAGCCTGACTTCTGTAAGGCAGTTGAACACCACGGATGTTTTCAAAGTAAGGGGTATTTTAGAATGCGCCAGTATGTGTTCGGAGAGTTCAGACTGTGGTATTTTGGTGAATGAAAATGACGATTGTTATTTCATTAATTCGTCAACTACTGAAAGAATTGGTGCGATAGACGCGTCATCTCTTTATATAAATAAACAACTTATAGGTAAGACTTTCATTGTGTATTTTTTATATTGTTTACTAAGTGAGTAAAGTACAATGAAGGTTGTCGGGTTTGTTTGATTCCTTGCCTAAATAAAGTGCAGTTTCATTTAGTGATACTAAATTACTGTACACCGCAGGGTCTGTCATTGAGTCCAATGACGTGGTTGCGATTCCCTGGATGTATAACCCCTACGCGCATGCGAATTATTGAAATAAAATTGAATAACAGCTTAATCCCGAAATAACCTAGTTTGTCGTGTGGACGTTAAACTCCATTCCCCTCTCCCTCTCGCTATACACCGAGCTAACATAATGTCAAACAGGACACACATTTAAGCTAATTAGGCGTTTGGTCAACTATGGAAAACCAAACAACTCTTTTGTCAAGCGATTAGTGTGCATGTCGGACATGCACGGAACAATACGCGCAAGCATTCACCAGCCGTATTGCCGAATCCGTACTGGCTCGTTATTCGGGAATCGCGAATAATGAATAAAAAGCTGCACGTAATTTGGGATTCGACATTCGGCACTAAACCATATCTGCCTACCTTGCACACGACCATGTTCTCGCCACTTCCGACCGTTATTCTTCTAGATATTCGGGATTCCGACCGGGCTGTGATTTCTGGCACCCATCTCTGCTATTACCGAATCCCGATAAACGTGCTGGCTCGTCATTCGTTACTCGTTTTTCCCCAGGTTGATATCTCCTCTACCAGTCTACAATAGTCATTTATGGGGTCGCTTAAAATAAATAACTTCTCACAGGGCGACAACCCGACATCACAAGGTCTTGTGGTTTTTGTCTCATCTACACAACTGTACTTTGCCAGGCCCTCTGCCTTTTACTAACGACAAGGAGATACCAGGCTGCAAAATCTTCGGGATCAGTTTATATAATTCTCATAATAAGCAGATGATCATGATCGCTTCTGCAATAGTTCTGGAAAAGGTGACAGCCCAACATCACGACAATACGACATTTTTTTTAACGCGCATTACAGTTTTAAGTTCGTTTTATCAGATAACCAGCGACTGCCAGGCAGGATACGCACACATTTTCGAGAGTTGGATAGAAGACAAGCTTAAAGGGACAATAACACTCTTGCTGGCTTGGCAGCTCTAGAAAATAAATAATAGCCTTATTCTAAGTACCAGATGTTTATGTGTCCTACCTGTTGTGTAAATTATCCATTACATCATATTTTACTTGTCCAGAGGGTTCGAAAATATTTTAAAATCTAAGTCTTATTTGAAAAGGTTTACGTGAACCTTTTCAAATCATGTAGTTGAATTTTTCCAATTTCTTAAATTAGGTGTGTTACGATGAAATTTGCATCATCAATTTATTTGAATATTGTAAAATAATACAATTTGTTGACCAGAATAAAGATTGGGACATATTATTCAATTACAACAAGAGTGTTATTGGGGCTTTAAAGGAAAGTGATTTTTCCTACAATCAAGAGCCATATTTTATAGTTTCAATTCGATATGTTCAAATATCGAAAGCAACCAAGATCTTCGTGTTTTAATCATGAATTTCAAGTTTCAAGAAAATCGGATTAAAATTGTGACCTCTACAGGTTCCACAAAATTGATATACCATATTTTTTACACTATTCGCGTACAAGCGGCGGCCATTTTGTCCGACAGTTTTGGTCCGATTTTCACGGAATTCAAACTCAGCATTCATTACGGTGTAACTATGATATAATCAAGTGTTTTTCTAAAACTGCTAATAATTGTGACCGCTAGAGGAACCAGAAGCCAAAATTCAGGGGCCAGTTACGATCCGATATGCTCAAATATCGACAGGAACAAAGATCTTTGAGTTATAAACACGCGTTTCAAGTTTCATCAAAATCGAATTAAAATTGTGACCTGTAATCAACCTTCATTACCGTTTAACGGTGATACAATCAAACGTTTTTTAAAATCGGATAATAATAAGCTAAAAAGGGTGATTTTTCGGACAATCAGGGGCCATAATTCAGGAAGTTAAAGGGACAATAACACTCTTGCTGGCTTGGTAGCTCCAGAAAATAAATAATAGCCTTATTCTAAGTACTAGATGTTTTAGTGTCTTACCTGTTGTGTAAATTATCCATTACATCCTACTTTACTTTTCCAGAGGGTTCGAAAATATTTTAAAATCCAAGCCACATTTGAAAAGGTTTACGTTAGACTTTTCAAATCAGTAAGTTGAATTTTTCCAATTTTTTAAATTAGGTGTTTTAAAATGAAATTTGTATCATCAATTAATTGGAATATTGTAAAATAATACAATTTGTTGACCAGAATGAAGACATATTATTCAGTAAGAACAAGAGTGTTATTGGGGCTTTAATCCGATAGTCGCAAATATCGGCAGGAACCAAGATCTTTGGGTTATAAACATGCATGTCAAGTTTCATCGAAATGGGTTCAAAATTGTGACCTCTATAGGGTCCACAAGTTAAAAACATGATTTTTCGTACAATCAGGGGCCATAATCCACGAAGTATCGACCCGATACATGCCAATGTCGAAAGCAGCCGAGATCTTATGGGGATACACATATATTTCAAGTTTCGTCAAAATCGGATAAGAACTGTGACCTGTAGAGTCCACAACCAAATTGTGGACGGATGTCTGGACGGACAGGGGCGACAATATACGTCCACATGAAAATGTGGCCGTATAAAAATGTATTGCCGCGATAAAATGTCGTGATGTTAGGGTTTTTTGGGAGTTGTCGTTATGTCTGGTGAAAATGTGGTGATGTCGGATTTTCGCCATATAAAGGTGACATCATACCCACCAGTCACCATAGGTACATGTACGAGTTATGCCCATGTTTTGTTGTTTCGTTGGGATTGGTGGGGTTTGGGATGGCCTAGTGGTCTAGAGTGCCGCGCTTCGACCTCTACTTGGCCGGTCGCCTCTAGCTTGCGGCTGTGGTTTCGACCCCTGACGTGAGCGCATGTGGCATGGGGATAGGGGCGCCTTCTCAACCTCGTGGGTTTTCTCCGGGCACTCCGGTTTCCTCCCACTGCTAAAGACCCCTACACACAAGCGAATTATTGAAATAAAATTAAAAACCACATGTTATTCCCGAAATGACCTAGTTTGTGTCGAGTGGACGTTAAACCCCATCTCTCTCTCTCTCTCTTTGTTGTTGCGACATTGGACATACTGTGTTGAGAATTGCCGCTTTATATCAATGTTATCATTGTAATCAAGTCGTTCGTCCGTTCCTGGAGTTTCTCGTCCACTTCCACCAAGGGTGTTTTCGTGGACAAGAATTAGATGAGACCTTATCCGCCTTTGTATTCTAGATAACATGGAATTTGTTTTTTTTTTAAAAAAAAGAATCGGATTTCACATTACCATAGTATTATCGTTGCTTTGTAAACCAAATGTACAATTATTGCTCGTGTTGGTGTAAAATGATATTCCACTCTTCTTTTGTTCCTGCTACCACATTAATCTAAATCCGATTATAAGCTCACATTATTTTATATTCTCATAATCCGATTATAATCAAATATCTTTTTAATACGTTTTCCATAATTCGTTTTGTAAATATTTTTGTCGTGTTGTTATTTGTGTACATGTCCGATTAATGTATTTATACATACTGAACAGTAACCACCTTGAATCAAGGAAGCGCATATGGTAAAACGAAATAAGGCATAATGTCAATGGTTAGGGGTGGAGTGCCTGACAAGGACAGCTGTCGTACGGATGGGACGTAAACATTGGCGTGTGCGTTATAGTTGGAATTTGACATAAGAGTAGGCCATAGAACTGTTGTCCGGGCAAAGTTTCCCTCATAGTCCACTGTATGGCGTATGACCGTCTTCATTAGCAAAGTTCGGATCAGGACAATAGGACGTTAAACTCCATTTCATGTCATTTCAATTCGTCAATGGTATAAAGAATCATTCTACCTTATTAAAATAGAAATGTACAACCATTTATAGTTATAGATGCACGAGACAGGCATACTAAACTAATGATGCCTGCCCACAATTAGCTCCTCTTGCGAACAGACACTAAGATAACTAACCGACATTTTAAGTCCTAAATCGACTATTTTAGCCGAAAACACTTAAATTTTAGCCGAATGAAAAAGGTTTATTTAGCCTCTGTATGTTTATAAACCATGTAAGGGCAGTGTGAAGTTGATTCGTTTTTCGTTATCCATTATTCACCAATAACGAATAACAAGGTAACTTGCCTAGTTATTGGCGAATAACGAGGCAAGTCTCCTGGTTATTCGTTATTCAACTTTATATTCGGGATTCTAATATGCAGCTAGCCATGACTAGAATGATGGGTGACAAGTATCCCCCAGTAGTATAAAACACAGCAAAACGACCTCTAGACCAAAAACAGTCCACATTGTTATTCAAGCTGGGGATAGCTGTCATCCATCATTCTAGTCATGGCTAGCTGCATATTGGAATCCCGAATATAAAGTTGAATAACGAATAACGAGGTGACTTGCCTCGTTATTCGCCAATAATGAGGCAAGTCACCTCGTTATTCGTTATTGGTGAATAACGAATAACGAGCAACGATTCAACTTCGCACTGCCCCATGTAAGACGGAGTAGAATCCAAATTACAAAACAGTATAGTAATGTTGGAGAACGCTAGATCGGAGACGGTCCTACGCATTTTATGACGTCACATGTGGATTGTGGGTTAGGGTAAGGGTTAGGCTTGGCCGAGGGTTAGGTTTAGGGCTAGCCCTGTTTACATCTCGAGAAATTGAGGAAATCTACAGGTCCTCGCCCTTACCCTTACCCTAGGACCGTCTTTGATCTAGCGTTCTCCAGTAATGTTTGGATATGGCGGTGCTTCAGGGCAGAGATCTGTTCTTGAAGTTTGTAGCAGATTGATCCCTGGATACAGAATGCGAGGCAGGGCCTGATTGCTGGATTTAGACCACTGAATACCATTTTGGCCGTGCATATCGATAACAATATATATATTTTAATTCCCTTTCAATTTATCAAGCGTTCAAAATAGATTGTGTTCGATTTTTTGTTATTTTACAGACAAATGTACCAGTCAAGGTTATAAAACCTTCTTAAAAGACGGACTTTGTTTCAAAGAATACAATACAACTACTGATTGGTCAACTGCCAATACCACGTGTGAACAAGATGGCGGAAGGTTGATTTTGATGCGCAGATGGGAAATGGATATGAAAATATTGCGACTTAAAAGTATGAACTTGACTGGTGAGTGTAATAGACAAATAATCATAGTTATCGCTATATTTATATTCAATCATCTCTTTCTAATAAAGATGTAAGATTTAAAGATCTGATATTTCACAGATGGAAAATAAAAAATGAATATATTCAAAATTTTATTCAAATTACTTTATGCTGTGCGAAGTTATGGTTGTAAGAAGATGTAGCGTAGATCGTATAGTATCGTAGCAAAGATTCTTGACAACCAAGACTTAGTCCCGAATATCCATTTTATTGTTATATTTCTAAATCTCGTGGTGGTCCAAATCCATTTAAATCTCGGCCATCCGATGTTCGAGAGAATTGATTATATTCTTGCCCTTTGGCGATGTAAAATGAAATGGGGTTTAACGTCCTACTCTTTTACACCTAACCTGGGCTAATGGAAGACGGGCATACGCCATACAATGTGCTATAAGGGAAATTTTGCCCGGGCAGCGGCGCTACGGCCTACTCTTATATCGAATTCCAACTGCCAAGGGATCTTTTACGTGCACTCCAATGTGTACACGGGACTTCGGTCTTTCGTCCCATCCGAACGACTAGGCAACTGTCCTTGTCAGGCCCTCCTTCTGCATCACTGACAAGGGGAAATCATGCATTTGGCGATGTAGTGTAGATCGTTCAGTATCGTAACAACAATACTGGGAAATCATGACTAAGCCTCGAATATCCATTTTATCGTTATATTTCTTAATCTCGTGACTGTTCAAATCCATTTAAATCGTGGCCATCGGATGCTCTAGCGAGTTAATTATAGGATTATCATGTGAATAAATATTCTTATGAGGTCCATAGTTGGATAGCTGGAATTCGATGAGGGGTGAAATTTACCTCACACCACACCGCCATCCAACAGATGGTATGAAAGCGCCAGGCAATCTTCGTTGCCGGTGCCCTTCTTGCAGTGTCTCGATTGGTGCTGAAAACCTCAGTCCAGTTTTGATTTCAATTCTGAAATCTCTGTTAAACTCAATTGTGCTTCTATATTTCAGTCAGAAAATTTTTTATTGGAGGCAATGACCTGGACATAGAAGGAAAGTGGGTGTGGAATGATGGATCGCCTTTGTCCTTGACAGACAGTTGGAATGACGGAGAACCGGACAGCAGGAAGGGCACCGGCAACGAAGATTGCCTGGCGCTTTTATTCACAACTCTTGGATTTCTTGATGCATCTTGCCAGAAACCCAAACCTTTCATCTGTGAGATAGAACTCTTTTGAAGACGCCTTAGTGTTAAGTGGGTTGATGTGTAAGCTCTATGGTTCGTTGTGAAAGGGGACATGTGGGTGTCGTAACTTTGTCGAGCAACAAGGTAATACGGTTACATAGACGTTATATTGCAATATTTACAACAAATCAATCTGAATAAAACTCAGATCCTATTTCGTTTTGTTTTTTATAGTTCAAAATTGTTACTTGTCTTTATTACACTAGGATCTAGAAGAGTTAACAGAACAGACCTTTTTTTATGGGAAACAAACATTGGTTTTATTTTTTAACTGCCACATAAAAATTGTGTTCTCTTAATGTGTTTCCCAATCGCTAACTGGGAGAGTTGTTATATAACCAGCGTTTTGGGTGATGTGAGGATTAGCTATATGAAAAGGTTTGTAACGCGAGGTGCACGGAACTGTGGATAGTCTTTTGGAAATATCAACGCTGATTGGTTAATTAAATGTCTGACCGCATAGGTTCAAAATCCGCTAGTATGACCCCTGACAGCCACTATAGCTACAAATGGTCAAATATTTATGTAGTAGAGGCCATCGAATGCATAAAAAACGAACCGAAATATAGCTCTACATTTGAATCAGACTGACGACAAATCCACCCTGTTTTAGTTGGAATTAGTTTTAAACTTTATACTTGACTAAGTACGGTATTGAACTCTTTATATGACTATATTTGACAATGTATTGTATTATTTGACAATGTATTGTATTATTTGACTATATGTTGTATTATTGGACTACGTATTGTATTATTTGACTATGTATTGTACTATTTGACTACGTATTGTATTATTGTATTGTCGCGACCTCCCACTAACACTGGTCAGATCTTTATGTAGTAGAGACCATTGAATGTATAAAAAACGACATGAAATAGATTTATATGTTAGTCAGATTGACGACAAAGCTACCCTATTTTTAGTGGAATTGGTTTTAAGCTTTATACTTGACTAAGTATGGTATTTCAATATATAACTCTTTGGTATAGATTTAATTTTACTGCACCCGTAGGCGTAATGCCCGGGGGGGGGGGGGAGTAAGGGATGAGGGAGGGGTACTTGGACAGCTTCTCCCCTAACGTTCGGGTAATCTGACTTTTCGTGCGGACGGGAAAAGTGAAAACAATATTTATTATTTCATCTAGTTTAAAGCATTTTGTTCGACATTTTCGGGCATCGATTGTTATTGGTGATTGGAATGCAGTTCGGCATAGCGTGGGATTGCGGTTGCTAACGAATTGGAAACTTTGGAGCTACTTAATTGACGTAGTTTATCCGTTTAACGAGTGGATGTTCCCCCCTCCACCTCTCTCACATGTTCATTGTGATAGTTTATATTCTTTGTTGGCGACATCTTGCATTTCACAACGATTTCGTGCGTTTATCATTTAAATGAAACGAAATGGGGTTTAACGTCCTACTGTTCTGCTCCTAAAATGGGCTAATAAAGACAGGCATACGCCATACAGTGTGCTATGAGGGAAAGTTTGCCCGTGCAGCGGCGCTACGGCCTGCCCTTATATCGAATTCCAACTGCCAAGGGATCTTTTACGTACATGCCAACGTGTACACGGGACCTCGGTTTTTCGTCCAATCCAAACGACTACACAGATGTCCCTGTCAGGCCCTCAGTTCTGCATCACTGACAAGAGGAAACCACGCCAGAAAATCTGGATGAACTTTCTTGGCCAATGCAGAGATCGAAGACCCCGCCTCAAGGCCATCGAACAAGCGCCTTGCCCACTTAGTCACGTGATCCCCGTTTCTCATGTAGCAGGTGAAGGATTGGTGCGCTACCAAAACCCTGGTCAGACACCAAATTTGTTTTCTAACATATAATAAGGGCGTTATGGACAGCGCCATGGTAAGATAAATATCTTAAACGCCATTTTGAATTTCTCGTCATGGTGAAGTCTTAGCATAAAACTAATATGATTTTGTAAATCTGTGCTAGAATAAAATGTCGTATCCTGCCAGATTTATAATAATGAGATCCCAAACCTCCAGCCTTGTATTTATACACCAACACGCACGATACTTTAGAGATGTAATGGGGACTAAATATGGACGTATATATTGACACTCGGGGTAAAATATTGAGCAAATGACCCAACTTGGCTTATTGATATCAAAACTCGTTAGAATGAACCATGATGCAGACCGTAGTTTGTTGTATATCCCCGTCAAAGCAACATAGTGGCGAAAACGTCCATGTCATAATATAAGAATGCTCCAGCATAGACCTTGGTCGGTTGCTCAAAGTCATCTCTCTAGCCCATAACTAACTTATCTCCCTTTAACGTTCCGGAATTGAATTCTGTCAATCCCCAAAATATGCTCGATTCACAGTCCAGATCGTCCCGAATCGACAGAATTACAATCGAGTGACGTGGAATTCAGTCCTGTCACAGATCTGTCAGTCCCGACAGCTGAGGTGGAGTGAGTAGAATTGTGACCTATTCCTAGGTAAAAAATATGTTTCAGCTGTCATTATTGGTTAAGATATCTTTTATACAGTCGACACGTGCGTTGTACTCCGAAATTCTCCTTTTCACTCGATTGACACCAGTTTTGGAATTCAATTCCTGAACTGTGAATCGAGCATCCCCGAGTGAAAAGGGGAATTTCGGGCTACCGACGCATGCGTCGATTGGGTAAGTAAATGGGGATGCTCGATTCACAGTCCAGAACGCCCTGAATTGACAGAATTGCAATCGAGTGATGCTCGATTCACAGTCCAGAACGTCCCGAATCAACAGAATTACAATCGAGTGACGCGGAATTCAGTCCTGTCGCAGTTCTGCCAGTCCTGACAGCTGAGGTGGAGTGAGTAGAATTCCGGAATTGAATTCTGTCAATACTCACACCACCCGTTGTCTGGACTGACAGAACTGTGACAGGGCTGAATTCCATTACGTTCTGGACTGTGAATCGAGCATCCCCGGTATCTCTTGCAGAAATAGTTATTATCAATATGATCTTGCATTCCAATATATGAAATGAAATGGGGTTTAACGCCCTACTGTTCTGCTTTAAACTGGACTAATGACGACGGTCATTCCGATAAGATATATACATAAATATATGATAACTGTTGACCCTGTAGTTTAGAAATCTACAGAATTAAAATCGAGTGACGCGGAATTCAGTCCTGTCACAGTTCTGCCAGTCCCGATTGCTCAGGTGTAGTGAGTAGAATCGTGACGTATTCCTAGTAAAAAATATGATTCAGCTGTCATGATTGGTTGAAATATTTTTCATATTGCGTTGTCCTCCGCAATTCTTTCACTCGGTTGACACCAGTTTTGGAATTTAATACTGTGAATCGAGCATCCCCATCGTGTCTATTATTAACTTTGTCATTTTCATATTATAATTACAGCTCTGTAGACATTTTGAATGATTGTCTTTTGAAGACAAATACATCCGAATCCTGTCGGAATACATTTGAAATAATGATTTAAATGAATCGAATATTAGAACCACCGGTTTGTTCTAAAGTTAATGTTACCACCGATAACCATAATATTCGGGATACCAACGATAACCCCAATATTCAGGATACCACAGATAACCCTAACGTTCAGGATACCACCGTCAACCCCAATGTTCAGGACACCATCGATAATCCCAATGTTAATGTTACCATCGGTAACGCTAGTGTTAGTGTCAGCCTAAATAATAATAACTTTATCTTGTTCATGGTTTGTCTTCTAATAGTTGTATTTTGTCATGATATATATTTTCCTATCTAATCTATTGCACATTGCCAGGATATGTATATTTGATATATAATATATTATCATGATGTATATATGTTGTCAGGGTGTATATCTAATTAGTTTATATTATGATGATATATATAAGTAGGTTATATTACCATGATAATCTATTGCTTATTACCGTGATATATACATGTATGTTGTCATGGTATGTATACTTTTATATCTAATTAGTGTACACGTCCATAATAATATATTTCACTTTATAATTATTGTATATTACCATGTTATATTTAGTCAAAACATATATTTCTGACATCTAATTAATGTAATTTGTCCCGATATATGTATATTACCATGATATATATAATACTATGTAATCTATTGCATATTTTATGTATTACTTTGTAACCTAATTAGTGTATATTATCCTTATGTATTTGGAATGTAATGTAATGTATATTATTATGATATATATTATTTGATATAATCTACTGCATACTACCTTGATTCGGTCATGTTGTCTATTGTATATTATCATGGTATGTAATAAACACAAAAACATAATATGGAACACAATAACTATTTTAATTAAAGGGTTGAGGGTTCTATTAACGTGTTCAAGCAAATGCTAAATTCACTGATTTCACTTTCCCATCTCCATATTGGTGACGAATTTCTTGTTAGAGTGGTACCCTCAACGAAACGTCGCTTTATGGTATACGATATTACCACAGGCACTTGAACGGATTAAAATAAAACTTCTTACTACTGCTTGACTATAATAGTATAGTATAATATAATACAGGTAAGTCAGACGACATCTTTGTTATGACTTGTTTATGATATATTGTCTGCTGTCATCTCGCAATACTCACTAGTTCTAACACTTCATGTCATCTTTATTGTCAACGAGACTTTATTTGATCAATATTTACATTCAGATGTAATTAAATTGGTCCTTTTACTGCGTTATTAATAACAAATCAAACTTAAAGTGCCTGTGGATATTACATCCGATTAGTGTATATGGCCATGGTAAATTACATTATTTAATATTAAAATTGTATAACGAGTCTAATGCGTATTATACAAATCTTTAAATTACAAGGAAGGGTGCATAATATTATCATGGAACCGTAGAGTGTAGTTACTGAATCGTATAAATAGTTAACATACTTATTATATATTATCTTTAAATTACAAGGTAGAATGTATATCATCAAATAAAACCCTATAATGTTGCTACTGATTTATCGTTTGGTAGAGTTGTTTAACAGGCCACCACTAGCTACTGATTTATGGTTTAACTAACCCTCACTGACCTCCTCTGACGTCATAATATTCAGGTTATATGAATTTGGAGAAATATTTTTTTTTAAAATAGGTTTTACTAGATTTGTTTTTGGAGATTTGTTGTTTGCGATTTGTTTAGGTATCGACAGCGAAGGTCAACACGTGACCTCCCGAGCTCAAGCGAACAAGCGTGACCTAACCTGCCCTGGATCGTCACATCCGGAAACGTAATTTGTTGAAACTGGAGCAGTAAATCCTGGACGACATAGAATCGCAGACCGGACAGTCCTTAAACGCCTACCTGAAATCGCATTACGAGCCAGACTTGTCAAGTAATTTGTATAGAAAGCTAATCTGGTATTATACAAGAACCCAGATGTGTAATGATCTTGACATCATTTGAATCCTGCACTTCGGGCGCCTACAACTAACGCGTTAATTCTCCCATGTTGGAGCATAGTTCATCTTCACCTAACGACTATCCAATCAGGCCACAGCGAGTGGGCGTGGGGTTTAAAGCAAAGGGGTTGGGATGGCCTAGTGGTATAGACGTTCGGCATTCGATCTCTAGCTAGTCGGTCACCTCTGGCTTGAGCGTATGTGACTAGAATATAGGGTCGCCAACTTAACCCCGTGGCTTTACTTAGGATATCCCCAACCCAAATGAAAGATCTATGCGCGTGCGCTAAGATACTAAAACACATGATGACTTGTCTGCGACATCACCCTCAGTGGAAGCGGACGTTAGTCGGTCGTTGAGACCATAATTCCAATAACAAAAGTTACTGAATGAGTACACATGTATATATAAAATGTTTGGCACAATAAAACTACAATCGAGTTAAACTGCATTATGGCAGTCGGCGCAGACCAGTTAAACCCAACTAATTTAATTTCATTTAATCAAACATACATTATGCAAGAGCTAAATCTGTCAATTGTCGCCATTTTTAGGCCTGACATGTTATATGAATTATTATTAATATATTAACAACACATAGGTAGACTCTATGCTGGTCAGTCTGTGGTCACTGTTGCAAGAGCCCTTAATTGTTCACGCCAGACAATAATTAATCTTAGAATGAGAGTGCTTCAAACTGGAACTATTGCCGACCGCCCAAGGGCGGGAGCGCCACGTGTGACGTCACTCCAGGAAGATCAAACAATACGATTACGTCATCTTAGAAACAGATTTGTCACTGCAACCTCCACAATAAAGGGATGTTTGGTGGAAGGGTAACTGCACAAACTGTTAGACATCGCTTGTAGGCTGCTGGTCTTCGAGCTCGGAGGCCCTATAATGGACCAATATTGACACCTCTTCATCGCCACAAGACACATAAGATTTACTCAAAGACAGTGGAATTCGTTTGTCTTTAGTGAAGAATCTCGATTCACTTTGAGATTTGCCGATGGCAGGATCCGAGTGTACCGCAGACGAGGTGACGTTACGCTCAAGTATGCGTCAGAGCAGTTGACCGATTTGGTGGCGGCAGCGTCATGGTTTGGGGTTCTTATTATGCACATGGACGTTCTCCTGTTGTTGTCCAAGGGAACTTAAATGATGTCCAGTACAGGGATCAGATTTTGCAACCTGTTCTTCTTCCGTTTATGCAGAGACATGGGCCTAGACTAACGTTTCAACAAGACAATGCTCGACCCCATATGGGAATTGCTACCCAGAATTTTTAAAGAAATGCCGGTGTCCAAGTCCTGGTTTGGCCGTCGCTTAACCCCGATCTTAATCCTATTGAACACATCTGGGAGGAACTGGATCGACGTGTTCGTCAGCAAGTGAATCCAAGACTGACGTTGCAGGACCTTCAACATGCTCTTGGTGAGCAGTAATGACGTCCTCCTCGGGTAGTGTTTACTAATGATCTGAGATCCATGAGAAGACGTTGTGTGGCAGTACGAGACGCTAGAGGAGGCCACGACCGTTACTAAACACTTTATTCCGATTGTTCTCCAAGTCTGTGAATTTCATTTTGGGGGGTACTGTGACATCACGAACGTTATAAATGTCAAGCACTTTCGGCGAGACGTATTCATGCTTTCTGTTGATGTCAAGGTCTTCTGTGCGCAACATAACACTAAAATAGTAGCTTTCAGCCAAATATTAAAAATCTAGTCCCAAAAATCCCGAGTGTCAAGTTTTTATTTTGGCTGAGTATATATCTGTAAATAAGGATATTGTTTGGGATTATAGAAACTACACTCGGTTATACAGGAAACATGTTTATTTAAGGCTGTTGCCTTTCTATACTCAATACTCACATCTTGACTATACAAGATTTTTACAAAGAAAAAGAAAGGGTTTCAAAATATGGCTGCCAACTCAACTTTATACAACATTTTTATCTCCAATATGGAGAGTCAAAAGAAAACAATCATTAATCATTTGAGAACACACTCCCCCTTATTGACGCGAGGTCAATAAAATACACTAAAATTTAACATAATGCTTGAGATTTACACTCTTAATAACATTTAAAACTCAAAATCTTAGATACAATTCTTTAAGATGCATTACTCTGTAAGATTTTATACTCAAATACTATGATTCTATACTCAAAATATTAATATTCTAGACTCGTTACATGTACTCAGTTTTTAAACTCGTAAATATATATATATATCGCTCTGGAAAGGAAAACACTACAAAACCTACCCAAACAACAGATGGATGAACTGTTTGAAACAATAAACAGTCCACATACAATGGTGAAAGAAATGCAAGGAAAAGTAAGCATTCTAACCACGAGATTGGATGTTACCAACTCTTCCATTAGAGAACTGTTAGAAACAAGCCAACAGTGAGGCTGATGTCCCCCGCCGAAATCCCAAAATAAAAAGATGACACATATTAATTAATCGCACATTTATTTTTTTCAAACGTATCGAGCAATCAAACTGTACACGAAGTGTCATCCAAAAGTGTTTTATAAAGAAAAATGCTAAAACCGACGAGAAAAATGAAAATGTACCCTAGTTAGGGGGACCCTCTGGCCAAGGGAAAGGGCCCTCGTGTCCGAGTCTAATCCATTACTGAATGAGAATGCAGTCATTGTATTGGCATAAAAATCATCAATCAAGTATCAACCAATCAAATTGCTTATCTCTGCCTACCCTAAGAAGAAAATGCTCATCTTCGAACTCCGTCAAGGTATTGATAGTCTGCCGGATAAACACAAATTTATGTGTTTTCCTGGAAAAAAGTCCCATCAAAGCAAACTTGGTCTCAAATGAAAGGTGGGATCCGTAGGTACTCCAGAAAAAAAATGACCCATCATGGTCGCTTGGGGAAAATTTTTGGGGCGGGGTCAAAGTTGACCAATCAGAAAATAGCAGCCAATATCTCAAAAACTATCAATGTTAGACCCTATAAATTTATTATTAACATCGTGTACACAGTTTCTACTATGCTAGATGAGTGGTCAGCGATGTCCGATACTCTGAACCTTGATTCCCAAGTTGCGGGTCTCCTTCCCATGCGCACAGCAATCAACTTTTGTGCATAAGTCGACCAACCTCAGATGTAGCCAAACCACTGCTTAAAGAGACCTGGACGTCGGTTATGCACTGTATAGACCTCTAAATGGACGGGAATCGATTATCGGGTAACCCAACAAAAAAAAATTAACCCGAAATCTTAAAAGGGTTACGTGTCCGGATAAGCAGTTTTTCGATGTTCACATCCAAATGACTCTATATTTTGGCAATTATTTTTGTGAGACACTGTTCAAATCCAGATAGTCCCTTTATTAAGTGTGCGAATTCCCCTTCTATCTCTGATAAGGACGAGAAAGCGGAGGCCAGGGTGAAATGGCCAAAACTGACGATTCTTATTTTTCAATTTGTTGGCTTGATAGCGAACACTGAAATCTTGTCGGGGCGTCGTGTTTTATATTATTATAACAGATTTCTCATGTTATACCAATGGACTTAAATGCGAGTGTCTGGGCAAAGTTCCACCTTTGCAAAGTTTCACCATAGAAATGATAAGGTAGGTCTATGTGGTTGTCTCAAAATGACCGAGTTAATGTGTCGACGAAACGTTTCACTCAATCATATTTTATTCTAAAAAAAAATTAAAGGACCATTAGGTAAGATTATGGTAACGGAGCTAGGAAACAGGTGGGGGGGGGGGGCTTTGGACACATGCGCATGGTCTAGGGTCGTTTGAATTCATCAATGTAATATTCTCCACATCTACACTATATTTGGTAGACACAGCCTTTCAAGAATGTAGGGTTTGTGAGCTTTGACTTCCCATTAACATTTTCTAACTCTTTAGCTGATGCGTCTTTGTGGAATTTGGTTTCTATGTCTGCTTATGTTTTAAATAACCTTCTCAATTGATGGAAGATGTTGCTACTTTGTGAAATTAAGGATCAAAGTTTTCAAAAAAATCGTCGAAATATAGGTCAGAATGACCTAATTTTTTTT
Source organism: Patella ulyssiponensis (assembly GCA_963678685.1). NCBI lineage: Eukaryota > Metazoa > Mollusca > Gastropoda > Patellidae > Patella > Patella ulyssiponensis. The sequence goes on from OY783231.1 coordinate 5,749,371, forward strand.
TTGAATACTAGAGAAGTAATTACTGATTCGTACACAAAATATGGAGTTTGTCGATCGAACCGGAAGTGCCACCATCTTTAAACGTGAAAAATCAAAAAGGCTTTTTTGCTATTTTACTTACAGACTCGGGAGTTATATTTTCAGAATCCTTGAAGGAATGCCTAAAAATCTGTCGGATCCGAATTTTAATTTCGGTCACGTGATGGTCACCATTTTGAATTGAAAATGAAAAATAGAAGCAATTTGAAGGACCGGGACTTTGGAATACAATAACTCTCCTTCTAATTAAGCTAGAATGTTCAAACTTGGTGTAGACGTTCACTAGGTCAATGTTATGATTGAGTTCAAAGATGAGCATTTTCTGCTTAGGGTAAGCAGAGATAAGCATGCTGATTTGTTGATTCTTTAGGGCACGATAACTTCGGTTATAATGAAGGGAGGGCGGTGAAACTTTTGTCAATAGAGAGTCTAATAGCTAGCCTGTTGTTTGAAATCATTGTATCATTTTTTTTAAATATCAGGGATAGCCGAAAAAAAGAGATTGAAAATCCAAAAAGTCGTATTTTTACAATTTGGAGCATGTTTAGAGGTCTTTCTCGTAAAGTCAACATACTATTTTTTGGGAACTTCTTCTACAAAGAGTCTTATTGGTAGTCTTTTATATGAAACCATCGATCAACAGTCCAGAGAGAGAGAGAGAGAAATGGGGTTTAACGTCCACTCGACTCAACTAGGTCATTTTGGGACTAACATATGGTTTTTAATTTTATTTCAATAATTCGCTTGCGCGTAGGGGTCTTTAGCAGTGGGAGGAAACCGGAGTGCCCGGAGGAAACCCACGAGGTTGAGAAGGCGCCCCTATCTCCATGCCACATACGCTCACACCAGGGCTCGAAACCACAGCCGCAAGCCAGAGGTGACCGGCCAGCTAGAGGTCGAAGCGCGGCACTCTAGACCACTAGGCCATCCCAACCCCCGATCAACAGTCCAACATATCAGGAGTAGAAGAACAAAAGGATCGAACATTGAAAACGGCACCCTTTCATTGTTGAGCGAAACATGAAGTGTGGGTGACTACAATCTACGCATTTAGTCATCGTATAGAGCTTATTCAACAGTATCGAATTATAACTGCTTAGGGATATTTTACGTGCACTCCAATGTGTACACGGGACCTTGGTTTTTCGTCCCATCCGAATGACTAGACAGCTGTGCTTGTCAGGCCCTCCGTTCTGCCTCACTGACAAGGAGAACCACGCCGAGAACTTTCAATTCAGGCAAAACGTTTATTGCATACGATTAAGCTGGTCAGTTGGAGCTTATTTTCAAAAGTTTTGTAATAATCGGTTGGTAATTAAAGTACCGTGCACATTAAACTGTTAAAACAGAAAATTTCGCCCGGTTGAAATGTTTCTTGCTATAAGTCAGCAATTTTCCGAATTCAGGGAGGCTGGATGGCTGAATGGTTAGCATGTGCTCGCTGTATCGTAACGTTTGTCATTGAGTCAACGGGCGTCGTTTCGATCTTCAGGTTGCACGTGACATGGTGTATGATGTCCAACCTCGTGGGTTTTCTCCGTGTTCTTCAGTTTCCTCCCAACGGCTAAAAACCAGTACGCGCAAGGGGAGTTTTTAAATAAAATTAAAAAACATATGTTAGTCCCGAAATGACCTAGTTTGTGTCGAATGGACGTTAGGCCGCATTTACTGTAAAAGTGATGAAACAGAAAATTTGGCCCGGTTGTAATGTTTCTCACTTTAAAGTCAGCAATTTGTCGATTTTAAGGGGCAAACGTTTATTGCGAACGGTTAAGCTGGTCAGGGGGAGCTTATTTTTAAAAGTTTTGTAATATTCGGTTGATAACTAAAAGTACCGTGCAAATTAAACTGTTAAAATAGAAAATTTGGCCCGGTTGAAATGTTTCTCGCTGTAGGTCAGCAATTTGCCGATTTTACGGAGGTTGCGTGGCTGAATGGTTAGCACGTGCGCTCTGTATCATAACGTCTGTCATTGAGTCAACTGGCGTTGTTTCGATTTCTTGGTTGTACGTGACAAGGAGTATGGTCGCCTGTCCAACCTCGTAGGTCGTAACGCCGCTGCCCGGGTAAAACTTCCCTCATTGCACACTTTATGGCGTATGCCCGTCTTCATTAGCCCATTGTAGGAGCAGAACAGTAGGACGTTAAACCCCATTCAATTTCATTTCATTTTCTCTATGTTGCTTATTTATTATAGTGGATAAATATTTTTCTGGTTCTAGCAATTATTTAATTTCTGCATAGAAATCTTGCTTTGGCCAGTTCTTTTTATTGCAGAGTGCCATTCTTGTATATTGCAGTCTATGACCCTTTGTTTAAAACATGCTTAAGAAGTCGTCACGATTTCCTACTTATAAATATTAGTCTGGCATTATTAAATCCTAATTTTATTGGTCTTATTTAAAATTAAACTTTCATTTAACTATGAACAACCCTTAACGTGTCCCTTTAAAACTATTAAATACTCTAAAACAGTAGCTCAACCTTTTGACCTAATCTCATTAATTTACCATTTTCTTGTGAGCGACTTCTTATTCTTCCTATATGACATATTGCACGTGTCTGATTTCAAAGGGGGGTTGGGTGGCTGAATGGTTAGCACGCGCGCCTGTCATTGAGTTAACTAGCGTGTTTTCGAATGCCCGGTTGTACGTGACAAGGAATAAGGTCGCCTGTCCAACCTGCCATTTTTAATTTTTTTTCCCGCCATTTTCATTTCATTTTCTCATCCGTCTCATTACAGTAATACAAGTTTCAGTTATTTCCCCTTAGTTTTCAGATTATTGTTATGCCTGGGTGCAATGTTTCATACTATATTTAGACTTGTAACTTCGCGAGTTTTTGATCAATTTTGATAATTTTTTCTTCTTATCCTTTTATTTAGGATACTTGATTCAATCAATGACACGTGGCGACGTGACGATGAACATGAAAGCTTTCATATCTGCATGGGACAGTAGCAGATCTAGTTCTTATTATTATTATTATTAGGCTTTCAGACTTTCGTCTGAAAGCCTATTGAGATTACTAAAATTATTATTATTAGGCTTTCAGACTTTCGTCTGAAAGCCTATTGAGATTACTAAAATTATTAAGCTTTCATATTTCATATGAAAGCTTATTGTTTCTGTTAAGATTATTATTATTTTTTTTTTGTGTTTTTCCTGCAAATCGGATTTCACAGAATCTATCCATAGGATGTTTCTGAAACTTTGACCTACCCCCCCAAAAATGGGTGGTGGCTGTTGATTAAATATATTTTCAAAACGTTTTGCGAATTCGAAATCACCGAATTTTACGAACGAAAAAACTGACAATGCATAGTCGTAACTTTGCTATTTTTTGACCGATTTTACTAATTCTTTTTTCTTTGAATACCTTGAAAAAAATCATTTTCATCTGCAGTTTCACATTTTCGAATTTCGAAAATTCGTCGCTGTGATTTCGAACCGGAAGTTTAGACCAATTTGACAACTTCTTTAATAGTTGTACGATTTTCATGAAATTTAGTATTTAAGTAGATCTTACCAATGTGACTTCAAAATTATAATGAGAAATTTTCTAAATTATCTCCCCTTGGTGAAATTAAGGATCAAAGTTTTAAAAAAAATCGTCGAAATATTAGTCAGAGTGACCTGAAAATTTTTTTCGATACTCGACAGGTAATTACTGATTCCTACACAAAATATGGAGTTTGTCGATCAAACCGGAAATGCCACCATCTTGAAACATGAAAAATCCCTAAGGCTTTTTTGCTATCTTACTTACAGACACGGGAGTTATATTTTCTGAATCCTTGAAGGATGGCCCGAAAATCGTAGGGAGCAGAATTTTGATTTAGGTCTACTGATGGTTTCCATTTTGAAGTGAATATGAAAAGTAGTAGCAATTTGAAGGGCCGAGAATTTGAAACACAATAACTCTCCTTCTAATTGAGCTAGAATGTTCAATCTTGGTGTAGACGTTCACTAGGTCAATGTCATGATTGAGTGCAAAGATGAACATTTTCTGCCTAGGGTAAGCAGAGATAAGCATGCTGATTTGTTGATTCTTTAGGGCACAATAACTTCGGTTATAATGAAGGGAGGGTGGTGAAACTCTTGTCAATCGAGAGTCTAATAGCTAGCCCGTTGTGTGAAATCATTGTATCATTTTTTTTAAATATCAGGGGTAGCAGAAAAAAGAGATCGAAAATATAAAAAGTCGTATTTTTACGATTTGGAGCATTTTTAAAGGTCCTTTTCTCTTAAAGTCAACATAATATTTTTGGGGAACTTCTTCTACAAAGAGTCTTATCGGTAGTCTTTTATATGAAACCATAGATCAACAGTCCAAAATATCAGGAGTAGTAGAATAAAAGGATCGAAAATTGAAAACCGCACCCTTTCATTGTTAAGCAAAACATGCAGTGTGGGTAGCTACAATCTGCACATTTAGTCATCGTATAGAGCTTATTCAACAATATAGAATTCCAACTGCTAAGGGGTCTTTTACGTGCACTCCAATGTGTACACGGCGGATGGGGGGACACGCCAGAATATCGAGATGAACTTTCTCGGCCAATGCAGGGATCGAACACCCGACCTCCTGGCTAGCAGGCCAAAGCCTTAGCCACATAGTGTGAACACCCATCGTACATTTCATCCGTCAAATCAAAGCATTTCATTGCATTAGACCAATAATTAATTATTCTTAATTTAAAACAAACTTTATTTAATATTAGTCTGGCTTTATTAAATCCTAATTTTATTGGTCTTATTTAAAATTAAACTTTAATTTAACTATGAACAACCCTTAACGTGTCTCTTTAAAACAATTAAATACTCTAAAACAAAAAACAAAACAAAAAATCAATAAGCGGGTCAATTCAGGTAAGTATAACTACGGGTTCTGTCCAGCTTCTCTCGTCTACGGCCATACCACGTTGAAAACACCAGTTCTCGTCCGATCACTGAAATTAAGCAACGTCGGGCCCGGTTAGTACGTGGATGGGTGACCGCCTGGGAACACCGGGTGCTGTAGACGCCTTTTTGCCCTGATTCTTCGTGAAAAAATCAATTTTCCGCCAATCAGACAACAGCGCGCACTCTTTTGCTCCACCCCAGCTCTGCGCTCGGCCCGTCTCCCCAGGGAATAAGACACAAAAAGAATTTGAGTAAGCGTTAGTATGGGTTCTGTCCACATTCTCTAGTCTACGGCCACACCACGTTGAAAACACCAGTTCTCGTCCGATCACTGAAGTTAAGCAACGTCGGGCCCGGTCAGTACTTGGATGGGTGACCGCCTGGGAACACCGGGTGCTGTAGACGCCTTTTTAAAACCGACTCCCCCCCCCCCGGGTCAATTCAGGTAAGTATAACTACGGGTTCTGTCCACGTTCTCTCGTCTACGGCCACACCACGTTGAAAACGCCAGTTCTCGTCCGATCACTGAAGTTAAGCAACGTCGGGCCCGGTCAGTACTTGGATGGGTGACCGCCTGGGAACACCGGGTGCTGTAGAGGCCTTTTTAAAACCGACACCTCCCCCCTCCCCCACAAAAAAAAAATCAATAAGCGGGTCAATTCAGGTAAGTATAACTACGGGTTCTGCCCACCTTCTCTCGTCTACGGCCACACCACGTTGAAAACACCAGTTATTGTCCGATCACTGAAGTTAAGCAACGTCGGGCCCAGTTAGTACTTGGATGGGTGGCCGCCTGGGAACACCGGGTGCTATAGACGCCTTTTTAAAACCGACAAAACCCGCCCCAAAAATCAATAAGCGGGTCAATTCCGGTAAGTATAACTACGGGTTCTGTCCACCCCCTCTCGTCTACGGCCATACCACGTTGAAAACACCAGTTCTCGTCCGATCACTGAAGTTAAGCAACGTCGGGCCCGGTCAGTACTTGGATGGGTGACCGCCTGGGAACATCGGGTGCTGTAGGCGCCTTTTTAAAACCGACAAAAAACAAAAAAAAATCAATAAGCGGGTCAATTCAGGTAAGTATAACTACGGGTTCTGTCCACCTTCTCTCGTCTACGGCCACACCACGTTGAAAACACCAGTTCTCGTCCGATCACTGAAGTTAAGCAACGTCGGGCCCGGTCAGTACTTGGATGGGTGACCGCCCGGGAACACCGGGTGCTGTGCTGTGCTTTTTAAAACCGACAAAACCCCCCAAAAAATCAATAAGCGGGTCAATTCAAGTATGTATAACTACGGGTTCTGTCCACCTTCTCTCGTCTACGGTCATACCATGTTGAAAACACCAGTTCTCGTCCGATCACTCATGTTAAGCAACGTCGGGCCCTGTTAGTACTAGGATGGGTGACCGCCTGGGAACACCGGGTGCTGTAGACGCCTTTTTGCCCTAAACTCATTAATTTACCATTTTGTTGTGAGTGGCTTGTACGTGTCTGATTTCAAAGGGGGGTTGGGCGGCTGAATGGTTAGCACGCGCGTGTTTTCGAATGCTCGGTTGTACGTGACAAGGAGTAAAGTCGCCTGTCCAACCTGTCATTTTTAATTTTTTTCCGGCAATTTTCATTTCATTTTCTCATCCGTCTCATTACAGTAATACAAGTTTCGGTTATTTCCCTTTAGTTTTCAGATTATTGTTATGCCTGGGTGCAATGTTTCATACTATATTTAGACTTGTAATTTTGCGAGTTTTTGACGAATTTTGATAATTTTTTCTTCTAATCCTTTTATTTAGGATACTTGATACAATCAATAATTTGTATAGAGCGCCCCTATGTGGCTGCATGTTGTTAAGCTCTGTGTTTTTTATGGTTTTATTGGATTAATATCTATAGGAATGGTGACATTTTTGGACTTGACCTGTGTGAGATTGATGTGCTATTTATGATCAAAAAAGGTTTTTCAAAAATTAGTGGATTATGCAGTTATTTGCAATTTTCATAGTTGTATTGTTAGCAAATGAATTTAAACTCACTGTCAAATTGGTAAAAAACCTGAACCAAGTCTTAATCTGTGAGATGTGTTATTCTGAAGCAGAGTACTTCAAGCACAAAACCAATCAACCGCGGAGAGGTTGCAGGGCTGGTCAGACAAAACAAAGGCTGATTAAAACTATTAGCAGTGTGAGAAAACATTTTGATGACTTTACAACCAGGAGTGTTAACTATGATAACCTCATTGAATTATCTACTAAATCTAATAACATTGAAGTGATTGTCACCAATAGAACACATGATTTTAAACCTACACATGAGGACATAAATGGCACAGGATTGCCTATTGGCAGCCATGTTTTAAGACCAAGTGTAAATTTTTCAAATCTTGTTTCAATTTCAAGGATTTCAGCATTTGATGTCACTAATAATGTATCTGTTGTGCTCTGGAATGCCCGTTCTATCTGCAATAAACTGCCAGCTTTAGCGTCATTCTTGTACGAAAACAAGCCGGATATTTGTGTTATCACCGAGTCCTGGATATCGAGTTCCTCGAAGGGTGAGTGTGTGAAAAATGAACTTTGTTCCCTAGTTTCTGGTTATGGTATTTACAGTCGACCTAGGGCTTCTTCAGTGGGCGGTGGCGTTGCTGTCATTGCACGCGATAACCTGAATGTGAAGGTAAATAGGAACCATCAACAAATTTCATCGTTTGAATCAATGGACCTATCTGTCAAACTGAGTCCTGAACTTATACGCCTCCTGATTGTGTACAGACCCCCACCGTCAAAAAAGAATAATCAGAAACTCAAGACATTCTTTGATGATTTTTCTTCATTGCTGGAATGGGCCGTCACGTTACCCGGGTGGCTTGTTATTCTTGGTGACTTTAATTTTCATATTGACAATTCCAGCTGTCCAGATGCCAAGAAATTCCTAAAGATACTTGATTCATTCGGACTTGTCCAGCACGTAATAGGTCCAACACATTCCAAGGGACACACCCTCGATCTTGTCATTACGAGGTCTTCGCAGAAATTTGTCATGAACTTTGGTATTGATAATACACTGCCTTCAGATCACAGCTTGGTAAACTTTATATGTGACGTTACACGTCCGCGACCCAAGAAAATCAAGCGCGAAACTAGGAAAATTTCATCCATTGACGCTGATGCTATCAATAAAGCCATGATGTCTACACCATTGAAGCCAATGTCAGGTGCTAGCGTTGATGAATTGGTTAGCGACTACAATGATAGAATGGGTAATCTTCTTAATGATCTCGCCCCGCTTACAACCAAGGTTTTACAAGACAAACCGCGCGCCCCATGGCACAATGACGTCATTCACCGGCACAAGGTTGAACTGCGGCGCCTGGAACGGAAGTTCAGGACCAATCCCTTAGAAATCAACCGACAGATTTTCCTAGACAAGCGATCGGCACACAATCGCCTAACAGCAGACACCCGTAATTCGTATCACCGCAACAAGATCCGGAACGCTGACCAGAAGCAACTCTTCCAAATTATTGATGACATTATTGGCGAAAAGAAGTCACTGGCTGCTACTCTACCAAACCACACAGATCCACAGGCACTAGCACAATCTTTCTCAGATTTCTTCACACAAAAAGTTCAAATGCTGAGAAACTCGCTGGACTCTATACCAAGTCAATATGTGTTTAATGATTGTGATATTGGTCATTCTTTTACACATTTTACTCATGTAACTGAATCCTGTTTATTGCGTCTGGTGTCAAAAATGAACTCTAAGTCCTGTTCACTTGATCCGTTTCCCACTAGTCACTTGAAATTGTGTATTCAACATTTCATTCCCCGCCTTACACAGATCATCAACACTTCATTTAATAATGGGCAGTTTCCCTGCGAATTTAAGCATGCCATTGTTCGGCCATTACTGAAAAAGCCAGGTTTGGATTCTAATGTACTGAAAAATTATCGTCCAGTTTCGAACTGCCCTTTCGGTGGCAAACTCATTGAAAAAAATTATCTTACTGAGTTTTCTTTATATTCAAAATTCCAGTCCGCCTATCGAAAGTACCACAGCACTGAGTCCGCTTTACTCAAAGTACATAATGATATCATGCTAGCGCTCGATGGCCATTCGGAAGTTATTCTGGTGTTGTTAGATTTGTCAGCGGCTTTTGATACCATCGATCATTGCATTCTATTGGAGAGACTCCAGAAACGATTTGGTATCAAAGGCTTGGCCTTACAGTGGATGAAATCTTACTTGTGTGATAGAACTCAAAGTGTTGACGTAAATGGTCACAAATCTGTATCCACTCCGCTTGAATTCGGCGTACCACAGGGTAGTGTCTTAGGCCCGCTACTGTTCACACTTTACTGCACTCCTTTAGAGGATATTATACTTAGTCACGGTTTGGATTTTATGTTATACGCTGATGATACTCAGTTGTATTTTACATGTAAAAATGCTGAAGTTTCAAAGGTTGTAATTGAAAAATGTATTGATGATATTCGTGCATGGATGCTTACAAACAAACTGGTACTTAATGATGGTAAAACTGAGGTTATACATTTTCATTCAAAATATAGAAGCTGTGAAAAATTAAAATCTATCCGAATTGGCAATGAGGAAGTTCTTCCATGTTCAAGTGTCCGTAATTTAGGTTTTTATTTTGACGAAAATTGTCTTTTATCTAGTCACATTACTAAAGTATGTCAGTCCGCATTTTTCGCGCTGCATAAAATTGGTCGTATCCGCAACGTTTTAGACCGCACCTCCACTGAATCACTTGTTCACGCTTTCATCACCTCACGCCTTGATTACTGTAATAGTCTTTTGCATGATCTCTATCCTAGCTCTCTAACTAAACGTCTACAATCTATCCAAAACTCTGCTGCACGACTGATAACACGCACTCGTAAGAATGAGCACATCACCCCAATTCTCCATGATCTCCACTGGTTACCTATGCACAGCCGCACTGAATTCAAAATTCTCACATTTACTTATAAATGTCTTAATCAGCTAGCACCATCTTATCTATCTGATCTTTTAACACCAAGAGTTCCACAGAGGCGGACCCGCTCTTCAGCCGAGACCATTCTTGTTGAGCCAGCACGACCGTTCCTCCAAGTGAAGTACGGCAAGCGGGCTTTCGCTAATGCTGCTCCTCGATTATGGAACTCTCTCCCTCTTTCTGTTCGCAATGCCTCCTCCCTTAACTCATTCAAAAAACACCTTAAAACACATCTTTTCCGACAGCACTACATTGAATGATTGCTTTTATTTTTGCTTTTATTTCTACTTTGTTTTAGTGTCATATCGTATGTTTCTATGTGATATCATATGTTTTATGCCATATTATATGATTTTATTTCATGTTTATATCATTTTATATGTTTATACATGTTTATATGTCGTATTGTAGTTTTATATCATTTTATACGTTTTTATAACATATAGTTTTATGTCATTTTATATATTTTCATGTCACATTATATGTTTTTGTACTACGCATTGAGATTGTTTTCATGATGTAATGCGTATAATAAGAAATAAATATTATTATTTATTATTAATGACACGTGGCGATGAATATGAAAGCTTTCATATCTGCATGGGACAGTAGCAGATCTAGTTATTATTATTATTATTATTTACCGCGAGGGCCTAGATCTCCATGATCGAAAACAGATATCGATCTGGAATTAGCTTTTCTATCGGGAAACCATGTGGTGGCTACTTGATAAAATATTTTTGAAATTTCTGCGCATACCGGAAGTGACCGAACTTTGTACTTTCTCTAAAAATTGAAAATCGGCCATAGTTTCGTCAATTCTTTATCCATTTTCAAACAAATTACATTTTTGGAATCCCTGAATCTTTTCTGAGACAATGGCTATCTCACATTTTTCAATTTCGAACATTCGTCTATGATTTTTATCGTTCGAAAATTGAAAACATGTTGTTTACGAGACAATTTTTGTTATTTTTCAAAATTTTCAAATTTGACCTACATTTTTGGATACCTGAAGTCCATCCGATTCCAGTAATATAAGTTTCATTCAGAGTTATCGCCCTTTATTTTTCGATTTTTTTCGAATTTTCTTCCTATTTTGTGAGCTCGGGTTTCGTTTTATGGCAGAATTGACGTTTCTGAAACTTCTGGAACATGAAGTTATAGTCCAATACCAACTTATAAAGCAATTTCGACAAGAATCCTTAAACCGGAAGTGGTCGAAATAATGTGCAATATTTTGAAAAAAATGCAAAAAATGGATATTTTGGGGGAAAACGCTATTTCTCCGTCCGATATCAATGGATTAAACGAATGAAGGTACCGTTTGATGGCACGATTGTTGGACTATCATATGATACCCCATTCATACGGATACTATGAACAGACAGCAAAATATGGCACGCTGAAAATCAAGTATTTTCTGATTTGGAGCGTTTTTGGACGCCTGTATCTCGGAAACTTAACCTGCAATATTTTTTAAATTTTTTCTATCGAGAGTCCTTTTGGAGGTATTTTGCATGAAGCCATCCAATAAGACTTTGAAATGTCTGGAATAGGATAAAAAAGGGACTGAAAATCGAAAAAAGTCGAAAAATCGTGAAATTTTGAAAAATGCTCTACTATTTTTTTATTTTAAGAGATTTTTAAAAAAGGTTGTATATTCAGATAGCTGACCTAATTACGATTCTAACGATGTATAATATGTATGTAATTATTAAAATTTAATTTTCGATATTTTAAATTTTTTTCATTTTTGACACTTTTGAACATAGGATTTCTCAGGGGCATTTTATCTGATCAGATAATGTAATATATCATTACAGAGCCCTGTGGCTATTTTAGTGCCCAAACCGGCTATTAAAACTATTCCGACAATAATAACCATACCGGAAGTATTCAAAAAATGAAAAAAAAGAGTAAAAACATTGTCGCACTTGCGAAAAACTTGATTTCTCTCTTAGGTAATAGCGGACCAAAAGAACTAAAGTGTCGCTGGATAGCCCTATTAATGGACCATCATATGGTATCTAAATAATACGATTTCGATGTTAAGGAAATAAATTATTGTATGCCAAAAATCTAGTATTTTCCAATTTTTTAACATTCTGAGACGCCCTTTTCTCGAAAACGACGCCTACGATTTTTCTTAAACTTTTCTTACTCAAAGTCCTATCGGTTGTCTATATAGGGAATCCAAAATGAAAAGCATTGAAATAATATAAGTGGTCGAAAAATGGCCTCAAACTTTGAAAAAAACTGAAAAATCGTTAAATTTTTGGAAACGCTCTTTAATTTATCTTTTTTTCCAAAACTACTCAATGGATGTTTCTGACACTTCTGATACAGAAAGTTAAGTATCCAAAGAACTTCGTAAAGCTATCACAACAACGATCGTAAAGCCGGAAGTAGTCGAAAAAATGTCCGATATTTTGAAAAAAAATAATTTTTTTACGAAAACCTTTTTTATTTATGAATATTTTTTGATGATATTTTACACGGGGTTAAAATATCACCGTACTTGAGCAGAAATGAGAAAAAAAATTGTCTCGGTAATTTGCGTTAGCCGCCATCGGCTAATTTAGTTTTTCGTACCCAGAAAAATTATTTATTGTTCGATTTGTATAAAACAAAGTTCATATGCACCGTGGTCCCAATTGCAATTTATTTTGTTACGGTGAAATTTTTCTGTCGGCAACGGAAGTGACGTAATATTAACAAAAACTACAATTTTGACAGTTCGGTACCACTTTTTGAAAGCAAATATTATTTTTTTTCAAAACTGATATAACTAAAAGGATGCACCCTGCAAAGGTGCACAAAATCCTTAGCTCATATTTTTAAATTTCAATTTCAATTTCGGGCAATTTCGAATAAAATGTAAAATAAAGTGTAAAATTCAGTTATTTACAATTCATTCAGCGTCTTCGTATATTGAAATATTTATTTGTAATTTTCATAAACTCGTAGCAATAATCCAGACGAAGAGAATGTATGCGAAAATTAGTTTGTAATATGAGCAGTTGCCGAGAAATATGCAATTTTGCATGCATCACTTTTCACGTTATTTTGCCTATAAAAGAGTGAATTATTATTCGATTTGCAATATTTTTTTTCCATTGATGCCTAATGCCAATTTGGACTAGGTCAAGCCAATTTTACATTTTCACTGTGACCGGAAATGACGTCTTTTGGGCAAAAACTGTATTTCTAACCTAAAAAACAAATATTTTATTCAAATGAGTCTGCCTTATAATGTTTTTAAAATTATGATATTTGATTCCCATCAACGAATAGAATGAAGCCATACGACCATACAGATACCACAAAATGGTTTCTAACTTGTACGGTTACAGAGAAATAGGCGATCTTCTATAAGTCACTTTTCAAGGTTTTTGGTCTGTAAAAGTGTCAATAATTATTCGATTTTTATAATTTATTTACCATTTGATGCCTTATGCCATTTATGACTTCTATGAACCTAGTTAAAATTTTCAATATCACCGGAAGTAATGTAATTTTTGCAAAAAACGTATTTTTAGACTTCAAAACAAACATTTTTTTGAAGGGATTTAAATTTATTATTCGTTTAACTTTATAACGTCTGACTCTAATGTGCAGTAAGACTGAATCAATACCATCATATTGATATCAAGAAAAGGCTTCTAGCATGTTCCCTTGTCGAATAATAACCAATTTTCCGAGGGTCACTTTTAAGTTTTTTACCTTCTTAATTTCAGTTTATGGGTTATAGGTTAATTATTTATTGCCCGATATCTATAAAAAAAAGTTTGCATTTTGTATGTTGCGAATTTTCGACTTATTTTTCACCTATAAAAATTTCTTTCGGCACCGGAAGTGACGTAATTTTGCCATAATTTACAATTTTGACCGGTCTTTTCGCCAGCAAATATTACTTTTACATATGATAGAGGGTGTCACTGAAGCAAAACAACTAATGTATAGTTTGGTAGCTCAATGGATCGGCTATGGTATAATAAACTTCCTGTATGATTCCTGAAAGCCGGTTCAGTGCTGCTTGCAGGTCTAGTTATTATTATTATTATTATTATTATTATTATTATTTACCGCGAGGGCCTAGATCTCCATGACCGAAAACAGATATCGATCTGGAATTAGCTTTTCTATTGGGAAACCATGTGGTGGCTACTTGATAAAATATTTTTGAAATTTCTGCGCATACCGGAAGTGACCGAACTTTGTACTTTCCCTAAAAATTGAAAATCGGCCATAGTTTCGTCAATTCTTTATCCATTTTCAAAGAAATTACATTTTTGGAATCCCTGAATCTTTTCTGAGACAATGGCTATCTCACATTTTTCAATTTCGAACATTCGTCTGTGATTTTTATCGTTCGAAAATTGAAAACATGTTGTTTACGAGACAATTTTTGTTATTTTTCAAAATTTTCAAATTTGACCTACATTTTTGGATACCTGAAGTCCATCCGATTCCAGTAATATAAGTTTCATTCAGAGTTATCGCCCTTTATTTTTCGATTTTTTTCGAATTTTCTTCCCATTTTGTGAGCTCGGGTTTCGTTTTATGGCAGAATTGACGTTTCTGAAACTTCTGGAACATGAAGTTATAGTCCAATACCAACTTATAAAGCAATTTCGACAAGAATCCTTAAACCGGAAGTGGTCGAAATAATGTGCAATATTTTGAAAAAAATGCAAAAAATGGATATTTTTGGGGAAAACGCTATTTCTCCGTCCGATATCAATGGATTAAACGAATGAAGGTATCGTTTGATGGCACGATTGCTGGACTATCATATGATACCCCATTCATATGGATACTATGAACAGACAGCAAAATATGGCACGCTGAAAATCAAGTATTTTCTGATTTGGAGCGTTTTTGGACGCCTGTATCTCGAAAACTTAACCTGCAATTTTTTTTTAATTTTTTCTATCGAGAGTCCTTTTGGAGGTATTTTGCATAAAGCCATCCAATAAGACTTTGAAATGTCTGGAATAGGATAAAAAAGGGACTGAAAATCGAAAAAAGTCGAAAAATCGTGAAATTTTGGAAAATGCTCTACTATTTTTTTATTTTAAGAGATTTTTAAAAAGAAGTTGTATATTCAGATAGCTGACCTAATTACGATTCTAACGATGTATAATATGTATGTAATTATTAAAATTTAATTTTCGATATTTTAAATTTTTTGCATTTTTGGCACTTTTGAACATAGGATTTCTCAGGGGTATTTTATCTGATCAGATAATGTAATATATCATTACAGAGCCCTGTGGCTATTTTAGTGCCCAAACCGGCCATTAAAACTATTTCGACAATAATAACCATACCGGAAGTATTCAAAAAATGAAAAAAAAGAGTAAAAACATTGTCGCACTTGCGAAAAACTTGATTTTTCTCTTAGGTAATAGCGGACCAAAAGAACTAAAGTGTCGCTGGATAGCCCTATTAATGGACCATCATATGGTATCTAAATAATACGATTTCGATGGTAAGGAAATAAACTATTGTATGCCAAAAATGTAGTATTTTCCAATTTTTTAACATTCTGAGACGCCTTTTTCTCGAAAACGACGCCTACGATTTTTCTTAAACTTTTCTTACTCAAAGTCCTATCGGTTGTCTATATAGGGAATCCAAAATGAAAAGCATTGAAATAATATAAGTGGTCGAAAAATGGCCTCAAACTTTGAAAAAAATTGAAAAATCGTTAAATTTTTGGAAACGCTCTTTAATTTATCTTTTTTTCCAAAACTACTCAATGGATGTTTCTGACACTTCTGGTACAGAAAGTTAAGTATCCAAAGAACTTCGTAAAGCTATCACAACAACGATCGTAAAATCGGAAGTAGTCGAAAAAATGTCCGATATTTTGAAAAAAAATATTTTTTTTACGAAAACCTTTTTTATTTATGAATATTTTTTGATGATCTTTCACACAGGGTTAAAATATCATCGTACTTGAGCAGAAATGAGAAAAAAAATTGTCTCGGTAATTTGCGTTAGCCGCCATCGGCTAATTTAGTTTTTCGTACCCAGAAAAATTATTTATTGTTCGATTTGTATAAAACAAAGTTCATATGCACCGTGGTCCCAATTGTAATTTTTTTTGTTACGGTGAAGTTTTTCTGTCGGCAACGGAAGTGACGTAATATTAACAAAAACTACAATTTTGACAGTTCGGTACCACTTTTTGAAAGCAAATATTATTTTTTTTCAAAACTGATATAACTAAAAGGATGCACCCTGCAAAGGTGCACAAAATCCTTAGCTCATATTTTTTAAATTCAATTTCATTTTCGGGCAATTTCGAATAAAATGTAAAATAAAGTGTAAAATTCAGTTATTTACAATTCATTCAGCGTCTTCATATTTTGAAATATTTATTTGTAATTTTCATAAACTCGTAGCAATAATCCAGACGAAGAGAATGTATGTGAAAATTAGTTTGTAATATGAGCAGTTGCCGAGAAATATGCAATTGTGCATGCATCACTTTTCACGTTATTTTGCCTATAAAAGAGTGAATTATTATTCGATTTGCAATATTTTTTTTCCATTTGATGCCTAATGCCAATTTGGACTAGGTCAAGTCAATTTTACATTTTCACTGTGACCGGAAATGACGTCTTTTGGGCAAAAACTGTATTTCTAACCTAAAAAACAAATATTTTATTGAAATGAGTCTGCCTTATAATCTTTTTAAAATTATGATATTTGATTCCCATCAACGAATAGAATGAAGCCATACGACCATACAGATACCACAAAATGGTTTCTAACTTGTACGGTTACAGAGAAATAGGCGATCTTCTATAAGTCACTTTTCAAGGTTTTTGGTCTATAAAAGTGTCAATTATTATTCGATTTTTATAATTTTTTTACCATTTGATGCCTTATGCCATTTATGACTTCTATGAACCAAGTTAACATTTTCAATATCACCGGAAGTAATGTAATTTTTGCAAAAAACGTATTTTTAGCCTTCAAAACAAACATTTTTTTGAAGTGATTTATATTCTTTATTCGTTTAACTTTATAAGGTCTGACTCTAATGGGCAGTAAGATTGAATCAATACCATCATATTGATATCAAGAAAAGGCTTCTAGCATGTTCCCTTGTCGAATAATAACCAATTTTCCCAGGGTCACTTTTAAGTTTTTTACCTTCTTAATTTCAGTTTATGGGTTATAGGTTAATTATTTATTGCCCGATATGTATAAAACAAAGTTTGTATTTTGTATGTTGCGAATTTTCGACTTATTTTTCACCTATAAAAATTTCTTTCGGCACCGGAAGTGACGTAATTTTTCCATAATTTACAATTTTGACCGGTCTTTTCGCCAGCAAATATTACTTATACATATGATAGAGGGTGTCACTGAAGCAGAACAACTAAAGTATAGTTCGGTAGCTCAATGGATCGGCTATGGTATAATAAACTTCCTGTATGATTCCTGAAAGCCGGTTCAGTGCTGCTTGCAGGTCTAGTTAGGCTTTCAGACTTTCGTCTGAAAGCCTATTGAGATTACTAAAATTATTATTATTATTATTAAGCTTTCATATTTCATATGAAAGCTTATTGTTTCTGTTAAGATTATTAAGCTTTCATATGTATTACATATGAAAGCTTATTGTTTCTGTTAAAGTTATTATTATTATTTTTTTTTTTTGTGTGTTTTCTGCAAATCGGATTTCTCAGAATCTATCCATAGGATCTTTCTGAAATTTTGACCTACCCCCCCAAAAATGGGGTGCGAACCTTGATTAAATGTATTTTCAAAACGTTTTACGAATCCGAAATCACCGAATTTTACGAACGAATGCATTTGACCTACAATGCTGTAACTTTGTGACTATTTGATCTATTTTACTAATTCTTTTTTCTTTGAGTATCCTAAGACATTTACTTCAAATCTGCAATTTCGGATTTTCGAATTTCGAAAATTCGTCGCTGTGATTTCGAACCGGAAGTTTACACAAACTCGACGACTTCTTTAGTAGTTGTACGATTTTCATGAAATTTAATATGTAAGTAGACCTTAATGATGCGACAAGAAAAATGACTTTAGAAATTTTCTAACTTATCTCCCCTTGGTGAAATTAAGGATCAAAGTTTTCAAAAAAATCGTCGAAATATAGGTCAGAATGACCTAGTTTTTTTTTTTGATACTAGACAAGGAATTACTGATTCGTACACAAAATATGGAGTTTGTCGATCGAACCGGAAGTGCCACCATCTTTAAACGTGAAAAATCAATAAGGCTTTTTTGCTATTTTACTTACAGACTCGGGAGTTATATTTTCTGAATCCTTGCAGGAAGGCCTAAAAAATGTCGCGAATAGAATTCTGATTTAGGTCAACCGGGTGTCACCATTTTGAATTGAAAATGAAAAATAGAAGCAATTTGAAGGGCCGAGACTTTGGAGCACAATAACTCTCATTCTAATTAAGCTAGAATGTTCAAACTTGTTGTAAGCGTTCAATAGGTCAATGTTATGATTGAGGTCAAAGATGAGCATTTTCTGCTTGGGGTAAGCAGAGATAAGCATGCTGATTTGTTGATTCTTTAGGGCACGATAACTTCGGTTATAATGAAGGGAGGGCGGTGAAACTTTTGTCAATAGAGAGTCTAATAGCTAGCCTGTTGAGTGAAATCATTGTATCATTTTTTTTAAATATCAGGGATAGCCGAAAAAAAGAGATTGAAAATCCAAAAAGTCGTATTTTTACAATTTGGAGCATGTTTAGAGGTCTTTCTCGTAAAGTCAACATACTATTTTTTGGGAACTTCTTCTACAAAGAGTCTTATTGGTAGTCTTTTATATGAAACCATCGATCAACAGTCCAACATATCAGGAGTAGAAGAACAAAAGGATCGAACATTGAAAACGGCACCCTTTCATTGTTAAGCGAAACATGCAGTGTGGGTGACTACAATCTACGCATTTAGTCATCGTATAGAGTTTATTCAACAGTATCGAATTCCAACTGCTTAGGGATATTTTACGTGCATTCCAATGTGTACACGGGACCTTGGTTTTTCGTCCCATCCGAATGACTAGACAGCTGTGCTTGTCAGGCCCTCCGTTCTGCCTCACTGACAAGGGGAACCACGCCGGGAAATCGAGATGAACTTTTTCCGTGCAGAACTTTCAATTCAGGCAAAACGTTTATTGCATACGATTAAGCTGGTCAGTTGGAGCTTATTTTCAAAAGTTTTGTAATAATCGGTTGGTAATTAAAGTACCGTGCACATTAAACTGTTAAAACAGAAAATTTCTCCCGGTTGAAATGTTTCTTGCTATAAGTCAGCAATTTTCCGAATTCAGGGAGGCTGGATGGCTCAATGGTTAGCATGTGCTCGCTGTATCGTAACGTTTGTCATTGAGTCAACGGGCGTCGTTTCGATCTCCCGGTTGCACGTGACATGGTGTATGATGTCCAACCTCGTGGGTTTTCTCCGTGTTCTTCGGTTTCCTCCCAACGGCTAAAGACCAGTACGTGCAAGGGGAGTTTTTAAATAAAATTAAAAAACATATGTTAGTCCCGAAATGACCTAGTTTGTGTCGAATGGACGTTAGGCCGCATTTCTCTCTTTCTCTTTTTAAAGTTTTGTAATAATCGGTTGGTAATCAAAGGTACTGTTAAAGTGATAAAACAGAAAATTTGGCCCGGTTGTAATGTTTCTCACTTTAAAGTCAGCAATTTGTCGATTTTAAGGGGCAAACGTTTATTGCGAACGATTAAGCTGGTCAGTTGGAGCTTATTTTCAAAAGTTTTGTAATAATCGGTTGGTAATTAAAGTACCGTGCACATTAAACTGTTAAAACAGAAATTTTCGCCCGGTTGAAATGTTTCTTGCTATAAGTCAGCAATTTTCCGAATTCAGGGAGGCTGGATGGCTGAATGGTTAGCATGTGCTCGCTGTATCGTAACGTTTGTCATTGAGTCAACGGGCGTCGTTTCGATCTCCCGGTTGCACGTGACATTGTGTATGATGTCCAACCTCGTGGGTTTTCTCCGTGTTCTTCGGTTTCCTCCCAACGGCTAAAGACCAGTACGTGCAAGGGGAGTTTTTCAATAAAATTAAAAAACATATGTTAGTCCCGAAATGACCTAGTTTGTGTCGAATGGACGTTAGGCCGCATTTCTCTCTTTCTCTTTTTAAAGTTTTGTAATAATCGGTTGGTAATCAAAGGAACTGTTAAAGTGATAAAACAGAAAATTTGGCCCGGTTGTAATGTTTCTCACTTTAAAGTCAGCAATTTGTCGATTTTAAGGGGCAAACGTTTATTGCGAACGATTAAGCTGGTCAGGGGGAGCTTATTTTAAAAAGTTTTGTAATATTCGGTTGATAACTAAAGGTACCGTGCAAATTAAACTGTTAAAATAGAAAATTTGGGCCGGTTGAAATGTTTCTCGCTGTAGGTCAGCAATTTGCCGAATTTAGGGAGGTTGCGTGGCTGAATGGTTAGCACGTGCGCTCTGTATCATAACGTCTGTCATTGAGTCAACTGGCCTTGTTTCGATTTCTTGGTTGTACGTGAAAAGGAGTATGGTCGCCTTACCAACCTCGTAGGCCGTAACGCCGCTGCCCGGGTAAAATTTCCCTCATTGCACACTTTATGGCGTATGCCCGTCTTCATTAGCCCATTGTAGGAGCAGAACAGTAGGACGTTAAACCCCATTCAATTTCATTTCATTTTCTCTATGTTGCTTATTTATTATAGTGGATAAATATTTTTCTGGTTCTAGCAATTATTTAATTTCTGCATAGAAATCTCTGGCCAGTTTTTTTTTTATTGCAGAGTGCCATTCTTGTATATTGCAGTCTATGACCCTTTGTTTAAAACATGCTTAAGAAGTCGTCACGATTTCCTACTTATAACCAAACATATTGGAAACCATAATTATATAACATATCTTGGAAGCCCGATTACAGCTATACAAGTTTCAGTTATTTCCCTTTAGTTTAAAGATTATTTTTTTGCCCGGGTGCAATGTTTCTCACTACATTTAAATTTGTAACTTTGTGAGTTTTTGACCGATTTTGATATTATGTCTTTATAATTTTCCAAATCTACATATTTAACGTACATATTCAAACAGTTGAGTTCAACCTGATCCAAAAAGTTTTAGTTTTGTTCAAAGTTATCTCATTTAATTTTTCGATGTTTTCTTACCATTTTCATTTCATTTTTCTGAAAGTTTTGAAATCGGAAGTCATCCCGATTACAGCAACACAAGTATCAGTTATTTCCCTTTAGTTTTCAGATTACTCAATGTTTCATACTATATTTAGACTTGTAACTTCGCGAGTTTTTGACCAATTTTGATAGTTTGTTATTCTTATCCTTTTATTTGAGATACTTGATATAATCGATGACACGTGACGATGAATATGAAAGCTTTCATATCTGCATGGGACAGTAGCAGATCTAGTTATTATTTTTTTTTTTTGTGTTTCTCCTGCAAATCGGATTTCACAGAATCTATCCATAGGATGTTTCTGAAACTTTGACCTACCCCCCCAAAAATGGGTGGTGGCTGTTGATTAAATATATTTTCAAAACGTTTTGCGAATTCGAAATCACCGAATTTTACGAACGAAAAAACTGACAATGCATAGTCGTAACTTTGCTATTTTTTGACCGATTTTACTAATTCTTTTTTCTTTGAATACCTTGAAAAAAATCATTTTCATCTGCAGTTTCACATTTTCGAATTTCGAAAATTCGTCGCTGTGATTTCGAACCGGAAGTTTAGACCAATTTGTCAACTTCTTTCATAGTTGTACGATTTTCATGAAATTTAGTATTTAAGTAGATCTTACCAATGTGACTTCAAAATTATAATGAGAAATTTTCTAAATTATCTCCCCTTGGCGAAATTAAGGATCAAAGTTTAAAAAAAAATCGTCGAAATATAGGTCAGAATGACCTGAAATTTTTTTTCGATACTCGACAGGTAATTACTGATTCCTACACAAAATATGGAGTTTGTCGATCAAACCGGAAATGCCACCATCTTGAAACATGAAAAATCCCTAAGGCTTTTTTGCTATCTTACTTACAGACACGGGAGTTATATTTTCTGAATCCTTGAAGGATGGCCCGAAATTCGTAGGGAGCAGAATTTTGATTTAGGTCAACTGATGGTTGCCATTTTGAAGTGAATATGAAAAGTAGTAGCAATTTGAAGGGCCGAGACTTTGAAACACAATAACTCTCCTTCTAATTGAGCTAGAATGTTCAATCTTGGTGTAGACGTTCACTAGGTCAATGTCATGATTGAGTGCAAAGATGAACATTTTCTGCCTAGGGTAAGCAGAGATAAGCATGCTGATTTCTTGATTCTTTAGAGCACAATAACTTCGGTTATAATGAAGGGAGGGTGATGAAACTCTTGTCAATCGAGAGTCTAATAGCTAGCCTGTTGTGTGAAACCATTGTATCATTTTTTTTAAATATCAGGGATAGCCGAAAAAAAGAGATTGAAAATCCAAAAAGTCGTATTTTTACAATTTGGAGCATGTTTAGAGGTCTTTCTCGTAAAGTCAACATAATATTTTTTGGGAACTTCTTCTACAAAGAGTCTTATCGGTAGTTTTTTTATATGAAACCATCGATCAACAGTCCAAAATATCAGGAGTAGAAGAATAAAAGGATCGAAAATTGAAAACGGCACCCTTTCATTGTTAAGCAAAACATGCAGTGTGGGTGGCTACAATCTGCACATTTAGTCATCGTATAGAGCTTATTCAACAATATCGAATTCCAATTGCTAAGAGATCTTTTACGTGCACTCCAATGTGTACACGGTGGGTGGGGGGACACGCCAGAAAATCGAGATGAACTTTCTCGGCCAATGCAGGGATCGAACACCCGACCTCCTGGTTAGAAGGCCAACGCCTTAGCCACATAGTGTGGACACCCATCGTACATTTCATCCGTCAAATCAAATCATTTCATTGCATTAGACCAATAATTAATTATTCTTAATTTAAAACTTTATTTTAATATTAGTCTGGCATTATTAAATCTCTTTAAAACAATTAAATACAAAAAACAAAACAAAAATCAATAAGCGGGTCAATTCAGGTAAGTATAACTACGGGTTCTGTCCACCTTCTCTCGTCTACGGCCATACCACGTTGAAAACACCAGTTCTCGTCCGCTCACTGAAGTTAAGCAACGTCGGGCCCGGTTAGTACTTGGATGGGTGACCGCCTGGGAACACCGGGTGCTGTAGACGCCTTTTTGCCCTGATTCTTCGTGAAAAAATCAATTTTCCGCCATTAAGACCACAGCGCGCACTCTTTTGCACCACTCCAGCTCTCCACTCGGCCCGTCTCCCCAGGGAAAAAGACACAAAAAGAATTTGAGTAAGCACAAGTATGGGTTCTGTCCACCTTCTCTCGTCTACGGCCACACCACGTTGAAAACACCAGTTCTCGTCCGATCACTGAAGTTAAGCAACGTCGAGCCCAGTCAGTACTTGGATGGGTGACCGCCTGGGAACACCGGGTGCTGTAGACGCCTTTTTAAAACCGACAAAACCCCCCAAAAAAATCAAGAAGCGGGTCAATTCAGGTAAGTATAACTACGGGTTCTGTCCACCTTTTCTCGTCTACGGTCACACCACGTTGAAACCACCAGTTCTCGTCCGATCACTGAAGTTAAACAACGTCGGGCCCGGTCAGTACTTGGATGGGTGACCGCCTGGGAACACCGGGTGCTGTAGACGCCTTTTTAAAACCGACCCCCCCCCCCCAAAAAAAAAAAAATCAATAAGCAGGTCAATTCAGGAAAAGTATAACT
Source organism: Patella ulyssiponensis (assembly GCA_963678685.1). Classification (NCBI taxonomy): domain Eukaryota; kingdom Metazoa; phylum Mollusca; class Gastropoda; family Patellidae; genus Patella; species Patella ulyssiponensis. The sequence continues at coordinate 5,773,146 of OY783231.1, forward strand.
ACGGGTTCTGTCCACCTTCTCTCGTCTTCGGCCACACCACGTTGAAAACACCAGTTCTCGTCAGATCACTGAAGTTAAGCAACGTCGGGCCCGGTTAGTACTTGGATGGGTGACCGCCTGGGAACACCGGGTGCGGTAGACGCCTTTTTAAAACCGCCCCCCCCCCCCCAAAAAAAAAAAAAAATCAATAAGCGGGTCAATTCAGGTAAGTATAACTACGGGTTCTGTCCCCACTCTCGTCTACGGCAATACCACGTTGAAAACACCAGTTCTCGTCCGATCACTGAAGTTAAGCAACATCGGGCCCGGTCAGTACTTGGATGGGTGACCGCCTGGGAACACCGGATGCTGTAGACGCCTCTTTGCCCTGATTCTTCGTGAAAAAATCAATTTTCCGCCAATCAGGCCACAGCGCGCACTCTTTTGCACCACTCCAGCTCTCCGCTCGGCCCGTCTCCCCAGGGAAAAAGACACAAAAAGAATTTGAGTAAGCACAAGTATGGGTTCTGTCCACCTTCTCTCGTCTACGGCCACACCACGTTGAAAACACCAGTTCTCGTCCGATCACTGAAGTTAAGCAACGTCGGGCCCGGTCAGTACTTGGATGGGTGACCGCCTGGGAACACCGGGTGCTGTAGACGCCTTTTTAAAACCGACACCCCCCCCCCAAAAAAAAATCAAAAAGCGGGTCAATTCAAGTAAGTATAACTACGGGTTCTGTCCACCTTCTCTCGTCTACGGTCATACCATGTTGAAAACACTAGTTCTCGTCCGATCACTGAAGTTAAGCAACGTCGGGCCCGGTTAGTACTAGGATGGGTGAACGCCTCGGAACACCGGGTGCTGTAGACGCCTTTTTGCCCTAAACTCATTAATTTACGATTTTGTTGTGAGCGACTTTTTATTCTTCCTATTTGACATATTGCACGTGTCTGATTTCAAAGGGGGGTTGGGTGGCTGAATGGTTAGCACGCGCGCCTGTCATTGAGTTAACTAGCGTGTTTTCGAAGGCCCGGTTGTACGTGACAAGGAGTAAGGTCGCCTGTCCAACCTGCCATTTTCATTTCATTTTCTCATCCGCCTCATTACAGTAATACAAGTTTCAGTTATTTCCCTTTAGTTTTCAGATTATTGTTATGCCTGGGTGCAATGTTTCATACTATATTTAGACTTGTAACTTCGCGAGTTTTTGACCAATTTTGATATTTTTTTCTTCTTATCCTTTTATTTAGGATACTTGATACAATCAATGACACGTGACGATGAATATGAAAGCTTTCATATCTGCATGGGACAGTAGCAGATCTAGTTATTATTTTTTTTTTTTGTGTATTTTCTGCAAATCGGATTTCTCAGAATCTAACCATGGGATCTTTCTAAAACTTTGACCTACCCCCCCAAAAATGGGGTGCAAACGTTGATTAAATATATTTTCAAAACGTTTTACGAATCCGAAATCACCGAATTTTACGAACGAAAAAACTGACAATGCATAGTCGTAACTTTGTTATTTTTTGACCGATTTTACTAATTCTTTTTTCTTTGAATACCTTGAAAAAAATCATTTTCATCTGCAGTTTCACATTTTCGAATTTCGAAAATTCGTCGCTGTGATTTCGAACCGGAAGTTTAGACCAATTTGACAACTTCTTTAATAGTTGTACGATTTTCATGAAATTTAGTATACATGTAGATCTTACCGATGTGACTTCAAAACTATAATTAGAAATTTTCTAAATTATCTCCCCTTGGTGAAATTAAGGATCAAAGTTTTCAAAAAAATCGTCGAAATATAGGTCAGAATGACCTAATTTTTTTTTTCGATACTAGACAAGGAATTACTGATTCGTACACAAAATATGGAGTTTGTCGATCGAACCGGAAGTGCCACCATCTTGAAACATGAAAAATCCCTAAGGCTTTTTTGCTATCTTACTTACAGACACGGGAGTTATATTTTCTAAATCCTTGAAGGATGGCCCGAAAATCGTAGGGAGCAGAATTTTGATTTCGGTCATGTGATGGTCACAATTTTGAATTGAAAATGAAAAATAGAAGCAATTTGAAAGGCCCGGACTTCGGAACACAATAACTCTCCTTCTAATTAAGCCAGAATGTTCAAACTTGGTGTAGACGTTCACTAGGTCAATGTTATGATTGAGTTCAAAGATGAGCATTTTCTGCTTAGGGTAAGCAGAGATAAGCATGCTGATTTGTTGATTCTTTAGGGCACGATAACTTCGGTTATAATGAAGGGAGGGCGGTGAAACTTTTGTCAATAGAGAGTCTAATAGGTAGCCTGTTGTGTGAAATGATTGTATCATTTTTTTTAAATATCAGGGATAGCCGAAAAAAAGAGATTGAAAATCCAAAAAGTCGTATTTTTACAATTTGGAGCATGTTTAGAGGTTTTTCTCGTAAAGTCAACATACTATTTTTTGGGAACTTCTTCTACAAAGAGTCTTATTGGTAGTCTTTTATATGAAACCATCGATCAACAGTCCAACATATCAGGAGTAGAAGAACAAAAGGATCGAACATTGAAAATGGCACCCTTTCATTGTTGAGCGAAACATGAAGTGTGGGTGACTACAATCTACGCATTTAGTCATCGTATAGAGCTTATTCAACAGTATCGAATTCCAACTGCTTAGGGATATTTTACGTGCACTCCAATGTGTACACGGGACCTTGGTTTTTCGTCCCATCCGAAGGACTAGACAGCTGTGCTTGTCAGGCCCTCCGTTCTGCCTTACTGACAAGGGAACCACGCCGGGAAATCGAGATGAACTTTCTCGGTGCAGAACTTTCAATTCAGGCAAAACGTTTATTGCATACGATTAAGCTGGTCAGTTGGAGCTTATTTTCAAAAGTTTTGTAATAATCGGTTGGTAATTAAAGTACCGTGCACATTAAACTGTTAAAACAGAAAATTTCGCCCGGTTGAAATGTTTCTTGCTATAAGTCAGCAATTTTCCGAATTCAGGAAGGCTGGATGGCTGAATGGTTAGCATGTGCTCGCTGTATCGTAACCTTTGTCATTGAGTCAACGGGCGTCGTTTCGATCTCCAGGTTGCACGTGACATGGTGTATGATGTCCAACCTCGTGGGTTTTCTCCGTGTTCTTCGGTTTCCTCCCAACGGCTAAAGACCAGTACGTGCAAGGGGAGTTTTTAAATAAAATTAAAAAACATATGTTAGTCCCGAAATGACCTAGTTTGTGTCGAATGGACGTTAGGCCGCATTTCTCTCTTTCTCTTTTTAAAGTTTTGTAATAATCGGTTGGTAATCAAAGGTACTGTTAAAGTGATAAAATAGAAAATTTGGCCCGGTTGTAAAGTTTCTCACTTTAAATTCAGCAATTTGTCGATTTTAAGGGGCAAACGTTTATTGCGAACGATTAAGCTGGTCAGGGGGAGCTTATTTTTAAAAGTTTTGTAATATTCGGTTGATAACTAAAGGTACCGTGCAAATTAAACTGTTAAAATAGAAAATTTGGCCCGGTTGAAATGTTTCTCGCTGTAGGTCAGCAATTTGCCGATTTTAGGGAGGTTGCGTGGCTGAATGGTTAGCACGTGCGCTCTGTATCATAACGTCTGTCATTGAGTCAACTGTCCTTGTTTCGATTTCTTGGTTGTACGTGACAAGGAGTATGGTCGCCTTACCAACCTCGTAGGCCGTAACGCCGCTGCCCGGGTAAAATTTCCCTCATTGCACACTTTATGGCGTATGCCCGTCTTCATTAGCCCATTGTAGGAGCAGAACAGTAGGACGTTAAACCCCATTCAATTTCATTTCATTTTCTCTATGTTGCTTATTTATTATAGTGGATAAATATTTTTCTGGTTCTAGCAATTATTTAATTTCTGCATAGAAATCTCTGGCCAGTTTTTTTTTTATTGCAGAGTGCCATTCTTGTATATTGCAGTCTATGACCCTTTGTTTAAAACATGCTTAAGAAGTCGTCACGATTTCCTACTTATAACCAAACATATTGGAAACCATAATTATATAACATATCTTGGAAGCCCGATTACAGTTATACAAGTTTCAGTTATTTCCCTTTAGTTTAAAGATTATTTTTTTGCCCGGGTGCAATGTTTCTCACTACATTTAAATTTGTAACTTGTGAGTTTTTGACAGATTTTGATATTATGTCTTTATAATTTTCCAATTCTACATATTTAACGTACATATTCAAACAGTTGAGTTCAACCTGATTCAAAAAGTTTTAGTTTTGTTCAAAGTTATCTCATTCATCCCGATTACAGCAACACAAGTATCAGTTATTTCCCTTTAGTTTTCAGATTACTCAATGTTTCATGCTATATTTAGACTTGTAACTTCGCGAGTTTTTGACCAATTTTGATAGTTTGTTATTCTTATCCTTTTATTTGAGATACTTGATATAATCGATGACACGTGACGATGAATATGAAAGCTTTCATATCTGCATGGGACAGTAGCAGATCTAGTTATTATTATTAGGCTTTCAGACTTTCGTCTGAAAGCCTATTGAGATTACTAAAATTATTATTATTATTATTATTTACCGCGGGAGCCAAGTTCTCCATGATCGAAAGCAGATATCGATCTGAAATCAACTTTTCTTTCGGGAAACCATGTGGTGGCTACTTGATAAAGTATTTTCGAAAATTGTGCGCAAACCGGAAGTGGGAGATTTTTGTACGTTGTCAAAAAATTGAAAATTGGCCCTAGTTTCGTCAATTAATTACCCATTTTCAAACAAATGACATTTTCGGAAACCCTGAATCTTTTCCGAGCCAATAGCAATCTAACTTTTTGTAATTTCGAAACTTCGTCGTTGACTTCTAGCGTTAGAAAATTGAAAAATTTTGTTTAAGAGACAATTTTTTTTATTTTTCAAAAATTTCAAATTTGACTTACATTTTTGGATACCTTAAGTCCATCCGATTCCAGTAATATAAGTTTCATTCAGAGTTATCGCCCTTTATTTTTCGATTTTTTTCGAATTTTCTACCTATTTTGTGAGCTCGGGTTTCGTTATATGGCCGAATTGGCGAATCTGAAACTTCTGAGGCATGAAGCCAAATGACCATTGCAGGGAATAAAGCAATTTCAACAATGATCCGTAGACCGGAAGTAGTCGAAATAATGTGCAATATTTTGAAAAAAATGCAAAAAATGGATAGTTTTGCGGAAAACGCGATTTCTCCGTCCGATATCAATGGATTAAACAAATTAGGGTACCATTAGACTGCACTAGGATTGTACTATCGTATGATACCCAATTCATACGGATACTATGATCAGGCAGGAAAATATGGCACGCTGAAAATCAAGTATTTTCTGATTTTTACCATTTTTGGACGCCTGTATCTCAAAAACTTAACCGCAACTTTTTTTAAAAATTTTTCTATCGAGAGTCCTTTCGGAGGTTTTTTGCATGAAGCCATCCAATAAGACTTTGAAATATCTGGAATAGGTGAAATAACGGACTGAAAATCGAAAAAAGTCGAAAAATCGTGAAATTTTGGAAAATGCTCTACTATTTTTTTATTTTAAGAGATTTTTAAAAAAAGATTGTATATTCAGATAGCTGACCTAATTACGATTCTAACGATGTATAATATGTATGTAATTATTAAAATTTAATTTTTGATATTTTAAATTTTTTGCATTTTTGGCACTTTTGAACATAGGATTTCTCAGGGGCATTTTATCTGATCAGATAATGTAATATATCATTACAGAGCCCTGTGGCTATTTTAGTGCCCAAACCGGCTATTAAAACTATTCCGACAATAATAACCATACCGGAAGTATTCAAAAAATGAAAAAAAAGAGTAAAAACATTGTCGCACTTGCGAAAAACTTGATTTCTCTCTTAGGTAATAGCGGACCAAACGAACTAAAGTGTCGCTTGATAGCCCTTTTAATGGACCATCATATGGTATCTAAATAATACGATTTCGATGGTCAGGAAATAAATTATTGTATGCCAAAAATCTAGTATTTTCCAATTTTTTAACATTCTGAGACGCCCATTTCTCGAAAACGACGCCTACGATTTTTCTTAAACTTTTCTTACTCAAAGTCCTATCGGTTGTCTATATAGGGAATCCAAAATGAAAAGCATTGAAATAATATAAGTGGTCGAAAAATGGCCTCAAACTTTCAAAAAAATTGAAAAATCGTTAAATTTTTGGAAACGCTCTTTAATTTATCTTTTTTTCCAAAACTACTCAATGCATGTTTCTGACACTTCTGGTACAGAAAGTTAAGTATCCAAAGAACTTCGTAAAGCTATCACAACAACGATCGTAAAATCGGAAGTAGTCGAAAAAATGTCCGATATTTTGAAAAAAAATTTTTTTTTTTACGAAAACCTTTTTTATTTATGAATATTTTTTGATGATATTTCAAAACTGATATAACTAAAAGGATGCACCCTGCAAAGGTGCACAAAATCCTTAGCTCATATTTTTTAATTTCATTTTCATTTTCGGGCAATTTCGAATAAAATGTAAAATAAAGTGTAAAATTCAGTTATTTACAATTCATTCAGCGTCTTCATATTTTGAAATATTTATTTGTAATTTTCATAAACGCGTAGCAATAATCCAGACGAAGAGAATGTATGCGAAAATTAGTTTGTAATATGAGCAGTTGCCGAGAAATATGCAATTTTTCATGCATCACTTTTCACGTTATTTTGCCTATAAAAGAGTCAATTATTATTCGATTTGCAATATTTTTTTTCCATTTGATGCCTAATGCCAATTTGGACTAGGTCAAGCCAATTTTATATTTTCACTGTGACTGGAAATGACGTCATTTGGGCAAAAACTGTATTTTTAACCTAAAAAAACAATATTTTATTCAAATGAGTCTACCTTATAATATTTTAAAAATTATGACATTTGATTCCCATCAACGAATAGAATGAAGCCATACGACCATACAGATACCACAAAATGGTTTCTAACTTGTACGGTTACAGAGAAATAGGCGATCTTCTATAAGTCACTTTTCAAGGTTTTTGGTCTATAAAAGTGTCAATTATTATTCGATTGTTATAATTTTTTTACTATTTGATGCCTTATGCCATTTATGACTTCTATGAACTAAGTTAACATATTCAATATCACCGGAAGTAATGTAATTTTTGCAAAAAACGTATTTTTAGCCTTCAAAACAAACATTTTTTTGAAGGGATTTATATTTATCATTCGTTTAACTTTATAACGTTCGACTCTAATGGGCAGTAAGATTGAATCAATACCATCACATTGATATCAAGAAAAGGCTTCTAGAATGTTCCCTTGTCGAATAATAGCCAATTTTTCCAGTGTCACTTTTAAGTTTTTTTACCTTCTTAATTTCAGTTTATGGGTTATACGTTAATTATTTATTGCCCGATATCTATAAAACAAAGTTTGTATTTTGTATGTTGCGAATTTTCGACTTATTTTTCACCTATAAAAATTTCTTTCGGCACCGGAAGTGACGTAATTTTGCCATAATTTACAATTTTGACCGGTCTTTTCGCCAGCAAATATTACTTTTACATATGATAGAGGGTGTCACTGAAGCAAAACAACTAAAGTATAGTTTGGTAGCTAACTGGATCGGTTATGGTATAATAAACTTCCTGTATGATTCCTGAAAGCCGGTTCAGTGCTGCTTGCAGGTCTAGTTATTATTATTATTTACCGCGAGGGCCTAGATCTCTATGATCGAAAACAGATATCGACCTGGAATTAGCTTTTCTATCGGGAAACCATGTGGTGGCTACTTGATAAAATATTTTTGAAATTTCTGCGCATACCGGAAGTGACCGAACTTTGTACTTTCTCTAAAAATTGAAAATCGGCCATAGTTTCGTCAATTCTTTGTCCATTTTCAAACAAATTACATTTTTGGAATCCCTGAATCTTTTCTGAGACAATGGCTATCTCACATTTTTCAGTTTCGAACATTCGTCTATGATTTTTATCGTTCGAAAATTGAAAACATGTTGTTTACGAGACAATTTTTGTTATTTTTCAAAATTTTCAAATTTGACCTACATTTTTGGATACCTGAAGTCCATCCGATTCCAGTAATATAAGTTTCATTCAGAGTTATCGCCCTTTATTTTTCGATTTTTTTCGAATTTTCTTCCCATTTTGTGAGCTCGGGTTTCGTTTTATGGCAGGATTGACGTTTCTGAAACTTCTGGAACATGAAGTTATAGTCCAATACCAACTTATAAAGCAATTTCGACAAGAATCCTTAAACCGGAAGTGGTCGAAATAATGTGCAATATTTTGAAAAAAATGCAAAAAATGGATATTTTTGGGGAAAACGCTATTTCTCCGTTCGATATCAATGGATTAAACGAATGAAGGTACCGTTTGATGGCACGATTGTTGGACTATCATATGATACCCCATTCATACGGATACTATGAACAGACAGCAAAATATGGCACGCTGAAAATCAAGTATTTTCTGATTTGGAGCGTTTTTGGACGCCTGTATCTCGGAAACTTAACCTGCAATTTTTTTTAAATTTTTTCTATCGAGAGTCCTTTTGGAGGTATTTTGCATGAAACCATCCAATAAGACTTTAAAATGTCTGGAATAGGATAAAAAAGGGACTGAAAATCGAAAAAAGTCGAAAAATCGTGAAATTTTGGAAAATGCTCTACTATTTTATTATTTTAAGAGATTTTCTAAAAAACGTTGTATATTCAGATAGCTGACCTAATTACGATTCTAACGATGTATAATATGTATGTAATTATTAAAATTTAATTTTCGATATTTTAAATTTTTTGCATTTTTGACACTTTTGAACATAGGATTTCTCAGGGGCATTTTATCTGATCAGATAATGTAATATATCATTACAGAGCCCTGTGGCTATTTTAGTGCCCAAACCGGCTATTAAAACTATTCCGACAATAATAACCATACCGGAAGTATTCAAAAAATTAAAAAAAAGAGTAAAAACATTGTCGCACTTGCGAAAAACTGGATTTCTCTCTTAGGTAATAGTGGACCAAAAGAACTAAAGTGTCGCTGGATAGCCCTATTAATGGACCATCATATGGTATCTAAATAATACGATTTCGATGGTAAGGAAATAAATTATTGTATGCCAAAAATCTAGTATTTTCCAATTTTTTAACATTCTGAGACGCCCTTTTCTCGAAAACGACGCCTACGATTTTTCTTAAACTTTTCTTACTCAAAGTCCTATCGGTTGTCTATATAGGGAATCCAAAATGAAAAGCATTGAAATAATATAAGTGGTCCAAAAATGGCCTCAAATTTTGAAAAAAACTGAAAAATCGTTAAATTTTTGGAAACGCTCTTTAATTTATCTTTTTTTCCAAAACTACTCAATGGATGTTTCTGACACTTCTGGTACAGAAAGTTAAGTATCCAAAGAACTTCGTAAAGCTATCACAACAACGATCGTAAAGCCGGAAGTAGTCGAAAAAATGTCCGATATTTTGAAAAAAAATAATTTTTTTACGAAAACCTTTTTTATTTATGAATATTTTTTGATGATATTTTACACGGGGTTAAGATATCATCGTACTTGAGCAGAAATGAGAAAAAAAATTGTCTCGGTAAATTGCGTTAGCCGCCATCGGCTAATTTAGTTTTTCGTACCCAGAAAAATTATTTATTGTTCGATTTGTATAAAACAAAGTTCATATGCACCGTGGTCCCAATTGCAATTTTTTTTGTTACGGTGAAATTTTTCTGTCGGCAACGGAAGTGACGTAATATTAACAAAAACTACAATTTTGACAGTTCGGTACCACTTTTTGCAAGCAAATATTATTTTTTTTCAAAACTGATATAACTAAAAGGATGCACCCTGCAAAGGTGCACAAAATCCTTAGCTCATATTTTTAAATTTCAATTTCATTTTCGGGCAATTTAGAATAAAATGTAAAATAAAGAGTAAAATTCAGTTATTTACAATTCATTCAGCGTCTTCATATTTTGAAATATTTATTTGTAATTTTCATAAACTCGTAGCAATAATCCAGACGAAGAGAATGTATGCGAAAATTACATTTTCACTGTGACCGGAAATGACGTCTTTTGGGCAAAAACTGTATTTCTAACCTAAAAAACAAATATTTTATACAAATGAGTCTGCCTTATAATGTTTTCAAAATTATGATATTTGATTCCCATCAACGAATAGAATGAAGCCATACGACTATACAGATACCACAAAATGGTTTCTAACTTGTACGGTTACAGAGAAATAGGCGATCTTCTATAAGTCACTTTTCAAGGTTTTTGGTCTGTAAAAGTGTCAATTATTATTCGATTTTTATAATTTATTTACCATTTGATGCCTTATGCCATTTATGACTTCTATGAACCAAGTTAAAATTTTCAATATCACCGGAAGTAATGTAATTTTTGCAAAAAACGTATTTTTAGCCTTCAAAACAAACATTTTTTTGAAGGGATTTATATTTATTATTCGTTTAACTTTATAACGTCTGACTCTAATGGGCAGTAAGACTGAATCAATACCATCATATTGATATCAAGAAAAGGCTTCTAGCATGTTCCCTTGTCGAATAATAACCAGTTTTCCCAGGGTCACTTTTAAGTTTTTTACCTTCTTAATTTCAGTTTATGGGTCATAGGTTAATTATTTATTGCCCGATATCTATAAAAAAAAGTTTGCATTTTGTATGTTGCGAATTTTCGACTTATTTTTCACCTATAAAAATTTCTTTCGGCACCGGAAGTGACGTAATTTTGCCATAATTTACAATTTTGACCGGTCTGTTCGCCAGCAAATATTACTTTTACATATGATAGAGGGTGTCACTGAAGCAAAACAACTAATGTATAGTTTGGTAGCTCAATGGATCGGCTATGGTATAATAAACTTCCTGTATGATTCCTGAAAGCCGGTTCAGTGCTGCTTGCAGGTCTAGTTATTATTATTATTATTATTATTCAGATTCCAATTTGAATAGATCTCAGCAACTACGTGTCGCATCGTTACGATTTCTTCGGCTTTACTGGGAAAGTGGGTGTGACTTAGAGGATAAAGCTATTTTGAACGTTCTGCGACAATGCGAAATGTCCGAAATCACCGAAGTTATCGTTTTTGAAAATATTGCAGTAATTTTAACAATAATCATTGGATTTTAAATTTCGATACATTTTGGCATAGCCTGAGACAGGGCACATAGCTACGCTACTTTCGATTTTTGATTTTCGGCAAATCTTCGAAGATATTAGGCGCCAAATTTCGAAAATTTAAAATTTTACAAAAAACTTTTTTATTTATGAATATTTTTTAGTCGTATTGTGCACAGAATTAAAAGGTCATCTGACTAGTGCAAAAATGTTAAAAAATTTTGTCTCAGTAATTTACCTTGGCCGCCATTGGCTAATTCAGTTTTTCAGTCCTAGATTAATTTTTTATTGTTCGATTTGTATAAAACAAAGTTCATATGCAGGTTGCAGTTGTATCTTGCAGTAGTATCGTGCAGAAGTACGAATATTGCACCGGTCATAGAAAGTGTAATGTAGTTTGAGCATGGACTCTGTTTGTAATAAATATCGAAATTTTGTATGTTGGTGACGTCAAATCTTTAACGTGCACGAAATCAGAAAATTGACGATATTTCATTGAATATTCAATCAATTTTTGAACCAGTTACATATTTGAGTCCATTTTGCCTATTTCTCAGCAACTATAAGAGATAGAGGTCTGAAGTTTGATTTTCTTTCAGGAAACTGGGTGGTAGTTAGTGCTCAAATGTAAAACGAAATTCGTGCGCATAGCGGAAATGCGTTAAATCTTTAACGTGCACGAAAATTGAAAATCGGCCATAATTTTGGTAATTGTCAACCGATTTCTCTGATATTTACATTTTTGGATAGCTTGAGACATTTCTAAGAAGATAGCAGTTCACAAACGTCAAATTTGGAAAGTCTGTCGCTTTCAATTTTTTGGTGAAAATTGGAAAATTTTCAAAAATTTCCAAAATTTTTATTTTTTGGAATTTTGAATTTCTGCTTATATTTTTGGATTCCTGACATCGATCCGATTCCAACAATATAAGTTTTGTTCCGAAATATTAACTTTGATTTTTCACTTTTTTTCGCATTTTGGTCAAATCGTAGAGTTCTTATTTTTTTAAAACGGCTCCAACGATTTTTCTGAAACTTCAGGAATATGAAGTCGAAGGACCAAACCAGTCCATGAACTATAAATGAAAATCCTCTAATCACCGGAAGTGGTCAAGAAAGGTATCCAAAGTTTGACACAATTCAGAAAAATGGGTGCCTGTGCGCCAAATAAAATGTATCGATTGGTTGTTTACCGAGTAGTTAAAGTATTATATCGTTTGATAGCCACGTGAATTATCTACAAGATGGTACGAAAGCGAGAAGTTTCTATCAAAAAATAAAAAAGTTATCTGAGTTTGAAAAGTAAGGTATTTTGCTATTTCGATCAACTTTAGACGCGTATTTCTCGAAAACGCCGCCTACGATTTTTTTAAAACTTTCTCATTCGAGAGTCTTATAGGTGGTGTATTGTGTGAAACCATTGTACAATTTCTCTAAATGTCATGAGTAGTCGAAAAACGAGATTGAAAATCCAAAACGTCGTATTTTTACCATTTGGAGCATTTTTAGACGTCTTTTTCTCGAAAAGTCAACGTAATTTTTTTTTAACTTCTTCTACAGAGAGTTTTATCGTTAGTCTTAGGTATGAAACCATTGCGCAACAGTTAGAAATATCAGGAGTATGAGAACAAAGGGATCGAAAATTGAAAACGTCACCTTTCATTGTTAAGCGAAACATGCAGTAAGAGTTGATAAAATCTGTACGTATTACATACGTTTAGAGCATATTCAAAAGCCCCCTTTTCTCTCACAGTGACGATATTTGAGCTAAAAGCATTTCAACTTTGAGTGTTTACTTCTATTCAAAATATGGGTTTAATGGCCCTGTAACAGAAATAGTTGATTGCTGCCTGTAATAATTATTCTTTGAATTAATATTGTTTCTTCTTTGTCAAAATTACCTCATAACCGTAATCATCTCGAATTTTCCATAGGTTACTGTTGTATCTTGTAGTAGTATCGTGCAGAAGTACGAATATTGCACCAGTCATAGAAAATGTGATGTAGTTTGAGAATGGACTCTGTTTGAAATAAATATCGAAATTTTGTATGTTGGTGACGTCAAATCTTTAACGTGCACGAAATCAGAAAATTGACGATATTTCATTGAATATTCAATCAATTTTTGAACCAGTTACATATTTGAGTAGCTGATATGAAAACGCGATTCCAAAGTCCCGTGTAACACATTGGTGTGACATCGACAAAAGTCCGAACTGGTTATAAATGCAACGTTTTGCATACGTATAAAGCATATATAGAGAGCTTTTTTTTTAAACTGGCAATATTTGAACTAAGGGTGTTTGAATGGTAACCAATATCTGGTACCGGTGCTTCTAGAATGAAAATAATTCATTTTAGTAATTAACAGTTACTCCTGAAATTAATATCCCAGGTTTTTTGTCTACATGACGTCATCATTTGACACCAGTGAAAATGAAGCTCTCTAATGAAACTATTTATAAATAAGGTACCCCTGAATTACAATGTTGAAAAATTAATGTTGAAAGGTGCGATTTTGGGTTTTGGTTATTACCTGATACTTAAGGTATTTTTTTGTCTCATTCGGAAAACTGTTTTTTTCTATAGTCGTTTAGATTTCTGAAACTAAAACTGATAAGAGTTCTGAATATTGTTTTTTTTTCTATGTTTTAAACATTTAGTACTTAGATCTATTGCGGAAGTTGTGAACAGACCGGAAGTTATGTAAATCTTTAACGTGCGCGAATGAAAATCGGTCCTTATTATGTCAATTTCCAACCGATTTTCAAAAAAGTTATATTTTTGTAGAGCCGGGGATATTGCGGATGCTATAAAGGTCGAATTGCGATACCACGCCGTTCTCTTTTTTTCCCGAAAATTTGAAAACGTACTTAAATTGTATTTTTTTTAAATTTTTGAGTTTTTGATTGCGTATTTAGATTTCCGGCGTCTGTAGGATTCTACCGATCCAAGTTCATAGTGTTGTAAATTGTTCAACTATATTTTTTACTTTCCTTCTATAGTTATGCGCATGCACAAAAAGTGTCAATATCTGAGTTTTTTAAGTGTGTGTGGGTATTTTTTAAGGGGTGAGTGGTGGGCATTTTGTGCTGCCTTGGGTAAGGTGAAAGCCTTCAGTCCTGCAAGCAGGTCTAGTTATTATTATTATTATTCAGATTCCAATTTGAATAGATCTCAGCAACTACGTGTCGCATCGTTACGATTTCTTCGGTTTTACTGGGAAAGTGGGTGTGACTTAGAGGATAAAGCTATTTTGAACGTTCTGCGACAATGCGAAATGTCCGAAATCACCGAAGTTATCGTTTTTGAAAATATTGCAGTAATTTTAACAATATACATTGGATTTTAACTTTCGATACATTTTGGCATAGCCTGAGACAGGGCACATAGCTACGCTACTTTCGATTTTTGATTTTCGGCAAATCTTCGAAGATATTAGGCGCCAAATTTCGAAAATTTAAAATTTTACAAAAAACTTTTTTATTTATGAATATTTTTTAGTCGTATTGTGCACAGAATTAAAGAGTCATCTGACTAGTGCAAAAATGTTAAAAAAATTTGTCTCAGTAATTTACCTTGGCCGCCATTGGCTAATTCAGTTTTTCAGTCCTAGATTAATTTTTTATTGTTCGATTTGTATAAAACAAAGTTCATATGCTTCGTTGTATCAATTGTCATTTTTTTTATTACCAAAAGTGTTATCTGTCGGCACCGGAAGTGGCATAATTTTACCAAAAACTACAATTTTGACAGTTATTTTCCTTCTTCGAAAACAAATATTATTTTTTGGAAAAATTATTTGACTCAAAGAGTGTGCCCTTTCAAGGCGCAAAAAATGTAGGAAGCAGTTTTTTTAATTTCGATTTCATTTTCTAGCAAATTGGATTAAGAGGTGAAAAAAGGCGTAAAATTGACCTATTTACAACCCATTCAGGCTTTTCAGATTTTAAAATATTTTTACTTAACTTTTATAAACCTGTAACTATAATCCATACGAAGAGAATGTATGTTAAAATTAGTTTCTAAAATAAGCAGTTGCCGAGAAATGGGCAGTTTTGCATAAGTCACTGTTTTCGTAATTTTGCCTGTAAAATAGTCAATTATTAATGGATATTCACAAAAGTGACATCATTTGATTCAAAAAGCAAGTCTGCGTCATATCATGTTGATTACTATTTAAAATTGACACCGGAAGTGACGTCATTTAGTCAAAAACTCAATTTTTAACTTTTAAAATCGATATTTTTTTCAACCAAGAATTATGTCACATATAATAATAAAATTAATTTTTGGTTTAAATTCACATATTAACAAAACTCATACGGTCAAAAAGATATCATAAAATTGTTTCTAACTTGTTCGGTTGACGAGATATAGGCGATTTTCTAAAAGTCACTTTTGAAGGTTTTTGGCCCATAAAAGTGTCAATTATTATTCGATTTTCATAAAATTTTCACCCTTTGAAGCCTAATGTCATAGACGATGTTAAAAAACTAATTTAAAGTTTTCATTATCACCGGAAGTAACGTCATTTTGGCAAAAACTGTATTTTAAGCCTTCAAAGCCGATATTTTATTCAAATGAGTCTGATTTGTAATGTTTATACAATTATGATATTTGATTCCAATCAACAAATAGATTAAACCCATACGGTCATATAAATACCAAAAAATGGTTTCTAACTTGTACGGTTGCCGAGAAATAGACGATTTTCTACACGTCACTTTTCAAGGTTTTTGGTCTATAAAAGTGGCAATTATTATTCGATTTACATAAAATTTTCACCATGTGATGCCTTATGCCATTTCTGATTTCATAAAACTAATGGAACATTTACATTATCACCGGAAGTACTGTAATTTTGTCAGGATCAATTACATGTAACAAATGTATAAAATGAAATGATATTGCTGGATTTGTTTGATTCTGTTTTCATTTTATTTGATGTGTGCAATTCTTATGTGGAAACCTGTATATTGGTTTCATTGGTACCGGAAGTGACATATGTTCAAGAGTAACGTGGCACCAAAATTGACACAAGTTCAAGTTCAAAGGTAACATGGCACCAGTGAAACCCGTCATTCCTGCATGCAGGTCTAGTTATTATTATTATTATTATTCAGATTCCAATTTGAATAGATCTCAGCAACTACGTGTCGCATCGTTACGATTTCTTCGGTTTTACTGGGAAAGTGGGTGTGACTTAGAGGATAAAGCTATTTTGAACGTTCTGCGACAATGCGAAATGTCCGAAATCACCGAAGTTATCGTTTTTGAAAATATTGCAGTAATTTTAACAATAATCATTGGATTTTAACTTTCGATACATTTTGGCATAGCCGGAGACAGGGCACATAGCTACGCTACTTTCGATTTTTGATTTTCGGCAAATCTTTGAAGATATTAGGCGCCAAATTTCGAAAATTTAAAATTTTACAAAAAACTTTTTTATTTATGAATATTTTTTAGTCGTGTTGTGCACAGAATTAAAGAGTCGTCTGACTAGCGCAAAAATGTTAAAAAAAATTGTCGCAGTAATTTTCCTTGGCCGCCATTGGCTAATTCACTTTTTCAGTCCTAGATTAAATTTTTATTGTTCGATTTGTATAAAACAAAGTTCATATGCTTCGTTGTCTCAATTGTCATTTTTTTTATTACCAAAAGTGTTATCTGTCGGCACCGGAAGTGGCATAATTTTACCAAAAACTACAATTTTGACGGTTAGTTTCCTTCTTCTTAAACAAATATTATTTTTTGGAAAAATTATATGACTCAAAGAGTGTGTCCTTTCAAGGCGCAAAAAATGGCGGAAGCAGTTTTTTTAATTTCTATTTCATTTTCTAGCAAATTGGATTAAGAGGTGAAAAAAGGCGTAAAATTGACCTATTTACAACCCATTCAGGCTTTTCAGATTTTAAAATATTTTTACTTAACTTTTATAAACCTGTAACTATAATCCATACGAAGAGAATGTATGTTAAAATTAGTTTCTAAAATAAGCAGTTGCCGAGAAATGGGCAGTTTTGCATAAGTCACTGTTTTCGTGATTTTGCCTGTAAAATAGTCAATTATGAATGGGTATTCACAAAAGTGACATCATTTGATTCAAAAAGCAAGTCTGCGTCATATCATGTTGATTACTATTTAAAATTGACACCGGAAGTGACGTCATTTAGTCAAAAACTCAATTTTTAACTTTTAAAATCGATATTTTTTTCAACCAAGAATTATGTCACATATAATAATAAAATTAATTTTTGGTTTAAATTCACATATTAACAAAACTCATACGGTCAAAAAGACATCATAAAATTGTTTCTAACTTGTTCGGTTGCCGAGATATAGGCGATTTTCTAAAAGTCACTTTTGAAGGTTTTTGGCCCATAAAAGTGTCAATTATTATTCGATTTTCATAAAATTTTCACCCTTTGAAGCCTAATGTCATAGACGATGTTATAAAACTAATTTAACGTTTTCATTATCACCGGAAGTAACTTCATTTTGGCAAAAACTGTATTTTTAGCCTTCAAAGCCGATATTTTATTCAAATGAGTCTGATTTGTAATGTTTATCTAATTATGATATTTGATTTCAATCAACAAATAGATTAAACCCACACTATAAACCGCAGAATGCCTCGTTCGGCATTTCTGTCCAAACGAGGTAAAAAAAATGCCTCGTTGTCTGGAGTTCCAAAACGAGGTTTTTTAAATTACCCTGTTTTTGGAACAAGGTATTTTGTCCAGAACGAGGCTTGGTAAAAATGCCTCGTTTACTAAACGTGGTTTTTTCAAGATAGTTATTAGCAGTATTTCCTATCAGCGAATTTGTAAAAATTAAAATTTATGTTATTTAATACGAAAATAAAATCAGTCCAAACTATGATATTATAATCAGAGAAATAGACAAGACAAGAATACACGCCATAGATGTAGGTGTAAAGCAACATCAGCTACCTTGATTGATTTATTGGCCCATTCAGTTATAGGTGTTAAGAAACAACTGTGGTGTTGTGACAATTTATTGGGGCCAATAAATTAATCAAGGTAGCTATGTGTCTGCAATAGTTTTACACCTAACTGATATCGCAGACAACAAATTAGTGTTTATCTGGTCTAAATACAACAAATAATCTATTCTTATTAATCAAAAAAGCATATAATTTCATTTCTTATTTCCAATAAGCCAGTTTATTATTTATATTTATTGTAAAAAAATTACTTGAATATAGGTGTTAAGAAACAACTGTGCTTTATTTCCCATTTAATTGTCAATGGGTATAAGCCAACAAATTCATCGCTGCGCGTTTATGTAATTTTGCTCCAATAACATTTTGTGCAATGTTATGGGGTTTCAACCGAAACAGTCAATGCTATAGTCAAGTTATTTTTTTACAATAAATATAAATAATAAACTGGCGTATTGGAAATAAGAAATGAAATAACTTTACTATAGGTGTTAAGAAATAACTGTGCTTTATTTCCCATTTAATTGACAATTGGTATAAGCCAACAAATTCATCGCAGCGCGTTTATGTAATTTTGCTCCAATAATATTTTGTGCAATGTTATGGGGTTTCGACAGCAGCAGTCGATGCTATAATAGTCAAGTTATTTTTTACAATAAATATAAATAATAAACTGGTGTATTGGAAATAAGAAATGAAATAACTTGACTATAGGTGTTAAGAAACAACTGTACTTTATTTCCCATTTAATTGGTATAAGCCAACAAATTCATCGCTGCGCGTTTATGTAATTTTGCTCCAATAATATTTTGTGCAATGTTATGGGGTTTCAACCGAAACAGTCAATGCTATAGTCAAGTTATTTTTTTACAATAAATATAAATAATAAACTGGCGTATTGGAAATAAATGAAATTATATGCTTTTTTGATTAATAAGAATGGATTATTTGTTGTATTTAGACCAAATAAACATTAATTTGTTGTCTGCGATATCAGTTAGGTGTAAAACTATTGCAGACACATAGCTACCTTGATTAATTTATTGGCCCCAATAAATTGTCACAACACCATACAGTTGTTTCTTAACACCTATAACTGATTGGGCCAATAAACCAATCAAGGTAGCTGATGTTGCTTTACACCTACATCTATGGCGTATATTCTTGTCTTGTCTATTTCTCTGATTATAATATCATAGTTTGGACTGGATTTATTTTCGTATTAAATAACATAAATTTTAATTTTTACAAATTCGCTGATAGGAAATACTGCTAATAACTATCTTGATAAAACCACGTTTAGTAAACGAGGCATTTTTACCAAGCCTCGTTCTGAACAAAATACCTCGTTCCAAAAACAGGGTAATTTAAAAAAACCTCGTTTTGGAACTCCAGACAACGAGGCATTTGTTTTACCTCGTTTGGACAGAAATGCCGAACGAGGCAATCTGCGGTTTATAGTGCCATACGGTCATATAAATACCAAAAAATGGTTTCTAACTTGTACGGTTGCCGAGAAATAGACGATTTTCTACACGTCACTTTTCAAGGTTTTTGGTCTATAAAAGTGGCAATTATTATTCGATTTACATAAAATTTTCACCATGTGATGCCTTATGCCATTTCTGATTTCATAAAACTAATGGAACATTTACATTATCACCGGAAGTACTGTAATTTTGTCAGGATCAATTACATGTAACAAATGTATAAAATGAAATGATATTGCTGGATTTGTTTGATTCTGTTTCCATTTTATTTGATGTGTGCAATTCTTATGTGGAAACCTGTATATTGGTTTCATTGGTACCGGAAGTGACATATGTTCAAGAGTAACGTGGCACCGAAATTGACACAAGTTCAAGTTCAAAGGTAACATGGCACCAGTGAAACCCGTCATTCCTGCATGCAGGTCTAGTTTCATTTTACTTTTACAAGGTTCTTAAAAATATTATTGTCGAGTTGTCTAATGTGTGTGTTTCTAAATTCAATTTCTTGTTCCAGCTTTCTGTTATGTTTCGTAAAAAATTTGTCTTGATTATCCCGACCTGTCAATTAGACGTAAAATTGTACGAAAGACTGGTTAAGCGAGACTTATTTCAAAACAAGGGCACGTAACCTATCTTTTACTCAAAAGTGTCTGTATGTCATGGACGACACACGGAACCATGTTTCAGTATATCATTTTTGGACGGTTAAATGGTCATAGCTTATTAAGTTCAACATGACCGTTTATTTAGTGGCTATATAATAATTTACAACTTTATAGGATCAATATTTAATACTATTAATATGGTAGCCTCAAAGCTATATGATAAGTTACAACTTTATAGGATGAATATTTGTAACACTACATATAACAAACCATCAGCATAGTTGGTAGATATTTTATTGAGAACATGGAATAGACATAGATCAGAAGGAGCTCTATTCAAGTCTGACTTACTGTCAGTTAATTCTGGCTTTATAAAGCATACGGCCATTAAGAATAATGATACATGACAGATTAACTTATTTGGATTTGAGAGTATAGTTTCTATAACTGAACTGCATCTTTCCTTTAAAGTCGTGAAGTTCTGCCGAGTGTTAAACACATAGATCATGTATAGGTTATAAATAGCATATGAATAAATAAGATATTTAATGAGATCGTGCCTTTTGTCAAAACGAGTAGAGGTCATTCGTGTGTTGCCCGTAAATAACATATTGAACACATTAACAGAAGTTGTATATAGTTGAAAACGTCCAATATAATATAATGTCAAATCTAGCAAAGTTATATGCATAAATTACTTTGTCGCATATTTTATACTATTAAAGTGGTAGTCTCTTAGATACATGTATATGATAATTTACAGCTTTATAGGATGAATACTTTATACTATTAAAGTGGTAATCCCTAAACCATAATACAGTTTACAACTTTATAGGATGAATATTATATACTATTAAAGTGGTAGTCTCTAAGCTATATGATAATTTACAACTTTATAAGATGAATATTTTGTACTATTAAAGTGGTAGTCTCTAAGCTATATGGTAATTTATAACTTTATAGGATGAATATTATATACTATTATAGTGGTAGAATCTAAGCTATATGACAATTTAAAACTTTCTAAGATAAATATTTTCTATTATTAAAGTGGTAGTCTTTAAGCTATATGATAATGTACAACTATACTATTCAAAAAAAGTAGGGGATATTTGATTTTTAAGTGTTATTAAAGTCACCTAATGAAACTGAGGAAGAAACAAATGACAAAATGAAATGAAGTTCACATTCATCGATTTATTCCAAATGATCGTTAGACTAAGTAAGGCACAGACTGACCATTATAAGGGTAAAATGATACCCGGGGTCAAACAGCAAAGTTACCACAGCATCTCAACAAAGTCAGTAACGGGTAAATCCTTCTCTGTTTGCCAAACAAGCATTGATCCGACGTGGCATACTCCTAATGAGACGTCTAAGGTCATTTTGGTCCAGATTGTCCCATTCCTGTTGCAACGCAGCAGCAAGTTCTTGGACATTGGCAGGACGTTGTTGACGTTGACGTAACCTCTGTCCAAGCATGTCCCAGACATGCTCGATGGGGGAGAGGTCGGGACTCAGTGCTGGCCAAGGTAATGTGGTGATGTTCTGTTGTTGGAGGTAACCTGTAACGATCCTGGCCCTGTGACATCTTGCGTTGTCATCCTGGAAGATGAAACGGCGGCCATGACGTCGTGCGAACGGCACAACATGGACTGCCAAGATGTTGTCCCGGTAGTACTGGCCTGTAACACGCCCTGCAACAACATGTAAAGCCGTTCTTCCAGCAACAGTGATGCCTCCCCACACCATAACAGAACCACCCCCAAATCGATCGTGTCTGATGACGTTAACGTCTTGGAAGCGCTCGTTTCGACGACGCCACACCCTCCTACGTCTGTCCAAAAAATCAACAGTGAACCTTGACTCATCTGAAAACATCACATTGCTCCAGCGTCGATTATCCCAGTGTTGACGATCCCTACACCAACGACGTCTTGCCTGAATGTGATGATCTCTCAAACAAGGAATCACGCGAGGACGTCGGGCGCGAAGGTGACCCCTATGCAGTCGATTCCGAATCGTCTGGCCACTCACTCTCACACCAGTGTCTGTTTGAAGACGAGCGCTGATCTGATTTGCTGTGATGACACGATTTCTCAAGGCCAAGGTACGGATAAATCGATCCTGGGCTTGAGTTGTCGCCCTTTGTCGACCTGAGCGTGGTCTGTCCTGTACAGATTGTGTATCACGGTATCTGGACCATAGCCTGCTTATGACAGACTGAGAAACATTCATCGTCCGCGCCACAACCGCCCGTGTTGTGCCGATCTATAGCATGCCAAGGGCACATAACCTTTCATTTTGGGTAAGCCGACGCATATCAAAATTTGTTTTCTGGTCATTAAAACAATTAAACTGATGTTTCCACCCTGGAATTCAATGCCACAATGACTGTAACATTCAAAGTCAGAGTCGTGCAAATCTTGGGTTGGACCCCCATGATGATCCCAAGCATCACTTGCATTCCATGCGGTAGCTATTGGTGCGTTTGGGCGTCACATGTAACTGGAAATGTTTCTTCTGTTAGGTTCTATAGTGACTTTTTTCGTAGTCATTTGCATATTTTAGTATTATGCCCCCAAAATCAAATATCCCCTACTTTTTTTGAATAGTATATTTAAGTGATAGTCCCTAAACAATATGACAGTTTACAATTTTGTAGGATGAATATTACATA
Source organism: Patella ulyssiponensis (assembly GCA_963678685.1). Lineage (NCBI taxonomy): Eukaryota > Metazoa > Mollusca > Gastropoda > Patellidae > Patella > Patella ulyssiponensis. The sequence continues at coordinate 5,796,050 of OY783231.1, forward strand.
CTTTTAAAGTGGTAGTCCCTAAGCTATAAGCCAATTTAAAATTTTATAGGATGAATATTATATTCTATTAAAGAGGTGGTCCCTTTATAGGATGAAAAATATGTACTGTTAAAGTGATAGTTACTGTGTGCTATTATAACTCAATATATATTCCTTATATATTATCATTAAAAGCTATAGTATGAATACTGTACATATTAAAATGGTAGACACCATGAGATATAAATATATTGGATACATATCTAAAGTGATAGTCCCAAAACTATATTTTACATCCCACTTCTACTAGTTGCCAATGGCAACTTTTGATGAAACTGTCCTGTTCATTTGCAATTCATGGCATTAAAGTAGCCGTGTATCAGAAATAAATAGTACACTTTCGTGAAAGAGTACTGTTCATTTCTGCTACACGGATACTTTTCTACCGTTTAAGAAACGTATCAAGCAATAAGAAGCGGACGTTTAGTCCTACCCAGATCGCAATGATAACTAGCTGTTTCATACTGCACTCTGCTAAGGTACATGAGACAACTAATCAATATCATAGTAACAAAACAAACCGGTAGGAACTACATGGCAGTGCAAAAATATATACAATGACATTAAATTAACATAACAGCATATTACGAAAAACAATTATTACACATATCAATTGGCATCTATTCCATAATTTGGTTTGATTTATTATGCAAAACATATAAATGAGAATATTGAATAACTATTTTAACTAATTGTGATTCTCTTGCTAGACACTTCACAAGCCTTGAAAATAGCAGGATATAAAAAAAAACGCCCAGGGCCCGGTTGCTCAAAACTAAGTTATTTTAACGATCCGTTAAACTGTAACGGATCGTTGTCTTTGTAACGTGTCGTTTGTTAACGGTCCGTTAAATTTCTGTTGCTGGAAAGTCAATTTCATTATCCGTTAGCTAACAGATTCATTAAAGTTAATCCAAGAGAAGACTGTTTGTTCATTGGCTGAATTTAATTTTTTTAATTTCAATGTACATGTATAACAACTTCATAGAAGTTACTATTAACAAGAAACTGAAGACAGCGAGACAACTGTATGTGCAGTCTGTTCACAAAACTAGATTAAAGACAAAAAGATGACTGTAGAATTTACAACAGGAAACACTATAGAATAATTTATTTTTTTCCTTTAGAAATTTTTGTGTAAATGTGTAAGAAAAATTATGGGATTTGCACTACAGAATTATGGGGCCATTATTTCCTATAGTCCACCAAAATTCTGTAGAATAGTATAGAATTTCATCGTATAGAAAATGGAATAGGTCCGCATCGCCCAACCCTCTAGAATGTTCTATAGAAAACTACATTGGTAATCTATGACTTTTTGCTACAGCCAACTAATGCCATCATTAAACAGATAACGGAGCCCCAAACCTCCATTAAATATAACGCCAAGTTAACGACACATTAAAGTTAACGGGACTTCCAACAACAGTATTTCTCTTTGTTAAAGTTAACGATCCGTTAACATGGAGTGCACGGATCGTTAAAAGATAACGGAGCTTTGGGCAACCGGCCCAGAAAGTTATAAATTTTATTACAATTAAATTTCAACGGACGAACCATGCTCCGATGCATACTTTGGCCAGGACTGACCCACGTTTCGAATTTCCTTTACACTACATTTAATATCATCGCAGTCCTCTACGTAGACTGGCCCAGTCTCTTCTATTTATTTTACATTTCGATTTATATAAAAGTATTAATTTTTAGTAAACCAACACTTTCGTTTCCATTTGTACAAAAAAAAAATTTGAGTAAACCTGTAACCAGCACCAGAGACTGGACAATTTGCGAGCTTCACAATAAATGGGCGTTCCTGTCCTGTTTTACGTTGTTCCTTATTTGGAATGATTGACAGCTGTCAAGCAAGCCCCGAGTCACGTATTCATAAATAAAGTCTCGATTATCACGGCTTCACACACACGCCGTTGTAATTGTGGAATCATGTCCGAATTAGCGGATATTGACGAGGCGATTGCAAATGTTTTACCGGCTCTTGGTTATAAGGATCCGTTCATTCGAGATATTGTCCGTCAACAAAATTCTTAGATCGTTAAAGTATCACTAAATAACAATAACTGTTATCCACAACAAACATCTCGCACCTACACCAGTTTGTCGACAGCCATGTTTATTATCACGTGCACGACGTCACACGACCTACATAATGCAGATTGACCTACTAGATGAGAATGAAGCTCTATTTGCCCAGTCTCTAGAGATAACGGTTTTTTTTTTGAGAGGACTGGCCAATTTTTGGTGTGTGGAGAAGACTGGCCACCAGTCTATCCTCTACGCCATAGACAAGTTGTTTTGACGATGTGGTCTAAACAAACACTTGGCTATTTTAGGCTCGGGGTGTCACAACAAGACGCACGTGTAAATACTACCATGAAATGTAACGTGAGGCACAGAAAGGGATAAATAAAAGAGCTGAAATTATTTGTCACTTTTCGGTTGAAACGACTCGATAATAAATACTATTTTTCACATTTTGCTTCACAATACTCGATAGAAATGTGATGTAAGTAACTTATTAGCACACTTTCCGAGGTGTATCGGTGAATATCAGGACAGTTTTGGTCTTCGTCTAATGACCTTAAACACTGTATAAATTTAAAGTCAATCGGATATTAACTTTAGCCTCTAGAGCGTCCACAAGCAATCGTGGACACCGGACCGACGGACGGGGGCGACGACAATATACGACCACATTTCAATGAAAATGTACCATAGTTAAGGGAACCCTAAAGGCAGACAAAAGGGCCCTTCTGGCCAAGGGAAAGGGTCCTCGTGTCCGAGTCAATCGTTTCTATACAGTTACTGTCGAATCCATTACTAAAAGAGAATGCAGTCATTGTATTGGCATAAAAATCATCAATAAAGATGAACCTAAGTTATCTTGTCCCAAAGTATCAACCAATCAAATTGCTTATCTGTGCCTACCCTAAGCAGAAAATGCACATCTTAGAAGTCCATCAAGGCATTGACCTAATAAGCATACACACCAATTTTGAACATTTGAACTCAATTAGAAGGAGAGTTATTGTGTTCCTAAGTCTCGGCAAATCAAATTGCTTATCGCTCTGCTTACCCTGAGCAGAAAATGCTCATTATCGATCTTAGTCAAGGCATTACTGTAATAAACTATACACCAAGTTTCATCACTCTCACTTAATTAGAACTAAAGTTATCCTGTCCCAAAGCATCAACCAATCAAATTGCTTATCTCTGCATACCCTAAGCGGAAAATACTCATCTTCGAACTCCATCAAGGCATTGACCTAATAAGCATATACACCAAGTTTGAACATTTTAACTCAATTAGGAGAGTTATTGTGTTCCAAAGTCTCGACCAATCAAATTGCTTATCGCTCTGCTTACCCTGAGCAGAAAATGCTCATTATCGAACTTAGACAAGGTATTACTGTAATGAAACTATACACCAAGTTTCATCACTCTCACTTAATTAGAACTAAAGTTATCGTGTCCCAAAGCATCAACCAATCAAATTGCTTATCTCTGCTTACCCCAAGCGGAAAATGCTCATTTTCGAACTCCATCAAGGCATTTACCTAATAAACACATACACTGAGTTTGAACATTCTAGCTCAATTAGGAAGAGTTATTGTGTCCCAAAAAGTGTGAGGGACAGACAGACGGACGAACCCATTTTAATAGTCCCCCAATTTTCTTCGAAAGGCTGGGGACAAATATGCTTTCTCGAACTTTTAAGGTTTTGACTGTAAACGAGGGGGAATAACTCCACAATGTGACCATATGATATAAACATCCTAATCAACTATCGCCACAAATCTGGGCCGGGCATATACAAAGACAGTTAATATGTACATATAATATAAACGTAGTTATAATTCGAACAAACATTATCATAATAATAATATTTTGCCTATTAACAAATCATACATTCCATTGGTGATGATCTTGTCTAGTGGCGATAGTAACCAAACAAAATACGGTAACTACAAATGCATCTAATTCACCACAATATTAGCCTATTAACAAATAACACATCTCATACATAGGTTGCTAGGAAACGAAAAATACGCTGACAGCAGCTAGGCAGTTCGAGCAATCAATAATAGAAATATTTTCAACGCACAACTCATTAAGAATTTATTGTTTGTCTCGTGACCTTAAACAATGTGTACAAATTTATATCAACATTAGCTGCTAGCATACCCATACGATTTCTCAAGTTATCTAGGGCCATACCTCTGGTAGTAATTATCGCAAATTGTTGAAAAACAACAGGCTTGCCTCATGACCATTAAGATTGTGTATCAATTTAAAGTCAACTGGGTATTTAATTCAGTTTCCATATTTTTCAAATTGATCAACGGTCATACCTACGGAAGCATTTATCAGAAATCGTTGTAGGCGTAAACAAGATATTTTAAAGTGGTCCATTAGTAAAATGGATCTCCCGGCCCCAATCCGCCCCTGTATTGTAGTATAATATACAGTAAATAAATAAATAATATTCCTTTTAACTGCTTTTCTTTCTTTGAGAACAAAAAGATTTTTTGTCCAATATCTTGTGGAATTCCTGTGGTGAAAAGTTCCACACAAATGCTTCCTAAAATTACACTTACAAGATTATACGATAAACTTTTTCCATTAAAATAAATAGACAATTCCAAATGCCCCCAAACCTTGCTATGTCTATTTTAGATAGATGTTTAAGCGGATTAATATTTGACTTAAACGAAATAATGAATACGACGTATTATTTCCAAAACGAAATAAGTAATTCGTTTTAACATAAAATTAATTAATTATAACCAATTAAATATTTCGTTTAAACAGTACAGGAACGCACATTACTAATTACATATATAATTCTAACAACCATATCATATTGTAGTCATTAGGCTATCGTCCTATTTCACGTCTGCCTCCATTGTGGTGCACCATTGTTTTGCCTTAAACTTCTCATCCCCTTTATTGGACAACCACGGCCCGCCTCATTTATGTCACATACCTAAACCAATTTATACTAATTCAGTCCATTGCAGTTATTTAATTAACTTTGTACATGAATAAATGATATAATGAAATCAAATTATCTCTCCATAAGCATATGGTAGACTACATAACAATGGATGTGCGTTAACTTATTTGACAACCACACATGATTATTTAATTTGACCATTTACATATATTAGCTAGACTGATTGTATCTCCACCTCACAGCTAGAAACCACAGCTGCTTCCTATTATGTAACACACAATAATTAATTCATTCATATTTCGTTATAACGAATTAATATTTCGTTATAACGAATGAAGTATTTCGTTATAATGAATTAATACTTCATTTAAATGAATTAATAAGAATTGAAAAAATATATATGAGTGGAATAGTGCACTTACGGCGCTCCGTACATTATATTTGTCGTATTTGTGCCACCGTAGAAATTTTACATCAGCACGGTGGTAAAAATCACGATCGCATCCCATATATTTCGGGTTCTGCCTCGGATTGAAATTAATTTATGCACGTGGAAAATTACCTACATAAGGTAATTTCAATCGCGTTTTCATTTCTTCTCAAAATCAAAATGAACACGATTTCACTAAAAGAACTTCTGGATCTAGATATTGGCACACCGTCAAGAAGACCCATCAAATTCGTAGTTTTATTTAAAAAAAACACCGATGACAAGTGTCAGTTTGTACATGCCATCGCCGATGATACAGCAGCCACTCGACTGTTTTTTAGTGGGAAACTGACGGTTGACCAAGTTTATATACTTGTTGAATACACTGCAAATAAATCACAAACCGGAATGTTTTATTTAACAACTGATAAATTGATTCAATATCTTATTACTTTAGTAGGCTATCATACATTATACAAGTAATATTAAAATAAGGCTGTTCCCACATCTCGGGTCTAAATCTCTTTAGGAACCCTTACCGTCTTTTTCACCGTGATTCTTTTTTGATCGCCAAAAGAAATCATTTCTTGCCACATCTGAAACACATTTATAACAATCCAATATTATTTTCATGTAGAATTGTGCGATACAAAAACATTTTATTTGGGCTGCCATTTTCAAAGTAACACTCGGCCAATATTCCAAATTTAGGAATGTAAGTTAAACATTTCAATGTATTACGGAATCAAAACCAAGGACCACTCCAATCGCCATTACAAGTGACACATTTAAAGAGACCGCGAGGAAACTAATTTTTCCTCTGGCTCCATCAAGAACAATAACAGACGCTCAAAAATTGACAGAACTATCTACGATAACTGGTACCATTGTAGAGGTAAACCATCCTAATTACTTTAACTCTTCGTCTGCCTTCAAAATCAGTGGTTACAAGCGCGTCTGTAACAAGAAAGGCGTGTCTGGCCAACTTAGTGGGTTTTCTCCAAATTCCCCAGTTCATCCCATCGATAAAGATCCGTACGAACAAGCGGATTATTAAAACAAAATTGGAGAAATGACATTGTTTGTGTCAGCGGAGTGCTTACCCTTGGCATTCCACATAGATAAAAAGAACACAACCCTATTCAGCTTCCACCCCTTCTGCCGCCTTTAAGCTTTTTTTTACTTTTTAAATTTTTGTTGGCAGAAAGTATAACATTTGTACTTTGTTATTAATTTATATAAAAAATATAGAGATATATAATTGATCAATATTAATAACTTCAGGAAAAGCAACTAGATACTGTCACAACTTCAGAAAACAAAACCATATGGTTAAAAAAAGTCCGGGTCAGAGACGACTCGTCAACAGCCGAGGTACTTCTATGGACACCAAAACATGAATGGTTGATAGTCTGCAAAATCAATAATTACGCAACATTTACGAATGTTTCGAACAAGAGAATAAAAGGGGGAACAAGTGCAATTTAGAAGCACTAATAACACACAGATAGAGGTATGTGAATTTCATCGTCTAAAGCAGTGATTCTCAACCAATGTGCCACGAGATATTCCTAAGTGTGCAGCGAAATTTTGAACGGCACACAAAGAAAATGTGAAAGACCACGTAATCCCGATTGAGTATTCAACTGGTGTCTTCTGATAAGTTCATAGCTGAATTTCTTTATCTAATTTGAGTCATCCTATGTGTCTATCACTCATTTATGGCAAGGTTTGGGAGCATTTCTGTGGAACTTTTCACCACAACAGTTGCACAAGATATTAGATTTCTGAAAATAAATACATTCCACAAGATTTTCGACTTATAATAATATTCATAGTGTTTTGGGCATGTAGTTTTTTTTTACAAGAGTTCTACAAGATATTTGACTTAGAAAAAAATCAATTTTTGTTTTCAAAATTCTTTCTCAGACCCCCTATATGCCGGCCTGATACCACAAAGAGTTCCACAAGATATTGGACTTAGAAAAAAAACATTTCGTCAAAATTTTTCTCTCAGACCCCCTGAGAGATAATCAAATAACTTTTTTGATTCCGATTTTTAATTCAGGGGCCAATAGCTCTTCAGTGCATAGTATTATACGCCGTAGCAGTTGACTGAAATAAATGAAACCACCTGTTTGTCCCGAAATGAATAGTCTCTGTCAAATGGACACTATACTCTTAGTGTACCGTATCTGTATTTCAAATTAATGCAACACTCTTTATTTCCCTTTGTTATTCAGATTGCGCAGAGCCCAGTGGTCACTAGAAAGGGCCTTGTAATGGCTTATGAAATTGCCACGGACATTATTGTATTCCAACAAGAAGGCGATGATATATCATTGGAATATACCATTGAGAAATCAAACTTTAAAATCCGAACTCAGTATTTTGTTAAAAGGCTGGGGGCAGATCCCAGCCCACCAGAAATACGTTTTACGTTAACCCCAAACCATCCTATGTCACAGACAGGCGAAAGAGGGGTCGGGAGTACCCCCACGGAAAATGTTGATGAACCTTGTCGGGCAATACCAGCACCGAGCCTACAGGTTAGCCAGTCAGGATCTTAATTTAAACCAACTTGATAGGTTTCAGCTATTGAAATATGACACTCTCTTATGAAGAGGACATATGTCAATGAAGAATTCTATGAGGTACATTTTGCCCGCAGAACGGCGACGCTGCCTACTCTATTTCAAATTCCTAAGGTCAAATGTAGCTTACGTTCACGCCAGTGTGCACACGGGACCTCGCTTCGTCTCATCAAAACGAACAGACGCTGTCCAATGCCGGACTGTCTTAAACGTCTGAGAGAGGAAAACGGGGGGTGAGGGCACAAGACAACGGCGCATATTTACGACATGGGGTATGTTTTAGGGGTCTATTTCTCGAAAAGTCAACCTAATATTTTTTTGAAAAACTTTTACAGAGATTATCGATAGCTGCCGTACGGGTGATAAAATGTGTACGTTTTGTCAACATATAGAGCATATGCAAGAGTCCTTTTTGTTTGAAGTAAAATTATTGCAACTATAAATGTTGACTTCTACCCAAAATATGGTTTAAGTCACTGTTTAACAGAAAAAACAAAGATTTCTGTATGTAATTAGTCTTTGATTTAATACAGTTGCTTCTTTATCAAAATTGTTAGTGACATAAAATCGTAAACGTACACCAAACCTGAAAATTGGCGATAAGTAAACATGCAGAAAGGATGGATACCATCTCTACGTTTTATCAGCGTATAGGGCATATTCAAAAGTGCTTTTTCTTTCAGTGACGATAGGGGGCACCTTCTCAACCTCGTAGGTTTACTCCCTCAGGTAAGACGCGTGCGCTAAGATACTAAAAATGAAAAATAAGACTTGTCTGCGATATCACCTTCTGGAAGCAAACGTTAAACACTAAGAACTACTTGTAACAGAAATCCTGATGTTTAAGCATGGAGTATCTGAGATTATTAGGTTTTACATGTTAGTGACGTCAAATCTTTCACGTGCACCAAACCAGAAATTTGGCGGTATTTCATAAAATATTCAATCTTTGTACCAGTTACATATTTGAGTAGTGGGAAACATTTTGGAGCGGATACAGCTCAAAAACGTGAAATTTAGAGACTTTGTCGTTTTCATTTTTTTGGTGAAAATTTTCTAAAATTGTTAGTTTTTGCAATATTGAAATTTGACATAAATTTTGAGATAGCCGGGGGGTTGGGGTGGCCTAGTGGTCTAGAGTGCCGCGCTTCGAGCTCTAGCTGGCCGGTCACCTCTGGCTTGCGGCTGTGGATTCGATCCCTGGTATGAGCGTATGTGGCATGGAGATAGGAGCGCCTTCTCAATCCCGTGAGTTTCCTCCGGGCACTCCGGTTTCCTCCCACTGCTAAAGACCCCTACGCGCAAGCGAATTATAGAAATAAAATTGAAAACCATATGTTAGTCCCGAAATGACCTATTGTGTGTCCCATGGTAAATAATAAACGGATTTCTACGATTATGAACAAACTACTCTACTTAAGTTATTATAAACTTACCTATGTATTTTAAATCACCTCCGGTTAAATAAAATCCATTATACAACTAAATATACCAACGAAGAAAAAAGTTCTCTCTTGTAAAATTGAACTTATCACAAACTTTGACACCGAGAAATAAAAAATGGAAGCTTATTACGTCACTTATCGGAATAGATCATTTCGTATGAGGGGGTCAAAGCAAGGCTATTTTTGTGTTGATGCGTTCGATTACTGGCGCCGCGCTTACTCTAGCCACCGCGAATGCGTTCGGGTCACTTCTGGAAGTAACCCATTATTCAACATGGAAGCAAATAAATTATTTGATCGAAGTTATATTTGCCGATAAAGTTTAGGCGACGGAAGAATTATTGTTGACACTTGTCTCAGTAGTGTTGTGTTTATTTTGGTGATTCTACATCTTGGGTTAACAATTTCAAGAATTAGAAAAATCCACTCAGGTCCTTTCAGTTGCCCAAATAGGCACGTTCGATCGCAGAACTGAGATGTTTATTAAATTATATTTTTTTCTTGATAACGGGTCAGTTTCCCCAAATCAATGTATGGAGTCATAAGCCATGGTGGCTATAGAGAGCAGACTGAGTCTCCAAGTAGGAATTCTTCCTACTGAATTTGTTATCTGATTAGAGGAAAGTCTTCAAAACCCTAGCGTCACGTGTACACCCAGACCAGCCGATGTGAACATCAGTAAATCGAACTCGATGATCACATAGCCTACAGCCTGGAGTACGACTGAGTGACCTTTTTGCGGTTTATGTATGATATTCGATAGTCATTCATCTTGGGCGCCATAATTCGAATATGACAGCCATCCATACCTCCGATTATTCCAATCCGGGAAATTTACAATATTTAGCAAAACCGTAATAAATTTCTTCACGTTTGTGGGGTAATGGGCAATTGTAACATGGACAGGAGATCTTCCTTTGTTCTTTTCGCAGATTGTTTTGCCTCTGCTAAACTCACTGGGGCGTAACTGTGCAATAAATAGACATTTGCAGTGTTGTTGCATACTTTTGCTGGTTTACGCTAGTAGAAATCATATAGAGAAGTTGGATGGGTTTTCCGTGCAATAACAACGATCATGTTGAGCAGGTATCAGTATTACAATCATTTATATCACGCTTCATTCGCTACCAGGTTTAACACAGGTCTCTGTGCGATCATAACCTTGCCCTTCTAACTACAATTCTTGTAAGCTGCGGAGCTCGTTAACAAAGCTAACCAAAGGTTACATTGGTTGAACGAAAATGTGATTTAAAGTATGTTCTGCATAATATGGGGCTTTATTTCGCTTCTCTGGATTTGATAATTCCAATGAGATACCAATGAAAAAGTCTAAAGTTTGTTGATGGATTATTGTCTGCTCGTTGTTATTCATCAGAACATCGAGCACAATTAATTGTTTGGTGGCGTTCATCTTCCATTTTGATATCCGAAGAAAGTGCCGCGCCGTTTGATTACCCATTCCCACTGCGCATGTCGAAACGTACTCAAGGATCCTGGCCGAGTAAGCACGGAGCAAATAATCAAACGCGACATGTATGAATAAGCTTTTGCTTTGAGACCCAGTAATGAGTTTGAGCGTTTACAAACATACATACGCCCATAGTCCGATATTTTGTTTCCGCCTTGTATTAATTATTTGGTTAGAGAGTTCTGGGGATTTTTTTTTCTTTTGAATTACATTTGTTTCACTGGCCTTGAATATCACCGTTGAATATTTTTAATATTTCCTGATGATGACCTTAAGCAGTCCTGCCAGTTAACCCCTGCAATCTGCTGTGGACGAGGTAGGCCTAAATTCCGATATAGCCGAGGTCAATGAATCATTGAATAGGTATATAACGGGTTTTTTTATAGATAAATACCAATAATTATTATCACCAAATCATACCGCGCATCGGTTTTATTATCGGTAGATAGTTCCATATCTTTCTATTTCTCTTTAAATATTATTTCTGGTGTGTTAGAATTTTATAATCGTGAAATTCACAAGGCTGTTTATCCATAAGATTTTGAAATCCACGGAGAATGGAATTTTCCGATGGGATTTCGTAGATCGCGATCATGTCCCAGCTAATCAACGCTTTGAATTATATTGCCGTAAAAGGTACCATGTCATATGAGTTATTGTATGCTACACAGATGGTTAAATTTAGTGCCGCGAAACTTGCACGAATTTTCCCCGCGGTCTGCATAATTAACACACAAAACCAAATAATAGGCCTACACACAATCTGTCGTGTGATTTTTTGTTTTAAATACATTTTTATAAAGACGATAAACGATGTTTAGACATCCCGAACTGTTCTTATCAAGAATGTTTCGATTTCGGTATCTGTCGAATGAACAAAAACAAGTAATTTAATCAGGAACATTAATGATGAACAGTCGGAACGTGAATAAAATATGGAAATTATTGAGAAGCGGTGGTCTTTTTCATACGAAATATGATCAATTAAAATTATGATTGACTGGGCTGTAATGTGTTTTATAAAAATATATATAATATACACGGGTGAAATTACGGGGTGAAAAGCAATATTATACATGTATTTACGAGTATTCGTATAATCGGTAAATAAAATTTAGTAGACTGACAATCAAATTGTTTAAAATTAATGTCATTGTCTCCAGTTGCTATTTTCTTGCCCAAACTCAAACGATCGAAAAGGCAGTGTGCTGTTTTGATTACAACACACGTGGTTATCATAAATTACCCCCTTCAACATAATTACGATGGTTTAGCCCATAACGTCACGTGTGTAATGTTGTGATGAACACGACGAAAATACAAGCAAAAACATTGAATTTTCAAGAGAGAACCTCTTTTTCCCGTTGGGATGTTTAATTGTGCAATGAATTTTATTTAACCGGAGGTGATTTTTAACACATGGGTAAGTTTATAATAACTTAAGTAGAGTAGTTTGTTCATAATCGTAAAAATCCGTTTATTATTTACCATGGGACACACAATAGTTTGTGTCGAGTGGACGTTAAACCCCATCCCTCTCTCTCTCTTGAGATAGCCGTGATTAATCTGATTCAAACAATAAAAGTTTTATTCTGAAATGGTAACTTTCATTTTTCACTTTGTTTTTCGCATTTTGGTCAAAATCGTAGAGTTCTTATTTTTTTAAACATAGTGGCTATTGTTACGACGGGTAGCTCTCGGCCTATTGCTAAGACGATGCTTTCCGAGCCACCCATCAGCTACAGTTGGATTAGGGTTAGGTATGGATTGAGAGTTCCGTGTGTACAAATTTACATTGGCACTTGCTTCCTATAGCCGGTTTTGAGGAGATTGGCTTCCTAAAGATGGTTTTGGGGAGATTCGCAGCCATTTTGGAATTCCTTCTATTTAGTCAATGGAGTACTCTGAAAAGCGTTGTCGTAACAAAAGTAGTATCTAATATTGCACTTGTTATAAAAAAAAACACGACGATGTTTAGGCATAGGCTGCTTGTAATTATTATCAAGTATTTATGTTAGTGACGTCAAATCTTTAACGAGCACGAAGTCATTAAATTGGGGGTAATTCATAGAATATTCAATAAATTTTTGAAGCAGTTACATATTCAAGTAGCTGCCATGAACGCAATTCTGATGTCCCGTGTACGCATTGATATGACCGTAAAAGATACATTGGCAGTTGAAATTCTATATAAGAGTAGACTAGCACCGCTGTACGAATATGTTAAGAAGTCTTTTTCTCAAAAAGGCAATCTAATATTTTTTGGGAACTTCTTTTATAGAGAGACCAATCACTACAGATTGGCTGATAAAATAATGATCGAACTTCAACTTCCGTGAAGTCTCGTTCAATCTGTTCTACTTTATCAGCCAATCACGTGATTCGTGATTGTGTGAGACTTCAAAGCGTCTGCACATGAGGACAGAAACCAAACAAAAGAGAAAGTTTCAAATTTTATTAAATGATAAAACATGATTGCTAAAACTATCATGATCCACAATGGGTTTATTATAATAAGTTGCAAATGTCATCTCGATTTCCAATTTGCTTTAGACAGAATATCCATGACTGGCACAGAGGAGATGAATGCTGCAGAAGTAGATGCAGCCCTAGTACTGTGCGGTATAAATTTAGTAATGTCTATACCCGGACTTTTCAAACCACATTTGATCCATCTTGAGATTGTATCTCTTGTCACTGATCCATGAGGCTTATTTATTGTTACAGATAGTTTTGAAGATTGGCGTAACTTGGAAGGTCGCTGTATATATTCATCGAGTACGGTAGTAACACAAAGTCGTCGATCGGGAGCGTAAGCTTTTAACCGAACACTGACAGGTTTTGTCCCTGGCTTCGACTGTTTCATGTGCCCCCCTGGGGTGTAGGGGGTGATAAGAATATACCCTTCGTATGTCCTACGTGTCGTAAAAGGCGACTGAAAGGATCCTTGTAATGGGGCAACGTGTTTGCCGTGCGTTGCGACCCGTGTCGGTGGAGAGTGGAATCCTGGTAAATGAGTGGGGATTTGGCTTGCGAGCCCTTTCTCTGCAACACATTGCTTTGGCCCATGGTTCTCCTAGACGGGAGATCAGAGTGGCCCACTCTGATCAATCGGCTTTGGTCGTTTTAACTCTGTAGAATGTACCCTTTCCAGTTTAATGCTCTGTTGTTTATTCACTCAGCATAATATCTACCTTTGTGTCCTAAGTACATTCTACAGAGCGGCGGCTTGGGTCAATCAGGTTGGAAAGTATTTTTTACTTCTGGCTTGAGTATACCCCTCGTCGAGCCCTGAGGCCATGCACCGGCGATCCGTGCTAGTCCTCCCCCTGGTAGGCAGGGAAGTAACCTGGGGGACGACGAGGGGTGAATTAAAAAAATTATTTATTCATGGATTCCCCAACCCCCCCAATCCATATTAATAAAGAACAAAACAATAAAAAACAGAAACGTCCTAGTACAGAGGACGTTTCTACTCTATTTAAATCAACAAATAAAATGTCAAAGGCATGGCCGAGGTTTCTTTTGATTGAGAGTCCCTCTACCGACCTCTCAAAAATTTCACCTTTTTTGATATCCAAGGGCATAGCTGGCTTGGCCGGTGAGCCCAAGGCTATCAAAAAACTGAAAAATGGAACACTTCTAATCGAATGTGCTAAGGAACAGCATGCTACCATGCTGCTTAAATCCACATCCTTAGCAGACATTCCGATCAAGGTGTCACCGCATAGGTCTTTAAATTCAAGTAGAGGAGTTATTCGCTGTCGGGATCTTGAAGGCAGCAGTGAGGATGAAATGGTAGAATACCTTTCATCCCAAGGCGTCTCGCATGTTAAAAGAATTAGCGTACGTCGGGGAGATAAGGTGATTGCTACAAGCACCTACATCCTCACTTTCAATCGTCCCGAAATACCCAAAACTCTCAAGGCAGGTTATCTTAATATACCTGTTGATTCGTATATTTCTAACCCCCTTCGCTGTTACAAATGCCAAAAATTTGGACACAGCAAAACTGTCTGTAGAGGTAAAGACACCTGCGTCCGCTGTGGTCATGATGGCCACGAAAGCGCTACCTGCCAGGCAGATTTTTGTTGTATAAATTGCAAGGGTAAGCACTTTGCTTACTCTCGCGAATGTCCAATTTGGCAGAAGGAGAAACGAATCCAACAGGTGATGTCTGAACGAAGGGAAATCTTACGCAAGTACAGTCAAAGTTTCTACTAAAACAATTTCTGTTCAGACAGACATAACCTGGCCTGATCAAGAGGAAATGCCAAAAGACATATCAGATCAAGGGGTATCGAGCTTCTCTCAAACGCGAGAGATCTCGATCCAAACTATTAATACTTTGCCTGGCGAGGGACAACCTTCCTTGCCGCAGCCTGAAAGTGTTGGGACTATCCCCAACACGTCAACCCAGAATGGCAAGGGAACCCAGAATGGCAAGGGGTCGCGCCCCTCGCCTTCTGCTGAAGCTATCGCTCTTGATTCAAGTTCTGCTGGATCAAGTTCGCAGCTGAAGGGTATCCCACCCTCTCAGGATCAAACTGTCCTCTCCAGGAAAGAGAGGAGATTAGCAAAGTTTAAAGAGAAAATGAAATAGGGTTCAAAAGACCCTATTTTTCTCTATAATAGATATGGGGATGATCTGATGGACGGTATTGCCGTCGCGGATGTCCATATGGACCCGCATGGTAAGCCGTCAAAAAATAAAATTCCCTGACAATGTTAAATTCCATTATTCAATGGAATTGTCGTGGTTTAAAACCAAATTTTAATGAAGTCCAATTATTAATTCAAAAACACAATCCTTTAGCTATTTGTTTACAGGAAACTTTTTTACGGAATTCTGACACTTTGTCTTTTAGACATTTTGTTGATTATCATCATCATGCAATTGGTGATGGTAGAGCTCATGGGAGTGTTTCTATTATTCTTAATGGAGATATCCCTCAGAGTAAAGTCACTCTCAACTCGTCCTTGCAGGCAGTTGCAGTTCGGGTGACTTTGCATATTCCTATAACACTCTGCTCTGTATATCTTCCACCAAGTTTACATCTTAATCCCAGAGATCTTGATGACCTTGTTGCACAACTTCCTCTCCCGTTTATTATTACGGGAGATTTCAATGGTCATCATTCCCTCTGGGGTAGTCCAGATGATAACAACAGAGGTAAACAAATAGCGGACTTCATTAACATTAATAATTTGTGTTTATTAAATGATGACTCGCCTACTTATCTACATCCTGCCACAGCTTCTTTTTCTTCCCTGGATCTCACCATTTGCTCTCCGGTCCTGTTTCAGGATTTTACATGGAGAGTAAATGAAGATCAATGTGGTAGTGACCACTTTCCTATCATAATCAATAATAGTGGTCCCTCTCCGGTCGAAAGACCCCAGAGGTGGAAGTTGCATAAGGCTGATTGGGCTCTATTTGAATCTTTGTGTCTCTTCTCCTTTGATGCAAAGGAGTTAGAGGATGCAGATGAGCCTATGGCCTTATTCACTTCAATTCTTCAAGATGTAGCTGAGCAGGCGATTCCAATAACCATGGTTTAACGACGATTGCAAATCCGCTCTTAAAGAGCGTGATGGTCTCCAGAGACGATTAAAGAACCATCCTTCCATGGAGAATATTGCGGCATACCAAATGGTCCGGGCGAAGGCCCGTAGAACCATACGTCAAGCAAAGAAATCTTCATGGGAGAGTTATGTCTCAAGGATCAATTCCCATACCACATCTAAGTCGGTATGGGATAGGATTCGTAGGATTAAAGGTAAAAGTAGTGCATTATCAGTTAACCATCTCAATGTTGATAATACCACCTTAACAACATTTCCTGATATTGCTAATTCTCTGGCCAGTACTTTTTCATTCAATTCATCATCCAATTTCTCCTCCGATGCCTTTCGAGGCATTAGACAACAACAGGAGAAAAGGCGACTTAATTTCAAGTCCCGCAATGATGAATGCTATAATGATACATTTTCCATTGCAGAACTTCGAGATTCGCTTAAGCGGGCTCGGGATACTGCAACTGGTTCAGATGAAATTCACTATCAAATTCTTAAACATTTACCCTTTTCCACTCTCTTGATTTTATTAGATCTTTTTAACCGGATTTGGGTTGATGGGAAGTTCCCTCCTTCGTGGCATGAAGCCACAATAATTCCCATCCCTAAACCGGGTAAAGATCATACGAATCCTACCAATTATCGTCCGATCGCTTTAACTAGCTGTATTTGCAAAACCATGGAGAGATTGATCAATCGAAGGCTTGTTTGGTACCTTGAGTCCAACAACCTCATTACAGACCTCCAATGTGGATTTCGGTCCCAAAGGAGCACTCTTGATCATCTCGTTCGATTTGAAACGTTCGTCAGGGACGCTTTCATCCAGAAGCAACATTTAGTTGCAATTTTTTTTGATCTGGAGAAAGCATATGATACCACGTGGAAACACGGTATCATGCGCGACCTCCATAACCTCGGCCTACGAGGTCGCTTACCTATCTTCATTAAAAATTTCCTGGAAGATAGGTCATTTAAGGTACGACTGGGATCAATATTCCCCAGGGAAGCATTTTATCTCCTACTCTTTTTGCTATAAAAATAAATACGATCCCAGCGTGCCTTAAACCAGGTATTGTACAGACATGCGGATAATCGAACGTAAGTTGCAGCTTTGTTTGAATTCACTTCAACAATGGGCGTTTTTCGAAATCCAAGACTGTCTGCATGCATTTCTGTCAGAAACGAGGTTTGCATCTTGATCCAGAACTTTTCTTGGATGGCAACCGCCTTCCAGTTGTGGATGAAACCAAATTTCTGGGGCTAATATTTTTAAGAAATTATCATTTATCCCCCACATTAAAAACCTAAAAAAGAAATGTCTGAAAGCCCTCAACATATTGAGAGTCTTATCAAATACTGACTGGGGAGCAGACCGTAAGGTCTTGCTCAGATTATATCGAGCACTCATAAGATCAAAACTCGATTATGGGTGTATTGTGTATGGGTCTGCCCGCGAGTCTTATCTCAAAGAGCTCGACACCATACACAACCAAGG
Organism: Patella ulyssiponensis; assembly: GCA_963678685.1. Taxonomy (NCBI): domain Eukaryota; kingdom Metazoa; phylum Mollusca; class Gastropoda; family Patellidae; genus Patella; species Patella ulyssiponensis. The sequence goes on from OY783231.1 coordinate 5,814,070, forward strand.
ACTTAGAATCAGTTTAGGAGCATTTCGTACATCTCCGGTGGACAGTTTATACGTCGAGGCGCATGAGCCCTCACTGCACAACAGACGTGATAAACTGGCCCTGCAGTATGCTACGAAAATAGCATCACTTCCAAATCACATTTCATTTAACACCATATTTAGACCGCTTTATGAGCATTTATATCTGGTGAAGACTAAAGTCATTCCATCATTCGGTATTCGCATACAACCCCTATTGTCAGAGGCTGGCATCAGCCTCGACAGTATTGCGAATACCCCTGTCTTTAGGACTCCCCCGTGGGCTATGTCTCCCCCAAAGATCGATTTCGATCTTACTCAACATAAAAAGAGAGATACTAGCTCTGCGGTGTTCCAATCTCTCTTTAGGGAGTTAAGGTCTAAGTATGGTGATTATGCTCCTATATACACAGATGGTTCTAAGGATGGTGATCTGGTAGCTTCGGCTACTGTGACGCCATCTGAGACCATTTCAGTGTGTCTCCCACCTGCTGCTTCCATATTTACAGCCGAACTCCAGGCCATTTTTCAGGCCTTGGAGTTCATTCAGTCCTCTTCAGCTTTAAAGCATATCATCTTTACTGATTCTCTGTCCTCTTTACAAGCAATTAACAATAAACAGCTTGAACACCCATTAGTAGCAGATGTTTATCGTCTGCTACTATCGTACGAGCTCAGCAGCAAAGACGTCGTCTTCTGCTGGCTCCCCAGTCACGTCGATATAAGGGGGAATGATCTGGCAGATTTTGCTGCCAAAGCTGCATTAGATCCTCCCCAATCACACTTTTTAATTCCTTATAAAGATTTTAAATCTTCAATAAATCATTTTATTCATGACCGCTGGCAACGGTCTTGGGATCTTACAGGCACAAACAAACTTCATCACATCAAGCCTCTTTTAGGAGACTGGCCAAGCTCCTATCGTACGAGCAGGAGAGATGAAGTTGTCTTGTGTCGCTCTCGCATAGGTCATACTTTTTTAACACATATTTTCATCTTAAAGCGAGAGCCTCAACCAGAATGTCAACACTGTCATGTTCCTTTGACAGTGAAGCACATTTTGATTGAATGCAAGCATCTTAAGAATATTAGATCTAAGTGCTACCGTTGCCAGTCAGCACGTCAGCTATTTGCTCAACCGGAGCTTTATACTAAATTGTTAGCTTTTGTAAAAGAGACAAACCTTTATTTTAAATTTTAATTGTATATATTTATCATATATTGCGTTTTAAATATTTATATATGTAAAGGAATTGATATTTATTTTTAATTATATTTTCTGTGATATTTGTTTTTATTTACATATATGAATACACCCATGTGATATTGTTTTAATTTGTCTCGTTAATTTCATAATGTTTGGCGCAATATGGCCCGGTTGGAGCTGACGTGCCATTAAACAACATTTCTTTCTTTCTTTAAAAACTAGATAATGTAAAGCCAATGAAAGCTCCGCCGAGTACGAACAAACTCATATCGCATGCTAGCGTTGACAATGCGCCACGTATGCGTTCTGTGCGTCGGTAAATTTCGATTTCGGGTCTCTTGTGAGTTTTACTTTGCTTTTTCTTATTCTGGCGGCCAACCTTTCTTCCAAATCCCCCACAAGGACGGGGATACGGGCCACTTTCTTTGTTATTTTACTTCCCAGCTTCGGGGTCGAGGTCCCGCTTGGCCCGGCAACCACCAGACTCTTCTCCTCCTCCTTCTTTTCCATTTTACTCACTCTATCTTCCGTCTGCTTCACCCTGTCTTCTAACTCCTTAAGCCTTCTCTGGAAACTCTCCACCGTCGCCACCACACCCTGCGTGCTGGAAACTCTCCACCCCTACGGTAGGGTAAAAATCCATTTCGTAGGTTGTAGGTTAAACCTACGGGTAAAACCATCAAATCGTAGAGATTTTTTCACAGCATTGGGCACAACATAAAATAACGGTGAGAAAACTAAAGTTGACGTATATTATTCATGTAATCAAACAAAATCGTAAAATAATTTGGCATCATTTTAAAGAGCAACGGCCAATGAGACATTACGATCTGGGTGCACAGGTTGTGTTGCCAGATAATTTGTGAAAAGTAGGCTAAGCTTGTGGGAGAAATCTGTGACGAAAAGTGGATTCGGCCGAGGCCTTGCATCGAAAATGAAAGTGAACACATGCTAAAACGAGGCTTCACGCGAAACTGAAAGCGTAAGCTTCCTAGAAAAGTTTGTTAACCTTAATTTCACATGGTACATAGAGGTTAATGGTAGAATCCAAGCGTAGGTTTTTGTAGGTTAAAAACGACACAGAAGTAGGGTGGAAACAGAGAGCCAGCGTGGCAACACTGCCTTCAATGTCCACTAATAAAGTCAGTAGCTCCTCATTCGACAAATGAGCATTACCTAAAGCTTTTTTCAGGCATCGTTTAGTTGAACGCACCATACGCTCAAAAATTCCGCCCAACCATGGGGATCGTTCAATATTATAACACCATTTAATGTTCCTACTATTTGTAAAGGCTCGAAGTTCAGCACTCTTGACAACCAATCAATTGTCTGAATTCACTAAGGTTGGAACCCACGCCTTCCAATAACGCGTCGAAAACTCCCAATAAAAGAGGAAGAACTAGCATGAAAATACAATTTTTGCACCAGGTGGTGATATTCTCCATATTTCGTCCTTCTCTTTCGTCTTTGGTTCCACAAATGCAAAAGAAAGACTTCCTCTTGTGTCACTGCCAGACTCCATGATTGCAAATGACAATATGTTATCTCTGACAGACAATTCAGCCTTGAAAGTCGGACGTTTTCGCGTTTTCTATTTGATCGGCAAAATGCGGATACGGATGTACATGTAGTATGAACCGAACTTTATTCTATAAATGTTGACAACGCATCCAGACTAATTATCTGGATGATAGAAACTAGCTCGTTTTCCGTATGCGCGTTCTCCCGAGCCTGTTTACCGGCGAAAAAGTCGATCTATATTGCAGATTTTATAGGACCGTTTCTCAAGGAGACCTCAAGTTCTGTTTATTTTTCATTGTCGTGTCTAAGAGTGAAATCCCCTGCTCAGTATTTTGTTTGAAATTTCCACACACGGCGAATAGGCTGTATCGTTGTTGGTCTTCTTACCTAAATCTTATTTTGCCTAGTGTCATGTGACTACACATCTCACGTCAAAAGGCAACACCTAGTGACTCAAGTTTTTATACGCCCACATTTTCATGTGGACGTATTATGTCGTCGCCCCTGTCCGTCCGGACGTCCGTCCGTCCGTCCACAATTTGTTTGTGGACTCTCTACAGGTCACAATTCTTATCTGATTTTGACGAAACTTGAAATATAGGTTTATCCCCATAAGATCTCGGTTCCTGTCGATATTGGCATGTATCGGATCGGAACTTCATGAATTATGGCCCCTGATTGTACGAAATATCATGTTTTTAGCTTGTGGACCCTATAGAGGTCACAATTTTGAACCGATTGTGATGAAACTTGACATGCATGTTTATAACCCCAAAATCTTGGTTCCTTTCGATATTTGCGGCCATCGGATCGTAACTTCCTGAATTATGGCCCCTGATTGTCCGAAAAATCACCCTTTTTAGCTTGTGGTCCCTCTGGAGGTCAAAATTATTATCCGATTTAAAAAACCGTTCGATTATATCACCGTTACATGTAATGAAGGTTTAGTTCAAATTTCGTGAAAATCGGACCAAAATTGACAAACAAAATGGCCGCCGTTTGTACGCGAATAGTGTGAAAATATGTTATATCAAGGTTGTGGACCCTATAGAGGTCACAATTTTGAACCGATTTTGGTGAAACTTGACATGTATGTTTATAACCCAAAGATCTTGGTTCCTTTCGATATTTGCACCCATCGGATCGTAACTTCCTGAATTATGGCCCCTGATTGTCCGAAAAATTGCCCTTTTTAGCTTGTGGTCCCTCTGGAGGTCAAAATTATTACCCGATTTAAAAAACCGTTTGATTATATCACCGTTACATGGTAATGAAGGCTCTGTTAGAATTTCGTGAAAATCAAACCAAAATTGACGGACAAAATGGCCGCCGTTTGTACGCGAATAGTGTGAAAGTATGTTATATCAAGGTTGTGGACCCTATAGAGGTCACAATTTTGAACCGATTTTGATGAAACTTGACATGCATGTTTATAACCCGAAGATCTTGGTTCCTTTCGATATTTGCGCTCATTGATTCCTAACTTCCTGAATTATCTCCCCTGATTGTACGAAAAATCACCCTTTTTAGCTTGTGGTCCCACTGGAGGTCAAAATTATTATCCGATTTAAAAAAAACGTTTGATTATATCACCGTTACATGGTAATGAAGATTGAGGTAAAATTTTGTGAAAATCGGACCAAAATTGACGGACCAAATGGCCGCCGTTTGTACGCGATTAGTGTGAAAATACGTTATATTAAGGTTGTGGACCCTATAGAGGTCACAATTTTGAACTGATTTTGATGAAACTTGACATGCATGTTTATAACCCAAAGATCTTAGTTCCTTTCGATATTTGTGCATATCGGATTGTAACTTCCTGAATTATGGCCCCTGATTATACGAAAAATGACCTTTTTTTTAGCTTTTGGCCCCTCTGGGGTCAGAATTATTATCCCATTTAAAAAAACGTTTGATTATATCACCGTTACATCGTAATGAAGGTTGAGGTCGAATTTCGTGAAAATCGGACCAAAATTGACAGCTGTTCTTGTCAGGCCATCCATCCTTCATCACTAACAAGGGGAAACCACGCCAGAAAATCTAGATGAACTTTGTTACCCAATGCAGGGATCAAACACCTAACCTCAAGGCTACCGAGCCAGCATCTTACCCTCTTAGCAACATGATCCCCAGTCGAATTTGAAGCCTACTGAAATGAACCTTTATAACCCAAAGATCTTAATTCATTTCGATATTTGCACATAGGAAAAATCACTTTCGGTATTGCTTGTTCTCTATCCATCTCTCGAAAATGTGGGCGTATCCTGCCTGGCAGTGCCAGCCTATCTTTTCTTATTTTGAGAAAACAAAGGAAAACGTAATGAATGAATATTTTAACCCCAGTTTACCCATTGCTTTGGCTATTGGTTACCAGGTTTATCTGTGGCATAGTAGGCAAATGAAGGAAGTGCTAGATTGTGTCATGGGTGTAACTTCTTACAAAATCAAAAGACAGGAAGTACATTCCCTAGTAACTATAAATTTTGTCCTAACTCAATTTTGACAAAAAGTGAGTTACTAAGTGTTGCCTTTTGACGAGAGACATGCACGAGTGAGTTGAATTCTGTTTGTTTTCCACAAGCCCCAGCATTTCAATTGTCCTTTAAACACCAGTATATAAGATAAATATACTAATGTCCAAAACCAAAATATAACGGTTTGCATGAGGAGAGGAAAATTCCGTCTGAGATATGATTCGTATGAGCTTGCGCCGTGATTCGATACCTTTGTGTATCTTTATCGATTTCACGATCTGTGTTTCATACACTTAGGTAGAACAAGCAATAAATTGTAAAAAAGAAATATCACCGAAAAACAATGCAGAGTATCATCGGCAGTTTTTATCAGGTCTAGGAATTGGACGCCGTTATAATAGCATATTGGAACGGTGATACCGCTATATTAGCTGTGGACCATTGGATATTTATTTGATGATGTGATACAGTTTCAAAAGAGGAAAGTTCAGATATTTTCTGCTCAGCTTTGTTTAAGTAAATACTTGCTAAAGAAATCCATACACCGCATTAGTGCTCAAATTTTGGTATTCATTATATTTTCATCGAAAGTATTTTAGGTCTAATATGAGATATACGAGATCGAATTTATGGTAACGGATTCAATTTTCGAACAATAAACCAAACTGTCAAAGAATAGTGGAGTGGGTCGATGAATCAGACGGATATTTCCCATTATTTACAAATTTACCAAAGTTAAGAAAATAATTATTCTATTTTTAATTTATTTTTGAATATATTTAGCAAACTATAGAATTTATTTTATTCATTTTAAATACGTTATCTCTTTATCCCTCAAATTGTAGTTCTTAATACACGTGTATATTCTTAAATATAGGTAGAGTTCCCACGCGGTTCGTAACAATGTAAAAGTGTTCCAGAATGGTTTGGGAACTCCTGGTCTACTATACGTGAACATCTGGATTTTTTATTACTATAGTTGCTGTCACCAGCATTTTTAAAAATTAAACTAGATCTTGAAATTTGGATTTTTCGGAACTCGTCTAATAGTTAAAAAATTCGTTATTCGCGCTTTAGTAGCTGTCCACAACGATTTCTCTTCGGTGGCTACCTCAAACTATGCAACAGAATCTAGAAATCTCAAACACTTCTACCATTCCATAAAATCTTGCAGTCGTGTTTTTGTATGTGTCGGTGGATGTGGTTTCTTATTAATTTGCCTACTATTTGAGAATTTGTGATCTGCACATTGCTTTATTGATTGACCCCAGCATTTCTGCTGTAGCGATACCCAGCCCCTGACCGACAATGACGGCACTAATGGTGTTATCAATAGCTTTAGCAACGCTAATTACAACAGAAACAACATCTTTTCTGAAAGTGAATCTGAATTCTGTGAGGCAGATGAATTTCACGGATATTTTAAAAGTAAGGGGTATTTTAGAATGCGCCAGTACCTGTTCGCAGAGTTCAGACTGTAAGGTCTTGGCGAATGACAGTGGCAATTGTTATTTTATAAATTCGTCAACTAAGAAAAGAATTGGTGCGACAGAAGTGTCTTCTCTTCATGTAAATACTCAACTCATTGGTAAGAATGTTCATTGTATATTTTTTTCATATTGTTTACCAAGTGACTAAATCGCTGGCACAATAAAAGTTGTCCTGTCTGTTTGGTTACATGCCTACAAATTGCTATGAGGTGCAACTTGATATAGTAATATTAAATGACTATACAATGTAGGGGATGGTGGTGGGGGGGGGGGGGTACCGAATGGTTAGCACGTTGTATCATAAGGTCTGTCATCGAGTTAACTGGCGTGGTTTCGATTCTCTGGATGTACATAAAATAAAATTGAACCACATAATAGTTCCGAAATGATATAATTTGTCAAATGGACGTTAAACTCCATTCCCCTCTCTCGCCAGTAGCGGATTATCAGTGAGGCTGATGAGGCTGTAGCCTCAAGCCCAAAGATTTTGTAAAACAATTTTTTTAGACTTGTCTGATACGATTAAAAACGCATAGACAATGAATGTTAAGGGGGTGGGGTTTAGGCCCAACGGGAATCAACATAGGCCTTGACCCGAAATTAATTAGGCCCACGCCTTTTTAAATAGGCCCTCCAGAAACTGCCGCCTTAGGCCTTGGTGGAGCTTAATCCGCCACTGTCCCTCGCGATTTATACACCGAGCTAGAATAATGTCAAATAGGACATAATTTAAGCTAATTAGGCACTCGTCACCCATGGAAAACCAAACAGCTCTTGTGTCAAGCCATTAGTGTGTTGACGTGCACGGAGCAGTACGCGCACGCACTCACCAGCCGTATTACCGAATCCGTGCTGGCTTTTTATTCGGGAATCGAAAATAATGCATAAAGAGCTAGTACTTACTTTGGGATTCGACATTCGGCACTAAATCAGACCGGACAACCATGTCATCGCCACTTTCGACACTTATTCGGCTCGTTATACGGGATTCGCACCGGGCTGCGATCTCTTGCTCCCAGGGGGGTTGGGTGGTCGAATGGTTAGCGTGCGCGCGCTGTATCATACGGCATGCCATTGAGGCAACTGACGTGGTTCGAATCCTCGGTTGTACGTAACAAGGAGTAGGGTCGCCTGTCCAACCTCCTGGGTTTTCTCCGGGTACTCCGATTGCCCACTGCTAAGAACCCTACGCGCAAGCGAATTAATGAAATAAAATTGAACCATATGTTAGTCCCGTTTGTGTCGAGTGGCCGTTAAACCCCATTTCTCTCCCTCTTGCTCCCAGCTCCGCTATTACCGAATCACGTGATAAGGTGTTCTGGCTCGTGATGTCCGGTGAAAATGTCATGATGTCGGGTTGTCGATTTAGAAAAGGTCGGCATCACGACATTATACCCATCTGTTACCATAGATACATGTATGCTTTATGCCATTGGACATGCCCCACCCCACTTGCGTTTTGAGAATTGCCCCTTTATATCATTGAAATGTTTATTACACTCAAATCGTTCGTTCGTTCCGGGAGTTTTACGTCAACGTACACCAAGGATGATATCGTGGACAAGAATCTGGTCAGATCTTATCCGCCTTTGTATTCCAGATAAAATGGATAATTGTTTTTAATGAAAAAAATAGGATTTCACATTAACATAGTACAATCGTTGCTTTGTAAACCAAATGTACCATTATTGCTCGTGTTGGTGTAAAATGATATTCCATTCTTCTTTTGTTCCTGCTACCATATTAATCTAAATCGGATTATAAGCTCACATTACTTTATATTCTCTTAATCCGATTATAATCAAACATGTTTTAATACGTTTTCCAGACTTTTTTGTTCTTTTTGTGTACATGTCCGATTAACGTATTTATACCTTTTGAAAAACGACCACCTTCAATCCAGGAAGCGCATTTAGTAAAACGAAATAAGGCATAATGTCAATTGTATATGGATGGAGAGCCTGACAAGGACAGCTGTTTAGTCGTTCGGATGGAACAAAAAACCGAGGTCCCCTTTTTTGTAAATAACTTTGTTCTTTTTTGTGTACATGTCCGATTAACGTATTTATACTTATACATACTAAAAAACAACCACCTTCAATCCATGAAGCGCATTTAGTAAAACGAAATAAGGCATAATGCCAATTGTATATGGATGGAGGGCCTGACAAGGACAGATGTCTAGTCATTCGGATGGAACAAAAAACCGACGTCCCCCTATTGGCTTACACGTAAAAGATCCCTTGATAGATGGAATTCGACATAAGAGTAGGTCATATCGCTGCTGTCCGGGCGGGCACAGTTTCCCCCTCATAGCATACTGTATAGCGTATGCCCGACTTCATTAGCCCAGTTCGGAGCAGAACAGTAGGACGTTAAACTCCATTTCATTTCGACAACTTATACAGACTGCCTGTCTACAATTAGCCCCGCTTGAGAACAGAAATAAAATGGGGTTTAACGTCCTATTCTTCTGCGCCTGACCTGGGCTAATGGAAGACGGGCATACGCCATACAGAGTGCTATGAGGGACATTTAGCCCGGGCAGCGGCGCTACGGCCTACTCTTATATCGAATTCCAACTTCCAAGGGATCTTTTACGTGCATGTCAATGTGTACACGGGACCTCGGTTTTTCGTCCCATCCGAACGACTAGGCACCCGTCCTTGTCAGACCCTCCTTCTGCATCACTGACAAGGGGAAACCACGTTGGAAAATAGAGATGAACTTTCTCGGCCAATGCAAGGATCGAACACCCGACCTCCAGGCTAGCGAGCCAGCGCCTTGCCCACTTAGCCACCGTGATTTGCTGGAGAACAGACACTAAATTGACGAATATAGTCGAAACACTAAATATACTTTGGGAATTTTAAAAAGTATTTATTCTGCTTCCATTTAATTTAATTTAATACGTTTATTTCCATTTAATGGAATGTGTGTATATGAACCATGAAAAAGGAAGTAGAATCAGATTACAAAACTGTACAGTAATATTTGGATATGGTGGATCTTCAATGCAGATATCTATTCTCGAATTTTGAGGTAGATGGATCCATGTGCGCAGAACCCGAGACATAGCCTGAAAGCTGGATTTAGACCACTGAATACCATTTTGAGCGTGCAGATCGATAAAAATACATATTTTCATCCCCTTTTAATTTATCAAACTTTCAAAAAAGATTGTGATAGATTTTTTTTTTATTTTACAGAAAAATGCACCAGTCAAGCTTATAAACCTTTCTTAAATGACGGATTTTGTTTGAAAGAATACAATACAACTACTGATTGGACAACAGCCAATACCACGTGTGAACAAGATGGCGGAAGGTTGATTTTATTGCGCAACTGGGAAATAGATATGAAAATATTGCGGCTTAGAAGTATGAACTTGACTGGTGGGTGTATTAGACGTTAAATCATAGTTATCGCTATATTTATATTCAATCATCTCTTTCTAATAAACATCCATTATATAAGATTAAGATAAAGAGCTGATAGAAATAGAAAATAATAAAAATAATCAAATTACCTTATGATGGTTGTTTGAAGATGTAGCGTAGATTGTTTAGTAACATAGCAACGATACTTGACAACCAAGACCAAGTCTCGAACATCAATTCTATCGTTCCATTTCATGTTTCGTTTAAATTGCGGCCATCCGATGAACTAGAAGATTCATAACAGGATTGTCAAGTGCAGATGTAGCATCTATCGTTTAGTGTCGTAGCAACAATACTTGACAACCAAGATTTAGTCTCGAATATATATTTTATCGTTTCAATTATTTTCAAATGACTTTATGATGGTTGTTTGAAGATGTAGGGGGTTCAAATCCATTTAAATCTCAGGCATCCGATGTTCTGAAGAGTTGATTATGGCCGAAAAAGTTCATCCAGATTCGCCGTTTCCACTTGTCAGAGTTGCAGACTGAAGGACCTGACAAGAACAGCTGTATAGGCGTTCGGATGGGACGAAAAACAGAGGTCCCGTGTACACATTGGCGTGTACGTAAAAGATCCCCGGGAAGTTGGAATTCGATATGAGAGTAGGCCGTAGCGCCGCTGCTTGGACAAAATGTCCCTCATAGCACACTGTATGGCGTATGCCCGGCTTCATTAGCTCAGTTTAGGAGCAGAACAGTAGGACGTTAAACCCCATTTCATTTCAATTCTCAAATCTCTGTTAAACTCAATTGTATTTCTATATTTCAGTCAAAAAATATTTTTTGGGAGGCAATGACCTGGATATAGAGGGGAAGTGGAAATGGAATGATGGATCGCCCTTGCCTTTGACAGACGATTGGAATCCGGGTCAACCGGACAGCAAGCAGGGCACCGGCAACGAAGATTGCCTGGCGCTTTCGTACCCATCTGTTGGATTTTTTGATGCATCTTGCCTGAAACCCAAAGCTTTCATCTGTGAGATAGAACTCTTTTAGTGTGAAGTTGTTTGGTGTGTATAGGCCCTATGGTTGGTTGTGAGAGGGGGCGTAGGGTGTCGTAACTTTTTTAAGTGACTAGGTAATACTGTTACATAGACGTCATATTGCATAATTTACGACAAATCATTCTGAATAAAGTACACAGATACTATTTTGTTTTTTATAGTTAAAATTTTTTACTTGTTTTTACTACACAACGACCTAGAAGAGTTAACAGAACAGAATCTTTTTATGGGAAACAAACATTGGTTTTATTTTTTTAACTGCCACATAAAAATTGTGTTCTCTTAATGTGTTTCCCAATCACTAAATGCCACATGAAGAATATCTGGGAGAGTTGTTATATAACCAGCGTTTTGGGTGATGTGAGCATTAGCTAATGAAACGGTTTGTAACGGCGAGGTGCACGGAACTGTAGATATCCTTCTAGATATATCAACGCTGATTGGTTAATCAAATGTCTGACGGCATAGGTTCAAAATCCGCTAGTATGACCCCTGACAGTCACTATAGCTACAAATGATCAAATATTTATGTAGTAGAGGCCATCAAATATATAAAAAACGAACCGAAATATAGATCTGCATTTGAGTCAGATTGACGACAAATCCACCCTGTTTTAGTTGGAATTAGTTTTAAACTTTACACTTGACTAATAAGTACGGTATTGAACTCTTTATATGACTATATTTGACAATGTATTATTGGATTACCTATATATTATTACTTGACTATAGATTATACTATATGACTATGTATATTTTATTATTTGACTATTATTGTATTACTTGACTACGTATTGTATTGTTTGACTATGTATTGTATTATTTGACTATGTATTGCACTATTTGACTATGTATTGCACTATTTGACTATGTATTGTATACTATTCAAAAAAATATTTGATTTTTAAGTGTTATTAAAGTCACCTAATGAAACTGACGAAGAAACAAATGACAAAATGAAATGAAGTTCACATTCATCGATTTATTCCAAATGATCGTTAGACTAAGTAAGGCACAGCCTGACCATTATAAGGGTAAAATGATACAAGGGGTCAAACAGCAAAGTTACCACAGCATCACAACAAAGTCAGTAACGGGTAAATCCTCCTCTGTTTGCCAAACAAGCATTGATCCGACGTGGCATACTCCTAATGAGACGTCTAAGGTCATTTTGGTCCAGATTGTCCCATTCCTGTTGCAACGCAGCAGCAAGTTCTTGGACATTGGCAGGACGTTGTTGACGTTGACGTAACCTCTGTCCAAGCATGTCCCAGACATGCTCGATGGGGGAGAGGTCCGGACTCAGTGCTGGCCAAGGTAATGTGGTGATGTTCTGTTTTTGGAGGTAACCTGTAACGATCCTGGCCCTGTGACATGTTGCGTTGTCATCCTGGAAGATGAAACGGCGGCCATGACGTCGTGCGAACGGCACAACATGGACTGCCAAGATGTTGTCCCGGTAGTACTGGCCTGTAACACGCCCTGCAACAACATGTAAAGCCGTTCTTCCAGCAACAGTGATGCCTCCCCACACCATAACAGAACCACCCCCAAATCGATCATGTCTGATGACGTTAACGTCTTATAAGCGCTCGTTTCGACGACGCCACACCCTCCTACGTCTGTCCAAAAAATCAACAGTGAACCTTGACTCATCTGAAAACATCACATTGCTCCAGCGTCGATTACATCCCTACACCAACGACGTCTTGCCTGAATGTGATGATCTCTCAAACAAGGGATCACGCGAGGACGTCGGGCGCGAAGGTGACCCCTATGCAGTCGATTCCGAATCGTCTGGCCATTCACTCTCACACCAGTGTCTGTTTGAAGACGAGCGCTGATCTGATTTGCTGTGATGACACGATTTCTCAAGGCCAAGGTACGGATAAATCGATCCTGGGCTTGAGTTGTCGCCCTTGGTCGACCTGAGCGTGGTCTGTCCTGTACAGATTGTGTATCACGGTATCTGGACATAGCCTGCTTGTGACAGACTGAGAAACATTCATCGTCCGCGCCACAACCGCCTGTGTTGTGCCGATCTGTAGCATGCCAAGGGCACGTAACCTTTCAGTTTGGGTAAGCCGACGCATATCAAAATTTGTTTTCTGGTCACTAAAACAATTAAACTGATGTTTCCACCCTGGAATTCAATGCCACAATGACTGTAACATTCAAAGTCAGAGTCGTGCAAATCTTGGGTTGGACCCCCATGATGATCCCAAGCATCACCTGCATTCCATGCGGTAGCTATTGGTGCGTTTGGGCGTCACATGTAACTGGAAATGTTTCTTCTGTTAGGTTCTATAGTGACTTTTTTCGTAGTCATTTGCATATTTTAGTATTATGCCCCCAAAATCAAATATCCCCTTCTTTTTTTGAATAGTATATTATTTGATTATGTAATGTATTATTTGACCACGTATTTTATTATTTGACTATTATTGTATTACTTGACTACGTATTGTATATTGTATTGTTTGACTATGTATTGTATTATTTGACTATGTATTGTACTATTTGACTATGTATTGTATTATATGACTATATATTTTATGATATGACTATATATTGTATTATTTGAATGTGTTTGTTATGAAACTCTTTATTTGACTGTATAACATGGTAAAACAAATCTATATTTGACTTTGACTCTATATTTTCACCTTATTTTAACTAGATTATAGATTATAAATGTTTTGTTGTTATAATGCATCAAATATATAAATAAGAAACTAGGTGCAAACGTTTCTGTTTCTGGATCAAACACATTTCTCATAAACAGTGATTGAAAGTTGAGTAAATTCTTGACTTGATTCTGGGAATGGTTTGTGAACTCGGTCCCAGTACGTCGTTGTCTTATGACCGTTGTCCTTTCGTAATGTTTTCTCGAATCAGTACTAGAAACCTACCTCGATATCCCCAGTGGTTTCATTCCGTTCTACTCCACTAATCTTTGGGTTAATCTATGGGGAGAAACGTTTTCAAATTATCCGCCCTTGATGATTGTGCTATTTCTATCGACCGATGCCATACATCATGCAGTAAATGGACATCAATATGGATTAACCCAGGGTATAGTGTCTTTACTACACTAGGATCTGAAAAAGTTGTTATATAACCCGCGTTACGGATGGCGTGATGGATTATCCAATGAAACCATCTGTTACGGCGACTTCTTGGCGTGCGATGCAGGGAACTGTGGGTAAACCACCAGAAACTTCAACGCTGATTGATAAATCGATGTCTGACGTCCTAGGGTCGAAAGCCGTTCGTACAACCTCTAACGCGACCTTCCACTACCGGTCAGATCTTCATGAAGCGTAACCCACCGAAAGTAAAAAAACATGAAAACGAAATATAGATTTGTCTTCTAATCAGATTGTTAGGACCTTGGCTTTTTACCGTAGAATATAATATGCTTGGTGGACATTGTTAGCTTCCACTTGACTCCAGCTGTAACAGTTAATGTTAATGCCTTATACCCGTCACCTCCACTTCACACATAGTGAGAAATTCTGTTGGTTTTGATATCCTGATAACCCTGCCGCTTGTTCCCTGATCACATTCGAAAGTTCTCACGGTACACCCAAAAACACCGGGTATAAATATGCACAGTTGAGAAGTAGCATTACCGACGCGAGGATCTGAATCATACACCATTACACTCACATCAGACAACCGTCCAACATCTGAAATAAATACAAAAAACAAGGTCTACTATACTACTATTATTACTACTACTGCCACTATTACTACTACTACTATTACAAACAGCTATACTGCTAAATACTACTTCTACTACTAGTACTACTACTGCTACTACTACTACTACTATTACTACTGATGTATTCAACTGTAAGTCGGGGAGATTTGAAGTTGACTTACGTTGTTTCATGTCATATCTGTTAGATATAGTTACACTTGTGATGTGATAAATCCATTGTAGATCTACTTGCCACCATGGATTGTTGTCAAAATAACCAGAATGTTGACAACTGTACGTCGAACCCATGTCGCCATCCATGTTGCCATCAACGGCCTTACTAGAATTAAAGCAGCCACTACCATCAAGCGTCGAGCTTTGGGTGGTTGGTTTTCCCAAAGCAACGTTGCCACCTTCTGAAAGACAGTTTGACAGAAAAGAATAGACAATAATTCCTGCTACGTCTCGATAAAAAAGCAAAAACCAACAAGTTGAGGGTTTACAGAGTTCAGTTGACAAATGTATCTCTGTATGAACCGGGGTGTGGTTGGATGTCTCTTAATAAAAGTCTTCATAAACAGGCTGTTGCGTTATAAACAGATAGTTTAACAGGCTGTTGCTTTAAAAACTGATAGTTTAATAGGCTGTTGCTTTATAAACAGCCAGATTGGTAAGATGGTTCTTTATAAATAGGAAGTTTGGAGGGACGTTGTTTTATAAACAGATAGCAATGGCGTGTCTATATAAACAGCTAACAATGACGGCTCTTTATAAACATGTAGGAATGATATCTTTTTTTTATAAACAGACAGTTTTGTAGAAAATGAAATGAAATGGGGGCTTAACGTCCTAACCTGGGCTAATGAAAACGGGCATACGCCATATAGTGTGCTACCAGGGAAATATTGTCCGGGTAGCGGCCCCACGGCCTACACTTATATCGAATTCCAACTGACAAAGAATCTTTTACGTGCACGCTAATGTGTACACGGGGGGCGGGGCTCGGTTGTTCATCCCACCCGAACGACTAGACGGCTGTCCTGGTCAGGCCCTCCTTTCAATCAGTGTTTATGAGAAATATCTTTGATCCATAAACACAAAACTTTTCATATAGTTTCTTATTGTTGTATTTAATACATTAAAACAACAAAAGTTATATAAAGGGTTATATTTTAGTTAAAATAAGGCGAACAATTTTGAGTAAATTCTTGAATTAAATCTAAGAATGCTTTGTGAACTCGGGGACAGATTTTTTAGGAGAAGAGCAGTATTTCACTTGATAATTTGGCGCGCCTAATAATTTCAGTAGGGTTCCTGTTTAGGACTTTACGAATAAAACTAGTAAAGTGCTCACTGGAGGTTTAGAAATCAAATTAAAATATATCTATCTCACCTGGTAATTTCTTACATTCATATGTTTTATTAAAGGTGTTACTCGTTTGATTCACTAAAACAAGGTTAAAACATGGTCAGTTAACATATAGCACATTGTTGTTCTTGTTCTGTATCAGTTAATAAATACAAAATTATAACCAATATAAATACTGATCGGTCTTCAGTGACAGAATATAATCATAGATAGAAATACAGTATATAACTGATACTGATCGGAGAATGTGATCATAGTACATATAAAATAAAATCAAGTACAAACCATTTGACAAAACTGTATGGAAAAATTGTGTAGTCAGCTAATGGACTTTTGACCGTGTATAAAATGCACGGCAAATATTGGTATCAGGTGTCCGGAAGAGTAAGCTTTCCCTGTCTGGCGCCACACCAGTCATAGCTGTATCCAAAGTATATAATGGATGCTTTGGTCAGCCACTTCCCGTTTCCGGCATCGTATCAAAGATTCAGGAATCCAAAATAACACAAAAACACAGTCAAAGATCAAATCCGCCCAGTCTAAATTAGATTAAATACATTAATCTTTCTAATACGTGGCAATCTTAAACAACACCAAAACGTAACACTATAAATCCCTTAATCGCGGCGGAAAGAAACGAAAATAAAATATGGCAATATGGCCTACTCTTATATCGAATTCCAACTGTCAGTGTGTACATGGGACCTCGGGTTTCCGTCCCATCCGTCGGCATCCGAACTTTCTTGGTCAAATAAAGATCGAACACGGGGCCTCCAGGTTAGTGGGCTAATGGAAATAGTCTAGAATACTTACTAAGGGTGCCGTATATTTTCACTTCACAAAGCGTTAAGAAATTGGACTTTTCGACAGACATCTTTACAAATCGTCCTTGGACGCCATCGTTACACCTGATGATGTTTTTACCAATAGTGTAACCGACGACTGAAGCACAACAGTTAGCTTCTGAAGAATTGTTTATCGTTGGATCAGAATCATAGACTTCATAATTAACGTCGTGGAGGCGTTCAGCTGGAAATAAATTAAATGAAATGAAATGGGGTTTAACGTCCTACTCTTCTGCACCTGACCTGGGCTAATGGAAGACGGGCATACGCCATACAGTGTGCTAGGAGGGAAATTTTGCCCGGGCAGCGGCGCTACGGCCTACTCTTATATCGAATTCCAACTGTCAAGGGATTTTTTACGTGCACTCTAATGTGTACACGGGACCTCGGTTTTTCGTCCCATCCGAACGACTAGGCAGCTGTCCTTGCCAGGACCTCCTTCTGCATCACTGACAAGGAGAAACCACGCCGGAAAATCGAGATGAACTTTCTCGGCCAATGCAGGGATCGAACACCCGACCTCCAGGCTAACGAGCCAGCGCCTTGCCCACTTAGCCACCGTGATTCCCAGCTGGAAATAAACGGAAATAGAATTGAAATAAACAGCAACAACATTAACTTGTGTTGCCGTTTACATGGAAACTACGTCATGAACATGGGATGCTGTAATAAATATATACTCAAGTTTACGTTTACATGGAAACTACGTCACAAATATAGACTTAGCGTCAATTTTACATATAGGTTAGTGTAAACATCGATACTTAGAGTAAAATTTTAACCCTTAAAGTACTGAAAATGTTCTGGTTGTGGGACTTTGCTCCGGTTTGTTCATTACATGTTTTCCGAGATTCAATCAGGATTATCTCCCTTATTGTTAAAATTTTTTGACGTTGCAACTCATGACGTCAACTGGCAACCTATCGCCATTCCGGAGACGGCCACCGTCCAGATCGATCGCCTTTTCTCTGTTACGTCTTTCTGATAAATCTGTATCATTTTAATTAATATTACAGACCTGTGAGTGTACAGCGGACTCTAACGCCCCCCCCCCACCGGGCTTATTCACTTGATTTGATACTTGTTTATTTCTTGCAATGTGTGTTTTTTTGGAGCGTTGTCTGTAAAAACTACTACAATAAACAGTCTTGTTGTTATAAACGGGTAAACGGGCATACTTAAGACCATATTTACTACAGATAAATCATGATTACTAAAGATACATTATGATTATTTACAACTATTATTACTAAAGATACACCATGATCACTTACAGCTATAATTACTCAAAATACATCATGGTTACTTACAGCTATAATTACTAAAGAGACATCATGATTACTTACATCTATAATAACTAAAGATACATCACGGTTACTTACAACTATTATTACTAAAGAGACATCATGATTACTTACCAACTTAATATCTATAGATACATCATGATTAATTACGGCCTTAAAAACTAAAGATTCATAAGATAATTACGACCTTGTCTGATAAAGATACATCCTCATGACTTGCAACCTTAATTACTAAAGATACATCATGATTACTTACGACTTTGTTTGCTATAGCCACATCATGATTACTTAGGACCGAGATTATTAAATTTACATCATGATTACTTTGATAAACAACGATTAAACACGGTCATGTGTAAGATAAATCATGATGACTTACTTTTATCTTTTTTACAATTTTACTTTAGATACGATCAAGATTACTTGCTACCATGATTACTAAAGATAAATCATGATTGCTTATGATCATGATAAATCATACAGTCTCATTTGATATCAAAAAAGTTCAAAACGCCAGCTTCCATGTTAACAAAAATAAAATGCCTATACTTACGATAATCAGCCTTGTTGTAGACCACTATGAAATGAATTAGAAACGTGTCCATCAAATCAAGCAGGAACCAGGGTTGATAATCATCTTTCTTTGTTTGAAAACAGGTAGTTAGGTTGTTATCTATAGCTGCTGTCGGTGGATATAATATACCAAGAGAGCTTGATGATGGTGATTCTAAACTAACCAAACTACTTCCTGCTGTTGGGAGAAAGAGAGAAATGGGGTTTAACGTAAATTCGACATAAACTAGGTCATTTCGGGATTAACATATGGCTTCATTTTTTTTCAATAATTCGCATGTGCGTAGGGGTCTTTAACAATGGGAGGAAAGCGGAGCACGCGGAGAAAACCCACGAGGTTGGACAGGCCCTACTTCTTGTCACGTTCCACCGGGGATTGGAAACCACGCCATTTGACTCAATGACAGGCTTTATGATTCAGTGCGCACATGCTAACCATTCGACCGTCCAACCACTCCTCCCTGCTATAACTAAAGTTAATGGAAAAAGACCGTAATATAATAATATTGCATTTCTATATTAAACAGGTTGGATATTATAGTCTGCCTCTAAGCTCCGCTTCGAGATTCAGCGAGAAGGTAAGAAATAATCAGCATCAAAGCAAGAAATAATCAGTGCGAAGCCAAGCCATTCACTTTTTTGTTTCGCCTTGTTTATTTATTGCCTTCGTGATGTTAAGTCACAGTGATTCCAAGCATCGAAGAAGCGAGGGTTCTTGCCTTCGAATCGATATGAGTCTATAACGGGAGGGTGAAGGACAGAGGCCGCTAAGGGTCTGTGTCTGTACCACTATTGTTCAAGCGCCATCTTTCGGTTTATCAAGGACTGGGTATGACTTTAACGGCCGGAAAGTGCAGATATGGAGGGGCGAAAGGGTACCATCTGGATGTTAAATTCAACCAAATCGCCACATGAGAAAGTTTCTATAATAGTACTTACCTGCACTCACCAAGAAAACAATCATTCCAGGATGGGGATTACTTCCAAGTTCTTCAACATTTCTGTCATAAAGATGACATTCCTTTCTTTGTTGATGAAAGGCTAAAGCCAGACACCGGGGTTCGATTTTACAGGCAAAGACACAAGCAAATTTCGAATCCTTCGATAGAAGTTTTATTGCTGAGTTAGGTATCACGTTTTCAAAAACCTGCTTCATTCTCAGCCAATAATGGGGACAACTACAATTTAAATTTTTCGTCTGGTATCCAATGAGAAAGACTGTCAGAAGTACCCGAAGTTCCGGAAACATGCTGTAAATTTGTGTCAACGGCTGTTCGTTATACGTCTTAAATCAAATATTTGAATAAGGTATAAAGAGACCCTGCCGTCGAGACGGGATTCCCTGTTATTGGCTGATGTTAACAATATTGGCTGAGTTGACCACCATTGGCTGAGTAGCACACCACTGACGAATTTTATGTATACGTCATTGGCTGGGTTAAACACCCCTGAAGAATCTGAGGTGACCACCCCTGAAGAGCCTGAGATGAACAACCCACTAAAGAGTCTGAGTTGAACACTGCAGAGTCTGAGATGAACACAACTGAAAAGCCTGAGATGAAAACCATTGAAGAGTCGAGAGTTGAACACCACTGACGTGTCTGAGTTGATTACCACTGAAGAGTCTGGGATGATGACCACTGAAGAGTCTGAGTTGAACACCACTGAAGAGCCTGAGTTGATCACAACTGAAGAATCTAAGTTGAAAACCAATGAAGATTCTGAGTTGTAAACCCCATTGAAGAGTCTACTGAACGTTCCTCGGCTTTGGCAAAGAGTCTTTGCTTAGCAACTTGAGAATTAAACAGATTTGGTTTCATAAACGCTGCGGGAGATTATACTTGATTTAACAATTATGTAGAAGGTTTGGCAGATCCAAGAACCATGTAGTCGCTAAGGCCCAATTTGTCTCTGTTAAAATATCATTTGCAATCGTCAATGAGAGAGCGAGAGACGGCGATATGCAGGGAGAGAGAGAGAGAGAGAAATGGGGTTTAACGTCCACTCTACACAAAGTAGGTCATTTTGGAACTAACGCTTGAGCGTAGGGGTGTTTTGCAGTGGAAGGAAACCAAAATTTCATTCATTAATCAGTCATATATTCACACCCCAAGTCCATAATCAACTCTCTAGAACACCGGGCGTTTTAGATTTTAATCCGATTTAACACGCTTGTCAGTTAATAATTTAGATACAAATTCGATAATCGAGACTTTGTTTGCTATCCTTACAACGGTAGCAATGACAATGGAGACTACACGGTTCTTCAAAAGGTCATAACTTCGCTCAGAATGACTGAAATGTTCAACATATCCCCTTTTCATTATCTTATATTTTGGCTGTTGGGATTGCCTGGTGGTTTAGAGTGCCGCGCTTCGACCTCTAACTGGCCGGTCACCTCTGGCTTGCGGCTGTAATTTTCGATCCCTGGTGTGAGCGTATGTTGCTTGGAGATAGGGGCGCCTTCTCAACCTCGTGGGTTTCCTCCGGGCACCCCGGTTTCCTTCCACTGCTAAAAGATCCCTTCGCGCAAGTGAATTATTGAAATAAAATTAAATCATATGTTAGTCCCGAAATGACCTATTTTGTGTCGAGTGGACGTTAAACCCAATTTCTCTCTCTCTCTCTCTTATATTTATCTATTATGCACCTTTAATAGGACATTTTCATTAGTGCCACAAAATCATCATTTCAGTGATATCAAGTTTAGATTTCCCCTTGTCAGAGGTTCATGCCGTAGCGCATGATATGGCACAGAGTCTTGTCGGGTGGGAACCAAAACCAGAAGTCACATGTACACCTTTGACAGTTGGAATCTGGTAATATCTCCCATGGCACCTCCCATGGCGCATGTTCGTCTTCTTTAGGACGATAAACACAATCAAAGGTGACAAAATAGTGAAATAGTAAGACGAAATTGATTGAGATAAAGATGGCAACTTACCTCACGTGCACAACCTTCTACAGGAATGATTGTAATAACTGGACGAAGCAGATATTCTTATATTTATGCATTTTGACGAAGTATGCATCTCATGTATTGAAAAGCAAAGCAAACACAAGAGAATTGTTGAACGGCTTCGTCAGTTTGTTTAAGTTCCCCTAGCAAGTGGATATAAAAACAGTTTTTAATTCTTCCCTGTCAAGTAGAATTCAATATATTTTTTTTTAATTCTTCCCTTTCAAATAGTTCTTGTTGACAAAACTGAAGAATCTGACAATCACAGAGGACAGGGGATATTTTTTAATTTTAGAAGAATTTTCTGTAAATAACTTTGACTGCATGACTAGAAACCATTAAATTAGCTAAGATTTTGTTTAAACTTTAAAGTACTTTTATCGATTTTATAAATTCAATTCTGAGTTTTAAAGCGTTTAATAAATATGCTTCCCGGCTGAAATATGTTCACTTGAAGATTGGACAAGACAACGACAATATGAACATAATTATGTTTTAACGTTTTAGTTGACGTGGCAAGTAGCAAGTTGTTGTGAACGTTCCGGACAATAGTCCGACAGCCTATGGCTGAACCTGAAAATGGTATACAAAGCTTTTTTATGATTGATTTTAGTAGCCTCGGGTGTCCTCTTTAAAATCTGCCGGGTGAACACCCTTGAGCGTTTTGAGGAATTTAAGATGGCGTCCAAGACGGCCGCCACATGAAATAAGCCCATATAGCTCCCATAGTATTTATTCTAGGATGATAATTTTGGTGACTAACCGTATGTTTCCGGGGCCAAGGAATACACTGAAATCATTTATTATGTTGTGGGGTGATTATATATATATAGATGATAGTACAATCAAACATGTCAGACAATATGGCCCTTTAACTCGTTAGCGGCGGTTGCGGCGATTACTTCACCGAATCAAACTATATTTAGTAACAAACTGGCCATATTCCCAAATCGCTAGTAGGCCTATCTCTGTAGTTATGTATTTATTGAATAGAGCCACAACAGTCAATAAATAACATATCTTTATATTCAAATCACGTGACATATTTACACAGCGACTATGGTTACATAATAATACCCTTGTTATAGACAAGCAGACGGTGAAAGCAATATGGCGGAGAAAAATGATCGCCTGAACTGTAGCATTTGTTTGAGCGACTTCAAGAAGCCGAAGATTTTGGACTGTTTTCATTCATTTTGCGAGAGCTGTCTTAGTGACTATGTCAGTAAATATGAAGAAAATGGCGAATTTATGTGTCCGTTGTGTAGACGTAGTATTCCAATTCCCACTGGCGGGGTGAAGGACTTGGCTTCTAATGTTTACATCGAAGAAAGACAAGGAGTCCATCAACCTAAAAGCAATCCACCATGTAACATTTGTGATGATGATATCCAATCAGAATTCCGTTGTAAAGATTGTGACAAATTCCTGTGTGGTTCGTGTAAAACCAGTCATGATCTGTTCGTTAGCGGTTTGAACCATTACGTCATATCACTTGACGAAGACGACACGGATGACGTCAAACCTATGCGCCATGTCATTTGTCAACATCACCAGAAGAAATATGCAGTTTATTGTTCAGATTGTTCCAAGGTAATTTGTTCAAAATGTTCAAAGAAAGAACACAAACATCATACAATAATAGACAATGATGACTTTGATCAAGTTATTGATGCCGCTAAAGCAAGTCTCGAGAAACTAAAAAAGGACATAGACCGCCAGATACAACGGTTATGTGATTGCCGACATTGTGTTAAAACGTCATCGTCTAAACTCCACGAATCAATAACAGCAGCCTGTACTATGGTGGATCAGCAAGTTACGGCTATTTGTGAAACCGTAAAATTTTACGGTCAAAATATCAAATTCCATATCAAGAAATCGGAAGTCGATGGCCATAATCTTGACCAGATGCACGAAGAACTCATCACCTTAATCGACGAATTAAAATTATGTAATAGCGAATTATCTGAGGATCTGACAACAGGTGATTCTGTGGATTTATTAGAGGGGTTCCCTGATCTTAGAAAAAGATTAACGGCTATAGAAAATACACCGTTTTATATTCCAGCGATTGAGCTACCAAGCTTGAAGTTGGGTGTAGGATTCGGCCAGGAGTTACGTGAGACAATAGGACAGGTAGAATATACTCAATCAATTCAACATACTTTTAGTTTAATTGATACTGCTACCGAAAAGACTGTTTCAAGTCCATATTTTTTTGTGAAGGATACCCCGTTGTATCTTAAATTAAAGTATACAACTGGCGGCTGGTTATGCATCTACCTTAAATTGATGAAAGATGCTTTCGAATCTAGGGTTAGGCTCCAGGTACTAAATACAAGAACTGGACGAACACCTCAAAGAAATCTCGAAACAAAACACAATGAAAGTCAATACGAATGGGGAATAAATCCAGGTGATTTTAATGGAAAAAGTAATACTCTAGATACCGTAACAATTAAAGCAACATTTCAAACCACATAGAATCAGAATTAGACAACTGCTTACAATTCTACGGAATATAATTACTGCTTATTCCACAGAATCCTGGTCTGTTTATTACAGTTCAATTACTAAATGCCATTGAAACAATTCAGACAATTGCTATTATTTATCAACATTAAATCTATACTTTGTGTTCTACGTTGCCGTTTGTAATTGAAGTTAAATAAATAAAACAGGTTTTGTGACAAAGTACTCCATAACTTTCATCAAATTGAACTATCATTTTAGAATTTATTGACCTAAGCTGCTTTTGATAATATATTATATTGACTTTTCAACTCTGTATATACTTCTGTGAAGGCACGAACGTCATGTTTCAAAATAAAAATGATTCTTCTTCTTACATGGCTTGACATCTTTTTTTTCTCAAGATGCTGCGCATTGTTTTAGCTTTCCATTCTTATTAACCACGGGGGGTGGTGGTGAATGGCCGAATGTTTAGCGAGCGCGCGCTGTATCATACGGCCTGTCATTGAGTCAACTGGCCTGGTTTCGAATCCCCGGTTGTACGTGACAAGGAGAAGGGTCGCCTGTTCAGCCTCATGGGTTACCCCAGGTACTTCGGTTTCCTACTACTGCTAAAAACCGACTACGCACAAGCGAATTATTGAAATAAAATTAAACCATATGTTAGTCCGGAAATGACCTAGTTTGTGTCGAGTGGACGTTAAACCCCAGTTCTCTCTCCCTCTCCCTCTCTCTCTCTTTCTCTTATTAACCACTTTCTCCAAATATATCATGATAACCATCTTGGATCTTCAGGACTTCCATCGTATACGTAAAACTCAAATTTCCAGTGTCCAATAATACAATTACAACATGCATATGGGATGATAAAATCATAGAAAAGAATGATTTGGTGACGTAATTGCCCAAGGTCTTAAGTTTTATAGAAATGTCTTCTCTTGTCCCATATATTATAGGTGTTTCCTCGGAATCAGGATGGTACGATATTATGGACAGGTTGATTTAATTAACTTATTTACATTTCAAAAGTGTTGAGAATGCTATCGTGTCCCTTGGTTACATAAAAATAAGCTAAAACAGGGGGTCCAGCTAATTGATGTTTGGTGTCATCCGTGCGGAATGAAACAAAAACGTGGAAAAACAAAACCGCTGGCTTTATGTGGAAATGCGAAGTGTTGCTTTCTGGTTATTGTAGCTTGTTCCAACACATACGACGAAAACTCAGATAAATAGTTAAAATTGTACTTTAATAACGAGTGTCCAAAACAGGTTAACGATCACAATAACAAGATGTGTATCGTTAGGGCGAGCCGGCCACCAGACTAAAGTTACAGGAGAATATGGAACGTATGTACAAGCTGGGCATTAAAATAATTGTATAACAATATTTGACCCGAAAATATATACAAAGATACACTATATCACTTCGTTATTTCCTCATTCCAATGATGTTACTATTTCGTCACCTTTCGGGTAACGTAGATTTTGGCAACATTTTGCATATTTTCAAGACACCCCGCGATATCTTAACGCACCATTCTAGTAATACACGTCCCGTTCTCACTTGGTCTCGTATCGCACACATTGGCATAATATCCTACGCAGGGAGTAGCTGGATGGTGAGGCATTCATGTGTGTCGGGCTTTACACGACAAGATATTGGTGTTTATGTCTTATTTCTAACCGATCTTTACAGACTCCCCCAGGGATCGATATTAGCTCCATTTCGTTTCCTACTGGGTCCACTTGTTTAAATATTATTACAAACTATGACGTGTCAATTGTAAAGCCCTTAGAATTATCACCGGATATAATGAAGCTCTATAGAAGATGAATAATAATGTTTTATTTTAGTAAAGTGCAATTCAGGATTAAGCACCACTTTGACCAGAGAAGACAGACATACGTCCGGGCAGTGATGCTATGGCCTACTCTTATTCGAATTTCAAATGCCAAGGAATATTTTACCTCATGCATATTTCGGTTTGTCGTACCATCCGAACGACTAGACAGCTGTTCTTGTCAGGCTCACCGTCCTGCACCCATGACAAGGGGGAATCATGCTGGAAAATCTCAACGAACTTTCAAGGCCAACAGCGGGATCGAACCCGCATCACCCTGGCTTAGAAATGTCGGACGTTTAACCCCATTTCGTTAATTTATTCATTACTAATTAGTGCATCGTTTTCCACACACAATTCCTAGTTTTAGTGTATATGGGTGCATCGATTTCCACACACAATTCCTAGTTTTAGTGTGTATGGTTCCACGGGCGTCGCTTTATAACATTTGAAAGGAGTCATGGCTTTGTCCGAATAGATTATCGATAAGAAAGTTATTTTTATAACGGTTTAGACATATGGTACCAATAAGGAAACAAATCGTGACTATCGTTTAGTCTTTCTCATCCAGTTTTATACATTAGGATGTAAGTTGGTTGGTATAATATGAATGACATGTTATGGTGTGACAATATTAATAAGTATCACACGTCTAATATATAGGTCAATGTTAAAGGCCCCCTCGGTCATATACAGCGATAGTGGTCCAGAGGTGAAATCTGTTACTGAATTGAAATGAGGTTTAACGCCTGATAATGAAAACCATCAATAGGCATGCATTGTGTTAAACAGGAAATTTTGCCCGGACAGTGGCAATTCCGTCCACTCTGCGTTGAATTGCAAGTGTATCTTTGACGCTACAAAGTTCCGTCCATTACGAAACGACCCCCACGTACGTGATATTGTATTTTTATATTAAAATTACATTCATAACGAACTTTTAAAGGTTAACAAATTTCTCTACTTGTCCCTTTGATTAAGTGCATTACGTCCTTTTATGACGGGGGTTTGGGATGGCCTAGTGGTCTAGAGTGCCGCGCTTCGACCTCTAGCTGGCCGGTAACCTCTGGCTTGCGGCTCTGGTTTCGATCCCTGGTGTGAGCATATGTGGCATGGAGATAGGGGCGCCTTCTCAACCTCGTGGGTTTCCTTCGGGCACTCCGGTTTCCTCCCACTGCTAAAGGCCCCTACGCGCAAGCGAATTATTGAAATAAAATTAAACCATATGCTAGTCCCGAAATGACCTAGTTTGTGTCGAGTGGACGTTAAACCCCATTTCTCTCTCTCTCCTTTTATGAGGCAAATGTCTGAAATATTGAACATTAAGATTATCTTAAATATTGAACATTATAAGATTATCCTAAAATGTTGAACTTTTAGATTATCTGAAATATTGGCATAATATTAACATTATTTGTAAGATTAACATTTACAATTATCTACAATATTGAACATTCAGATTATTTGAAATATTAGAATATTTAATTAAGATTATCTGAAATATTGAATATACAATTATCTGAAATATTGAATATACAATTATCTGAAATATTACAATATTAAGATTATCTAAAATATTAAACATTAAGATTATCTGTATATTAAGATATTAACCTTTACGCAAACAAAATCTGGTTTTAATATACATCGTTAGATAAGTGATCGTAACATGTCCCAATGTAACATTCTCTATCTCTGGTGGAAGTGTGCAAGTCATCTGTTATGCGGAGGATAACCTCGTGTTTTTTCACCAAGCTCCCCCTCACATTCTTTCTCTCTCCCCATCTCTCTCTCTCTCCCACTCTTACTTTCTCTTTTTTAATCTTCCACATACTCTCTCTCTCTCTCGCTCCTATCTCCCACTATCTGCCCCGGGCTTTGTGTACTGTGTGAGTGTACCTTGAAATATATGTCTCTCCCGCACTCTTTCTTTCTCTTTTTTAATCTTCCTCTCTCTCTCTCTCTCTCTCTCTCTCTCTCTCTCTCTCGCCCGTCTCTCCCATTATATCTGTCCCGGGTTTCGTCTACTGTGAGTGTGTACCTTTAAATATATGTCACTAGGAAATGTGGTAAATATTTATATAGTTATAGGAACATTACCAAATACATATTGTTAGTACTTATATCACTCCATGGTTACCTTACTGGGCGCTTACATCAGCTATATATACTATACTATAAACATAAGGGTAACCCATGTTACTATAAATACACACACAATCAACCAATCAGAGGACGATTATAAATAATTCATATACATGTTACTATAAATAGATAGACTATATCATATAACGTGTACGATACATACATTAGTATATTGCTATATTATTTGAGATTCGTTCTGTATTTTGATCATTAAAAGGATAAAATGTTTTTTTGTTGTTTAGGACGATCAGGTAAGCGTGTTTTTAGACATTAAATAAAACGATTAGCCGATATATAGACCCCATTTATTCATTAATTAATTAATTCATTCATTCATTCATTAATCCGGAGTATTCGTGTCAGTCTGCATAATATTTTAAAATTCTATATCACAATATTTTCTAGTTCATTTTAAACTAAAGTCTATGACTCTGTTTTTCTACTCAAAATGCACACAATCAAATATAATTGATATTTGAAATATTGTGGAATAATTTGATTATTAGTTTTGAATATGTTAGAATCAATTTGCACCAAAATTTTAACTATATCTATCAAATGAAAGTGAAATTAAAAAGGGGTTTAACGTCCTACTGTTTTGCTCCAGACTGAGCTAATGAAGACGGGCATACGCAATACAGTGTGCTATGAGGGAAATTTTGCCCGGACAGCGGGACTACGGCCTACTCTTATATCGAATTCCAACTTCAAGAGATCTTTTACGTACATAACGATGTGTACACGGGACCTCGGTTTTTCGTCCCATCCGAACGACTAGACAGCTGTCCTTGTCAGGCCCTCCGTCCTGCATCTGAATGAACTTTCTCGGCCAATGTATGTATCGAACACCCGCCAGCGTCTTACCCACTTAGCTATCAAATCAATATCGCTTAATTAATATCATGTAGTAAATAATGCACCGAGAATGGGTGGTGGTAAGAGATTAACGGTAATACCTAAACACACGTCATTAAAAAGCCAACACATGTCAAAATTTTCATGTACCGTCTACTTTTCATTCAATATATGTTATTTTTCTTTTTTAAAAAAAGTCTAATGTCTGAACTAATGTCGAATTATTAAACCATTAATATAATGTCATAATTATTAAGCTTATGCTTGAATTAATGTCTAATTATTACACTGATGTCTAATTATGACTATTCTTTTGTAGACTATTAATATTGATTATTCGAATGATTGTGACTTGATAAGTGTGAATCAAATTTATGTTTTAAAATAGATCAGCAGTAGTGAGTCACTCTGTTAGACGTTGTTCAAAATTGGCGCCATATTTAAAAACCAGGGAATCGACAAATGAACACATGTCTGTGTCGAGATTTTCAAGTCACTATTTCATACAATGTAATAGTTGACCAAGTGGGCTAAGATTAGTATATCTAGCCATTTTACTTAGCAACAGACACATAGCTTGTATTTCTCCTCACCCCACCCTAACAAATAAGTCCCCCCCCCCCCCAAAAAAAAAATAATAATCAGAATTAGAATTATGTTAATAAAAGAAACCAAAAGTATAGTTGAATAAAAATATCGTTCTGTTTGTAATATTACAACACCTAAAATAACCTGAAACGCATTTTTTAAAATTAGAAAGTGTAAAACATAAAACTAAATAGAGAGAAAATCAATGACTTTAACTCCATTTGATTTAATTGGATTTGGTGCGTTGGTTATTTTTAGTGGGATGACAATCATGGACACTCCTATGATATAACTGATTTTGTATTCAACTATCGACAAAAATATAACTAATATCCGTAAACAATTTGACGTGTGTTTGACAATTTAAAAATAAAAATCTATTAGTATAACGACTAATTCATGACTGATCGAAACATCACATCAAAGATATCAATACAATATTTTAACCGAAGAAAACAAACCATCAATTGTTTTATTTCGACTGTTCTGGGTTTAGTTAAAATTACATTCCGTGTGATTCTTAATTAACCATTTATATCTGCATTTTCTTTTATCGGTTCTAAATTTCTGGTAAAATATAAAATACGAAAGATGAAATGCACGAAAACGAAATACGAATTGGGAACACCAGCTTGTTTGATTGTAAAATATGTTTTATATTGAATTTCAGGTGAGAAGGAGGAGAGGATTGTGAGGAGGAAGCTGGTAATTGTTGGTGATGGGGAGTGTGGGAAGACCTGTCTCCTCCACAGATATACACGTGACCAGTTTTTACCTGACATGTATATACCAACCGTATTTGATACCTGTGTTAAAGACGTCATATCTACAGGCAAACAGGTAGGATGGGGTGGGATTATCTATAAGCATATTAGCTGGACACAAGGCACCTGTCATAGACTTTGTCAGACACAAATTATCTAACAAAATTTGGTTTTAATATAGGGCGTCCGGAAAGTGGTTGTAACATGCAAGTCCTAGTCGGATTAGCTACACCTAGGGATGGGCGGTCTGAGGGGATCTGCTTCACATCATAAGGGCTGTTATCGAAGTTATTGTGTTGGCCGACCTGACTTCTTACTAAACATTCCAGGATTCAATCGAATTAATGATATATATGTCACATGTTAGATCCGAAAATAACTTTCTCTATCACTGTCCCTGGAAGTATGCAGGTCATTTGTTATACGGACAACCTCGAAATATTGCGCCAACAATTCATCGTGCCTGACAATGTCAGGGACCGGTGCTTTATGCTTACCTGTCTATATGACAGGGCCGTATGTGCAGGAGAGTGGTGGGGTGCCAAAGCCTCCACTTAATTGATATAAGAAAGTTTGGATGTTAATCTAGTGTATTATTTTATAATTGAAAGGTTGTCAAATTATTTTCTTCTCGTCGGGAAGCCTTATTTAATGCCTCGTCAACACAGTAAGAGCAAGAGCTAAATAAGCCCATCGCATATTTATTTCCCGTGATCATTTCTCTAGACCATCAGATGGCCATGTTATTGAACGGATTAGAATAATCAGGCAATTTAATAATCTGACTTTAAACTGGATAACCGAGACTATTCTGCCAATACTTCAAATACTAATTACTTCCTTCGGAATAAAGTTATTTGACTGAACTTTTCAACATATTCATTTTTCGTTATCTATTTTTGAACTCCATGTATTAAAGCTATAACGAACAGCCCTTTATCTAAATCTTACATACTGCATCTTTAGGCTGCCCTATATACTGCATCTTTTAACATTGCTTTTGTAAAACACAAAATGTGATTCGTTCGCAAATTATTTTGTTTATTTGACTTTGAATTATCTCCCTTTGTTCTCACCAACAGGTTGAATTAGTATTACACGATACAGCAGGTCAGGAAGATTTTGAAGTACTGCGACCACTATCATATCCAGAATCTGACGTCATAGTTTTATGCTTCTCTGTAGATTTTCCGGACAGTTTGGAAAATGTCGTGCAACACTGGGCGCCGGAAATACGACATTATTGCGGTGACATTCCCATAATTCTTGTAGGAAATAAAATAGACTTACGTAGCGAGAGCCCCTCACAGAAACAGAAATTTGTGACGTATGAAAAGGGACATCACGTGGCACAGAGAATAGGAGCAGCAGTATATTGTGAATGTTCGGCGAAATTTGATGCTGGGGTCACGGAAGTATTTGAAGAAGCGGTTCGAGTAGCCATGATCAAGAGGGGCAGTCGTAAAAGATAAAATCCTTCCAAATATACTTATCATTAAGCCAAACCAATGTTCGAGTAATGAACATTCGAAACCATTCGTACAGAATCGAAATCGATTTCTGTGGTAAAGATTCGGTTCAAGACTGCCTGGCGACCCACTGTCGTGGATGAGAGTTTAGAAATCAAAAGTAATACATTACAATCACATATTTCATTCTAATAATTAGTGAAACTAATCGATGTATTAACGATTCTGTGAATATTGTCAAAAGAACAATAAACTTATAAATAGAACTTATATTTAATGCCAAAGAAATTAGTTATCTCAGCTGTAGCATTTTTGCGAGCGTGTGAATGTCAATTTCATCAAATTTCGCCAAATTGAATATGTTATCTCGCCACAATTATATTTTTATAGCAATTAGCGATCGACAGCGTGAGCGCTGTATCCAAGATTGAGATTACAAGTGGCCTTTCTACTGAATAGTTTATGACGTTATTACGTTGCAATTTACCTTATTCCGCAGGAGTTAAAGGTTTCGAGATTACAAGTAATCATGTTCAACATGGTATGGGGTTATGGTGTTACAGAGTTACCCTCTTCGACCGTTTATGACATCTTCTCGTTATTATGTATTAGGGGTAACGAGATCCCATCTGGACCCAGTGACTTCTTGTTATTATGTTTGTTTGTACGTGTTATTGTTTGTATGTGATATTTATTTGTTATATTTTATTTTATATCTTGCCATTATACACTAATTATTTTATATATTAAAATATATTTTATATATTGGTGTCATATCTTATATATTGGCGTCATATTTTATATATTGGCGTCATATGTTATATATTGGCGTCATATTTTATATATTGGCGTTATAGTTTAAATATTGGCGTCATATTTTATATATTGGCGTCATATTTTATATATTGGCGTCATATTTTATATATTGGCGTTAAATTTTTATTTATAGAGATCATACACCTGCATCGGAATATCGCTGTGGCTAAGTGGGTAAGACGCTGGCTCGCTGCCCCTGAGGTCGGATGTACGATCCCGGCATTGGTTAAGAAATTTCATCCTGATATTCCGGCGTGGTTCCCCTTATCAGTGGTGCAGGATGGAGGGCCCGACAAGGACAGCTGTCTAGTCGTTGGGATGAGATAACAACGCGAGGTCCTGTGTACAGTTTGATTTCAATATAACCGTAGGGCATAGCTCAACCTTCCTCATAACACTCTGTGTTATGTCGCATTCATTAGCCCATATCGGAGCAGAACATTAAACCTCATTTCATTTCATACCATTTCTAATAAGGGGGGTTGGGATTGCCTAGTGGTCTAGAGTGCCGCGCTTCGACCTCTAGCTGGCCGGTCACCTCTGGCTTGCGGCTGTGGTTTCGATCCCTAGCGTGAGCGTATGTGGCATGGAGATAGGGGCGCCTTCTCAACCTCGTGGGTTTCCTCCGGGCACTCCGGTTTCCTCTCAGTACTAAAGACCCCTACGCGCAAGCGAATTATTGAAATAAAATTTAAAAAACCATATGTTAGTCCCGAAATGACCTAGTTTGTGTCGAGTGGACGTTAAACCCCATTTCTCTCTCTCTCTCTCCATTTCTAATACAACACATCATGATATATCCCCGTCTTCATTAGGTCGGTTGGTGCAGGGAAGTAAGACATGACACTACATTCATTTTATTGAATCAGATGTTACAAATGTGTTATCTTATTTAGTTCGTGATATATCGATCATACGATTAGATAATATTAATAAGAGAACAGTGTACAATTGTCACTCGGGAGACCTTGACTTAGTTCCTTACCCTCCGCAATACAAATATTGATAACAATAATATCCCTATATATGGTGGTCTGTGTTCAAACAGAGTATATATATTATTATTATAGAAAAAAACACTGAAAATTTGATTTGCGGCTAGTACTTTCATCGTTATCAAACAAATCGTCCGACCATAACAGAGAAAAATCACAAATGTAAAATATGAAAACTGAAAGGACATAACATTAATAAAACATAATTACAATAATCACCCGTTAGCATTAAAAATTAGGTTAAATTTTGCGAAGTTGCTTTCTTTTGTTTCCAAGAGATCATTATCACTAATATTGAGCTTGTGCAAAGGAAAAATCTTGAATTGATGTTCGCTCACCGGCAAGACTCTGCTTCTAATAGAACGATGTTGGTTAAAACGTAAATCCAACTGATCAATAGTTTTTCCAATGTACTGGCCATTACAACCATTACATATTAATTTATGCCCGATTTATACACAGATTTCTCACTACAGGCTGTATGATTGTTTGCCAATGATTTTGAAGTGCCAACTCTGCACCAGTTCGTGGTTGCATGGCTTGAGCTCGAACCGGTCGTCCAAGTTCATCCATAGGTGGTCGGTGGTTCATGTAGGGAGACAAAGCGGACCAATCCATAACACGGACTTGATGATTGTTCAGAAAGTCAATGTGGGATCGGACTTTGTCTTGCCGGAAAACCATCCGTCAGTTGGAAAGAGAGAGAGAGGGTGGTAGAAAGGGAGAGAGAGAGAAATTTGGTTTAACGTCCACTCGACACAAACTAGGTCATTTCGGGACTAACATATGGTTTAATTTTATTTAAATAATTCCCTTAACTCTCTCAGACGTTTTGATTTACCTTCTTCCGAAGATACTATTGTACAAATCCATCTTGCAAGATTATAAGTAATATTCCTTTTGGTATGAGCTGGGTGACATGCACGAGAGACTAAGTATTGACGTGTATTGTGGTTTTATAAAATAAGTTGGGTCTTATTCCTCCGGTTTTTAACAAGAGGGAGAAAGAGAGAGAGAGAAACTAGGTCATTTCGGGACTAACATATGGTTTAATTTTATTTCAATAATTTGTTAGCGTATGGGTTAATTTGCAGTGAGAGGAAACCACTCTCTCTCTCTCTCTCTCTGAATTTTATCTATAAGCGGACAATGACCTTTGATACCACTGATATTATTCGTATATATCTGCCATATAAGCAAAGACGGACACACACATACCGAGGCAAGCGGTGGATAAATAACCGAGCTAGTCTGTATCCAGGACGCTGTTATACTAGTACCAGTTGTAAGCGACTGGAACAAGAATCTCCTTTGGGGTTACTACTGAAAGTTAAGGTCAGCTCAATTTTTCGTTATAGATCACGAGTTTTAATAGTCCTAGCGGTAATCCCAAACCTAACTCTAACCCTGGTCATAGCCACAAAATGATTACCCAAAACCTACAATCTCGCCACGAATAACGTGCAGTAACTTTATTTACATTTCAGTGGCAATGACAAAAATTGAGCTTACCTTTACAAATACATTTAGCCGACCTACAATGTCAAGGCACAGGATTTGTAGACTAAAATGGCACCGCCGGAGCTCAATGAGAAAGGCGATGGGGCACTGAAAGGGAGACCCGAAATTTGATCCCAGTTGTGTAGGAAGGGATGCATTGCAGGGGCCTATTTCACGAAATTTTAACTAAAGATAAAATCCAAATTTTAGTAGATATTTCAGTTTTGATTGGCTAAACACTAAAATCCATCTAATATTATCCAATCAAATTACTAAAATTTGGATTGTATCTTAGTTAAAATTTCGTGAAACAGGCCCCTGGAAGCATTATGTAGTCGTCCTGTAAGCAAAGGCCACCCATAGCAGATGGAATTCGAAATAAGCGTAGGCTACACGCAATGCATGCCTACCTGTATTAGCCCTGTTAATGGAGCTATGTCTCCAACTCAAAATGTTCCATAATATTCGAGTAAGCATTCAGTTTTGGTCAATTTAGATCAATATTGACGTTGGTATCTTGGGTAGTAATGTACACAACTATGCAGGGGTTATAGAGAGAATCTCCAACTCGTCTTTTTTGATATTAAAGAATATCAACACAAGATGATAAAGTTAAAAAAAAACGAGTCTCTGTCTGATCTTTTGTTTTCTTTATCGACGAGTGTTGATATTTTTTTGATATCAAAAAAGACGAATAGGAGATTTTATTTATCACTCAATCCCTTCTTACATGCACAAATAAATAAATATAATTCTTTGCTATATATTTCACTTTTACTGAACCTGATTACATTACGGCGTAGTGATACATCATTTTGTAACAGCAATTCAACCATAGCAAAGGCGTTTATATTGACCCGGTGTTACATTAAATAAAAAAACCCGAACTGTTCTTTGAAAATAAAAGAAATAGTTCCTTTTTAACGGACCAATCAAATTCATGTAAAGCGATATCTTAAGCAGATATCGCAGTAGATTATGGAATTTATCACACAGGCGATATCTACTATAGAGTGTATTATTGGGTGAAAAAAACATCGATTGACGTATGACATAATAATGTGCTATATCTGAGTATTGTTTTTATGTGTATGTTATCTAGGACCGAGGAGTATTATCAGGGCGAGCGGGGTACTTGACGTGTGAACATGGCTACAGAAGATATTATATATGACGTCATTGTAGTAGGGGCCGGTATAGAAGGATCGGCTACAGCATATCAACTTGCTAAACGAGGTCAAACCACACTTCTACTGGAACAGGTCAGCAAAAAAATAACCGTGAATTTTATTGTTTAAGATAATTATGGGAGATTACATAAAGAGCTGGAAGTTCTCACTGCAGGACTTTTTTACGTGCATGCTAAGGTGAAAACTGGATATGCAACCCTACTCCGTGTCACGTGCAAGCGGGGAATCGAAACCACGTCATTTGATTCAATGACAGATTATATGATACATCGCCATGTAAAAGAAAATATAGCATTGGCTTGTGAACTTGAGGGGTTGATTTCGATCTCCGGTTGGATTTTGGTAAACGAAATAAAAG
The DNA here is from genome assembly GCA_963678685.1 of Patella ulyssiponensis. Taxonomy (NCBI): domain Eukaryota; kingdom Metazoa; phylum Mollusca; class Gastropoda; family Patellidae; genus Patella; species Patella ulyssiponensis. The sequence goes on from OY783231.1 coordinate 5,850,984, forward strand.
TACCGACTTAATTATAGTTGTTGTTTAGGGCCTGGCAAGGTAAAATGGGACAACTCATAAGCTGTCCAGGCAAACTTCACCCCCCCCCCCTCTTAGCACTCTGACGTATGCCCGTCTTTATACGCCCAGTCACAGTATGACGTCGAACCCCATTAGCAATAGTAAAATTTAAATTTATCAATAACAGGTCTTAAATTATAACACGACAATAGTTATGATAACATACATGGAATAAATACATGTTTCAATTACAGTATATTAGATTGAATATTATAACACGACAACAGTTATGATAACACATTCACGTGTAATATTTACATGTTTCAATTACAGTATAATTAACCATACAGCAGAGATTAATGGACCAATGATAGAACACGCGTGATATGTATAATCGTCATTAATAGACGTGGGAGCTATCGTGTCTTAAATAAATACACATTATCAATATATTTATCTGTCTTGCATATACAATATGTTTGATAACATTTTTTTTATAATTCAATACATCATGTCTTACTTTGTCACAAAATATCATCAATCTGATTAAAACACAGATCCTATTTAGTTTCGTTTTTATAGTTCAAAATTTCGGTTTAGTTGTCTTTACCACACTAGGAGACAGACCACCATTAAATTTCACCATTTTGGAGGCAGACCACCACAGCATCTCGGTATCCAGTTCGCCTATTTATAGCAATTCTCTCTCTGTGTCTCTTCTGCCCTTGTGCATTGCCATTTTGGTCTAGAATGGACGAAGAGGGTTTGAATTAACATTTTCTACCAGGTTTTGGTAAATATTCATGATTTTGAGGCGGAATGGTTATCAGGTTGGCTGTGGTTATATGTACCGCATCTAGTTTCATGTTTTTAGTATACTTCTTCAAATGTTTGGTGGTCAAACTCAAACATACTGTAGTGCAGAGACATGACCATTTGTTCCTCTGTCTGTAGTTAAAAGCGTTCAGCCCAGCGAAAATTTGGGGAAAAGTGGGAGGTGGCCAAAGGGGCCAGAATAAACATTGAAGTCAATCAGGAAATTAATGGTGGTCTGCCTCCACCGGGATCTGGAAGAGGTGTTAATTTTGATGTGTTCTGAATGGTGTGAGGTATTTGCCAATGAAACGGTCTGTTACCGCGAGTTTTAGGTGTGTTTTTCACGGAACTGTGGGTAATCCACTAGTTACGTCAATGCTGGTAAATTAATCAAAATGTCTGACGTCATTGTGCCAAAGGTTCGTATTACCTCTGACGTGACCTATCGTAACAAATTGTTAGATCTTGTAGTGTAGGCGATCGAAAGTATAAACAAACGAAACGAAACATAGATCGGTGTATTATAATCAGATTGAAATATCAACGGGTCGATAATTTTGAGATCGTTTAGTTTGTCCTGAAATATACGAGAATGCAGTTTTCTAAGGGTTTCTGGAGTTAAAGAGTTAGGGTTATGTGGCGAAATCGTGGTAACACAGCAGCAGCGGATTCAGGACTTGCAGAAAACCTGACAAATCGCCATTACCTTTGCCGATCTTACCCTTCCTCGCCATTTCAACCAAGCCCTTTTATTTGTGTTATTTTCAGTTTCCCCTACCCCACTGTCGGGGCAGTTCACATGGACAGACTCGTATAACACGGCGAGCCTATCCCCAGGCCATATATTCTGCTATGATGGGACAGAGTTTTGAAGAGTGGGCTATCCTAGAAAAAGAAAGTGGTGAAAAGTTATACCGGTAAGTCTGTACAGTATGGCGAGCGATGATCTGTTCCTTTAGACACATTACCCTGGCTATCTCGCAAAAGAATGTGGCGAGTTAGAGTATGTTCCTTGAGACACATTACCCTGGCTATCTCTCAAAAAAAAAATGCGGCGAGTTAGTGTCTGTTCCTTGAGACACATTACCCTGGCTATCTCGCAAAAGAATACGTGATGCGTGGGGATCATTATCTGTGCACAGAGGTAGATTACTTCATAGCATTGACGGGTTTATTTTGACGCCTTAGTCTCAATTTTTACCAAATGTTTGTTTCCAGTGCATAAAATTTCTATCAGAATATCATTAATAGTTTTCGTCTGGCATATAACATCGACATTGTCCAAAATATCAGCTGTATCGTTCGTCGAATGTCTCCCTTATGGGTGTTTATTTTAAGTATCCCAGTGGTTCCATTCCGTTCACCTACACACATTATCTGCCCTTGATCGTACCTTGATTCTACGAACCAACCAAAAACAGCTTACCAACTATCTTAGCCTCGTTGTTTACGTTCACAAGTACGGGTCTGGATAGTATATTCTTAGGTGAAAGCATGCCAGCCTTGGCTTACTTATTGTAGATATTGTTTAAAGCTACAATTTCATATTTTTATGTTATATTTTTAAAACGTATTAAAATAACGCCATAAAATGTATGGCATCTATAAACAGTCCTGCCTTGTTAAAGAATAATCCTATTAATCCTATAATTCACGATTGCCAGTTGCGAAATTGGCAAAAATATCAATTTCAACTCTGAATTCAAACGCTTGAAGATAGCTATTGCATGGTGGGAATAGAAAAACAAGGGAGGTAATTGTGTCATTATTTCCGGTGTATATGATTTATAAGTGTGGGAAATAATGCGTATGATCGTATAATAGGGAGTTGACAACCTCTTGAGCAAAAGACATAGAAATAATTATGTTTTGACCTTCTTAGAAAATATAAAATTATCGCTTTAATTTGTTTCAGAAATTGTGGAACTCTCGTGGTATCTCCACCTCCCATGTTGGGACTAGTTGAAAGGGGGTTAAAGGTCAATAAAGCTCCGTACCGATCACTCACAGTACCAGAGCTGAAATCCGAATTCCCTAATATTACTCTACCGGATGATTATGTGGCTTTATACGACTACCAAGGTGGAATACTTCACGCTGATAAATCACTGATAGCCTTCCAGGTGAAACATCTAAATTCATTTCTTGGCGACACGTCAATACCAAATATACTGAACTCTTTGAAAGTTTTTAATTAAGATTTGTTAACAGGTTTCCCTATGTGGGAAAGAGAGAGAGAGAGAGAGAGAGAGAGAGAGAGATCGAGAGAGAGATGGGGTTTAACGCCAACTCGCCACTGTCTGGGTCATTTCGGGACTGACAGATGATTCAATTTTATTTCAATAATTGAAAAGCGCATAGTGCCGCATAGGGATCTTTAGTAGTGGGGGAGGGGGAAACCGGAGGACCCGGAGGTTGGTTTACTCTAAAACCACTTGACACAATGGCAGGCCGTCTGAGCCAACGCGAATGCATAACTCAAACATAATGACTTTTCGGGAATTGTTACCGGCTGACAAGTGCCAACACGAACCAACGTGTGTTCAAGCTATTTGGAGAATATTATGTTATCTTCTGATTCAGGACCAGTTTAAGAAATATGGCGGAACCTTACGTGATGGTGAACAGGTTAATGACGTAATACCAGGAGACATAGTTACCCTGAAAACCACGACCGGAAATCTCTTTAAAGGACGAAATATTATTCTAGCTCTAGGTCCATACACCAATAATTTACTGGCTAAAACTGGACTTCAATTACCCCTCAAGGTAGGTGGATACTGTGTTAGTCTGTCTCCAAAAGAAGCTATAGATATACACACTGACAGAAAAGCATCTTCAGCAGTCAACAGTCAAACACCATAGCTCCTAACGCAGTACGTACTTGCATGTTTTTGTAAAAAGAATATACTGGAGACTTTGAGACTTTGGATAACTTTGAAAGGGCCGTCACTTCGTTTTCCTTTTTGGATTATGTGGGATGTTTAAGTACGATATTCGTCCCAATTCCATCACTTACAATATTATTCCAGAACAAAGTGCTCTGGTTCCTTTAATGAGTCAATCTGATTAAACTACAGGATCTACACTAGGATCTGGTAGAATTGTTATATTACTACAATAGGATCTGGAAGAATTGTTATATTACCGGCGTTTTGGTTTAAGTGAGGGATAAACCAATGAAACAGTCTGTTATAGCGACTTCCTGGTGTGTCATGCACGGAACCCAGGGTAAACCACTAGACACGCCAACGCTGATTGATTAATCAATGCCAGACGTCATCGGGTCGAATACAACTTATCGGGTCTTCATGTAGAGTAGGCCATCGAAAGTATACAAAAAACGAAATGAAATATAGATCTGTATTTCAATCAGATTGCAGATGGGTTCGAGTGTGGGGACTAATCCTTTCCTTACATAAATCGATGATATATTTGTTGATCAATTCCAATATTGAATGAATCGATGTCTTGTTTTGTCTATGGTTTAGCCTATAAGAGTACCTGTGCTATACTGGAAAGAAAAGGTTGCTGGGATGTACTCAGCTGATAAATTCCCGTGCTACATTGATCGAACTGGTTCTGAGGGTGTATCCATTTACGGTTTACCAGCTCTCGAATATCCGGGGTTAGTCAAGGTAAATACTAATGTCTTAAATCATATCCTACTTTGGCACTAAACACAGAATAATACGGCTCCATGCCATTATCCAAGGCACCTTTAAAGTCGTAAAAGTTGAAAACGAATGAGAGGTAATGGAACAAACGTCCCCTTCAGTGCCAAGGAATACTATTGTAGACTAAAAGGGTGCCATGGTGGCTGTGTGAGTAAGGGGATGGGGTCATGGCGGGGAGATTCGAGGCCCAAACAGTTGTGTGGGAAGAAGGATACCTTGCAAGGAACATGAACTAGTCATGTTACCTCCAACACCCCGGACATGCCAACCACTGACATTGGTTTAACTTGTCGCATCTCTGACTTACCAACCAATGAAATGGGGTTAATTTCTGACATATGACATGCCAACCACTGACACGGGGTTAATGTCTTACACCTCTGACATGCCAACCACTGACATCGGGTTAAATTCTCGACCACTGACATAGGGTTAAATTCTCAACCACTGACATTGGGTTAAATTTTCAACCACTGACATAGGGTTAATTTGTTACACCTCTGACATTGGATTGTGTCAGCTCCTTACGTCTCCGACGTGCCTGCCAATGACATTGGCGTTGCTTAAATAATTACGAAATCAACTTCCGTAGAGAAAGCAATAGACAACCCAGCGTCCATTTGCACATATGGAGCTGTTCTTGACTCTTGTATCAGTCCTCTGGATTAACTTCCACATATATTGCCACTGTGCAACCGAGAAAATTCATCGGGATTTTCCAACGTGCTTTCCCCTGTGTATACATTGGCATGCATGTAAAATATCTCTTGGAAGTTTGAATTCGATAAAAGAGTATAGTGTCATTGCGTGGGCAGAATTCACCCCAGAATTTGGCAGAATTTGCCAATCTTCATTAGCCTAGTCATTTCAACCCAATTTCAACTCATTTTCTTATAAAATGATTTATAACTCTACGTTCTGATATTCCATACTGGGTGTGCTTTTTATAAGATATTGTTGTTTTTATTAGATGTGTTTGCACGATGGTCCCGTGGTGGATCCCAACAAGCGAGAAGAAGCTGATGTCAGCTGGGTGCGAGACAGAATGATGAAATACGTCGCGCAGACTTTTCCATGGTTAGACCCTGTGCCTGCTATAGAAGAAACCTGTATATATACGGTAACAATATTTCAACCTTTGTTCTCCTGTCCAGGGGGGTTGGGATGGCCTAGTGGTCTAGAGTGCCGCGCTTCGACCTCTAGCTGGTCGGTCACCTCTGGCTTGCGGCTGTGGTTTCGATTCCTGGTGTCAGCGTATGTGGCATGGAGATAGGGGCGCCTTCTCAACCTCGTGGTTTTCCCCCGGGCACTCCGGTTTCCTCCCACTGCTAAAGACCCCTACGCGCAAGCGAATTTTTGAAATAAAATTGAAACCATATGTTAGTCCCAAAATGACCTAGTTTGTGTCGAGTGGACGTTAAACCCCATTTCTCTCTCTCTCTCTCTCTCTCCCGTCCAGGCTGTTTACAAAGACCACGTGTAGACGACTGAGACCTCACGAATCCCGCTGTTGGTCGGGAAGTTCTTGATGATTTTCTGATGTGGTGTTCCCTTACCATTAATGAAGGACGGTGGGTCTAGCAATAACACCGTCGAGGTCCCATGCATGTGTTGGCGTATACGTAAACGAAACATTCATTAGTCGGTTAGATACCGTTCAACTCCATTTAATTCTTAGTCAAGGTCAATGGTCGGGCTTTATTGGGGTTTATTGTACGTCAATTTAATAAAATCCTTTTGTTTCATTTCTGTTTCTAGAATTCTCCAGACACACATCTGTTCCTTGATCGCCATCCAAAATATGAAAACGTCATCATAGCGGCCGGTTTCTCTGGTAAGGTTTTACTGTTTTGTTATTCATGCGATATCATTGAGGATATCTGACTCGCTGCCTTACGGTGACCAGTTGTTTGTATATGATTTCATAAATTAACGCCGCCATATATTCTTACAGTATGTAGTCACCAGTATGGTTGTTGTGACGGTATATATCGTTCAAGTGTAACATTTGTTTAAAATCAACGACGTACATTTTGATAATTGCGTGCACATAGCTAGCTACATATGTCGTTGTACGAGTCAGAACGATTGGGCCAAGATGTTTTCCTGTTTTTGAATACAATATCATCTTCCTACGCAATTAAAAATCTTAGAAATTTTGATGGGTGGTAGACATATTATGTCCTACAAAGTTATGAACGCATGTTATGTCGATGGCGGAGGCTTACACATTTTTTGGAGACCATCGCCCCATTCGCACATCAAGTCAATGTATCCTCAATTATTAAGCCGTCTTCTACTCTGTTAATATACATTTTACTTTTAATTATTTTCACAAAATTTATCTTTAATTGTTTCTTACAGGCCATGGATTCAAGCTAGCACCTCTTGTGGGAAAGATTTTAAGTGATTTGGTCCAGGGAAAGACACCAGAGTATGACATGGATTGGTTTAAAATTTCCCGATTTGACAAAGGAGGCGAGAACCCTTCATCAAAGTTATAGTGTCCATCTAAAATGATATTATACTTGGACAAGCACAGTCTAAAATTTCCTACTTTCTTTTAAATAATTAACGTAATAAAGTGTAAACAACCAATGTATCATTTGATTGAAAGAAAATCGATCAAAGCAAAATATCAAATAATTCACTGGAGCATATAAAATGATAATACTCCTGGAAATGAAAAGGGGTTTAACGCCCTACTGTTCCGCTCCGAACTAGGCTAAGATAAACTAAGGGCGTCTTACAGTAGGCTTAACAATTGAATAATAATAAATATGTCACACACCCTCTCCTTGACACAGAACGATTGAGGATCTATGAAGGGATTTTAAAATATATGTTGCATTTCGTGTCTTGAAAAATACTATAGATTAAACAACAAATTTAATGCTAATTTCTGTCATTTTTTCCACGTGTTCAATATTTTGTTTTTAAAAAATTCCACAAAACAACGTGTTGTTATTATTGTAAAGGGTATTTAACGTCCTCTTCCACCGCGAGTGATATCGCAGACAAGTTGTATTACTTTTCGTATCCTACTGCACACACAGGGGTCATTTCTGTGGGAGTGTGGGGGGGGACTACATGCGCTCGGACCAGGGATCGAAACCACCACCGTTAGCCAGGCGTCACCGGCCAGCCAGCTCGACACTCTAGACAACTAGGTGCTTGTGTTCTTCCTTAGTCCTCAGATGGTGATTGTGGTCTTCCTTAGATGGTGCTTGTAGTCATCCTTAGGTGGCGCTTGTGGTCTTCCTCAGGTCGGGCTTGTGATCTGAGGTAATGCTTGTGGTTTCATTAGGTGGAGCTTGTTGTCTTCTGGTATTTTTGTTTTTAGGGTTTGGGGTTCTTATAGCCACATGTACTTGATTTTATTTACTAAGGGTTAGTGCTAAGGTTCGGTATATTTTTGTGTTAGTGTCTAATTTACTGTGCACTGTGTTGTTCGGATTTTTATTTTCACAAACTGTTGTTTTCAATTTTTCAATCTGTGGTAAGTTTAAACGTTATAAATTCTCCTGGAGTTTCATCAAAATCCAAACTATATTTTCTTTTGTCATGACAATGAGATCAGAAATCCCCATGACTTGGTTGGTTGAAGTAGTTGGAGACTGGTTTGTCGTTTTTGATGAATATGTCTGACCAGTTACCGTCAACTCTGTCCTTAGCCGTGCCTGTGTTCCAGTGTATGTTAAATCACGCACGCTGGCCATTTTTTATGTTTAGTAACCGGGGCAACTCTTTTGGATGACAATTTATCTTGAACGCTACCCTGCAAAAGGAAACGAGATCAGATACGCCTCTTAATCAATCCCCCGTCTCCAATCCCAAGCTGTATTAAGTGTATTATATGGCTTCTCTGTCAAATTTCTTGGGACAAACTAGTTCGCTATATAACCCAAGGCGGACTTAAAACACTACAAACGAACGAACGGCTGCTCCGGGGATTAAGAATGTTGATTGGATATTAAGCTTTAAATTGCAAATTATTCCGGAACTGCGATGGGAAAACATTTTGTCCAGAGTTAGGTAAATCCATCATGACAGAGTGGGAAAGAGACGTTTTGCCATACTGGCCATAAAAAAACAAATTTCTATGGACTTTTTCTCAGATGACGTTCCCATAGCCTGGACGAATACACAAGACGACTTTTGACTGTTTTTCAACATTCTGAACAAACATCATCACTCTGCCAATTAAACAGCAAATGTAAGTCATAACAGCATAGAGTTCCATGGCATCGCCGATTTTAAAAGTAGCCACACCAAAAAGACCACCAATCGTAAAATAATGTATTGTTCAAAGAAACCGATACACATCAATTATTGTTCAAAAGCTCCATTCACCCAAAACATACCTTCTCTGTCATCATAAAATCTCATCTTTTCAAAGGATATGCACTTAAAAGACCGACTTTGAGTCAGCATGTACAGTGGTATTTAGCAAAGGGGAAAGGGGATACTCCAACTCCAAACACACTAGCTGAAGCGGCCGCCAAAGAAAAAAATAATATGCAATCAACAGTTAAAACCAAAACATGTGGACACCCAATATGTCAAACATACAAAATCATAAACATAACAAAACATCTGGCACACAATTCCAAATATAAGGGGGGTGGGGGGGGGGGGCTAGTGGTGTAGAGTGCCGCGCTTCGACCTCTAGCTGGCCGGTCACATCTGCTTGTGAGCGTATGTGGCATGGAGATAGAGGCGCCTTCTCAATCTCCGGGCAATCCGGTTTCCTCCCACTGTTAAAGACCTCTACGCGCAAGCGAATTATTGAAATAAAATTAAACCATTTAGTCCCGAAATGACCTGGTTTGTGTCGAGTGGACGTGAAACCCCATTTCTCTCTCTCTCTCTCTCTCTCTCTCTCTCTCTCTCTCCAAATATTAGACCAACTTTAATACTTCACACCTTCCATACATGAAATCGATTACCATCCTCATCCGATTTAAAACTCACAGATGGTCATTAGTGAAGGCATCATCACAGCTTCTTCCTCTTCTTCCCATTAACGAGTCGGCATCTGTTAGAGTGTAATTGTCTCGGCTACATGCACAAACGTATGGGACACTTCTCTGCAAGCACTTAAAAGTCCAAAGGTGGATAGTATATACAGATATTAACAATTGTTAACAATATATACAGGTTAGGATGTGGTCTATCAGTGTTTGTGCTGTGTAGGGTTCCAGGGGATGGTACACAACTTGGTCCTAAATTCGTCTAAGGATTCCACTTCCATTATTTGTGATGGGAGTCCGCTCCAGTATCTTACTGATCTTGGGAAGAAGAAATGCTGGTATTTCTCTTACTTGACTCTTGCTTGTCTAAGTTTGTCGTTTCCCCGGGTTCTGCTACGCCGGCTGTGTACAACTTCTCTGGGTCAATGGAAATCAGTTGGTGATGTATCTTATAACAGGCGACAACTCTGCTTCTGCCGTCTGTGTTGGAGAGATTACCATTGGAGGTTGTCTGAAAGTGGGAGTTGTCTTGGTAGCAGTTGAAAGCAACAAGGGCTGCTCGTCGCTGTACTTGCTCTATTTCTCGTATGGTAGTTATCTGGTTAAACGATTGTAGTCAATTTGTCGGCGATATCACTTCTGTTGAAGCAGACGTTAAAGCACCAGGTAGTAGTCGATTGCAGTCAATCCAGCCCGGAGAGCTGAGCTGGGAACAAGCCTGTCACCAGACAAAGCACCGGTTAACTAAGTATTATAGAACTTACGTTAAAAGAAGAATAGAAGCATTATACGAAGTTTAATCCAGTCTTGGTGTCAAGAACCTAATATAAAGACCCAATACTGTAATACACCTGTATATTACTATGTAGTCTAACCCTGAACCTAGCCCAAATGATTACCCTAACCCTAACCTACAATTTCGCTAACAATCACGTGCCCTAACCTTATTTACATCTCAAAGAACTTGACAAACATGAGCTGGCCTTAACAATAGATTTAACATAATGCATACAACTATGTAAAAAATATGTGCAGGGATTGTATATATGTACTTGTTATCTAGGCCAGAGAAGTATTATCAAGGCGAGAGGGGAGTACTTGGAGTGTGAAAATGTCTAGAGAAGATATTATATATGATGTTATTGTAGTAGGAGCTGGTATAGAAGGATCGTCAACAGCATACCAACTTGCTAAACGAGGTCAAACCACACTTCTACTAGAACAGGTCAGCTTAACAATTTGGTGACCTCGTTTGGTTACAAAATACGAAATAGTGTTTAGTCGATTTGCTAACTGGGGGGTTCTGGTTTCGATCCCGTTCATTTGGGTAAATGGAATAAAAGTGTCGACTTAATTAAATTTAATTATGGTGATTTACATTTGTAATTTACATTTGGAAGCTGCAGTGGCTTGTTGACCTGCCTCGGGGTCCTGTGTTCGGTCCTGCTGTGGATCAAGGAATGCCAAGGAGATTTTCTTGTCAATGTCACGGGACGGAAGGGGTGACAAACATCAAAGTCAATGTACACGTAAGAGAACCCTTAACAATTTGAATTCCAAAGGTCCCCCAGAGCAAACTGTATGGCGTATGGTCATATTCACTGTTCCGGTTGAGCAGACAAATAGGGCATTAAACACCAGTCCATTTCCTTTATATGCATCTAACCCAATTCTCGACATATCAATTTCCACGGGAATGACAATCGTCTTTATTATATTTATAGATTCCTCTTTTATTTAGACATGTCAATAGTTATGACAATACATGTAATATGTACATTTATCAATAATATTGACCAATAACAGTAGAATAGATAGAAAGATCGAACGATAGGATGTCAATAGTCGGGATAAAACACATGTGAAAGTTATCAAGTTTTAAAGGGACAATGTGGAAGATTAGATAAATAGCTGGCAGTTCTCGTTCTCACTATAATAGTTAAACAGCTAGATAATGTTAACGGCATATGCTGAAAATTTAATTTCAGTCACACCGCTTCACTCTGGACAGAGATATTAGCGATTGAATTTCAATCGTAGCCTCGATCATCATTACTAAAGTCGGTACGATAATAAAAACACAGTCGCGATTATCCATTTTATGGTTTAATCACCAATAAACGTTTAGCAGCAGATCGGATTCAAATCCAGTGAAAATCTGATGCATAAGATGACAGCGAGAGTTGATTAAGATCTTTTCATGTTAATAAATGTTTAATTGATAGTTTACGTAACATTAATGGCTTAAAGGAAGACCAGCAATTTACCTCATGCATAACGTATGTTTAAATAAACACCCATGGTTAATATATTTACCTGTCTTGCATATATCATATGCATACGTTTGATAATAATTCTGCAATTCAATTTATGTATAACCTTGTAACAAATATCATCGTTTCAATTTTTTTTACATTTATTAGTTTGTCCTGAAAGGTAAAAGGTTGCTGATTTCTAGTGATAAGGTTTGGAGTAGTGTCGCTAAACCGTGGTAACTCAACACCCCATTCAATATGTTTGAACAAAATCCTGAGAAACCAAGTGCTTTTGATTCTTTTATCCCCCTTCCCGTTCTATCCCTTGCTAGACCTTTCTATTAAAGCCTGTTGTTTTTGTGTTATTTTCAGTTTCCCCTACCTCACAGTCGGGGTAGTTCACATGGACAGACTCGTATAACACGGCGGGCCTATCCCCAGGCGATATATTCTGCTATGATGAAACAGAGTTTTGAAGGTTGGAATATCTTAGAAGAAGAAAGTGGTGAAAAGTTATTCAAGTGAGTCTTTAAGAAGGCGTTACTTTTAAATATTCTGATGTGGTAACATAAAATAAACCAAGTAAGAACAATCCAAATCCATTAGACAAATGTGATAGAATACACAACTCTTTTTTTATTAAAAAGATATTTAAATACTGGCGAACATAAAGCTCTACATATGAAAGTCATTTGGTTAGATATGGTAACGTCTATCTAAAGCTGTTCCCACTAGGCCTCAGAAGACCTCACTACCCAGGTCTGAGAGCGGATCGAATTCAGCTGTTCCCCCCGAGACTCAATTCTCAACTATACTTTTATATAATGTGGAGGGACATCTGTCACATGATCTCAGCAGACAATCCTGATTGGCTTTCATGTTATATAAACAATTAACATGATTGGATAACTCGTAGTCACTTTGATATTGATTGACAGCTAGGGGACGCTGTAGTTAAAATGGCGTTGATAATCAGAACAATGAAAACTAATTATTAAGATTCACACATCTTAATTCTAGACGATAAGAGTCAATACCTGTTAAGCTTATATCATGTAGCTCTTTAAAGGCATTCCGAGTATACAAGCTTGTACAGCATATCACTTCTTACATAATACTACGTCATATACTTCACACCTGGTACAGATTGAAGGCATCTTCCATAATACTACGTCTGAAACCCCACACCTGGTACAGATTAAAGCTTGCAATTAACCTGTCACTTAACATTGCCCAAAGATGGGATAGAATGTTTAAAATATTAAATTGAAATATCGAATCAAAATATAATATTTTTTTTTAAATCTCGGATGATATTTATTGTATTACACAAAATTTGAAGACCTAAAAAAACGGTATAAGCAAAATAGTGTAATCAGCAAATGGACTGTCCATCGTGAACAAAATACACGACAAACAGTGGTAACCGGTGTCCGGAAGAGTAAGCTTACCCTGCCAGGCGCCACTGATGACAAATGCCTCACCTTAGAGTCAAAAGCTCCGAACAACAGTTGGGAATTAGTTACCTGACAACTGGTAACAGATTAAATTTACAAATCCAGTCCAATTATTTCACGCAAAATCTTTTTTTTAATGTCCATTTTACGAGACTTCCAAATATTCATCGACGACAAGCAACCAAAACCCATACTTAAACCAGTAATGATCTATTTGAACTTCGGCAAATTCAAAAATCTAACAGAATTCCACATGCGAAAGAACGCAACACAATTTATATGGAAACAATCACTGATTTATACCATAATAATAATAATAATTTATTTTAATCAGTGTCACCATCTTTACAAAATACATTGCACAAATACATAAAAACAAAATTATTAAGATGCCAGCCGATAACGACTTATGAGACACTATACATTATTGTTTTCCATAACAATCGTGTCGTGTTGTCAATGTGCCCAATCGATAAATATCACTCAAGCATTTGAGGATTCCGCGTAAAACGAAATCTATCTTTTATTATCCTTTTATTTTTAATATCAATTCATTTATTTTGTTATTGTAGTAATCTTAGTTGTCCTAAAGCGTTAATGTTTTGTAATAAGGGTCAAATCTTTGATAATTCATATATTTGTCAACAGTTGACGAGTTTTAATCCAGGAGATTTCGGTAAATTTAAATTCAAAGTGCTTGTTACCTGAGCTCAAATATACTATTTAAATCACAATAGGAATAATATTTTTCTGTTGGCATAAACCATCGACACTGTCAAAACTACCAGTTGAAACTTTTATAAATTTCTCCTGTAAATTTGTTCCAGTTGAGTGAAGCTCGTATCTTTACAGAACCTTCTTGCGGAACTGCCGGGTAACAGCTGTCCCTAGGGTGTGTCTTGTCCACGGGTTGGCGCGTATGAGAAATAGCTTCATTTAACGTGTGCTTACTTCGAATTGATATCGTGGACTATTACATTTTTAGGTGCTGAATCAAACTGATCCCGCAGTGAATATTCGCTTGGCCGCTACAATCACTGATAAGCATGACATCGACGAGGCTTAATGAATACGGCATATTAACTTTTTTACTCCGACAAATTAAATTATCAAACATTTTTCTGAGGTAAAAGAAAAATAAATAAAGACGTTTGAAGTATTTGAAGTTAACAAATATTTCCTATTTAGTGTAAATGGGTATTAAAATGTGTAAAATTCATCATTTTGCCCGAAGCAGTTAGGTGTTATGTAAACATTGCACGAGTCGTTGAGCCAATGACTGACGGCGCGTGCAGTCAACGCACTTGTTGTGGAGAGTCATCTGTTACAGAGGTAATTCGTAAGTAATTCTTTCTGTGAAACAGATTGGTGCTGAATGTCTATAATAGAGATGATAGTTGTTTCCTTACGTGCAGTGCGGTGAAATCCATGTTTTAGGGTTAGGGTTATTGCGTCATTCAACCATCTAAATATAAACATTTTCATACATTTTTTTCAGGTCTTTGAGTTTTAATTTTTATGAGAAGTGAGATAATAAAACATTAATGTTGAACTTGTTTCAGTAATTGTGGATCACTCTATGTATCTCCACCATCCATTCTAGAACCAGTTGAAACGGGGTTAAAGGTCAACAAAGCTCCATACAGAACACTAACATTACCAGAACTGAAATCGGAATTCCCTCATATTACAGTGCCGGGTGATTTTGTGGGTTTATACGACTACCAAGGCGGAATACTTTATGCCGATAAATCACTGCGAGCCTTCCAGGTAATGCATTTGAATTCATTTCTCAACGATCAGATGACACAACAAAAACTCAAATCAAGAATAAGCGGGGCTATGTTTACATTCAAGCGTATTCTCGTACGTCACAGAGCGTGTTATGTATTGTGCACAATTCAAAAAAATCAAAACGAAAAAGATAAATGTGAAAATATATACAAAACTTGACTTCTCCTTTTTCCTAACTTCGATCTGGTTGAAATTCAATATTTTGACTTCACGTGGCGTTTTCTGATAGTTAAAACTTGTGAAACCACATTGTTATCAATCTTTGTTTATATAGCAGTTGGATCTGCCCCGATATCCCATCAGTATAGGGATATCGGAGCATATAGTCTATAAATTTTGTGTCATGACTTTGAATCTGTACGTCCCCTTCTACCTTGGCTCTGAAATGCGCTAAATATTGACTCCTCCACACTGACCAGGGATTGAGAACCATCCCCAAGACATTAATATTGTGTTTTTGTGCTCTGATTTGTTATTGTCTGATTCAGGAACAATTTAAGAAATATGGTGGAACATTACGTGATGGTGAACGGGTAGATGACGTAATACCAGGAGAAATAGTTACCTTGACAACCACGACCGGAAATCAGTATAGAGGACGAAATATCGTGCTAGCTCTAGGTCCATATACCAATTATTTACTGGCTAAAACCTATCTTCAATTACCTCTAAAGGTAGGTCGGCACTTTGTCTCACCAATAAAATATGAATTGGAACACGGATATAAAAGCTTCTTCCATGATCAATCACAGTTATAGTTTGGATTTATTGTACAAATAATTTACTGACTAAAACTGGACTTCAATTACCCCTCAAGGTAGGTCTGCACTCTGTCTCCTCTATAAAATGTGAATTGGTATACGGACACAAAAAAACCCTTCCATGGTCAATCACCATAGCTTGAATTTATTGTACAAATAATTTACAGGAGACTTTGGGACTTCGGTCGTCGTTGTTTTCTTATTTGGTACTGTAATTATTTAAGTGACTTGGTCGCCCCTTTCCACATCTTATCAAATAAGTCTGGAACAAAATGTTCTGTTCCTCGAATCGTTCGGATGAATCGATGTATTGTTATAATATGTACCAGACATTGTGCGAGTAAAGCGAAGCTTGTGTGATTGTTGTTAAATACAAACCTTCGCAATTAAGTGATACAAAAATGTTAAATTTCGTTTTCTTCGATTTTAATTTAGTCATTGATTTGACACCTCATAGAAGTATTTCTATAGGGCGTAATCTCGTTTGGAAGAGATTTGGGAAGTTGGCATGCGCATTGCCAGTTTTGACCAGTGTGTCCGGTTCCGGTCTGATTTTTTTAAATCAACAGTCTGTGAGTGACAGTTGAACAAGACTTGTGGGATATGTCTAGTTTTGTTCTTCGGGTCACTTGTTATCAATGGGACTGACACGCATTATGTACAAATGGTAAAATGTGCATATTGTCTTAAATATTGGATATCAGAAGCCCATCTATTCCCGGTTAGACCACAACATCAATGTTGATTTAAATTGACAAATAATTCGCGTTTTCAATGTGGAAGATATTGATATTGAGACTTATCTACTTACACGATTCGATGTATTGTTGTTTGATTTAGGTGGTAAGGATATCTGTACTGTATTGGAAAGAAAAAGTTGCTGGGATGTACGCAGCTGATAAATTCCCGTGTTTTTTTGATCCGATTGGTTCTGAAGGAATACCCATTTACGGTTTACCCAGTGATGAGTATCCGGGGTTAGTCAAGGTAAATACACGTGTAGCTGCCGAGCTGGTGAAAACTAGTTCGATGATTTTCACTTCACTTAAATATTCACATGACACCGCTATCTAGTCTCTTTTCAACATATCTGTGGACGGCTTTGCTTGTGGACGACTTCACTGGTACCCGTTCCGTACGCGATGGATGAAAACCCATGATATGTCTAAGAAAGTGATTCAGAGGCACAAATATTTGTCCTTATAAAAAAACTGACCCACTTATCTGTCAGAAATTCGAGAAATTTTCTGAAGTCTAATAATTTAAATGAAATCCTACTTTGAGACTATTTATAAACAAAATAAAGCTTCATGTGGCTCCGCGTGGGCCTTGCCTAACACTACGTTAGCTTCTTCCTTTGCAACTGCCATAACTGTCCCATACCAATGGCTTCCACTGACACTGGGTGAACTGCTCATATCTCTGACATTGGGTTAACTGTCTCGGACATGTCAACCACTGACGTTGGCGTTGCTTGAATAAATAACGTAGATCAGAAATTAGCGTCCGTCGTGGCTATCAATGACCAACTACACAGCCCAGTGTTGACTGTTGTATAGTTCCTCTTGAAACAGTGTCACAACTTCCAATGTAAATTTAAGTATTAACCCTGAGACACTAAAATCGAAAACAGTAAGCGTAACATGCTTAAGGGTTATAATCATGTGTTTTGATTGGTTCCCTGCCTACATTGGCATGCACGTAAAAGATCTCCTGGAAGTTTGAATTCGATATAAGTGTAGGCCATAGTGCCGCTGCCCATCTGAATTAGAAGAGTCGGCGTAGAACACTAGGACGTTAAATCCCAGTTCATTTCATGTCATCTTAATAAAAACAATGATTTATAACCCTATGATCCGATATTTTATACTGGGTGTGTTAATTGTTGTATGAGATATGTGATATTCTATACTGGGTTGGTTGTTTTATTAGATGTGTTTGCACCATGGTCCCGTGGTGGATCCTCACAAGAGAGAAGATGTTGATGCCAGCTGGGTGCGAGAGAGAATGATGAAGTACATCGGGAAAACGTTTCCATGGTTAGACCCCGTGCCTGCTTTAGAAGAATCCTGTATTTATACGGTAACAATATTCCAACCTTTGTTCAGGCTGTTCACAAAGACCACCTGTGGACGACCGAGACCATACAAATCCCACTGTTGGTCGGGAAGTTCGTGGGGATTTTCTGGAGGATTTCGAAATAATAGTAGGCAGAAGCGCCGCTGCCCGGACATGCCCGTCTTCTTCATTAGCCGGTTTGAGTTTTTTTACGTTAATTTAATAAAATTATTTTGTTTCATTTCTGTTTCCAGAATTCTCCAGACACACATCTGTTTCTTGATCGCCATCCAAAATATGAAAACATCATCATAGCGGCCGGTTTTTCTGGTAAGGTTTTACTGTTTTGGTATTCATGCGTTATCCTAACGGATATTTGACTCGCTGCCTTAAACATGTTGGAGAGCGCCCCCCCCCCCCCACCAGGCGCCCATCAAGTCAATGTATCCCTGGAAAGGTCAATTATTATGTTAATATGAATTTTAATTTTAATTGTTTTCACAATATTTATCGTTTGTTTCTTCCAGGCCATGGATTCAAGCTAGCACCACTTGTAGGACAAATTTTAAGTGATTTGGTCCAGGCAAAGACACCAGCGTATGATATGGATTGGTTTAAAATTTGCCGATTTGACAAAGGAAGCGAGAACCTTTCATCCAAGTTATAGTGCCCATCTACATGTAGAATGTACTTTCCTGCTTTCTTTAAAATAATTAACGTAAAAGGATTCAAGAAAACGCGATCTAACAAAGTTTGAAATGAAATGAAAAGGGGTTTATCGTCCGACTGTTTTGCTCCTAACCTGGGCAAATTTTGAATAATATAAGTATTGTTGTTGTTGATAATGGTGTTGATAGCAGACACGTTGTATTACTATTTTATATCTTAGCGCACGCACAGGGGTCATTTCTGTGGGAGGAGGTCCCCCTATCCCATGCTCTACTCGCGCACACACCAGGGATCGACACCACCACCGTGTCCAGCCAGCCCGACACTCTAGACCACTTGACCATTCCCCAACTAAACCAAAAGAAAGCTACGAATCAGGACTTCTCTCATCAATGAGCCTAGACGAAACTATTACACTACCTAGGACACAGCTCACCAAATCTTTTCCTCCGCTGTCGCCAAAGATATTATTGTTTAATCTTACTCCCCCACCTATTGCATAGCGGTTGTTTTTGACTTGGTGTAGAATATTCATGATTTTGAGGCGGATGGATACGACAGTTGGGAGGTTCGTTTGGTTGAAATGTAAAGCCGAAAATCTGTACTTTCAGTTTGTGTATCTCAAATTGTCCATGGTGCACCACATACGTGCTTATGAGCAAGTGGTTGCCACATGTTGCTCTATCTAGGGTCGAAAGCGTTCTACCCAACGAAACATTAGAGTCGGTCTGAGAGACGATAATTAACATTAGAGTGAATCGTGAAATTATTGGTGATCTGTGGTCATACGATTATGAAGCGTTCAGTCAAAGAACATGGTTGACCTGCTGCCTTGTGTTGGTGAAGTTATTCTGGGACAGTACTTTACTTGGTAATTTATCAAATTACATCGTGGTGTACAGTGTAAGACCTATAACACTCGGTGGTGGAAATGCGGAAAACTTAAGTTTTAAGGAAACTACAATCGCAGAAATGTTCACCCATTTCCGCGTGTTCTCACTACCAGAACACCACGTTCCATAATATGCCAACCGACTCTTGCATCGCCCTCTATATACCTGCAAATCTCCCGTCTCCAACCCTAAGCGGGATTGAGCCTATTATGTGGCTTCTCTGGCAAGTTTCTTAGGCAATTAGGCAAACATGGTCTGCGATAACACCCAAGATGGAAGCGCGACGTAAAACACTACGAACGACCGAACGAACAAACGGCTGTACCGGGGATTAAAATGTTGATTGGGTATTCAGCTTTAGAGTGCACACCATCAAAGTATTCCGGACCCGAAATGGGAAAACGATTTGCCCTGAGCTACGTAAATCTCTTCATGGCGGAGTGGGAAAGGGAAGTTCTGTCACACGGCCATTAAAACAAATTTCTATGGACGTTTTGCAGATGATATGCACTTAGAAGACTGACTTTGGGTCAGCATGTACGATGGTATTTAGCAAACGAAGAGAAAGGGTGTACTACAAACACCCTAGCTGAACTTGCCACCAAAGAAACAAATTATATGCAATCAGCAGTTAAAACCAAAATTTGTGGACACCCAAGATGTCAAACATGCGAAATCATTAACATATCCGACAATTTCCATAACAAAACATCTGGCACACAATTCCCAATATTAGACCAACTTTCATGCAGTAGTTCAAACATAATTTATATAATTTCATGTAGACAATGTGACAAACACTTATATAACAGAGGGGGGTTGGGATGGCCTAGTGGTCTAGAGTGCCGCGCTTCGACCTCTAGCTGGCCGGTCAACTCTGGCTTGCGGCTGTGGTTTCGATCCCTGGTGTGAGCGTATGTGGCATGGAGATAGGGGCACCTTCTCAACCTCGTGGAATTTCCTCCGGGCACTCCGGTTTCCTCCCACTGCTAAAGACCCCTACGCGCAAGCGAATTATTGAAATAAAATTATCCATATGTTAGTCCCAAAGTGACCTAGTTTGTGTCGAGTGGGCGTTAAACCCCATTTCTCTCTCTATATATATATATATAACAGAGACTGAATGTGTATTTCGGGAAAGAATTAACGGTCACCGGTCAGACATTGTCTCCAAAAAAGACAAACAGTCTCAATTCACCTCCAGCAACCAAATCATGACATTTCTGATCACTTAAATTCATATACACTATGAGTTATGTACCGTCCCTCTGGTAAAGTTATTGAAAGTTAACCTGTTTTTTTTAATAATCATGTTTGTTATTTGTTAAACTTAAAACTGACCGATTACCAGTTCTTGGCAGTTAGAGCTGGTTTTATTATATCATTTAATCAAATAAACGTGTATGGTGCGCTGGCATGACACATGTCAATTGCGACTTTCATACATGAAAATAGTGCTTGGATCGTGTAACAAATTGTATTTCCACTCACAAAGGCAATTTCAGTGTTTGGGTGTCAAAGGGATATCATGTGATATGTGATGTCGAAAGTGGGAGAGAGAGAGAGAAAGAGAGAGAGAGAGAGAGAGAGAGAGAGAGAGAGAGAGAGAGAGAGTTAAAGTCAACTCCACACAAACTAGGTCATTTCGGGATTCGGGACTAAAACATGGTTCAATTTTATTTCAATAATTCGCTTGAGGTTAGCAGTGGCAGGAAACGGGAGGACCCGCAGAAAACCCATGAGGCCGGCCAGGCGACCCTACTTCTTGTCACGTATAACCGGGGAATCGAAACCACGCCTGTTGACTCAAGACAATTACGATGTTCCGACATGAAAAAAGCGCTTGAATCTATAGCGCCCCAAGCTAGAAAATGGCGATGTGTTTAGTGAATCGTTTCAAATTTTGTATCCAAATTCACGTACCGCTATTTGGTATTCTACCTGTTCAATTGGCAACTGCTAGTTCCGGTCATGAATGTTATCTTTAACTCACTGTTTCGTCGTGTAGAAAGTTTTGTAAAAGTTTATTGTAGTAGCTGTGATTTTAACTTTGTATTGTTAGAAAAAAGGAGCATGACCTTTAATATATTCACACAATCTAGCTGTTATCTGTAAACGCTAATATTGTTGTTAGTAAAATATCTACCATATAAGCAAAGAAGGACACACACATCGAGGCAAGAGGTGAATAAATAGTCGAGCGTGTCAGTATCCAGGACGCAGTTAAACTCGAACCAGTTTTGAGCTAAATAGAGGTATGGGACAAAAACATCTCCTTCGGGGCTAGTGCTAAATGATGAGTCCGACTCAATTTTTCGCCATGGGTCACGAGATATAAACAGGACTAGCGCTAATAATCACAACTCTAGCTCTATCCCGCCTGGACCCTGACAAATATAGTTAGCCCTCCTACAGTGCCGTGTCAAAGATCAATATTGCAGACTGAAATGGCGCCATGGTGGCCCAGTGGGAAAGGCGACTGGACACTTCCAGGGAGATTCGAGGTACGATCCCCGAAGTTTAGGAAGGGGGAGGGGGTTGCAGGAGACATTGTCTAGTCGTTCGGGTGGAACGAACAGAGCTCCCATATTCTCTTTGACTTGCACGAAATCATGGCAGATGCAATTCGAAGTAAGAGTAGAAAATAGTGCCGCCTCCTGGGTAAAATGTCACACACGGAATATGCCCATCTTTATATGCCCTAGGAGCTAATCTCTAACTCACAATTATCCATAATATTCGAAATTAAAAACACGAGTTGGCATTCAATATTGCTCATTTGCAATCTATATTGAAGTTGTTATCTTGCCGTGAAACTATAGGATCTTGATATCCAATATTTAAGGCACAGTTAACAGTTTATAATGGGTACACGAATCGTGTATGGCTTCAGGTGCTGTTTCGTAATGAACAAATAAAAACATATCCTATAACACAATGTGAAAATAATTGTTAACGGCCGTTTCACAAACAAAATGATAATAACGTGCAGAATACACTAAGCAGTCGACGACTGTTACCACTGTTTAGGACTTTGAATTTTGACTAATGGTTTGGATTGTTCGTACTTGGTTTAGTTTATTTTAACTGTATACGTATTTCACCGAAGATGATGGATTAAAAATTATAATATTGTTTTCAGAAACTGAATATAAATCACTTTGCATATTACATTGTTATGCGCGTTTAGAATTATTTTTGTCTATTTCAAGGCTCCTCGTGAAGAGAGTCACGTGCCCTTTAGTCTATTTCATTTCCTAACTACAATAATAAAACTAGTTAAACAAAAATTATTTAAATCAAACTAAATATCTACTTCCGATTAGACAATGCAATTTTGTACGGAAGCGTATTAGGGTAAAAAAATTGATAGTAACTCCTAATTTTGTTTATCATGTTTATGAAAAATAAACGTTATACCTATTAAGTAACCCAGCTCACACATATGCTTTGTCTTGTAGAGCACACAGCTATTGTAACCTTCTCCCACTGCACACCCCCTCTCACGCGGCATATCTCCCTCACACACTCTCCATACATGTATGATACTGCACACACCCCAATTAATCCGCACACCCTGCTCCAACTGCACACCCCTCTCTCAATGCTGCCTACCTGTCACATACTGCACACCACAGCTGCCTGCAATGTGGAAAATATTTCAGAAATAACACCAGGGAGATATTCGTAAGCGCGATTATCAAATAACTGGTCTGATTCCAATTTCTAACTCGGGGGCAAATAACTCGTCTGAAACCGATTCTCTTACAGGAGATGCAATAATACCAAGGTGAGTAACAGGTTGGAAAAAAATGATTGGGATCAAAGTTCACTACTCCAGATTCTGTCAACCATAGGCAATCGATTATACGATGACGTTTTAAAATTATCCACGATGACGTTCTAAAATCAAACGCTCCACTCAGCTATATTAATATGCTAAGGCTTAATCAAGAGATACTAGCTCTGATTTAGGGAGAGAGAGAGAGAGAGAGAGAGAGAGAGAGAGAGAGAGAGAGAGAGAGAGAGAGAGAGAGAGAGAGAGAGAGAGAGAGAGAGAGAGAGAGAGAGAGATGGGTTTAACGCCCTTAATTAAGGGATACTAAATGTGACCTAATGAGAATTTCGTCCTTGTGGAAGTCCTGATTAGCACATAGTAATATTGCTTATCTGATTTATTTATTTACGGCCCTAATATGCTTCCGTAATGTTTGTAGTGCAATCGTTTTGTTAGTCTAACTAAAAATGATTCAAGGGCTTCAAAGCGTCTATGGTATGGTATTGAGAAGGTAATTCACACATCTAGTGGACTCTAAGATCCACGAGGATGATTTCGCTTCATCAGCAGGTCTTTCACCCCGGCAGTTCCAATCTGGACTGGCTGAAAGCTAGATATATCCAAGCTTATTTGCCACTTCGTCGTCGCTAGCTTATTCCTATGAGTGACTGTATCAGAACATAATGTATACGCTTAGTGCTAAATCATAAGGCCAGCTCAATTTTTCGTAAGAGGTCACGAGAAATAAACAGGGCAAGCGCTAAACCCAACCCCCAACCGTACCCCTAGCGTTAAACCCAACCCCAACCCCAACCCTATCCCTAATGATTACCCTAACCCTAACCAGCTGCAGTCGCGCCAACAATCACGTGCCCTAATCTTATTTACATCTCAACGACCTTGACAAACATGAGCTGGCCTTAAGAAATAGATTTAGCCTTATATATACAGTATACAATTATGTCAACAAATATGCACAGGGATTATAACACCAATTGACTATAATATATACTTTATCAGAGTATTCTTTTTATGTGTATGTTATCTAGGCCAGAGAAACATTATCAAGACGAGAGGGAGTACTTGAAGTGTGAAAATGTCTAAAGAAGATATTATATATGATGTTATTGTAGTAGGGGCCGGTATAGAAGGATCGTCAACAGCGTATCAACTTGCTAAACGAGGTCAAACCACACTTCTACTAGAACAGGTCAGCTTAAATAACTATATGACCCGTTTTAACTTGGGTAAATTAAAAGGTGCTGGGTAAATAGGCGTGTTGATTTGAAATGAAATGAAATTGGGTTTAACGTCCTACTGTTCTGCTGTGTTGTACTTGCTTTGTAATCTACGTTTGCTAACTTGGGAGGGGGTGGGTGAGGGTTTTATTATTGGAGTTTTATTTAGGTGAATAAAATAAAAGTGTAGATTTAATTATATTTCATGGTTTGCTCTGTGATTTATATTTTGGAGCTACGATCCCCTGTTCGGTCCTAGTGTTGATCGAGATAGGTCAAGAGGATTTCCAACGATGGTCCCGTCTTGTTAGTGGTGTTGGGCGGAACAGGTGACGAAAACGGAGATCCCGTTATACACATTGGCGTGCACGTAAAAGAACCCTTGACAGTTGGAATTCGATATAAGAGTAGACGATAGGGCTGATGTCTGGGCACAATGTCCCCCAGCGCACTTAGTTCCGAGATGACCTAGTTGTGTCGAGTGGACGTTAAACGCCATTTCTCTCTCTCTCTCTCCCCCAACGCACACTGCATGACGTATGCTCATATTCATTATGCCAATTGGAGCAGAAATGTAGGACGTTAAACACCAGTTCATTTCATTTGTATAATGTACATCTGACGCAGTTCTCGACATATAAACATCCACGGGAATGACAATCGTCGTTATTATATCTGTAGATTCTTCTTTTATTAAAGGGACAATAACACTCTTGCAGGCTTTGGAGCTCCAGAAAATAAATAATAGTCTTATTCTAAGTACTAGATGTTTAAGTGTCCTACCTATTGTGTAAATTATCCATTACAACCTATTTTACTTGTCCAGAGGGTTCGAATATATTTTAAAATCCAAGTCACGTTTGAAAAGGTTTACGTTAGGCTTTTCAAATCATTAAGTTGAATTTTTCCAATTTTTTAAATTAGGTGTGTTAAGATGAAATTTATATCATCAATTAATAGGAATATTGTAAAATAATACAATTTGTTGACCAGAATAAAGATTGGGACATATTATTCAGTTACAACAAGAGTGGTATTGGGGCTTTAAAATATATCAATACTTATGATAACACAGACGTAATATGTACATTTATCAAGAACAGCTATGAGAGTTATCAATAACAGCTGTGAGAGTTATCAATAACATCTGTGAGAATTATCAATAACAGCCGTGAGAGTTATCAATAACAGGTTCCAGGGAATATCAATAACAGCTGTGAGAGTTATCAATAACATCTGTGAGGGTTATCAATAACGGCTGTGAGGGTTATCAATAACGGCTGCGAGAGTTATCAATAACGACTGCGAGAGTTATCAATAACAGCTGTGAGAATTATCAATAAGAGCTGTGAGAGTTATCAATAACAGCTGTGAGAGTTATCAATAATAGCTGTAAGAGTTATCAATAATAGCTGTAAGAGTTATCAATAATAGCTGTAAGAGTTATCAATAACGGCTGCAAGAGTTATCAAGTGTTAAAGATACATTCCCGATTATTTAAGATTGTTAATTTACTGATTTCTAGTGTTATGGCTTGGAGTAGTACCGCTAAACCGTGGTTACAAAACACACAACAACACAGTCAATGTATCTTCTATGTATTACCCCCCGCCCCCTTAATTAAAACCTGTTGTTTTTCAGTTTCCCCTACCTCACAGTCGCGGTAGTTCACATGGGCAGAGTCGTATTACACGACGGGCCTATCCCCAGGCGATATACTCTGCCATGATGAAAGATAGTTTTGAAGGGTGGAATATTTTAGAGGAAGAAAGTGGTGAAAAGTTATACAAGTGAGTCTTTGATAAGATCTTACTATTTGATACTTTGATGTGGTAACGTAAAATATAACCAAGTACGAAGTCCTAAAAAAACAGTATAGACAAAATAGTGTAATCAAATAGACTGTACAAAAATCCTTAAAACACGGTATAGGCAAAATAGTGTAATCAGAAAATGGACTGTTCATCGTGTACCGAATACACGACAAACAGTGGTAAGAGGTGTACGGAAGAGTACGCTTACCCTGCCTGGGGCCACACCCGCCAGAGCTGCACCAAAACCATTACACGAAATCTCGGTAAAATAACATAAGTGGGCAATGGACAATTCGTATGCAAAATGCACGTGATGAACAGTGTCAACGGATGTAGTAGACATAATGTGCCCAATCACTAAATATCACCAAAGAATTGGTGTGTTTAAGAACTAGCTTTATTAATCTTCTGCATCCTCCGACCTCTAGCTGGCAGTCCACCTGTGGCTTGAGGTTGTGGTTTCGATCCCTGGTGTGAGCGTATGTGGCATGGAGATAGGGGCGTCTTCTCAACCTCGTGAGTTTCCTCCGGGCACTCCGGTTTCCTCCCACTACTAAAGACCCCTACGCGCAAGCGAATTATTGAAATAAAATTGAAACCATATGTTAGTTCCAAAATGACCTAGTTTGTGTCGAGTGGACGTTAAAACCCATTTCTCTCTCTCTCTCCTCCGAATTCATATGGTGCTGACTATTTATAATAGAGATAGGTGTTTCTTTACGTATGCTGCGGTCAAATCCATGTTTTAGGATTGCGAATCCTGAATTTGTTGCCTCCTTCATCCAAGTAAATCTAAATATTTTCTTGCATTACTTTCAGTTTTTTTTTAGTTTTTTATGAGAACTATGGTATTAAACCATCAATGTTGAACTTGTTTCAGTAATTGTGGAGCTCTCTATGTATCTCCACCATCCATTCTAGAACCAGTTGAAACGGGGTTAAAGGTCAACAAAGCTCCATACAGATCACTAACATTACCAGAACTGAAATCAGAATTCCCTAATGTTACAGTGCCGGGTGATTATGTTGGTATTTACGACTACCAAGGTGGAATACTCTACGCTGATAAATCACTCGGAGCTTTTCAGGTGGAACATTTGAATTATATGAAATGGCGGCCACCCTGGACGCCATCATGATTTTCTCAAAACGGTCATACAAAAGAGGACAACATAAAATCAATCATACAAAAAACTTTATAATATTGGGTTTGGTGACCCGATTAACTGCTTTGATACCGAATAAGCGTGTTTGACGTGAGTTCTGATGTCTTAGAGCACTCAGAATAAGCGGGATGTGATGTAGTTTGTTTTTGTGACACTGACTGGTTGGACTGGAATACAATCTGGTTAATTGGTCATAATTAAGATAAGGAGGTTTTGGTCAATTTCATGTATGGACGTTTTTCTACATAATCCCCAATTATGTGAAATAGATCTGCCTCGATATTACATCAGTATTATTGAATTAAAAACATACCTTATGCCATGATAGTCCACAAATTATCAGTGTACTTTATCTTCCATTTAACAACACGTATTCATAGTATCGCAAAGACGGACTTTACGGCATGGTGTTGTCTGATTCTGTGTATCCCCTTCGACCGTGGCTCAGAAATGCACCAAATATTGATACCACCAGAACTGATCAGAGCTGGCACGATAGAACCCACCATAACGACATGATTGTATTGGGGTTTTCTGCCCCTGAATTGTTATTTTCTGATTCAGGCACAATTTAAGAAATATGGTGGAACATTACGTGATGGTGAACGGGTTGATGGCATAATACCAGGAGAAATAGTTACCTTGACAACCACAACCGGAAATCAGTATAAAGGACGAAATATCGTGTTGGCTCTTGGTCCATATACCAATAATTTACTGGCTAAAACTGGACTTCAATTACCTCTAAAGGTAGGTCGATACTGTGCCGTTGGCTGTCTCCTCAATAAAATATGAATTGGTACACGGGCACAAAGGCTCGTTCCATGGCCAATCAACGTAGCTTGAATTTATTGTACAAATAATTTACTTGAGTCTTTGGGACTTCTGGTACCTTTGAAGGGGTCGTCGTTGTTTTCTTATTTGGTACTGTGAGATTATTTAAGTTACCTGTTTTCTTATTTGGTACTATGAGATTACTTAAGTTACTTGTTTCTTATTTGGCACCGTGGGATTACTTAAGTTACTTGTTCGCCCCTTTCCACCTATTTCCACCTCTTACGAAAATTAGTCTGGAACACAATGTTCTGTTCCTCTGACCAGTTCGGGTATAAAGACATCTCAGTTACTAACATGAATTAATGTATTGTTGATGATGTATTGTTGTTTTATTTAGGTGTTAAGGATATCTGTGCTGTATTGGAAAGAAAAGGTAGCTGGGATGCACGCAGCTGATAAATTTCCTTGTTTTATTGATCCGATTGGTTCTGAAGGAATATCCATTTACGGTTTACCTAGCGATGAATATCCGGGATTAGTCAAGGTAAATACAAATAATGTAAATCAAATAATTTAAAAGGGCGTTGGGTTTAGTATGTGATCAATATCCGGGGTCAGTCAAGATAAATACATGTAATATTAACACTACAAGAGCACTAAACACATAGCTTCATATGACTCCGAGTAGACCTTCAGTGACACAACATTGCGCCCCATATCGCGCATCCATAAACACTGGCGAATCTTTAATGACGCATTTAGTTTTCATTTATTCCTATATACTGATTTTTTTACTAATACTATTACTTATACTTTTAAATTGAATAAATACTTTATAAAAATAAATACTGCTTTTGCTTCCGGTACAGATTTATCGTCCATTGTCACTGGTATAGTTTTCATTGACAATGAGTTAGCTTCCTATAGACTTGGCTTCCGTGTAAATAAACTAGTTGAGCAATGTTTTGGTACTGATTTAATACCCATCCATAAACATTTAGCTTCCTTAGATTCCACTGCCTCTAACAGATCGGGTGGGGGGGGATTGGCTTAGTGGTCTAGAGTGCCGCGCTTCGACCTCTAGCTGGCCGGTCACCTCTGGCTTACGGCTGTGGTTTCGATCCCTGGTGTGAGCGTATGTGGCATGGAGATAGGTGCGCCTTCTCAACCTCGTGGGTTTCCTCCCACTGCTAAAGACCCCTACGCGCAAGCGAATTATTGAAATAAAATTGAAACCATATGTTAGTCCAAAAATGACCATTTCTCTCTCTCTCTAACAGATCCGCGATATTGCCGTGAATTTGATCCTTGCACAACCTCCATTGACAATGACATTATTTCCGAAGACAATTCAGTCCCGTAGCTATCGGGGGTGGGGGTGGGGCGGTGGGAATGAACACGATGGTCGTTGGTTTCGTATTGCGTCCAATGGAAAATGTGCCAAAGGCGCTCATTGGGGTAACCGATTCTTTCCCCATTGGGTAAAGGCACCCATTGAGTGGCCGATTTGCTCCAAGTGAGACAGCTTACCCCCCCCCCCCCCACCCCGCTAGCTACGAGCCTGCAATTTATTCGGACATACCTCTCATTGTCTGTGGACACTTGCAGAACTTTTGTTTATACTTCACTTTACTCCGTGAAGACTAGCAGAGAGTACATTCACACCCGGCAGTTAGCATCTTACATATATGACATTCAAACCATTGCTTCACTAAATAACGGCTATAGGTCAATTGACATTTACATAATTCCATAAATACGTAATTAGGTTCCATGGAGACTGTCTAGGACAACCTGGCGGCCATTTTCAAAGACAGCTGTTGACTGCTCCATGGCATCTCTTGAACGTGGGAGAGCTTCTCTGAAATCTTATACTGTCTTGATTTTCATTAATTGACTTCAGGATATCCTTAATTCGAAAACAGTATAAGCGTACCTTCTTTACGAATAGCAAATTGAAATTCAAGTGTAAACCCACATGCCAGAACCTACATCTTAGAATGTAAACTCTGGGTAATTACCAGGGGCAGAGACGCTGTCCAGGGGTAATGTATCATATAAGAGGGAGTTGATTTGTATTGTTTTTAGAAAATGATTTATATTCCCACGATCTGATATTCTATACTTGGTTTGTTGTTTTATGAGACATATGATATGATATTCCATACTGGGTTGCTTGTTTTAATAGATATGTTTGCACCATGGTCCCGTGGTGGATCCCCACAAGAGAGAAGATGTTGATGCCAGCTGGGTGCGAGAGAGAATGATGAAGTACATCGGGAAAAGATTTCCGTGGTTAGACACTGTGCCTGCTATAGAAGAAACTTGTGTTTATACGGTACAATATTTCAACTTCAATCGCCCTCTTGAGCCTGTTTACAAAGACCACTTGTAGACTGGGACCAGATGAATTACATCACGGGTTCGATCCCGTTCCACTGGATTTTCTGGCGGGGTTTCCCCTTGCTATTCGTGAAGGACGGAGGGCTTGGCAAGGAACAGCGTCTTTTGGTTGGGTGGGAAGAAAACCTGAGGTCCCATATACTCGTTAGCGTGATCGTAAAAGAACCATTGGCTGTTGGATTTCGAAATAAGAGAGTAAGTAGACAGTAGCGCAGCTGCCTGGACAAAATTTCCCGCTGCAAAGTGTATGCCCATCTTCTTCATTAGCCCGATTGGAGTATAAAAGTGGAGTAAAACCCCATTTCATTATATTGCAGTCAAGTATGGACTTATTTGTTGTTTTGCTTAGATTAAAACAACATAATCTGTAAATTAAATCTGTATAATTCTGTTTTTAGAATTCTCCAGATACTCATCTTTTTCTTGATCGTCATCCAAAATATGAAAATATCGTCATAGCGGCCGGTTTCTCTGGTAAGGTTTTACTGTTATATATTGCTATTCTTACGATATCTTAAAGGAGTAGGACATGAATAATATGAAATAGTGACTATACCATTTCAAGATAAGAGATGTACTGCAAGGCACACCGGTGTTGTGTGAGCCAAAACAAGATGGACATATCAAACTCGTGTCTTGCCCTATTTGAACGGCTACCAACGGCCACCAGTTCTTTGTAAATGTGAGTGCAGGACGACCGCACTACACACAAAACAAAACCGATAATACAAACTTCCTGACAAGACAGCCTTACTAGACATTGCAAGAAAAAAAAATCAAATCAAGTGAATGGATGTCATGTCACGAATCAATTTAATGTCATGTCGATCGTATACGAATTGGCGGAGGCTTAAAATTTTTTTAAGAGCATCGCCCGAAGATCAAGAATAGTAAGCAGATTATCAAGTCATGAGGTTAACGTTCAATCGACACAAACAAGGTCATTGCGAGACTATCACACGGCTCAATTTTATTTCAATAATTCGCTTGCGGGTAGGCGGCTTTAGCAGTGTGGGGAAACGGGATCACTCAAAGAAAACCCATAGGCGACCCCACTCTTTGTCACGTACAGGCAGTGAATCGCAACCACGCCACTTGTTTCAATGACAGACCTTATGATTCAACGCGCACGCGTTAACCATCCGGCCACCCAATCCCCTAGTCATCGAAAGGCCGCGAATGTATCTTCGGAAAAGTCTATTATTAAGATTTCTTACGCTGTTAATATAAATGTCCCGGGCAGTTATTTCTAATTATTTTCACGAAATTTATTTGTCGTTTTTTCCAGGTCATGGGTTCAAGCTAGCACCAGTTGTAGGAAAAGTGTTAAGTGATTTGGTCCAGGGAAAGACGCCAGCTTTTGATATGAATTGGTTTAAAATATCGCGATTTGATAAAGGAGCTGTGAAATTCTCTTCCAAGTTATAGATTGACATGCAGAATGATATAACGAAAATTTATGATTTCTTTGTATAATGAACGTGAAAAGATTTAAGGAAGAACAATCAAAAATATCTGTGAAATATAGAAGTATTAATTGATTTGAAAAATTAAAGATAGATTCTTAGAGATTGGATAAGAACTGTCAATTCTCAATGTAATAGTTAAAAACTAGATATTGTAAAGGGAATTTTCTGAAAATGTCAGCCAAATTAATCCACTCTTACCTCTTGCATGGTCTATGTTTAAGTACTTAAAATAATTATACTCAGGGTGTCTTAACACGGGATTAACTTGAACATGTAATTTGTCAAAAGATTAAAGATATTAAATGATATCACGTGTTACAAGATGATGGGGTGAATGCGCCAGTGGAATAATTTAAAAAACACCCCGTCAAACATGGTGATAAGGTGAATGAGAATAGATTTTTGAACACACATCTTGTGCAACTCGTGTTGTGAATAAAATAAAACCAAGTAGAACAATCCAAACCATTAGACAAAATTAGAAGTCCTATAAAACGTTATAGGCAAAATAGTGTAATCAGCAAATGGACTGTTCATCGTGTACAAAATACACAACAAATAGTTGTAACGGGTGTCCGGAAGAGTAGCCTAAGCTTACCCTGCCTGGCGCGAACACCACGTGCTATTATAAAATACAAACACGTCAGAACTTCTGTCATTTTCTTCCCGAGTCCAATATATCACACGAAGCCCACACATCTAGCGTTAAATGCATGGGTGGGTCTTACAACAAAGAAACTGTACCAATATTTAAATTAAAAATTCAGGTGATCAAATTGCTTTCATTAAATGAATGTATCTGGAACTGCCACACATTATTTTAGACCAAGCACCCGATAAAACTAATTGGTGTAATTTGAACCCAAGTAAAAATAAATTCAGCCTCGATTGTGTTCATTAAGGGAGAATGGTTTAATCATGGATCTAATGATATTATAATACGAATCTTAATAAAATATTGTATTCATAAAAAAAAAACTGTACCATGTTTTATATTGTGTGACACCGATTATGATTATGAAACGTTGGCGAGGACAGGATGGTGATGGGGAGCTGCGTCATGGTAGCTAACTGTGGATAAGACGCTGGCTCACTAGACTGGAGATCGGGGCCGTACGTATGATTTTAAAAGTGGGGGTGCAGCAGAGTGGTGGGGCGCCGATAGCCTCCACAAAAGTGCTATAAGAAAGTTTGGATTGGGCCCAGGAACCCATTGGCGTGTGGGCGCTCTTAAAACCGACCAACTGATCAGTGCCTTAGGAGCATCAGTGTGTGATCACAATGAAGTGTATGGTTGTGTAATTGAAAGATTGTCAAATATATTTTTGAAAGGTGGAAGGGGGGGGGGACATTTGTCGGGGCGCCTTATCTTTCTGGGGATGCAATGTACCCCCTACATTCCCGCTATTTTTTGTCCTGCATTTGCCGGCAAAGAACATCCAGATTTTCGGGTGTTGTCCCCCACTTTTAACTGATGTGGGACTGAGGGACTGACAATGACAGCTGTCTAGTCATTCGGACGGCACGAAAAACCGAGGTCCCGTGTACATTGTATAGAATCGTGATAACCCCATACCGAGTTATTGTATAATCTCGTGATAATCTCGTACCGAGTTATTATACCGGGTCGTTATCTAAAGCCTGGCTAACATCCATTTGTACGTTCTTTGACACGCACTGGTTGTAGGGTTCAGTAGCTCGCGGAGGAGACGCAAGAAACCGGGAGAACATTTTGTATATGAAGACAAAACGTCTCTTCGGCCAGTCTGCGATGCGGTGCCGAACACCCACCGTGCACCTTGTATACCAAGAGAATAACCCATACTGAAATATATTTATTTATATGTTGACAGTTGAAATTCGATATAAAAGTAGGCCACAGAGCCGCTGCCCGGGCAAAATGCCCTCATAGCATACTGTATGGCGTATGTCCGTCTTCAATAGCCCAGTCGGAGCAGAACAGTAGGACTTTAAACCCACTTTCATTTCACGGAATCTTTGACATTGTGAAATGTGATGTTTTTGGTGGCCGACATGCCGCTGCCCGGGCAAAATTTCCCTCAAAGTACAATGTATGGCATATGCCCGTCTTCATTAGCCCAGTAGGAGGAGAACAGTAGGACGTTAAACCCTATTTCAATTCATGGAGGCTTTAACATTGTGTAAGGCGCTGTTTTTGGTGGCCGACATGGAACACCATAGGAGATAAATAAATAGCTGACTAATATGATATGCAAGCTGAGTCGACAGTCTATTTGAGGACGACGTGTATTATCAAGACAGGAGATGAATACTGAGAGACGTGAAAATGTCTACAGACGATATTATATATGATGTTATTGTAGTAGGGGCCGGTATAGAAGGGTCATCTACAGCGTATCAACTTGCTAAACGAGGCCAAACCACACTTCTACTAGAACAGGTCAGCTTAACATTACAATGACCCCATTTGGTTGCACTATTATAAACCACTATAGTACAAGTCTATGAGAGAGAGAGACAGAAAGAGAGAGAGAGACAGAAAGAGAGAGAGAGACAGACAGACAGAGAGAAAGAGAGACAGAGACAGAGATGGGGTTTAACGTCCACTCGACACAAACTAGATCATTTCGGGACTAATATATGGGGTTTTTTTAAATTTTATTTCAATTTTTCGCTTGCGCGTAGGGGTCTTTAGCAGTGGGAAGAAACCGTGGGACCCGGAGAAAAAACTCGAGATTGGACAGGCGACCCTGTTCCTTGTCATGCACAACCGGGGATTCGAAAGAGAGAGAGAGAGAGAGAGAGAGAGAGAGAGAGAGAGAGAGAGATGGGGTTTTACGTCCACTCGGCACAAAGTATGTCATATACCACGCCACTTATGACTCTAAAACAGACCTTATGATGCAACGGGCAAGCATTAATAATCCTCGCGATCCTCCACCACCGCGGGCCGCACCTAAACAGTCATATATCATCCTCACTGAGCCATTTGGATATAGAAACAATTAAGGATCTTGTGGTTTTATTAATTTTTTAATTTGAGCTCTTTTTTTTTTTTGCTGAAAATGCCTACTCTTATTCAAGCTTTTTGAGGTAAAACATAACTTGAAATGATGTCATATTTCATTTGACATGCTATCTCGATCATTTTCAAATTGTTTTAATCATTGTCGGTTTATAGATTCAGAGACCCTGCGGGCGATAGCGGTGTGAAGTTAGCTTGTTGTTCGTTGTTCTTTCTTCGGATAGACAAAGAGGTTGTTAGAATCTATTTCCCAAGATTTTTAAGTTTTATCACCCAGTTAGGCTCATGAAAACCCACCTGCGGCGTATTACCAACAAACGTTCCTTTATTATATTACTAATTCCATATCTGGTGAATAACGAACAACCAACCAGCTCGTTGTTCGTTATTCGCGAATACCAAACGACAAACTGGCTCGTTGTTCGTTATTCGCCAATATGAAACAGTTCGTTGTTCGGAGAGAAAGAGAAGTTGTTAGAATCTATTTCCCAAGACTTTGAAGTTTTATGAAAACCCACCTGCGTTCTATTACCAACAAAAGTTCCTCTTTTATATTCGCGAATACCGAACAACGAACAACAACCTAACTTCACGTCGCCGCGGGCGATTCTTCTCACGAGACCTATTACAATCCCTCGGTCCTACGCCCAAAGGAAGTTGAAAGTGTGAGTTAAACACAAATTGGCAAATCTGACTACATGTAAGAAAAGCTTATGACAGTGTTAAATATATTATGAAATATTTAGGCGGGAGTCACCATAAATGGTGGGGACCGTGGCTTTATCCTGCCAAGTCTATATGAGACCTATCCAATCCCTCGGTCCTACGCCTAAACCAAGTTGAAAGTGTGAGTTAAACACAGATGGACAAATCTGACTACATGTAAGAAGAGCTTATGACGGTGTCAAATATATTATGATACATTTGGGCGGGAGTCACCGTAAATGGTGGGGACCGTGGCATCAGCCTGCCAAGCTTTTACGTAAATTCAGCACTGAGCTTGATTTCTAACGATGTCTTGCGTACGCATTTGGAGTTAAACGGTGGCAATATAGCAGCATATTCAGTATGAAGCGGAATTGTTTAACAAAAGCCTGACAAATCAAGTACATTTTAGGCATTTCGGAATCGCTCCGGCCTAAACATTAATTGTTCGAATTTCCAGTCGAAGTCTCTATGTTTATGTCATTTTCAGTTTCCACTACCCCACAGTCGGGGCAGTTCACATGGACAGACTCGTATAACAAGGCGGGCCTATCCTCAGGCCATATATTCTGCCATGATGAAAGATAGTTTCGAAGGGTGGGAGATCCTGCAGGAAGAATGCGGTGAAAAAATATACAAGTAAGTCTATAATTTTCGTTGATCATTATCTGTTCCAAGAGGCGGATTAATCTATAGGCCCTTGGGGGTTTGGACTCGGGGATTTCACCAAGGAAGTACAATAAAGAATAAGTCAACAAAAGTTATTTTGGGGTTTTGTTCACAGTAAATACCTGGACTTCCTCGCAATCCTTGTTACGACCTATATGCTGTGTGCCCTTTAGTATTGTCGTCTTCATAAGCCCGAGCGGTTCAGAAAAGTAGGGAATTAACCTCCATTCGTTTCTGTAGGGTTGCAAGGCGTTATAAACTCATATACGGCCGAAGGTTTAATATTTAGAGTGTGGTCTGTATCCCCCTTTACTTACAATAACACGTGCTTTGAATGCTTAATCTACGCACTTACTCGTAAGCTTACTCTTCCGGACACCTCTTACCACTGCTTGTCCAGACCGTTTTTTTTAAACTTCGAATTTTGACTAATGATTTGCATTGTTCGTACTTAGTTTTATTTCATTCTTATAGTGACAAATCAGTTACTGCTATGGATATTCATAGTGTGTTGGGTCATAATTCTTACTGGAGTATGACTTATTTATTAACAATGCTTTAGAAGAACACGACATTCCTGACTTTCATTATACTAAAGAACACAACGTGAAGTCCACAATGAAGTCCATATTGAAGTAATGTCAAATTGACAATTTAGATGGAATCTTGATACAGGATAACGTTAAACAATGTGGTCGTGTGTCACATTTTTAGTATGGCCACAAATAAAATTATTGTGAAAAGCAGCACGTTTTCCAAACAGTGGAATATATCACTCCACCGAGCCAGGACAGTTTGTAATCTATGCACGGAATCTTTTATTTGTTTCAGTTATTGTGGAACTCTCTATATATCTCCACCTTCCTTTCTTGCACCAATAGAAACAGGCTTAAAGGTCAACAAAGCTCCATACAGATCACTAACATTATCAGAGCTGAAATCCGAATTCCCAAACTTTACACTGCCGGATGATTATGCGGGTATTTACGATTACCAAGGTGGAATACTCTATGCTGATAAATCACTGAGAGCCTATCAGGTAAATTCGTGCGAGTGGGATCATGCGTCTTTAGTGAGGTGGGATTGCCGGGATTCAGAGAACCCGTGGAAAATCCACGAGATTATATAATCGACCATACACACGAGCTCAAACCACGACAATTCAACCATGTAAAATTGTAAAAACGTGATTCCTAGCCGTGGGATAAGCGAAAATCTGGTTTGATGTGGCTAGTCTGCGAGCTACCAAACCCTACGACGCATGCGTTATAAACTCGGCTTGGGATGTATTACATACAATACTTGCTATTTTACCAGCGCCTTCGGACGTAATATACATTATATGGTATTTGACGATCCCATGGGACGCAATACATACAGAGAGAGAGACAAAAATGGGGTTTAACGTCCACTAGGTCATTTCGGGATTGACATATTATGATTTTTAATTTTATTTCAATTATTCGCTTGCGCGTACGGGTCCTGTCAATGAGAGGAAACCGGAGTGCCCGGAAAAAACACGGCGAGGTTGGACATGCGACCCCATTCCTGGCCACGCACAATCGGGGATTCGAAACCACGCCGGTTGACTCAATGGCAGGCCGTATGATACAGCATGCGCAAGCTAACCTCCCCCCTCCCCCAATACATACAGTATTTGGTATTACATTACCCCTATGAAGAACAATAGAAGTATTTGGTATTTGACCAGCCCTTATATAATGGTATAGTTTCTTTGTATATTTTCTGATACAGAACCAATTCATCAGAGCTAGTGAGCAAAACCCCCTCCTAAATATTAACGGGAGCTTGCGTTTCATACAAAATTATGCGTTACCACGCCCTAGATTTGAGGAAAATTTTTGTTATTTTCTGATTCAGGACCAATTTAAGAAATATGGTGGAACGTTACGTGATGGTGAACGGGTTGATGACGTAATACCAGGAGATATAGTTACCTTGACAACCACGACCGGAAATCAGTATAGAGGACAAAATATCGTGCTAGCTCTAGGTCCATATACCAATTATTTACTGGCTAAAACTGGACTTCAATTACCTCTAAAGGTCAGGACAATTTTAAAGGACTCGGAGGCAGTGGGGTTGCTAGGGTTAGCTCTCCCAGGCGCGAGAAAATGACGTCTACATCACACCAAAAGCTAGTATTCCACTGGGGTACGACAGCTCGCAACTAGTAGGAGACAAGGCGAGGAAATACACGAATTACCGACAATGTTCACATGGAATCACGCTGAATTGAATTGGTGTATATCGCAAGACTATTTCACGAATTCCCGGTGAGACATGTTCCACAATTCGCCTGGATTTCGTACGTATATCACGTAAAAATATTGCGAATTGAAGGAACTTGAGTCTGCCGAGCACAGTTTTGCGTGACCCTTATGAGTGTCGCTATTTAGTCATAATATCTTTAGGTCGCAATTTATTCTCAATAGATTCACAATTCTGTCGCACTCCTGGGGATCAAATGGCAGTCTCCCATCAGGCACATTTTAGTTTCATAGGTCGCCAACCCCTCACACACTTGTCTAGCATGTTCTGACTCAATGAAACTTAATTGAGAACGGTCAGAAGGGACTCGAGACACCCACGACGAGGATTGTCGTGCGAATATATTAACATGTTTAAAACTCCATAAAAGGTTGCCCCGCAATAATTAAGAAACCCCGAGAACGTTTTTATACATTTTGTAAACTCCCTCGGTAATTCTATTCGTTATTTGTCGCCAACAGTCGAAGCCCAGAATGATACAACTATAGAGAGGATCTGACGTATACTATTGTGATGTCTTTCTATATTCTACTGTAAAATAATAGCTCTGCCACAGGCGGGCGATTTTCACTTGATAATGTCATCGGTGTTGTCCCACTGCTTATTTAATACTTTTTCGCTCCCGCTATTGGTCGAGAAAGTTCCTCATGATTTTCCGGCGTGGTACAGACCGGAGGGTCTGAAAAGTTCAGATGGGACGAAAAACCGAAGTCCAGTGTTCACATTGACATGCACTTAAAAAAGCCCTGGCAACATTTCCCTCGTAGCACACTGTATGGCGTATACCATCTCTCATTTCATTTTTGATGCCTTAGGATTACATGTTTTTGCATTTTAAAGGTTCAGAGGGTCATGGTGCTGTACTGGAGAGAGAAAATATCTGGGATGCACTCATCTGATAAATTCCCATGTTTTCTAGATCCAGCAGGATCTCAAGGCATTAGGGTATACTCTACACCCAGTGATGAATATCAGGGTTTAGTGAAGGTAACATGGATGACCCTATTTAAAGGAGCTAAATCGCCAATACGCCGGCAGTCTCAATCGAATGTAAATCTCTAGCGACTGGTTATTCCAGTCTACATAGTATTTATTGCGCGTGGTCTCCAGATAAGAATATGGCGACGTCGTTTGATTTGTTGCAATGTGTCTAGCATCGCTCTTCGAGTCTCTTGTTACAATTGATGCTGAAACGCATTATGGTAGACGATTCGTGTACCAATGGTAAAATGTTTATTTTGCCTTAAATATTGGATATCAGAAGCCCATCTTTTCCCGGTAAGATCACAGCATCAATGTTGATTTAAATTGACAAATAATTCGTGTTTTCAATGTTGAAGATTTTGGATGATACTGAGTTAGAGACTTAGCTACTTTTAATATTTGTTAAGTCCTTTGGGTAACAAGTCGATTGCTCGTCCAAGAGAGACAGGCAGGGGAGTATCCTGAAGCAGATGTCTTCTTATTGATGTGAGGAAAAAGCCAATGAAACGGTCTGTCACAGCGACTTCTTGGCATTCTCTGTGCGGAACTGTGGGTTTACAAACGTCAAGGCTTATTGGTTAATCAATGTCTGGCGTTATAGGGTCAGAAGGCGCTCGTTTGACCCCTGACGTGAACTTCTACTATAATTTGTCTGAAACGAAATATGGATCTGCATTTTGATCAGATTGTTTTTCTGGAAATAGAACTTGTAATACATTTGAGTTGACCGATAAGCCTATTAGGCCTAATAAGTTGAAATGGGTCTGCATTATAAAATAGTTTACTCACCTTTTAACGGTTTGTGTTGTTAGGTATGTTTATCACTGGGTCCCGTGGTAGATCCCTACATTAGAGAAGGTGTTGACGTCAGCTGGGTACGAGAAAGAATGATAAAATACGTCACGAATAGATTACCATGGTTACACCCTGTGCCTGCGATAGAAGAGCCTTGTGTTAGAACGGTAACGTCCATTATCTCTTCATATTGTTAACAAAGACCACTTGTAGTTAAGAGACCAAATATAGGTATAACATACGATGTAGCAAAATTATCTTTATATCAATTTTATATACAATTATTTTGCTTCATTTCTGTTTCTAGAATTCTCCAGATGGGCATCTTTTTCTTGATCGTCATCCAAAATATGAAAATATAGTCATAGCGGCCGGTTTCTCTGGTAAGGTTTTACTGTCTTCGAATGCTTATGGAAGGGAATACGATGGTTTAAGTGTTCCAGTTACCAATGAATAGTGAAAAGTCGTTGAGATTGTAATTGCCCTGTGTACGATGATGAATACCATTTGAAGAATCCAGGAGAAGAATGATCTAAGTCACATTTTTCTCTTTTCGCATAAAAGGCAAAACAAACTTTTGGAAGAGAATGCTTGACGCGAACAGAACAACAAGTGGGTTTAATTACAACTTCAAAATGATGTTTAATACGAATCAAAATACCAGTACAACAACTGACTTCCACTTTTCAGCCAAATATTTGTCCGGGAGGTCATTTCAGAAGAGCCTTGGTCGTTTTTACCCGAAATTGATTGTTCCACAGAAAGCGCGTAGAATTTGCTACCAGATGGCGCCATTAACTTCGGTTGGTTGAAAAAGTGACTTAGATCGTTCTTCCCCTGCGCTCTAAATTAGCTATTAAACAAAATATAACAAAGTTGTATGGATAGCAATCAGTATATGGAAGCCACGGTGACTAATTGGGTAAGGCGCTGGTTCGATCCCATGCAGTATTGGCCGAGAAAATTCATCGGAATTTTACAGTGTGTTTCTCTTGTCAGTGGTGCAGTATAGAGGGCCAGCTGTCTAGTCGTTCGGATCGGACGAAAAAACGGAGGTCCTGCGTACACATTAGCGTGCACGTAAAGATCCCTTGGCAGATCCCTTGGCCATCATAGCACATCTGTTAGCTGGTCCCTCATATGACAATGTGTGGAGTTTGCCAGTCTTCATTAGCCCAGTCGGAGCAGAGCAGTTGGCCGTTAAGACCCATTCCATTTTCATTTCAATCCCAATATATACTAACACGACGGCTCAGCAAGATTTCGCTAGTTGTTATCAAGCGTACACAATGGTAAATGGGGAAGTTATGCGAAAGTGTAACATAAGGTATACTCAACAATAACCCATAATACATGGAAAATTTCATTTCATTTAAAGTAAACGATGTTCCTGTCAATTGACAACTTGACTAAGATATTCTGAATTTTTCATTTCTTCCAGGTCATGGGTTCAAGTTAGCGCCTGTAGTAGGGACGATTTTAAGTGATTTGGTCCAGGGAAAGACACCAGCTTTTGATATGAATCATTTTAAGATTTCTCGATTTGATAAAGGAGTCGCGACAAATAAGAGCAAATTATAATTAGGGTGATATTTTCAATTAAACTCTCTGATTTTGTTTTTAATTACGTCCGAATCATTCTTACCCGTGATACATTATGGGAGATTAGATAACTAGTTGGCAGTTCTCACTATAATAGTTAAAAACAAGATAATGCAAAAGAATTTGCCGAAAATTTCGGTCAAATTGATTCACCCTGAACTGAGAATGTATTGATTGAATTTTCGGCCTAGCCTCGATTATCATTACTTAAGTCGGTACGATAAAGAAAAATATAGTCTCAATTATCCATTATATGAATAAATCATGATTGAAAGTTTAGCAGCAAATCAGAACTTAATCCAGTAATTATCACAAGCTAGCGATTACATCGAGGGTTGATTATGGTCTGGATATGTTAATTATAATGTCTAATTAATAATTTAGACAACATTTCAGGCCCAAAGGAAGACCTGTAATAGGTAGATTTAGCTCTTGCATAATGTATGGTTAACTTTACGCTGTAATGAGTTTCCTTTTTGATTTTCTGTCTCTATAAATATCCGATTAATACGCCGAACTTTTCGTCCTATAAATTGTCACTGTGATCATATTGTTGATTTATTCGTTACATTCGCACGTTAATAAAAATAAAATAATATGGTTTGGGTTCTTTAGTATATCGGGCGGCCCAGAAAATAATTTTATATGGTTTGGGTTCTGTAGTATATCGGGCGACCCATAAAATAATTTAATATGGTTTGGGTTCTCTGACATATCGGGTGGCCCAGAAAATAATACAATATGGATTGTGTTCTTCAGCAAATCGGGCGGTCAAGAACATAATATAATATGGTTTCGGTTCTCTAGTATATTGACATACAATTTGCAAAACTGCCACGGCTATGGCCGCCTTTTTGTCAGACCCCCTCCCCCGCCATCTACACCCCTCCCCACAATTTGTTTTTTAAAAATTGAGTATCAAGTCAAGTTGCAACACCGGAAAACGAAGAAATGCGTTAATCCCCTGCCCCAAATAAAAACGCCACAGTAGGCTGGGAAGGAAAATATATCCAGTTGATGTCTACACACTGAGATCCACCTCCTTCATTCCTCGGAGGGTTGGGATGGCCTAGTGGTCTAGAGAGCCGCGCTTCGACCTCTAGCTGGCCTGTCACCTCTGGCTTGCGGCTGTGGTTTCGATCCCTTGTATGAGCGTATATGGCATGGAGATAGGGGCATCTTCCCAATCTAGTGGGTTTCCTCCGGGCACTCCGGTTTCCTCCCACGGCTAAAGACCCATACGCGCACGCGAATAATTGAAATAAAATTGAAACCATATGTTAGTCCCAAAATGACCTAGTTTGTGTCGAGTGGACGTTAAACCCCATTTCTCTTTCATTCCTCGAGAATGGATCTCTGCCCAATTTGACCGCCATAACCAAATAATATAGGGTTGTGTAATGTATTTCTACTCCGTTTTACATCTACCATACTAGACGAAATAAACATTTTTTTTTTGAAATTTTATTAAATGGAAGCAGAATAAATACTCGAATTAAAATATCGGTAAAATAGTTTCTAAATGAGCTAACCGTAGACAGACAGTCTAAGTTTAGTAATAGTATGAACTCACGTCCCACATCGATTATCCCCCCAAATGACCGGACAAAGTTATTATGTAATTGAAAGTTGCATTCACTTGTTACATTAATGAGGCTTGCGTTCACTGTTGAAGCTTTAACTTTTTTTTTAAGGATTAAAGAAGGGTTGAAGATTAGGCTATAAGAGCCTTTCTAATATCCTGCCATTCGTAAAAATGTTTAGTTATGGCTGCCATATACAAGGGCGATGATTGATTGTTTCACACACACAGGATCGACTCCAACGATTTTATTTTTCCGACAGTAGGCCTATTTCGATTGATCGACTAAATATCTCATGTTGAGCGACTTAATATCTCGGTCGAACAATTTTCTATAACGATGCTAAACAGGAAGTGTACACATATCGATCGAGATATAACGGTAACTTTTTTTTTCAAATCATACTATTTTCACTGAGGTAGATCAGCTCTGATTTACCTTTTACTTTTCTAGACTCATTTCTTAATTCTGCGAATTTTTCAATAAAGGGGAAGCAACCCCTTTTCAAAACCAGTTGCTTCCCTTTACTTGGTCTTTTGTGTACAGAGGAGGAAAGAATGATATTCGCGAACTCTGTAAAAACAAACAACTGAGCCGAATTTGTGAAAGAAGTAATCGTTGGGAAGCGAAAACAACTTTTACCAATGACAAGTTCCGTCATTACCAGTTGCCTCGGCGACTGGAACGACTTGGAAAAAGAATTGACGCAGTTACAAGTGAGGAGCATGTTTT
Source organism: Patella ulyssiponensis (assembly GCA_963678685.1). NCBI lineage: Eukaryota > Metazoa > Mollusca > Gastropoda > Patellidae > Patella > Patella ulyssiponensis. Next base: position 5,895,351 of record OY783231.1, read on the forward strand.
CTTGACAATTTCTTTTGTTGAACTTAGTTTTTGTTGAGAGTTGAAAGGTCCCAACTCCAAGGAGGTCCAGAGTTCACTTATTATATTGTCTAGGCAGTAAATCGATTTTAAAATAATATGAAAGTCCAATGTACACTACGTGTCATTCAAAGAATAGTGTTCTTGATCAAATTATCGTATTCATATTTATCTTCCATCCATTTTTTCTTTTTCTAGCTCTACTTCTTTTAATTACATTTATCATCAACCCCAAAATTTCGAACATAGGCCTAACATACAATTTTAATTCTCTCAAATTTCCCATGCAATAATAATATTTCCCTCGAGACCTCACCCCATCTATAAATGTCATTGATGGCATGCTTCTTTGATTAAGCAGAAAAAATTTGCAACTGAAACAAACAATACAATAACATTAACAAACTACACAAAAGACAATATGTTAGGTCTTTCAAAATAAGCTTGACGGCTTCGATTAGAAACTTGAGTTGATTTGCACCCATGTCAGACATGATTATAGTTGGTTGATGAGGAAATGGAATAGATACCATACCAAATATCGACATGTACTATTATAGAAAAATGTGATAGTTTTTGCTCAGTATGAAATATTGTTTTAATTTGTTATTGTGACCTACATCAGACCATAAAATATACATACCATCAGACCTTTTTATGTTGATTAGTTTTGCATCTGGCATACATGTACATGTTGGGTCATGTCAACCCCATGGCCACGATACAAGGCATGATGCCAATATGATATCAATCTGTGACATAGAATTATAATTTTGGTGGTAGTCTGTAGTCTTTTTCATCCTGGCACTTTCACTGACCTCTGATACATTTATAGACTTCAATGAATTACAATGTTGTCAGAAGTCATATTATTATCTGTGCTTGCTGCCTTGGAAAAGATAAAGCTCTATATGGGTGACCAAATGGTTTGAGCGGGTATGTTAAATCATTGTCTGTCACTGAGTCAAGTGACATGGTTTCAACAAGGAGTAGGGGGGTTGGGATGGCCTAGTGGTCTAGAGTGCCGCGCTTCGACCTCTAGCTGGCCGGTCACCTCTGGCTTGCGGCTGTGGTTTCGAGCCCTGGTGTGAGCGTATGTGGCATGGAGATAGGGGCGCCTTCTCAACCTCGTGGGTTTCCTCCGGGCACTCCGGTTTCCTCCCACTGCTAAAAACCCCTACGCGCAAGCGAATTATTGAAATAAAATGAAACCATATGTTAGTCCCAAAATGACCTAGTTTGTGTCGAGTGGACGTTAAACCCCATTTCTCTCTCTCTCTCAACAAGGAGTAGGGTTTGCTTGTCTACTCTCATGGGTTTTCTCTCCTTTCTCCAGTTGTTAAAGACACCTTTGCGCAAGTGAAGTATGAGAATTGAAATTAAATTTAATCATAAGTTAGTTGCGAAATATCTAGTTTGTGTCAAGTGGCTGTTATTTTTTTTCTCAGGATGACCACAAGGAATATCAGAAGAAACTGGAACAAATGGTCTCATGTCAAAAGAAATGTGTCGCCAACATAGCACATCATAGATATCGCATCAAACAAATCAACGAATCTTTAAAAAAGTAAGTGGTCCATTTATCATTAAATTACATTATGCAAGAGCTAAATCTGTCTATTGCATTTGAATTTGAGATGTAATAAAAAAAACTGTGACTTTTTTTCCTGTGTTTTTTTTACCTAGGCAAATTTGTGACTTTTTTTCCTGTGACTTTTTTTCCGCGCACCAGTCACCCTTTTTTAGGCCTGAAATGTTATTGACATTTATTAAACATACATTATGCAAGAGCTAAACTGCCTATTGCAGGTCTTTCTTTAGGCCTGGAATGTTATATTTACTATTAATTAGATATTTATAAACATGAATAGACCTTAATCAACTCTCGATGGCATCTTATCTGTCCGATTTTCAATTGATTTGAATCTGATCTGCTGTTCAACGTCTGTTGCTTATTAAATGCTAATATAGATAGTCAAGACTTTGACATTACTTATCGTGACAGTGCAAAAATGACAATCAAGGTTACAAAGATTTTCTCGGCTTAGAGTAAAACTATTTGACTGAAATTTTCGGCATACTCCCTTGACATCATCTTGATTTTAACTACTATAGCGAGAACTGCCAGCTCTTTAATTAATTTCCTATATTGTGTCTTTAATTGATTGTACGTTGAACAAGGTTTTAAAATAATCTACAGTATTACACAAATATATTTACTCCTGATTTTGTTTTATTAGAGTAGGATCAGAAATTACAGCAGACGAAAAAGAACAGGTGGAGAATTTGAAGAAAAACATTGCGAAAAGGAAACTTGAGTTCCGAGATATGGAAGAAGTTCTACCACATAAAAATGGGTTTGTTGACATTTTAACAGCTATGGTGTGTTGGTATTAATTACTTTAGGCTGTGGATTGTGGATGTGTAGTGGAATGGTCTATTGCATGTGCTTTATATTATAAGGTCTGTCATTGAGTCAGTTACTCTAGGTGTCCAATAAACTGTAACAAAATGAATCATTTGTCTATTCTTGGGGGGAGGGGTAAAAATGGTCTAAAGTGTTTGCGTTAGATCATTAGGGCTGTCATTCACTCAGTCAAGTGGCACAGTTTCAATCTGACATATTGTTGAGTATGAATATTCATGTTGTATTTTTCAGGATATATTTAATTTGCATTTGTTTGTGTTTTTCAGGATATATTTAAGTATTATATTAGGAAGTGTTAATATCTCACTCTTAAATAAAGCTGATAAGTAAGTACAATTTATATATATTAGCATGGTCAGATCTAAACATGAAGTCCTCTTGCCTGTTTCATCAAGGTCACATGATGTAATTAGGGTTAGGGCGTGTGATTGTGGGATATTGCTTGGGTTAGCACTAGTCTTGTTTACATCCTGTGACCTTGCATGCAAATTCTGTAATTGGTCTTCATATTTAAACCTAACCTGGCGGTTCTGTGTTCCATCCCTATGTTGACTGAGACAGTTCATCATGATTTTCTGGCTTGGCTGCACCTTGTCAGTAGTGCAGAACTGCGAGCTTGGCTCGGGACAACATATAATGGTTTGTTATGGCTGAAAACCATTAGTGTGCACTTGAAAGAGCCTTTGACAGTTGGAATTCGTTAAATAAGAGTAGGTTGTAGTTCTGCCATCATGGCTAAATTTATCTTATAGCACACTGCCTGTCTTCATTAGCCCAGTCCGAGCAGAACAGTAGGACGTTATACCCTATTTCGTTTCTTTCTCACGTCTATGAGAAGTTACATGTTTGGCAGTATTTATTTAATATGAATGTTTTTTCTATCTAGATACCAATATAAACAAGACTATGAAAAGTTTAAACTGACCGTTAGTTATGTTGTCATGTTTTTATCAGCGTTCATGCATTTCATTCCAGAATACAGGTAGGTCACAGTTACTTCCCTTTATATAGCACTGACTTGTGAACCTGGGCAGGTCTTGCTATTTAGTAGGCCTACTCACCTTTGCTGACGACTCCTTCACTTGACCTGAGTGTCATAAATCACGTGATTTTCAGATCAAACTGTAATAACGTCAATAAACTTTATTCAAGGGATATTTGAATTTTATCTATTTAATGTTACACATTTTAAGCTAGATTGAGCTCACTAGTCTGGTGGTAGCATGTTCATTCCCAACATTGGCAGAGAAAGTTCATCTGGATTTTCCGACGTAGTTTCCATTTGTCAGAGGTGCAGGATGGAGTGCCTGGCAAGGAATAGCTGTCTGGTCGTTCGCAATAAGAATAGGCGGTAGTGTCAGGGCAAAATTCCCCTCATAGCACACTGAATGACGTAAACCTGTCTTCATTAGCCCAGTTTGAAGCAGAACAGTAGGACGTTAAACTCCATTTCGTTTCTTTATATATCTATTATTGTGTATTTCAGATGGATTGATGCTGTGCTAAATTTTTTATTGGTATGGTATTATTGTACATTAACCATCAGAGAAAGTATACTAGTTGTGAATGGATCAAGGTTAGTTACTCAAGATAATCTGATAGACCCAGTAGGATAGCTACACTCTAGACCCAGTAGGATAACTACGCTCTAGACCCAGTAGGATAACTATACTCCAGACCCAGTAGGATGACTATACTCCAGACCCAGTACGATAACTATACTCCAGACCCAGTACGATAACTATACTCCAGACCCAGTAGGATAACTATACTCCAGACCTAGTATGATAACTATACTCCAGACCCAGTAGGATAACTATACTCCAGACCCAGTACAATAACTATACTCCAGACCCAGTAGGATAACTATACTCTCGGCCCAGCTATAAGTATTTAAATCAGATGTGATTATGAGGTTTCTGAAAGTTCCAAATCCAAGTATTTCTCTTTGAAAATTTTATGTGTGACGATCACTCTATCTTTGACATTTATGTAGATTTGTTGTTCCATGAATCAACACGGCGATATAATGCTGGACAATACTTGCTCCAGGTGTTGACCAAGAGGTTCATCTTGATTTTCCGATGTTTTTTCCCCTTGTCACAATAGGTGTCCTGGTGTTTTTCTTCTGGAATTCCCCGGGGATCACCGTGGCTAAGCGAGTAAGACGCTGGCTCGCTTGTCTGGAAGTCGCTTGTTTGCTCCGGGTGTTGGCCAAGAAAGTTCATCAGGATTTTTCTGGGCGGTTTCTCCTTGTCAGTGGTGCAGGTCAGTCAGTGGTGACAAAAACCACAAGAACCTGTGTACACTTGGCAGGCTTTTAAAAGATCTTTTCGAAACTGGAATTCGATTCAACAGTAGGCTGTTGTGCCACTGTCCAGGCAAAATTTCCCTCATAGCACACTTTATGGCGTATGCTCGTCTTTATTAGCCTAGACGGAGCAGAACAGTTGGGTGTTTGGCCCCATCTCATGTTTTCATTTCTATGACATGTTTACAATTGTTGATTATATTTATTTACAGAATAAAAGGTTGGTGGGTAACCCATCATTTTATATCAACCGTCTGTGCTGGTATCAGTTTAATCTGGTTAGTATATTTATATACAAGTATATTGTAGTATAATAGATCAACATGGTGGGGTGTGGCTGAGCTAACTAATGGACTGTAGACCAGGGCACAAAGTGGGGATTGTAATATGATAGATCTGGGCCTTGTTTCTCGAAATCTTAACTAAATATAAAATCCAAATTTTAGTAGATACTTCAATTTTGATTGGCTAAGCACTAAAATCAATCTAATATTATCTAATCAAATTACTAAAATTTGGATTTTATCTTAGTTAAAATTTCTTGAAACTGGCCCAAGGGCTCAAGTTTCACAAATACACAAGACTCAGGCACAACAGGGTGGAGCGGGGCTGAGTGGTTTGATGAGCTGATCAATTGGCTTTAGTGGGGTTGTGTGTATGGCTGGGTGGTTTGATGGTCTAAGCTAGTGGCAAACAGAAGAAACCAACAAGTAAATGTCTGTTTGTACGTTATATAAGGGAAGTAACCCTCATTTTGCTAGGAACTCTGAATTTCATTAACAAACATGGGCCAGCTCAAACTGATTAAAATACAGATATATATTGCTTTTTGTTTTTATGCTTTTATTGACCTCTACTACATGAAAATCTGACCAGTTGTAGTGGAAGGTCGTGTCAGAGGTCATGCATGCAGCTTTTAACCCAAGACGTCAGACATTTGATTAATTAATCAGTGTTCATGTTTCTAATGGTTTACCCACAGTTCATGCCAAGAACTCTCTGTAACATATGGTTGCATTGGCTAAACCATAACATCAACGTGGGATGTATAACAACTCTTCGAATGTGTAGAAAAGACAAGACAAAATTTTGAACTGTTAAAAACAAACGAAATAGGATCTGTGTTTTAATCAGATTAAGGCCTGTATTGTTACACATCAGGACATTGTTTATATTTTTATGTTACAGGCCTGATAGTTTGACCTATCAGTTATTTCGTAAACAGTACATCTTCTTTATACTATATTTAAGTAAGTACAATTCAAACTTTTTAATGGTTGGGGGGACAGTCTATTAATAATAAGATTAATGGAGTAGAATTCAACATGTAAAGAATATTGAAATAAAGATAAAGTATTACAATGGGGTCCACTTGATGTGTTTTTTCTGTGATGAGAAACATTCTATGTACAGTTTCATTTTTTCATGAACCTAACCCTGAGTTCACAAAGCATTCTCAGACTTACTCAAAATGTTTTGCCTTATTTCAACTAATAAAGTATAGCCCTTTATAAAAAAAACATTTGTGAACTCGGGACCTGTACAATTAAATATTAGGTAGAAACTTGTATCTATCTCATCATTAACCAATCTGTGACCTTTAATTTGACAGATAACCACTTTAGAAAGCAAGTCAAAACACAAAATTTAATTAAACCAACACTTATACACAAATCAAATTGATGGAGTTACTTGAATGTTATTATTGTATTTTATATAACGTCAGGTTGTGTTTATATAATGTCAGATTGTGTTTATATATAATGTCAGGCTGTGTTTATGTGTTTGTTTATATAATGTCAGGTTGTGTTTATATAATGTCAGGTTGTGTTTATATAATGTCAGGTTGTGTTTATGTGATTATTTATATAATGTCAGGTTGTGTTTATGTGTTTATTTATATAATGTCAGGTTGTGTTTATGTGATGCAGTATTATTATCAGAGTGGATGTTTATACAGGATGCGATCACTAGGTGAAGGTCATGACATGGATATTACCGCAGGTAGGTTACAGGTCAAAGCTGGACACTTTTATAAAATTTAGGCAGCACATTTTTCCGACTGGTTTGTTTGACTATAGATAAGCCAGGTTTATGATTAATTGATGTTTATAAAATAATTCGCAAAATTGATCCAGTTCTATCTTGTAGTAATGAGACAAACAAGAAATGACATGAAATAGGGTTAAATGTTCGACTGATCTGCTCCGACTGAGGTAATGAAGACGTACATACATTATCCACTGTGATGATTGCCTACTATTGTATCAAATTAAAACTGCCAAGGGCTCTTATATGTGCACACCATAGAAGCCACACTTGTTCAGTGAGTCATATGCTTGCTAACCAAGAAGTTTACCCTTAATTGTTAGTCTTTTCTTGATTAGATTGGGGAACCACGGTGGCTCAGGGTGTAAGGTGTTGGCTCACTAACCAGGAGGTCCTGGATTTGCTCTCAATAATGGCTAGAAACCTTCTTTTAAGGATTTGTATGCATCTACTCATTCAGTGACATACACCATAACTATATGTAAATCAACTGCTCATTCAGTGAATTGGAGAATTTCGAACTATTGTCGATTAATCAAACCATTTTATTGTCTAATACCCACATTACACTAATTGTATTGTGATAACCAGTTACATACACCATGAAGTTAGAAATCAATCATATTTTTAATGTTTTGCAGAAGGATTTATGTCTTGGATGTGGAAAGGGTTGGCGTTTTTACTTCCTCCAATTTTCTTTGGATATGTAAGTCTTTTGTTTTATAATTAATTACCTTTGTTTTTAAAAACCGGAATCCATTCCCCCTAGTCATTAAGCAGGAATCATAAATCATTGTATAAGAATTTAATCTATATGGAAATAACTGTGGTAAAATGTACAGAAATGCCACTGTCTTCTCTCGTAATTCTCAGACTTACTTGTGTTATATATTCTTGTTCTTCCAGTGTTATAACTCCTATATTTTATATTCTAGTTCTTCCAGTGTTATAATGCCTATGTTCTGTATCATCTCTCACAGTTACCCGAATGTAAAGAATGGCAGGTATGGTCGTCTCATATTTATATTTATTATCTGGTTGAAATAGTTCTCAAAATTTACTTTCACATCATAAGTGGAATTAATTCTTTCCGAATAGTAAAATAATGTTGGACAACTTGCCATGATTTCATGGTGCAATTATATTATTGGGTGTGTTGATTTAGATTTTATACAAAATCTTCAAATTTTGAAAATCCCAAAACTGTCTTAACCAGCACTGGGATTGATTCCAGGATCTCCAGGTTAGCGAGACTGCGACATATTATTTTGTTGATGAAGGCATGGTTGGCCGAAGGGTTTAATAAATTTCCTAGGCATCATGAAATCTGTTGTTGAGTCACAGTCTGGTGGCCTGATTTCTATTCCCTGCTTGTACTTGACAAGAACAAGGGTCACCTGTCCAACTTTGTGGGTTTTCTCCGAGTTCTCCGGTTTCCTCCAACTACTAAAGACCCATATGCACAAGCAAATTATGGAAATAAAATTGAACCATATGTTAGTCCTAAAATGACCTAGATTGTGTTGAGTGGACGTTAAACCCCATTTCTCTCTCTGTGTGTCATTGAGTCAACTGGCATAGTTTCGGGTTCCCACTTGAACATGACACACAAAAGACACCTAAGCATATTGTGCAGTATGTTATATTCCCTTAAACAATATTTCACTCTCTATTTTGGTAAAAGTTTTAAAAATAATTGTTTTTTTTTTCTTGTTACAGGTGATTGTTCTGGCAACTATTCACTTTCTTCTGTTTGCGGGAAATTTTGCCACAACATTACGAGTCATCCGTCAAAAAATACAATCTGATCTGTCCTGGTTACGTAATCGCTATAGAAACAGCATGGATAATAATAAAACAGACTAGATTACTATGGCAACCACGTGATGGTAATATACTTTTAAGAACATTATTAGGTATCCATAGTTACAACCCCACAAAAATTATGAGAACTTACATAAATTTGAATAATAAATCAAAAAAAAATTTGTATATAATGCTCTTGATTTAGGTCAAGAGCTGTTGTATTATTTTATTAGCCATAAGGTAAGCTCTCTATAGGCTAGCCCTGGTTTTCAACTCTTTTGAGCCGTTTCCACTTTACAGTGATGCTTTCCAAATTGGGGTTTTGAAAAATATGCTATCTTTTCAGTGTAAATTGACTGATGGACCCTCGGTACATTTCCGTCAAATTTCTATCGTGACTGGGGGATTTGATGACTGAATGGCTAGCACCTGGGAGCTGTAATCATAGGGTCGGTCATTGAATCCCCTGTTGTATGTGACAAGGAGTAGGGTCTCTTGTCTAGCCTCATGAGTTTTCTCCAGGTCCTCCTATTTCTTACTTCTCCTAAAGACCCCTACGCGAAAGTGATTTATTGAAATAAGATTAAACCATATGTTAGTCCCGAAATGACCTAGTTTGTGTCAAGTAAACGTTAAACTCTCTCATGACTAGCATGCAAAACCACCCGTAACTCATGTTTCCAAATTCTCACCTGCATCCCACCATCAAAATAATCAGAGGATATCGATACCTTGACATCTATTCATTTGTTAGTGCTACATGGTTGTGTATAGAGTATTGAAGTCGTCTGGACACTAATTGGGAAATGCCATGAAAGTGATCAAATTCCCCCCCCCCCCCACATGTAGGATGAAAACCATGGCGTTATAAGATTGAATTTTAGTTTTGAAATATTAATTGGGTCCACATATACTGATGCAAGACCATTTACTAATTTATTATAACAAAGTTTTGAATAGTTTTCTGTCGCTTGTGTGACAACCTTGCCAAAATAAATTATTAATGGTTCTTCCGTTAGTGTCTGTCATAGTTTAGTGCTGTTATCAAATTAATAAATGGCTCTAAACCTTAGAATATAGCTGTATATTAATTAAAGGGCTTCAGGATTATTTTAAGGGTAAATTTTCTTAAAGGCATTTTTTGTTAATATTTTAGTTAGTTTGTATAAAAACAAAATTAAGTTGAAAAACCACTGCCCTGTCCAAATCGTATTTGTCAAAATATGTGTTTGTTAAGGGAATATGATGTTTCTGTTGAAGGAATATGAAGTTATGTTGAAGAAATATGAATTTTATGTTTATGGCTCAGATGAAGTTTATGTTGAAGAAATATGATGACTATGTTGAAATTATAATTACGGTTAAAATGAAGGGGTTGTTTTTTAAGGGATGATGAAAATAAATGTTGAAATAAATTATTTATTCGGTGACTTATAAGGGCATTATTATAAGTGTAATTAGGAGCTGTAATCGCGACCCCTAAGATAACTCTAAGGGTTAACGTATCTCTAGGATCGAGATTGATGGAGCTGTTATATGCCGTATTAATTCAAAGTTTTGTCTGCAATATTATATAGCTATTTAATTTAACCAATGAATTGTACATACTATTATTATTTTGTATATGTTGTTGTGTTTAAATATATTGTATAGTTGAATTGAGAATAATGATTAAAATGTTAGAAAAACAAAGGAATTATTTACATGTTTACCCCCCTTCACCACCACCTTGTCAATAAACATCAAACCCGCGTGGAAGTTTAAAGGAGCTAAATCGCTATCCTTTGGGACCTAGAAATTGACACAAGTGGGTCGCAACACATATTATATTGTTATATGAATGTATATAAACTGATTTACATTCAATGGTTTCCGTTTTTACTCTTAATTTCAAATCAGTTATGTTCCGCGAAATAATTCAACAGTCTCAATCGAATGCAAATTTCTAGCGTCTGGTTATTCCAGTCCACATACCAGTCTACATACGCTGTTTGATTTGATGCAATGAGTGCAGCCTTGCCCCTCGAGTCTCTTGTTATAACTGGGGCCGAAACGCATTATGGTACACGATTCGTGTACCAATGGTAAAATGTTTATCTTGTCTTAAATATTGGATATCAGAAGCCCATTATTTTCCGGTAAGATCACAGCACCAATGTTGATTTAAATTGACAAATAATTTGTGTTTTCGATGAAGAGTTTGGATGATATTGAGTTAGAGACTTAGCTATTTTAAATTGGGCCACTTAGTTGCATGGCAATTCTGAAGTTACACATCCGAAATAGAGAGGCGAAAAGTGTTTTCGGTGGCTGAGAATGCACGAAATAGCACCAGGCTCTGTTAGTGGGGGTGGAGGGACATGTCTGAGAATGCATGAGAGGAGACTAAATACCCTATGCGAGACCGCAGGTGAACGAGATGAAAACAACCACTGGTGAACTGAACACCTACAACAACCTGGACAACAGGCTACCTACAGAGAATAAAAAAGTTAGCCACCGTTTAATTTTCGAACCATAGTTATTACGTACGCTTCCATTCGTCTTGAAATCTGTCTCATTGACATATTTGCATTTTATATTCAGTCTGTTTTAGTGTTAAATGAAATGACAAGGGAGCGTTAATTATGGGCCACAATTAAAGTTACCAATACGATCCGAGCAAAATTTCCATATAGCACCACTGTAGGGCGTATACCCGTCTTCATTAGCCCAGTTCGCAGCAGACCAGTAGGACGTTAAACCATGGAAGCCTATTGCGGCCATTTCAGAATCTCGTCCCCTCGCCGCGAGAAGTCGAGGGCGAGAACACGAGGGCGAGAACACGAGAAGTCGAGGGAGCGAGAAGTCGAGGGCGATGGAGCGAGAGAGCGAGAAGACGAGGAAACAGGGCGAGAATACGAGGATCTCGCCCCGAGAACACGAGATTACTTTCACCTCGTCTTCTCGTCCCTCGACTTCTCGCTCCCTCGTGTTCTCGCCTTTGAAAAACCTCGTGTTCTCGCTCCCTCGCCCTCGACTTCTCGCTCCCTCGACTTCTCGTGTTCTCGCCTTTGAAAAACCTCGACTTCTCGCTCCCTCGCTCCCTCGCCTTTGAGTCAATCTCGTGTTCTCGCTCCCTCGCTTCGTCACAATCTCGTCTTCTCGTGTTCTCGCTCCCTCGCCTCGGAAGTGCAGTTATTACGCATGTCCACTGACTACCGTATTTGCATTTGTATTTTGACATGGATTATAATAAACGAAAATGTTTGAAGTTCTAGAAAATGTAATAGTCCTAAACAAGCTTAATCTCTTCTTGCACAGATAGTATTGTATTCTGTAATTGATTTTAAGTCTTCAGTCAAATCTTTCTTTGCTCTCTAAAAATATTCATCGGGTGTTTTCACTTGATGCGTGGTTTTGTCAGTGCTGCAGGATGGAGAGCCTGACAAGGGAAAATGTATAGTTGTTCGAACGGGATTTTTAAAAACCAGGTCCGGAATCGAAATGAAGTTGGTTCTACGGTGGCTCACTGCGTAGGACGTTTTCTCTCTAACTTAATCGAAGTTCATCGCGATTTTTCTGCCACTGGTGTAGAACAGAGAGCCTAGCAAGAGACAACGTATAATCGTTCGGATGAAATAAAAATAACCGAGGTGACGTGTCCGGAATCTAAATCAAATGAAATGAAATAAAATGGGGTCTAACGTCCTACTGTTCTGTTCCTAAATTGGGCTAATGACGACGGGCATACGATACAATAATACAGTGTGCTATCAAGGAAATTTTGCCCGGGCAGTGGCGCTAAGGCCTACTCTTATATCGAATTTAAACTTCCAAGTGATCTTTTATGTGCACGCCAATAGGTGTCCTTGACAGGCCCTACGTTTTGCATCACTGACAAGGAGAAATCACGCCCGAAATAAAATCTGGATGAACTTTCTCTTCCAATGCAGGGATCGAATACCAAGTGGTGTAAGTGGTGTAGGACGGGGGGCCTGAGAAGGGACAAAGAATAGTTGTTCGGATGGAATACAAATAACCGAGATCCCGTGGCCGGAATACAAATGGAGCTACGATGGCTCAGTGAGTAGGATCGACGTTTGCTCTTTTACTTTATCAAAGTTTTTCAGGATTTTTCGGTCGGGTTCCTGCTTGTCAGTGGTATAGGACTGAAGACCTGGCAAGGGACAACGTATAGTCGTTTGAACGGTATTATATATAAAATACGAGGTTCTTTGTCCGAAATCGTAATGAAGTGGTGGCTACAATGGCTCAGTGTGTAGGACGTTTGCTCTCTCGCTTCATCGAAGCGCATCGGGCTAAATTTCTGGAGATGTCCTCCCATGTCAGTTGTGTAGGATGGAGGACGGAGGGCCTGGCAAGGGATAACGTGTAGTCGTTCGGTTTCGATTAGTCGTGTGGGGTTTTTCCGGTTTCTCCCACTGTCGCATACATTTCTTTTCCGATGCATTGCACAATACGTCAGCACTAGAATTACGCCTCGAACTACATTTGTCAAGTGTAACCATAATGGGGTGAAAAAATCAAATTTTCTAAGACAATATCAGAAACCAAAAATCAACGTCATAGGGTCACGGGTCAATAGCCATAATTAGACCATGGAATACCTTTTACGAGACGGAACACGTTGGTTTGTTTCCATTTGTCAGAGAGAATTTTTCTGAAAATATCACAGGTACATGGGGACAGGAACGCCCTTATTAGACTAAGGCACACCAGACCTATAATATAATAATACTAATAGAGTCTATGTGATTTTTCAAAGTTTTTGAGTTTCTGTTATTTTCTGAACATATTTTAAATTTTTGATCTTATTTTATCCATATTTGATGCTAAATAATATAATATTTACTATCAAACATGTAATTCATATTTAAAAAAAAATACCATCTGATGTATAGATCAGGTGTGCCATAGTCTAATAAGGGCGTTCCTGTCCCAATGTACCTGTGGAAAATATGCCGGGATTACTGTATAATACCACATATTAAATGTTGCAGTGACACGATGAAAACGACTAATCCCAGGTCTGTGGAATAAATATGGTCAACAGTAGAGAAATAGCACCAATGATTGAAAGAATCTGTTATTTACTGGAAACAAGTATTTTTTATAAAAAACTATTTCAGTAAAACAATATCCAAGAGAAATACATACTTAATACACATGAAAACGATTTTGGCAAAAATAAACAAACGCAATAATATAAATTTCCTCATACACAACAATACCATACACTACTAGTAAGAGAAATGAGGTTTAACGTCCACTCGACACAAATTTGGTCATTTCCGGACTAACATATGGTTTAATTTTATTTCAATAATTCGCTTGCGCGTATGGGTCTTTAGCAGTGGGAGGAAACTGGAGTGTCCGGAGGAAAACCCACAAGGTTGAGAAGGCAACCTATCTCCATGCCACATACGCTCACACAGGGATCGAAACAACAGCCGCAAGCCAGAGGTGACCGGCCAGCTAGAGGTTGAAGCGTGGCACTCTAAACCACTAGGCCATCCCAACCCCCCCACTACTATTAAATGAAATGAAATGGGTTTTAACGTCCTACTCTTCTGCACCTAACCTGGGTTAATGGAAGACAAGCATATGCTATACAGTGTGCTATGAGGAAATTTTGCCCGGGCAGCACCGCTACAGCCTACACTTATATTGAATTCCAACTGCCAAGGGATCTTTTACGTGCACGCCAATGTGTACACTGGACCACGGTTTCCCATACCATCTTAACGACTAGACAGCTGTCCTTGTCAGGCCCCTCAGTTCTGCATCATTGACAAGGGGAAACCACACCGGTAAATTGAGATGAACTTTCTTGGCCAATGCAGGGATCTAACACACCACAAGTATTGATGAAAAATGTATATAATAATTATAATAATATCATTGTTCTGGAGAACGGTTTCTAATCTGCTGTTCAGATTGTTATATTATATCAGGTCTTGTGCCCATTTACACTGTACAAGATATATACCAGTAAATAAAAATAGATATAAGAGAAAAACAAATAGTTATCTTAATGATTCCAGTAAAATGCATTAGAAATGAAATGAAGTTTAACGTCCTACTGTTTTGTTCCTATACATGTACTGGGCTAATGAAAACAGGCATACACCATACAGTGTGCTATGAGGGAAATTTGGCCGGGTATTGCACTATTCCCTACTCTTCTTTCGAATTCCAACTGCCAAGGGATCTTTTTATGTGCACACCAATGTAAACAAAGGACCTCGGTTTTTCATCACATCCGGACGACTAGACAGCTGTAATTGTACCTTTTTACATGCACACCAATGTATACAAGAGACCGCAGTTTTTCGTCACATCCAAACGACTAGACAGCTGTCCTTGTACCTTGTTAGACCCTCCTTTTGCACCACTGACAAGGAGAAACCACGTCGGAAATGAAACAGAATAAAAAAATAAAATGGGGTTTAACGTCCTACTGCTCTGTTCCTAAGCTACACTAATGAAGATGGGCATATGCTATACAGTGTGCTATCGAATTCCAACTGCCAAGGGGTCTTTTTACGTGCACACCAATGTATACAAGGGACCTCGGTTTTTCGGTACATCCAATCAACAAGACGGCTGTCCTTGTACCTTTTTACAGGCACACCAATGAATACAAGGGACCTCAGTTTTACGTAACATCCGAACGACTAGGGGGGTTGGGATGGCCTAGTGGTCTAGAGTGCCGCGCTTCGGCCTCTAGCTGGCTGGTCACCTCTGGCTTGCGGCTGTGGTTTCGATCCCTGGTGTAAGCGTATGTGGCATGGAGATAGGGGCGCCTTCTCAACCTCGTGGGTTTCCTCCGGGCACTCCGGTTTCCTCCCACTGCTAAAGACCCCTAGGCGCAAGCGAATCATTGAAATAAAATTGAACCATGTTAGTCCCGAAATGACCTAGTTTGTGTCGAGTGGACGTTAAACCCCATTTCTCTCTCTCTCCGAACGACTAGACAGCTGTCCTTGTACCTTGTTAGACCCTCCTTTTGCACCACTGACAAGGAGAAACCACGTCAGAAATGAAACAGAATAAAAAAATAAAATGGGGTTTAACGTCCTACTGCTCTGTTCCTAAGCTAGACTAATGAAGATGGGCATATGCTATACAGTGTGCTATCGAATTCCAACTGCCAAGGGGTCTTTTTACGTGCACACCAATGTATACAAGGGACCTCGGTTTTTCGTCACATCCAAACAACTAGATGGCTGTCATCGTACCTTTTTACATGCACACCAATGAATACAAGGGATCTCGGTTTTACGTGACATCCGAACAACTAGACAGCTGTCCTTGTACCTTGTTAGACCCTCCTTTTGCACCACTGACAAGGAGAAACCACGTCGGAAATGAAACAGAATAAAAAAATAAAATGCTGTTTAACGTCCTTCTGCTGTGTTCCTAAGCTTGACTAATGAAGATGGGCATATGCTATACAGTGTGCTATCATGGAAATTTTACCAGGGCAGCGGCGCTACGGCCTACTCTCATCACATCAGAACGACTAGACAGCTGTCCTTGTACCTCGTCAGTCACCCCCTCCCCACGGCCTGCACCACTGACAAGATAAACCACCTCGGAAATGAAATAGAATAAAAATAAAACAAAACCATACAATATTAATCAGCATAGTGACAAAATATAACATGAAAATTTATTGTCATATACAGTACATTTAATTAAAACATTTTTTAAAATATGTATTAAATGTATTTAAAAACTGCTTAAAAAATACATGTACATGAATACAGGTTTAAGCCTACTCATAAAAAATCACATAATTTCATAGATATCATCATCAGTATTAAAATCAATGTCACTGTCGAACAATTTACACAAATCCATACAAGAAAGTTTTCACTTGTAACAAGTACATCTATCTGTAATGCAGCCTGATTTGTATCCACAGTGAAAATTTTATTTGGTGCTTGATTTCTAGTTACCCTAACCCTGTCATTTTAAACAGTAGTGTTTAACAAAAGGGGCAAAAAATTTTGCAGCTACAGTAAGGCAACCCGGGGGGAATGCGCCAGAATAGGCCCCCGTTTTGATTGGTGGTGCAAGGGACAAAGCAACATTTTCATCCAGGGGACACATGCAAAGTCAATCTGGTGTGGAATTAATTCACACATATTTTTTTCATAAATAGGGCCTAACATGTGCTCTTGTACCAACTCATCTATTTTGGTTCTCTTTTTCTCCATAACATCTTGGGTATATTTCTTAAAGTACTGTGCATGGTGTTTCACCTCAATGGTGACAGTCTTCACCATATTAGTCCTTATTGGTCTGAGTGGTCTTGATTCGAGTAGTCCTTACTCCTTGGTGACTGCGCGTTGTCAATAGTTGTCATGCATTTAGGAATATAAGAATATCTATCTTTATCAATCAACTTGTTAAATGATCCCCTTAACAAATTAACCAGACCAATTATTCTTTTTTTGTTGGTAAAATTTTAGCTGCTTGCTTCTAACATCACTTTCAAACTTTCGTCAACAAGTTTGGAATCGTGATAATGTTTCATACACAGTTGGTTTTTTTTTTAAGTTGAAATGTGAGAACTCTGTATTATTAGTATACCCCAATGATTGAGAACTTTGTCTGCACATTCCTGGAGTTCTTCGTCTTACAAATCAGCATTTGTCTCCGGCACAAACCTGCCATTTCCATCTAATTCGATCCAATGGTTAGCCAATACCTAAAATTGTTCCCAGCTTGTCGCATTGAACGGTTTTAGCTTAGTGTTTTTAACAAAATATTCACAAGTATTCAGTTTTCGCTATCCTTCCGCCATATTTACTATCAACACAGAACGGTAACCTTTGACTCTACTCGACCTTCCATTATGTGTGTCTGATTGGCGAGCTATGTCACGTGATTTGTTAAAACCAAATCACCGCGGAATTCAAATACCATCGCACATTAAGTAAGCCTGTATTTATTTTACGGCTTCTGTCAAACGTCAAAGAATGGATAACAGAAAAGTCGCGTGACAATGAAGTAATACTAGAACAATTAGATGATGTACCTTTTTTTACCCGAAACTTGCTAGGACGGAAAACAGAAGCAGGCTAGCTAGAAATTTCTCACCACGGCATATATATGTAGGCCTAAAGTGGAGAATTTTTTGCCTGGACGTATTTTTTCTATTTTTTTATACATTGTCTACCGTAAACAAAGAAGTACTTGTAGCCTACTTTATCTACTTTAATATATATATATTATAAATAAAATCTAAGTGTGTATGGGTGTGTTTATGTATGTTTGTATACTCCACCTACACATTATTATGTGTTATTAAATTAACCAGCATCACAACAGGAATGTTTTAGGTCAGTGAATTCGGGCCCAAGGCGAATTACGCTTCGTCGCCGCGATTAACCCCCACATATCTCGTATCAAATTGAAAAGAACGACCACGTACATGTATTTTAGGCCATCGAATCTGTCCTACAGGCAAATTTGGGCCACGAACGAATAAAACCTCGGGCGAATTTAGGTCCCGTGGGAATTTGAGCACTGGGCGAATATGGGCCCCTAGCAAATTTGGGCCATGGGCGAACTTGGACCCCGGGCGAATTTGGGCCCGTGTATAGGCGGGTAAACTACGAGTAGTTTATTTGATAATATTAGCATCAAGCGGGTATCGAAACCGAGCCCCCCCCCCCACACACACACACACACACGCACGCCAATGTGTAGCCTATACGAGACCTCGCTGTTCCATGTCATCCGAACGACATGCTGTCCTCAGGCCTTCCGTCCTACACTGATAAGAGGGTACCTCGCAAGAAAGGCTAGACTACGCATTGAGCCACCGCAGCTCCAACATATTTCGAATCTGGACACATGACCTCGCTCTTTTAACCCAACCCTTCCTTCTCCACTGATATGGAAAAAACCCGCTAGAATATTTCCGATGAACTTTGATGAAATGAAATGAAATATGGTTTAACGTCCTACTGTTCTGCTCCGACTGTGCTATAAGGGAAATTGTGCTCGGAAAGCGGCACTTAGGTCTCCTCTTATATCGCTTCCAGGCTGCCAAGGGATCTTTTACGTGTACGTCAATTTACAGATAAGGATTTTCATCCCATCCGAACAAATAGACAGCTGTCCTTGCCAAACCCTCCGTCCTGCACCAATGCAATGACATGGGGAAACCACATCGGAAAACCCGATAAACTTTCTTGTCCAATGCAAGGATCGAACACGTGACCTTCAGTTTAGTGAGCCAGCGTCTTACCCACTTAGCTGCCGTGGCTCCAAACATTTACGTCCTACTCACTGAGCCACCGTAGCTCCCACTTCATTTTGATTCCGAACACGGGACATTGTTTTTCTATGCCACCCGAACGACTATACGTGGTCCCCTGTCAATTCTTTCCTCCTACACCACTGAAGTAAGAGAGCAAACGTCCCACTCACTGACCCACCGTAGTTCCCACTTCAATTAGATTCCGGACACGAGGCCTCGATTATTTTTATTCATTCCGAACGATTATACTTTGTCTCTTGCTAAGCTCTCCGTTCTACAGGACTTCGGTTATTTTTATGCCATCCGAACTATTATACTTTGTCTCTTGCTAAGTTCTCCGTCCTACACCACTGACAATAGTGAACATCGCCAAAAATCACGAGGAACTTTGAAGAAGTTACAGAGCAAACGTCCTACCCAGTGAGCCCCCGTAGAACCAACTTCCTTGCTATTCCAGACACAGGACATCGTTTTTTAAAATCCCATTCGAACAACTATACATTGTCCCTTGTCAGGCTCTCCATCCTGCAGCACTGACAAAACCACGCATCAAGTGAAAACACCCGATGAATATTTTTAGAGAGCAAGGAAAGATTTGACTGAAGACTTAAAATCAATTACAGAATACAATACTATCTGTGCAAGAAGAGATTAAGCTTGTTTAGGACTATTACATTTTCTAGAACTTCAAACATTTTCGTTTATTATAATCCATGTCAAAATACAAATGCAAATACGGTAGTCAGTGGACATGCGTAATAACTGCACTTCCGAGGCGAGGGAGCGAGAACACGAGAAGACGAGATTGTGACGAAGCGAGGGAGCGAGAACACGAGAAGACGAGATTGACTCAAAGGCGAGGGAGCGAGAAGTCGAGGTTTTTCAAAGGCGAGAACACGAGAACACGAGAAGTCGAGGGCGAGAAGTCGAGAGCGAGAAGTCGAGGGCGAGGGAGCGAGAACACGAGGTTTTTCAAAGGCGAGAACACGAGGGAGCGAGAAGTCGAGGGACGAGAAGTCGAGGTGAAAGTAATCTCGTGTTCTCGGGGCGAGATCCTCGTATTCTCGCCCTGTTTCCTCGTCTTCTCGCTCTCTCGCTCCCTCGCCCTCGACTTCTCGCTCCCTCGACTTCTCGTCTTCTCGTGTTCTCGCCCTCGACTTCTCGTGTTCTCGTGTTCTCGCCCTCGACTTCTCGCGGCGAGGGGACGAGATTCTGAAATGGCCGCAATAGGCTTCCATATTAAACCCAATTTAGTTTCATTTCATCTCTCTAACGATGATTGCATGTTAGGCGCAGATTGCCCTCCTTGCGCGGATTACCCCTGCGCATGCGTGAATCTCCGTCTAATTTTCGATGAGCAATCTGCGCGCGCGAAGTGAACTTTGTCCGGGCAATTTAATGAGTTACTGCGATGATAATAATCCGCTTAATCTTAATCGGTAATCACCATGGATCACTGCCTTAGTATTATAAGTCATTTTAATTGAATTTGCGAGAAATGAACCAAGTGTTTTATAACACAAAGCGTTCAGATTTTTCGCCAAATTACCACTTTATCAACCCGAGAGCCGTCTATGTGGTTACGATATATGGTTATAATTACAATTTATAGAAAAATGATTTTGAAAATATTTACTTATTCAACTCGGTCATCGTTTTATTCTTTCTGTTATTCATATTCCAACAAGAGGAATTTTTTTTAATAAAAATGGCGTGCACCAAACAGCGATAATTTTTCATTGGTTAGAGTCGTAAAAAAGTCATTTTACTTAAATTTGCGAGAAATTAACCGAGTGTTTTATAACACAAAGCGTTCAGATTTTTCGCCAAATCACCTCTTTACCGACTCGAGAGCCGTTTATGTGGTTACGATATATGGTTATAATTACAATTTATAGAAAAATATTGTAATATTTACTTATTCAACTTGGTCATCGTTTTATTCTTTCTGTTATTCATATTCCAGCAAGAGGAATTCTTTTAATAAAAATGGCGTGCACCAAACAGCGATAATTATTTTTCATCGGTTAGAGTCGTAAAAATGCGTGGAAATTTACAGTAGCTATTGGCTAACAGCACGCATAAACAACCTTATTTGCATATTGCATACTATTTATAGTATTATTGGTTGGAATTATTTTCAAGTCGACAGCCCCAAGGACCAACTTACCGTGTTTTGCATAGTGTCGAGTAGGGTAACACAGAATTGTAGTAATACATAGTACGCAATTGTCTTACATTATCGGTGGTCCACAGGTGTATTTCCAGCTAGATTATTCCATATTATGTGCACAATGATACTACTATAGCGTACATATAACAGAAATCGAAGATTACAGGTGCAGATCATTTCGTTCGTTCTTGGGGATTTACGTCCACTTCCACCAAGGGTAATATCGTAGACAATCAGATCATTTCATTTATTACTTAAGCTGGTGGTATAATGTCCGCTTCCACATAAGTGACTAATCATTTCATTTACTACTATCCTTGTCATATTAACCTGGACGGTGTTGTTTCGGATGAAA
The DNA here is from genome assembly GCA_963678685.1 of Patella ulyssiponensis. NCBI lineage: Eukaryota > Metazoa > Mollusca > Gastropoda > Patellidae > Patella > Patella ulyssiponensis. Next base: position 5,916,773 of record OY783231.1, read on the forward strand.
CCCAGACATGTGTCTGGATTAGGGGATTAATTAAACAATAGGTATAGCGGTCATTCAAAGAATCTATCGACAGGCATTTATGACTGTTGTATATTCCATGCGACGGTGGTGTAATTACACGTCTGTAATATGGTGGTAGTCATTCAAAGAATATAATCTAAATGACAGACATTTATTACTGTATATTCCAAGCGACGGCGGTCTTATTCGTAGACTGGAACCAATCATAGGCCATTGTGTGTTTTGGGGGTTTTTTTTGGTGAAAATACCGTCGTACAGTAAGTTTCTTGTACATAAAATGGAATCGAAAGCCATTTTTATGTACGTGTAAGAACTGTAAGGTTTATCGACCGATGCCAGAAATCATAGTGAATAATCACAACTCACCCAGCTGAATGGACTAAATAATTAACACCAGATTAAATATTGTTCAATCTCTTTTTAACACCAGATTATAAACAACAAAGGCAGATCGCGGTGTTTGTTGTTTTTTTTTGCCAACTTATATGTTTAAATTTCTTTCAACATATTTAAAAAAGTACAAAGCTATTTGGGGTTCTAATACTGGTTCAGTAGGAAAAGGTACGAATCAATCTGAGGTACGAAACGAGGTACGAAACGAGGTACGAAAGAACTAAGTACGAAACAGCCAGGTTACGAAACAGCCTGCACCCATTCTCGATATAGTATCATATAAGAAAGATACGACAAGTTTATTACCAGACCCGTAATTGCACGTATGCATTTGAGGAAAACAAGTGTATGAGTGATCCGTGCTTATGACCCGAACTAGATTTGTTTTGGTTTTTTTGGTCAAGTTTATTACGCATTTTACGACCAAGCGGATGTTATATATTAATTACAGCATAGTACGTCTTCTTTAGGGCTGCATGCCATCCTACACAAAACACAATAAATATTATGTATGCAATATGCAAATAAGGTTGTTTATGCGTGTTGATAGCTACTTTAAAGTTACCCGCGTTTAGACGGCCCTAACCAAAGAATAAAACGATGACTAAGTTGAATCAGTGAATATTTTCAAAATCTTTTTTCTATTAATTGTGAACACATAAATTGTAACCATGTGTAGTTACGTCAAACTACAGCAAATATTTTTTACATCCAGTTGCGTGGTCAGCACCGATTATGAGATACTGCTGACAGAATTTCAAATTAAATCTTATTTTCTATGCACATACGCTAATTATGTTGTGATTTTAAAAATTATTCACTACAAAGCCGATAGGGGGCAGGTCATATATATATTTACGTCTGACAGACAACTAACTAACACTTCGAAAAACATCGAGGGGTAATCAGCGCAACGTGGGCAAATATATATATACGTCTGACAGACAACTAACATCTCGAAAAACATCGAGGGGTAATCAGCGCAACGTGGGCAATCTGCGCACCAGCTTCAAAAGCGCAGATTGTAATCTGCGCGCGCGAGGTGCAATCTGCGCGCGCGGAGTGCAATCTGCGCAACACGACAGCGCAGATTGCAATCTGCGCGAGGGGTGAAGATTGCGCCTAACATTTACATTCAAGATTCAAAACAGCTTGCATCAACATTCATTCATTTATCCATTTATCCACCCTGCCATGATTTTATCCATCATTCGAAACAGCTTATATCAACATTATTTGTATATTCTTTCATGTTTTCATTCGTTTACCCACGTTCCCATGTATTCATACGCGTGATCGCCTTCTAAAAATGAAATATCGGAGCGTGGAATCTATTCAGGATATCATGAATAAATAATTGACATGATAACAAACTGACTGGTTTTATTGGTGATGAGTTGGCAGTATTGAAGATGCCCTTCCATGTCTAAACTGACTTGGTTATATTAAAGATCCCTTCCCATGTATCAACTGACTAGTTATATTAAAGATGCCCTCCTACGTACCAACTGACTAGTTATATTAAAGATGCCCTCCCACGTACCAACTGATAGGTTATATCAAATATGCCCTCCCACATACCAACTGACAGGTTATAATAAAGATGCCCTCCCACGTACCAACTGACAGGTTATAATAAAGATGCCCTCCCACGTACAAACTGACAGGTTATATCAAATATGCCCTCCCACATACCAACTAACAGGTTATTATAAAGATGCCCTCCCACGTACCAACTGACAGGTTATAATAAAGATGCTCTCCCACGTACCAACTGATTAAAGATCCCTTCCAATGTATCAACTGACTAGTTATCTTAAACATGCCCTCCTATGTACCAACTGACAGGTTATATCAAAGATGCCCTTCCACGTACCAACTGACAGGTTATATCAAATATGCCCTCCCTTGTATTAACTGGTTTTATTGTCGATGAGCTGGCGGTATATTAAAGTTGTCTTCACATGTCCAAACTCACTGGAAAGATACCTTCCCATGTACAAACTGATTGTATTGGTGATGAGCTGTCAGTATATTAAAGATGGATGGAGTTGTCTGTATATTGAAGATATGTAAACATGCAACTATAGTTAAAGATGCATTATGCAAGAGCTAAAGCTATTGCAGGTTTTTAAATTGGCTTCAAATTCTTAAACCTAACCCACAATCCTGGGAAACAATCACGTACCCTAATCCTGTTTACATCCCAACCCTTGGTGAAATCTGCAGGTATGCACAAGGCCTTTACAAGCCTATGTGACGCCCCTTGGCAAACGTTTCAGTACCCCCAACCGTACATACTGTAACTGTTTTGTTTAGTGTGCCCGCGCTCAGTTGACGTTTTATGATTAAAGAAATTTTATCTAAATACATGTACCTATTTATGTAAATTTTCTATGCTTATTTCCACTTTAATCCTCCATTTTGGAATATTCTACCCTCTTTATCTGTTAAAATATGAACTGGTTTACAGTATGAGACAAATTTAGGGGAAGCGAAGGCTTGTGATTTGCTATCTCAGCCTACAAGGTCGCTTGTTCACAAATATACAAAGGAGATTTCTGGTATGGACTTAGATTATTTGCCACCTCACCGCATCCCCTGTAAAAGTTTCGCCCTAGGGCATATGGCCCTCTGAACCACACCTATGTGAAGGCCCCATGTGAAATAGATCTAATCCTCTCCTACCAAGAATCAAGTCCTTGATTCACTAACTACCACGGGCTATCTATCTTCTTTGATTGGCGTTTAGTAATTAAACAGGGTACAAGTTTATGGATACATAATTACCGAGTTTAATACTAAAATAACAATCAATACAAGTTAAGTTTAATTGTATTTGATTGTTATTTTGTTGCATATTTTGTATATATTTTATTCACATATCCACACAAGGTACAATTACTGAGTTTGATAATAAGCGACGTAAAGACGAGAGTATCCTTGTCGAAACGTCGCTTATTATCGAACTCGGTAGCGACGTTTCGACGAGGATACTCTCGTCTGTGTATCCATAAAGTTGTACCTTGTGTTAATATGTTCAATTACTAAATGACAATCAAAGACGAGAGTATCCTCGTCGAAACGTGGCTTAGTATTAAACTCGGTAATTGTGTATCCATAAAATCGCACCCAGTGTTACCATAAGCTAAATCCGGCAACGCAAACTAGTAATAATGGTGATGAGTTATCAGTGTATTAATATTGCTTATTGTCCTCGTATAACAAGTTTATTGTCCACAAAACACATTATCTAGATTAATATGGTTCTGTATAGACATTCTAATTTATACACGTTTTGTATGGACATCTGGACTTCTATTATACCAACGTTCTCTATCGATATTCTCACTTCTATTATAAACATGATATTATACTCGTCTCTGTGTGCTTATTGGTAATAAATTCTGTCTTTCATAAGTAATTGATGTTCAGATTGAACAGTAGCTTACTTATCTGTACCACCCCAACTCTCCAACGCACGAAAATCATGCTGCGAAATCTCTGGGGAGAGAGAGAAAGAGGGGGTCTTTAGCAGGATTCATTTACGTGCACGCCAATGTGTACACGGAACTTCAGCTTCTCGTCCATCCGAACAACTAGACAACTGTCCTTGTTAGCCCATCCGCCCTGCACCGTATGTCAAACGATATGTTGAATTGAAAGAAATTCCGACATTCACCGCAGACAATATAGTTAACACCCTCAAGCGCCACCCATAAGCGGTTTTGGCGTTCATGGCGAAACGACTCAATATTTTAGTGTTTATATTTCACACCGACGTTTATTTCTGTTAAAACGGGAATGGTCAATCAAATATTGAGTCAACTGGTGTGGTTTCGATTCACCTCTTCTACGTGACAGGGCGTAGGGTCGCCTGTTCAACCTTCGTGGGTTTTCTCCTGGTCCTCCGGTTTCCCTTTACTGTCAGGGACCTCTACGCGCAAGCGAAGTATTGAAATAGAATAAAATTGAACCATGTGTTAGTCTCAAAATGACATAGTTTGTGTCGAGTGAACGTTACCCCCCCCCACCACCACCACCACCCCATTAAGAAATACTAAGTCTTATTTAATACTTATCATTAGGACGAATTTCTCATTAGAACCTAATTATCATAAAGTCAGTCCTATTTGGTAAATAGTGCCCCCGGCCCCCACAAAGTCCCAAATACGTATGGAAGGGTATCGCTGGCAATATTTAATGCTCTGCTAAAATGTCGTTTCCATGTACAAAGTCTTAATACCGGTTAGGGTTATGATAAAGTCAAAATACCCCTAAGGCCAAAGTTAAATGTAACGTTAAATGGAACGTGTCAAATGACAAATGTTTCATTGGAAAATGCTGTTTTTGCTACATTTGCATACGATAGTTGATGCTCTGCGTAAGATGTTACATACAAAGCGTAAACGACAAATGAGAAGTGGCAGAGCGAATGTTTAGAGGGAAATGTCTGTTGTACACACGTCAAAAACAACATTTTTCAATGAAACATTTGTCATTTGACACATTGCATTAAACGTTTTACATTTAACTTTGGCCTTAGGGTATTTTGACTTTACCGGTATGAAGACTGTGTTGGCCTACATTGTACTTTTTACACGTAATCAATGGAAAAGACATTTTAGCAGAGCATTTAATATTGGCAGTGATACCCTTCCATAAAATAAGAAATGTGGGGCGGGGGGTGGCTGGACGAATGGTAAACGCGTGCGCGTTGTATTATAAAGTCTGTCATTGAGTCAACTGGCGTGGTTTCGATTTCCAACTGAGGAGGAAATTTGAAATAAGATTGACCCATCTGGTCTCTCTCACTCTCTCTTTCTCTTTAACAAGTTCTTTTTCGTTAATAGGTAATTGGTGATTTTATTTAGTAGGTGTGTTCTGTGTACACAAAGATTAGCTTTCTGGCACCGAATGAGTCTAATTTGAAACATATGCGCACGTGATTATAACGCGATTTCGGGCAATTGTATATATTATTGGACCGTCTGTGGTTTAGCATGTCGGCGACTATACATCTATTTTTATAAGCAAATTGATATTGAACGCAAACTCCGCCATCTTGTCAAACAATCAATCAGTCAGAAGACGTTAAACTGACAGGAAAAGTTTGGATCGATATTTATAACTCGACGTACCGAGTGGAGTTGGTATTTTCCCGCCACACACGAGGATAAAAAGCAGACGATTGTTTGGGTGAAACAGTATATTCTTCAAAGGGCGGAATCTCGTGGTGGAATTTTTAGCACAGACAAAACAAGCTGTTGTTTGGCTAGACGATGGAGAAATTTAACGGAAAATGGGAAATCTTTTCTAGTGATAATTTTGAAAACTACATGACGGCCATCGGTAAGTCTTTACTACAGTACTGTATGTAAAAGCATCGTAAAGAAGTTTTATTGAAAAAGCAGACCTAAGCATTTGTATTTTTTGTAAAAACATTGTAATGTTTAGGTACTAAGTTTGAGGAATGTAATATGTGACCTGCCGATTCTAAGACCTAAGTCCCGACAGAACTTTTATATTGAAAGTGTGCAGCGGTTAGCTATACTTCCATGTATATGTGAAATGATATTAGGGGCCTAAAAGGGGTTGCATCCGGATAAAAAAACCCAGGGCATGCGTATTAATGATAAGGGGAAATCAGGCTGGAACATTTCGAATGTTTTTAGTGTTGTTTGATAGTTCTGGTCACACGTCTGTACGTCAGATGGTGGGGAATTCCTTACCTTGATACTCACGTGACTTGGGCCGGGTGCAGTGAGTACTCTCTCTCTCTCTCTCTCCTATATAAATTGCTTTTAACAAACTAGGTCATTTTGATGCTGACACGTGGCGAAATTTATTTTAATAATTCGCGTGAAGGCAGGTGGTTAGCTCTTTAACAGTGGCAAAGAACTAGAGGACCCAAAGAAAAACAAAAAAGCGACCTGAAACTTGTCACGTATACACATTTTGGAAATAGAAACCACACCCCTTGATTCAATGAATGCACACAAGGCATATTCTATTTTATTTTCTCACAAAAAATTACTTAGGGGTCTTTATCAGTGGGTGGAAACTGGAGGATCTGGAGAAAACCCACGATGCTGGACAGGCGACCCCACTCAAACCTTATGATACAACGTGCACACGCTAACCATTCGGTCAAATGACTTGACAAAAATTCAATATATTATGTATAATAAATGGGGATTTAAAGGGACAATAACATTCTTGCTGGCTTGGAAGCTCCAGAAAATAAATAATACCCTTATTCTAAGTACTAGATGTTTAAGTATCCTACCTGTTGTGTAAATTATCCATTACAACCTATTTTACTTGTCCAGAGGGTTCGAAAATATTTTAAAATCCAAGTCACATTTGAAAAGGTTTACATTAGACTTTTCAAATCAATTGGTTGAATTTTTCCAATTTTTTAAATTAGGTGTGTTAAGATGAAATTTATATCATCAATTAATTTGAATATTGTAAAATAATACAATTTGTTGACCAGAATAAAGATTGGGACATATTATTTAGTTACAACAAGAGTGTTATTGGGGCTTTAACATCCTACTTTTCTGTGCTAATCCGGATGATGAAGCCGTCTAGCCTTCAACAGCGACACTATTTTGACATATGTTGTCATTCTTGTTGCAAACAAAGGGTTCTTTATTTATAATTTTTGTTGAATAATATTTGACAAGCTATTGTCAGGCGAGTCTGTTACATATATTTAATTACATTGTATATATGGGTTGTAAGGATTATGATAATTTGATGTTTCTAGTAGGATGTCAACAGTTCCGGGCATTGCATGCCAAAAACTAGCAGAAACAGACCATTTTATTGGCTAATCTCTCTAATGAACCAGAACGCGGGTTATAACACAGCTCTGCCAGATCCTAGTGTCGTAAAGACAATAGGAACGTATTCGAACGCCAAATTGGCCAAGAAAGTTAATTCAGATTTTCCGCGCAGTTCCACCTCGTCAGTGATGCAGGATTGAGGACCTGACAAGGACAGCTGTCTAGTCGTTTTGATGGAAAGAAAAACCGAGGTGTCATGGAAAGATTTGGCGTGCAGGTAAAAGATCCCTTGACAGCTGGAACTCGATATAAGAGTAAGCCATAGTGCCGTAGTGCCGCAGTCCGGGCAAAATTCTCCTCATAGCACACTGTATGGCGTATGCCCGTCTTCATTAGCCAAGTTCGGAGCAGAGCAGTAGGACGTCGTTAAACCCCATTCAGTTCATTTCATTGTATGAAATAGTTTTACCCGTGTAATTATATCAGGTACAGTTACCTAGTTTATATCTTCATGATGAACCTGGTAGTGTTCCACCATTAAACGTTTACATGCCACAGGCAGATTAACACGAAATATAATACGCATCATTAACATTTACCTAACGGGTTAAAAAATAACCGGGCGCACATTCATTCAAATAAACAGCAATGCGTATAATAACATATGACATAAAATTTAAATTTATCTCACTCGAAAGAACAATGAGATATCTGAACTGCCCCATATAATGTCGATTGCTTAACATAGCATTATGTAAGAGCAAAATCGGCTTATTACAGGTCTTTCGTTAGTCCTGAAATGTTATCTAAATAATCAATTAGACATTAATTAACATATCCAGACCATAATAAACTCTTGATGTCAAGGTTAGCCTTCGATGTTGACGGATTAAAATCCTATACGCCGCTTAATGGCCGTTGATAATTAAATCAATCAAGTGGATAATCGAGACTATGCTGTTTATATTAATGATTTGAGTAATGGTGACCGAGGCTATGTGAATATTTCAAACGCTTTTTTCTCGGCTAATAGTGGATCAATTTGACTGAAATTTTCAGTAAATTACCTTTTACACTATCTAGTTTTTAACTATTATAGTGAGAACTACCATCTCTCTATCTCATCTCCCATAATGTAACTTTAAGTATACAATTTCAAATCCTGGGGGACACGATCCGTTAACACCAGTTGACCGGACTTGACAATCCAGACAAATGTCTCGCAACTAATATGCATTTGTTAAATTGGCAATAACATTTTTCAAATGTTGCTGGAATAGCGATGGGCACAAACTTTAGACATTTGTATTTTTTGGAGGCAGTTTGTGAAGGCAATAAAACGCCATATAGGAAAAGGTGCCAACCATGATGACATTCTTCATTAGGTTACAAGGAAGACCTCTATGGTGGACTATGGCTGCCATAGCAAATACATATTATTTTCATGAAATTTTAATATTTTTCCCTTTTTTTTATTTAATTCTTATTTTCTTTCATTTAAAAAACAATTCGAATTTATATTTATTTTAATTTTCTTTTTATAATTTTTTTTATAATTTTTTCTTTTATAAATCTTTTTAAAAAAATTTTTTATAATTTATTTTTTAATTTTTTTTTTTAAAATTATATTTTTTAATTTTTTTTTTATTTATTATACTTAAATTTTTTTTTTATTTATATTATTTTTTATTTAAATATCTTTTATTTTTTTTATCTTCTTTAAAAAAAAATTTTCTAAAAACGATTTTTATTTATTTTCTTAAAATAAAAAAAAATCATGTAAAACTTTTTTTTTTGATTCTCCGAAGAAAAAAAAAATATCTCCCAAAAAGATTTTTTTTTTAATTTCAAAAAAAAAAAAAAAAAAAAAAATTGATTCTCCAAAGAAAAAAAAATTATCTCCCAAAAAGATTTTCTTTTTTTTAATTTCTAAAAAAAAAAAAAAAAAAAAATTTTCATGTTCCGTACTTTGCCATATTCCGTGTTTTGCCATATTCCATGTTTTGCTATAGTCCGTGATTGTGGGTTAGGGTAAGGCTTGGTTTGGCCCAGGGTTAGGGTAAGGACTAGTCCCGTTTACATCTCGAGACGAAATCTACAGGTGCTAGCCCTTACCCTAACCCTAACTCCCACAATCTCTATATGACGTCATATGTACTAAAATGCGTAGGACCGTCTTCGATCTACCGTTCCGTTGATTTGCCATAGTGCAAACCAATGGTCGTGTTCCACAGTGCTTCGCTTTTGGGTGTTTTATCAACATAAATCCTTTGACGAAAGCACAGGGTTTTAGTTTTCACAAGTAAAAGTTAATATTTAATGAAATCGGTCAAGAAAAGGAAAATCAAAAACTCAATCTCCCGTCCTTATTCTTGTTGTCTCGTATCACCAGTCGACTCTACCTGCTGTATAACCAATCTGCTTAATTTCTCCGCCGATAAGCGAGCCCAGAGGTGGATTATCCTATAGGCAGTGTAGACAGCTGCCTAGGGTCCAAGAAAAAAGGGCCCATAAAATTTTGGACAACCTATTTAAATTTTTTGTTTTACATTTTAAGTGAATTCAGATGTTTGAAAGTCTATTCATGTATGTGTAAGGGAATTACAGAATATATTTCTCTTCTTTTAAACAATAATAAATTAGGTTTTTTTTCATTTTATCTAGTATTTGGGTATTGCTATGCTCCCCTGGGCATCAACTGATTGTTATTGGCCGAATGACATGATAATGTTTGACTAAGTGATTGATATTATTCCATCAATATATTCTCGGAAATTCTCTCCAGTGGTCTTAGTTTTACTTCGGCAAACCAGTTCCGTGAAGGTCCAAGCTGATCGAGCTGCCTGGGGCCCATCAGAGCCTTGATCCGCCTCTGAGCGAGCCGGTTTTTATACGGCGTACGCCGGTCAAGTAATATTCGCCGCCCCTGTAGCCCAACTTTTGCAGACGTCCGGTTAAATCAAGTGACCTCGCCGCTAATATAACCGAACTATGATCATTCGGTATGGACAAATAAAGCAGGGCCAAAATTCGTTGTCCACAGTGTTTCGCTTGCGGGAGTTTTATCAACATCTTCGACGATAGCACAGGATGTCAGTTTTCACAAGTAAGTATGAATATCTTATGAAATCGGTCAGGAAAAGTAAAACCAAAATCTTGACCAAGAAGAGTCGATCTTGACTATAAGTACATAATATATGACTGTCAAGGGTTCTTTGGCGTGCATGCCAATCTGTACACGGAACCTCGATTTTCTGTACCATCCGAATGACCATATAATGTCCCCTTGCCAGGCCCTTCGTCATGCGCCACTTGCCAGGCCCTTCGTCCTGAACCAAGACCAGGATCGAAAACACGACCAACAGGACAGCGACCTACTGTCATATCTTTAAGGGGGTAGGGGGAAGGTGCGATGAATGGTTAGTGCGTGCAACATGAGGTCTGTTATTGAGTCCACTTGTGTGTTTTCCATTCCTCGATTGTACGTGACAAGGAGTAGGGTCATCTGTCCAATAATTTGTGTTTTTGATGTCGAAGACTTTGGATGATACCGAGTTAGAGACTTAGCAATTTTCACTTCCTAACCGTTTTTGTCCTAATCCCGCAATTAAATACGGTACCATTTATTTTTATATTTGTGTGTTGGTCCGTTCAGTTCAGCGGCAAAATAAACACCACCACGCTCTCAAGTTTTTCTTCATACAACACAATTTACAACATAATCAAATTAATTATTGTGACTGCATGGTAAAATACGACGACATTTTGCCATAAGGATGATTAGGCCTACTTAGTACAATGCTAGTCTAACATGTACTCATCTACATTGACTCTTCTAGGTCGAGATTTTGGTTTTCCTTTTCCTGGCCGACTGTGGCAAAGCCAGAGAACGCTAGATCGAAGACGGCCCTCCGCATTTGAGTACATATGACGTCATGTAGATATTGTGGGAGTTAGGGTTAGGGTACGGGCTAGCACCTGTAGATTTCGTCTCGAGATGCAAACAGGACTAGTCCTTACCCTAACCCTGGGCCAAACCTAAGCTTTACACTAACCCACAATCACGGACTATAGCAAAACACGGAATATGACAAAGCACGGAATATGGCAGAGCACGGAACATAAAAAAAAAATTTTTTTTTTCTTTAGAAATTAAAAAAAAAAAAATCTTTTTTGGGAGATAGTTTTTTTTTCTTCGGAGAATCAAAAAAAAAAAAAAGTTTTACGTGATCTTTTTTTTATTTTAAGAAAATAAATAAAAATCGTTTTTAGAAAAAAAAATTAAAGAAGTTAAAAAAAAATAAAAGATATTTAAATAAAAAATAATATAAATGAAAAAATACGTAAGTATAATAAATAAAAAAAGAATTAAAAAATACCCTAACCCACAATCACGGACTATAGAAAAAAAAGGAATATGGCCAAGATATTTAAATAAAAAATAATATAAATGAAAAAAATGTAAGTATAATAAATAAAAAAAGAAGATATTTAAATAAAAAATAATATAAATGAAAAAAATGTAAGTATAATAAATAAAAAAAGAATTAAAAAATAAATTATAAAAAAAAAATAAAAAAAAAAATATAAAAATTGTTTTTTTAAAAAAATTTATAAAAAAAAAGAATTAAAAAAAAATTTATAAAAAGAAAATTGAAATAAATATAAATTTAAATTGTTTTAAATGAAAGAAAATAAGAATTAAATAAAAAAAAAAGAGAGAAAAATATTAAAATTTCATGAAAATAATATGTATTTGGTATGGCAGCCATAGTCCACCATAGACCTCTATTGAATATCAATAATTAAGATCGTATTTTCCCGTTCATATTTTCATAGTGTATGTCCGTCTTCATTATTCTAGTCATAGCAGAACAGTAGGACGCTAAATCCCCTTTCATTTCTAACATATTTTGCTACGCCTGTATTAATTGATCATGTTTAAGTTGACAAGTTGAGTCGACCAACTTTAGGCTCTGTATGTGACAAGTTATAGTTATTTCGGGGGGTTGGGATGGCCTAGTGGTCTAGAGTGCCACGCTTCGACCTCTAGCTGGCCGGTCACCTATGGCTTGTGGCTATGGTTTCGAGCCCTGGTGTGAGCGTATGTGGCATGGAGATAGGGGCGCCTTCTCAACCTCGTGGGTTTCCTCCGGGCACTACGGTTTCCTCCCACTGCTAAAAGACCCCTACGCGCAAGCGAATTATTGAAATAAAATGAAACCATATGTTAGTCCCAAAATGACCTAGTTTGTGTCGAGTGGACGTTAAACCCCATTTCTCTCTCTCTCTCTAGTTATTTCGCTACGCTTGTATTAATTTTATTTAACCTTATTAAAACACAGATTTTTATAATTAAAAATATTTCGTGTTATTTGTCTGTACTACACCAGGATCTGGAAGAGTTGTATTTTAACATGCGTTCTGGGTGGCAGTAGGGTTTAACAAATGCAACCATCTGTTACGGCGACTTCTTGGTGTGCGATGCACGGCACTATGGGTAAACCACTAGAAACATCAACGCCTATTGATTAATCAATGTGTGAACATCGTAGGGCAAAAAGCCGCTCGTACGACCCCTGACACGACCTTGGAATACAACTGGTCAGATCTTCATGTAGTGTTGGCCATCGCAAGTAAAAAAATACGAAACGAAATATAGATCTGTATTTTAATCAGAATGAATTTTGTTTAAAGCCCCAATAGCACTTTTGTTGTAACTGAATAATATGTCCCAATCTTTATTCTGGTCAACAAATTGTATTATTTTACAATATTCAAATTAATTGATGATACAAAATTTCATCTTAACACACCTAATTTAAAAAAATTCAACTACATGATTTGAAAAGGTTTACGTAAACCTTTTCAAATGTGACTTGGATTTTAGAATATTTTCGAACCCTCTGGACAAGTAAAATAGGATGTAATGGATAATTTACACAACAGGTAGGACACATAAACATCTAGTACTTAGAATAAGACTATTATTTATTTTCTAGAGCTGCCAAGCCAGCAAGAGTGTTATTGTCCCTTCATTGTCTACCAGCAGTAGAGTCCTATATCTCTGTAACATATAGGTCATTACAAATGTTTTATTCATGATAAATATGAGTTCTAGTTAAATAGTCTCCATCATTTGTATCGACTATAAACATTCTAAAACAAATACTCCAAACCATTACCTCCTGGGGATCATCAACAAACATTACATTATTATCCCATAAACCACTGAAGATATTATTACCAGCACATCACGTATATCAGTTTCACATTTACATAGAAACATAATTATAGTGGGATGATGGGTGGCTGGACGGACGAGTTGTCTGACGTGTTTAGAAACGCAATGAAATGGAGTTTAACGTCCTACTGTTTTGCTCCGAACTGGGCTAATGAAGACGAGCATGCGTAATCCAGTGTGCTATGAGGGAATTTTTCCCGGTGAGTGGCACCACGGCCTACAACTATATCGAATTCCAACTGTGTTCGCCAATGTGTACACGGGATCTAGGTTCTTCGTCCCATCAGAACGACTAGACAGCTGTCCTTGTCAGGCCCTCCGAAAAATCTGTATGAACTTTCTCGGCCAATTTAATGTAGGGGTCGGACACCCGACCTCTAGACTAGCAAGCCAGCGTCTTACCCACTTATCCATCGTGACCCCCTCGCCCCCTTGACGTGTTTAAGTTTCAGTTACGTCTATATGGGGATCAAAGGTGGCTAAGTGAGTAAGACGTGCACGTAAAATAACCCTCGACAGTTGGAATTCGATATAGGCAAAATTGTCCCAATATAGTACACTCTATGACGTACGACCGTCTTCATCTAGCCCTATCAGTGCTGAAATATTGGACAATAAACACCATTTCATTTAAATTTCTTTGTGCGAGTAAAAGTTACCCTTTATTGTATTTTTGTTTCATTTTAATATTCGTAGTACATAATTCCAACCCCGAAAAACATGTTTTCTATGAAATCAAGGAATGGCTATTTCTAATTTTATGAAATAACCATCCAAAATAATGGCACGCCGACATCAAAGGATGGTGTCACATCTGTATTTTACTTCTATTTATTATGATTGTGTAAAACCATTGAGTTATATCCGGTTTCTCGCAACCAACATTTACTGCTTCGTCACGCTTCCTGTTACAGATTACATACTCTTAGATTATAAAGTTTTAACTTCCGGTCAACGCCGTTCATTAATAAACACCATCCATTCTTTAATTTCATTGTTTATTGTTATAACAGTCACACGATATAATAATATTATCCAATGAATGAAACGTAAAATGATTTAGTCGTCTCGATTCTCGAACCAGTTAGCACTTCATTGCACTGGCCACACATCGAAATTCTATGCAACAGCACATGTTTTTAAGGATGGTATACTTAAATACATTTTAAGGCTAATTTCGCCCAGGCTGCGATTTTTCATTCCACCACTTATATTAGGAAACTATCGAATCTGATACGCGACTGAATTGCTCTTAAAGGGGGAGACCAACGATTTTCAACAAGGTTTCCATATTATTATACCTTTAAAAAAACGTAAGTTAATGTTTTTAATATCCTAATAAAGATTTCCTTTCATCAAATGTTCTGCTAAACGACGAAACGGTCACAAAATACAGCGCTAAACTTGCTCCAAATTTGAATGTTTACTATAGAGACCAGTGAGCGTGTTGAACCAACTACGTCACTTCCGATATTAATAAAAATTAATTTCTCGCTTACAAATTGTATTTTGCATATGTTACAGAGGGGATTATTTCTAAATGTATATTTATTATTTATGGAAACCTTGTTGAAAATCGTTGGTCTTCCCCTTTAAGGTGCATTGGGTAATATTTAGATAAAAAGCTGACAATTCTCGTTATACTAGTTTACAAATAGATAATAAAAATGGAATACATTAAAAATTTCAGTCCTATTACTCTGTTCTGAGCGAAGGTATGATTATTTAAAGTAGCTAAGTCTCTAACTCAATATCATCCGAAATCTTCAACTTTGAAAACACGAATTATTTGTCATTTTAAATCAACATTGATGCTGTGATCTTACCGAAAAAGATGGGCTTCTGATATCCAATATTTAAGACAAAATAAACATTTTACCATTGGTACACGAATCGTGTACCATAATGCGTTTCAGCCACAGTTCTACCAAGAGACTCGGGGAACGAGGCTAGACAAATGGCATCAAATCAAACGGCGTATGTAGACTGGAATAACCAGACGCTAGAAATTTGCACTCGATTGCGACTGCTGGTTGATTTCGCGGAACATAACTGATTTGAAATTAGAGTAAAGACGGAAACCATTGAATGTATATCAGTTTATATACATTCATATTACAGTATTCTATGCGTTGCGACCCACTTCTGTCAATTTCTAGGTCCCAAATGTTAGCGATTTAGCTCCTCTCTTTTTTCATTGTTATATTTGTTCCAATGATAAAGTCTCGATTATCCAGTTTTAGATTAAATTATTAAGAGGCGTTCGCGTTTCAATCCGTTAAAAATCACAACCATCCGATATTCGAGAGGGTTCTAGTTGATTATAGGTTCGACATTTCAATAAAATGTCTAATAATTTATATAAAATTTGAAGCCAAAATAAGGATCTACAATAAGCAGATTAGATCTTACACAGGGAATTGAGTATTGCATAGTTATTTCAGGCTCAATTAGCCTCCCACAGCTAAAGACCCCCCTCCCCACGCAAAGCCAATTATTGAAGTAAAATTGAACAATATGTTAGTCCCGAAATGACCTAGTTTGTGTCGAGTGGAAGTTAAACCTCATTTCTGTTTTACGTGCACGCCAACGTGTACATTGGACCTTGGTTTTTGTGTCCACCCAAACGACTATACGTCACCCCTGAATCATCGAAAAGGGGGAACGTTTCCGGTTAACACCAGCACCAGGTTAAGAGCCAGCGTCATACGTGTAGAATCGTGACGTAATGTTTCAACGGTTTTGTATTTGTATATTCAATAGTTTAAAAATGTAGAATGTCAATAATGAGCATGCTATGATATTTATATGATAATAAATCTATATTATTATAGTAAATATGATATCATAACGTGGGTTATTAACTATTACTATAATAAACATGACACTGATGACGAGTGAAGCGGTTGTATAATATTCTATTTCTAATCGATTATATATAGCATATGAGTTCCAATGGGACAGAATATGGTTTACTCTTTCAGTAATATCTGATACCATTTACCAGTTTACAGCCAGGTTTTTTGAAATTATCAGGACAATCTAAATAAATAAAACCAAAAGATGTCTATATGTTTTCCCATCATGCGTCGTAGCCGGGCTCCACCCCAAATTAACCAGCATGGCCCCGTAAATATTTAAAGCCATCGAATTTGGACTCTGGCTAATTGGATCTCGGTCCCGGGCTCATAACGCTTCGTCATACGCTTCGCCGAATGGTTAGCGTGCGCGCGCTGTATCATACGGCCTGCCATTGAGTCAACTGGCTTGGTTTCGAATCCCCGGTTGTACGTGGCAAGAAGTAGGGTCGCCTGTCCAGCCTCGTGGGTTTTCTCCTGGTACTCCGGTTTCCTTCCACTGCTAAAGATCCCTACTCGCAAGCGAATTATTGAAATAAAATTAAACCTTATGTCAGTCCCGAAATGACCTAGTTTGTGTCGAGAGGTCGTTAAACCCCATTCCTTTCTCTCTCCACTCCCGCGTATGTATTATCAAATTAACCATCATGGCCACGTGAACATGCACTGCAATTTGATTTCCACGTAAAAGTAGGTAGACTGTCCAACCTCCCGGGTTTTCGCAGGGTACTCCGGTTTCCTCTCACTGCTAAAGACCCCTACGCTCAAGCGAATTCCTCAAATGTGTTGATTTGAGTTGAGTGGACGTTAAACCCCATCTCTCTCCCTCTCTCTCTATTTATCTCCCTCTCTCTATTTCTCTCTCTCCCTCTCTCTCTCTCTCTCTCTCTCTCTCAAAGCCGGATCCTCCTAAATGTTTCCATGTCCATATATTATAACAACGTCATTATTTGGGAAAAAAAACCCCAAAAAACAATAGTCGCTTTTTCTTCTACTGTTCTACTTTTTGTTTAGAAAATGAATTCCGGATAAACAAGGAGTGATAATGTCCTGTAACATAAGTTCCGGTTGCAGACCAAAACGTTGTAACTTGTTGCTGAAGTTGGCGTTTATTGCGACTTATTTACTGATTAATATTCGTTATTTTTTAATTCTTATTATTTATTGTCTATTTCTTGGCCAACAATTGATAAAAATCGGTCGAATTGCGATTCTTCCTACCTGCGATATGAAGACATTAAATAAATATATTTCAAACATTATAGGTTTATTGAACCGATATATTGAGTTGGCCTTATTATTTAGCACTGACCGATTGAGCTAGTCAAATCTGTAAAGAATGTGCTCCAAAGTTTAGACCGATACATGTATATTGAGCTGGCCTTATCATTTAGCACTGACCGATTGAGCTACTCAAACCCCTGAAGAATGTGATTAAAGTTAAGACTTCGTGAAACGCCCACGTCCGGCTATGACATATATTGGACATTGCTGTCAACAGGGAATAGTTAGTAGTCTGACTCCAGATTAGTCATTATTATAGTTATTGTGAAGTATCAACCTCCGCCTTCTATATATCACGTGGCTGCGTGTTTTATATCACACACGCGCCAAAACATTGCTTACTTCAGTCAAAGAGCAGACGTCAAATATCACATAGGCTTTAGAAATGGCGGCAACATGTGGAAAATGGGAGTTATGCAGTAGTGAAAATTTCGAGGAGTATATGAAAGCTATAGGTAGGGTCTATATTTTTTTTGAAAAGAAATATGAAAATTATTCTGAATTGATGAATTTTGCGAAATGTGGGATTTAGGAGATATGCGAGAGACAGGAAAACGATATCTCGGTTTCTTCTTACAGTTCGGGGTCTTGCAGCAAACAGCAGCGGGAAAGAAAATTAACAAAACTATTGTAAATAAACGATATTTGTCATTCGTTATTTTTTAGTACATAACCAATAAAACCCTCAGGGCGTCGTTAAAACTAGATTAAAATATATATATTAATACAGGTATCTATATTTTTTATATAGTTACACCTGTCGACTGTCAGTTTGTCGGGGATAAATTATGTTTTTATGTATATACTCATCATTCACCATGTTTATAGGTTTTATGTTATTATCATGTTCACGTCAAATAATAACCAGTTTATCTGTAAATAACGGTAAAACAGATATATAACACTGAATATTTCACACTCAGTAATAATCATTCTAACAGGTGTACATAGAGCTTCAAATTTTGATATCAGGTATAGAAATACCAGATTGAGGATACATTGAGGATATTTTGAATATGCAATAAATTAATTCTATTGTATTGATATTAGAGTGCCAATGTCCATTATATTTTGGAGAATAAAACTTCTTAATTTTGAGGTACAAGCCCTTAAAATTCCCTGCCCTGGGAACGAGCATCTATCTCAAAATACGTCATACGTTTCCATACAATATTAAACCCACCAGTCTACGTCTGGAAATGAAAACCGGTGTTCCAAGCTGTATTATGCAGTGTCTAGATAAAACCAGACTTATTTTTAAAAAATAACGTGTAGGTGAAATTTACCTTTCGTTATCAAGTATATAATATGGGTCATTTATTGTGTTGGACTCAAAAGAAACGGAATCGATTACCAGATCACCCAACGAAAACATTGACCCGAAATTTTAAAAGGGTTACGTGTCCAAATAAACGGTTTTGACGCTCACGTCCAAACAACTGAAATTTTGCGACAGGGTAAATACTTCATTCCTCTTGCCGTTTAACGTTCATACGTACACGGACTTTTATTTCTGAGATTGTAAAAATCGGGCTGGTCCCTTTAACAGAAAATCGTGAAACGTTAGAACCGAATCAGAACATAACTAAAGCAAAAGGTCTTGTGTGTAATATCATAATCATTTTTTATATTATTGTTTCGTGTGAATACACTTTGGGTTTTTGATGATTTTTATTCTCAACGCTTGTTCGTTGTCTGAAAAGCAAGAACTCAATCTAAGTCATGTGCTCGTTTCGTTTTCACTTTTCAACTTGGTGGAAATTCCAAATATTTTTTCATAATTTCTGTATTATCTCCCGTTAAAGATTTGAGGTTCAAGCCTTGGGTACATAATGTTGATAGAGTAAAGCCCATTTCTCACGTATGCGTTTTTGCGACGTTTCAGGCTGCGTTTATGGCCGGTTGGATAATAACGGTCCCATTACATTTGCATTAGACCAACTTTTTTTCGCCAGTACATGAAAAAAGTAGCTGATACAAAACTTACAGTGCATGAGTGACGTTGAACGTAATGTAGGAAACTGACAGCTCATTATTTTATTGATATTAATTATTTATCGCGGTTGCTATGTAAATAAACTTGTTTTAATTTGTAATACCGTCGTTCCGATATGATGAATTCATCGCCAATATGATTTAATGTAGATTATTTTGTAACACTGTCGTTTCAATTTGATTATTTTATCTAATTTGATGGAGTTTATTTTAGTACATACTCTAATGTGATTAAATTTAGACGTTATCGCAAAATGCCGGAAGGTATAAATTTTAATCCATGCAAATAGCTGAAAAATGTAGTTCACCCATGTTTTGAAAATCTGACATGCCCCAACACCACTATATTTCTTCATTTTCAAATTTCTGTGTCTGACAGTACTTTAAGGTAAAACCTCTTGAAGTTGGGTTAAACATAGACTGATTCAGATGATTCTTTTTTCGATTGGTGTTAGGCAAGTTCTGTACAATTAAATGTTTCTTTCAAAAGATAAAACAAGGAATTCTAGAATTAATTTAAGGATAAAACAAAATACCAATTGATGTATTTCTAAGCGTCGACTGTCTTTCCATGGATTAATACTGCCATCCCGCAAAACCTGTTTAGTCGTTTGGGTGGGACAAAAAGGATCCCTTGATACATGGATTTAGATAAAAGTATAGACCATATTGCCGCTGTCTTGGCAAAATGTAACTCATAGCACACTGTATGGCGTATACCCGTCTTCATTAGCCCAGTCGGAGCAGAACAGTAGGACGTTAAAGCCCACTTCATTTTATTTTATCAACACCTGAAATCAGAGATGGTTTATCCATTTCAAGTTAAACGGGTGTATATGTGCAGATATGTAAGAACTGTAATGAAATGGGGTTTAACGTCCTATTGTCATGCTTCGACTGGGCTTATGAAAACAGGAAAACGCAATGCAATGTGCTATCGGACGACGGCACTCTGGCCTGATCTGATATTGAATTCCTACTGCCAAGGGATCTTTTATGTCTACATGGTACCTCAGATTTTCGTACCATTCGAACCACTAGACAGCGGCGCTACGGCCTACTCTTATTTCGAATTTCAACTGAATCATTGGCAAGGGGGAACCAAGCGGACACTCGACCTCCATGTTACCAACTCGTTGTCTTACTCACTCAGTGCACACGCATAAAATCCAATACAGCTTTAACGATTTGTAAAACAGTCAATGTACTAACTATATGGATATTGATGTAAATGTCAGTGTATAGTTTGTGGCATGTCTATAAAACATATGGTCTGAGTCAGACACCTTTTTGTCATTCCTCGCATTTCATATCATACTCGTGCGTGCTGTATCATTAAGCCTGGTTTCGAATCGCTGGTTGTACGTAACAAGGATTGCCTGTCCAGAAATTAAATGAAATGAAATGGGGTTTAACGTCCTACTCTTTTGCACCTAACCTGGGCTAATGGAAGACGGGCATACGCCATACAGTGTGCTTTGAGGGAAATTTTGCCCGGGTAGCGGCGCTACGGCCTACTCTCATATCGAATTCCAACTGCCAAGGGATCTTTTACGTGCCCTCCAATGTGTACACGGGACCTCGGTTTATCGTCCCATCCGAACGACTAGGCAGCTGTCCTTGTCGTCAGGCCCACATTCTGCATCCCTGACAAGGGGAAATCACGCCGGAAAATCTGCCAATGCAGTTGCCTGTCCAGCCTCGTGGGTTTTCTCTGGGTCCTCGGGTTTCCTGCTACTTCTAAAGAGCCCTATGCGCAGGCGAATTATTGAAATAAAACCAACTTGGTCATTTCGGGACTAATACATACATGTAGTTCAATTTTATTTGAATAATTGGCTTTGCGCGTAGGGGTCTTTAGCAGTAGGAGTATACCGGAGGACCCGAAGAAAACCCACTTGGACAGCCGATCCTACCCCTTGTCACGTACAACCGGGGAATCGAAACCACCCCAGTAGACTCAATGGCAGACCTTATGATACAGCGCGCACGTGCTAACCTCTCGGTCATCCATAGCCCCTTTAAATTAGGGATACCAAATACTGCAGTATGAAGCTAGCATTATTGCTATTATTTGTATTTATCTTCTAGTTTGCAGATGAAAGTTTACGAACCTATGCCGATTTACCTCATTTAGACATCGTGTATTAAATTTCGTCTTATTTTTTGGCAACGTTGCCGACGTTGTGGGATTTTTCATACACATTAGTCTGATTTATTCCATATCGGGATCGCGGATTCACCCGCCCCCCCCCTCCCCGGTTTTAATGTTTGCTTTTTAAATGTCGTTCCGTGTGTTTTCAGTGGAGATTGGAATACATTTATTCCAAATTTGTCTCGATTGTTGTTGATCGCTTTGTTTCAAATCATAGGACCATTCGGCAAATCACCATCTGAGGTAGTCGACTTGCGATATTTCAAACTAGGATCTCGTATATACATGTGTATATACCTCATTGGCATGTACGTAAGATACCCCTTGGCAGTTGTACTTATTATAGCTCGGTTGGTGCAGAAAAGTAAGACGATTTGGCAGTCACGGTGGCTAAGTGGGTAAGACGGAGGCTCACCAGCCTCGAGGTCGCGCGCTCGATTCCTGCATTGGCCTAGAGTGTTGATCGGGATTTTCCACCGTTCACCCCCATGTCAGTGGTGCGGGACAAAGGACCTGACAATACACAGCTGTCTAATCATTCGGATTACAGTGATGTGCACGTAAAGGATCCATAGGCAGCTGGAATAAGCCATAATGCTGCTGCTCGGGCCAAATTTCCCTCATGACACACTGTATGACGAATGCCCCGTCAGGGCCGGCCGTAACTAGCTCAGAGCAACGAGGGGGCAGGGAGAGCTCTCTCTGTTGCTGTAAATTTGACGGACAATGTTTATCTATTGTCGACAATTTTTTCACATGGAAGGGCGGGGGTGAAACGATTTACAGTGGACCAAGACCGACCCCCCCCCCTTTGTTACGGGCGTAATGTCTCGTCTTATAGCCCGTTAGGACGTTCAACTCCATTTAGTAAGACGTTGTGGATTGAGAAGTGGTTATCGTTATCTATCGACACTGAATGAAAAGTGGACTATAAATTACTGGACATGTCTGTCTTATTGTTATATCCAACCTTTATCAAATAATCCATTCTTGTTACGCCATGATATTATTATATATAGCTTCCGACAAAGACAAGTGGTGCTTGGAGTTGGTTAAAATAGCAAAATATGGCTTTTATAGAATTAATAATTCAGATAAAATCCTCTTGTAATCCCACCGTATAGGTTTGTTTCAATAAACAAATCAAGAGATATTAGTTCTGTAGATGGTATCGCTTGAAAGCTCCAATTAGGTAAAAAGTTTTTTTTCGGTGGACTGGAATGTCCACATGTTCACCATTGAGAAATGAAGAGAAGTCGAATACATGGTTACAATACATCGCCATCTTTTTATAGATTTCTATCCAGCTACACATCTGCTACCACGCATTACATCCGATGTCTCCCGCATCCAAGCTTTATCTTTGATAATTCAGGTTATCTATTGTAGATTGTCATCAAACAAAGGTTACGGAGATCGCCGTCCCCCACGCCAAGTTTTACTGACAGTTATGCCTGGTTATCACAGAATTCCGATCCTTATAGAAAACTTCTGTGACATTATTTGTCAAAACTGTTGCGGTACAAAGACCTCGCTGCGCGCTTACTACGCGCAAAGAGTCTGTATAGCGCGAAGGCAACTACTTTCTCAGTACGGGCAAAGCTTGTACGTGACGAGGAGGAGGACCCCAGTCCAACATCTTAGGTGCCTTTAAATTTTACGCCCCGCCCCCAAGCAAACAGTTGATTATAGATTTGTCTTATTAGTTCGGAAATGGCCTAGTTTGTATTAAGTGGACGTTAAACCCCATTTTTCTCTCTCTGTTACAGAGTTTCTTTCGTTGACATAACCATTTATTCATTCTGTGTGTATTGGGAATACAAATTCATCGTGTAATAATACGAGAAATATGGCGCCACTACGATTCCCATTACAAGTGCCAACAGTTTCGAGTTACGGTCAATTACCACTGATTATGATATTACCCTGTCAATATGTACATACAGTGTCGTATTACTCACGTTTATTGTACGACCAATATAAACACCAATGTTAACTATGTGGACTAATTCAATTAAATGAAATGAAATGGAGTTTAGGCTCTACTCCGATTGGGCTAATAAAGACGGGCATACATGAGTGTGCGACGACGGTAATTTTCCGAAGCGGCATTATGGCCTACTCTTATATCGAATTCCAACTGCCAAGGAATCCGTTATGTGCACGCCAATGTATCCACAGGACGCCATAGGCCAAAAGCCGCTTCTACGACCCTCTGACGCGACCCCACACTACAACCCGTCAGATCTTCATGTAGTGGGGACCATAGAAAGTATAAAAAACGAAATATAGATCTGTATTTTAACCAGACTGGTCTTATCACTATCCATCTAAACACTCTAAGTTATTGTGGTTTTGGGAGCCGCGATAGGTCAGTGAATAAACGCTGGTTCGATTGCTTGGGGTTCTCGGGAGAAAGTTTTCCCTTTTCTGGTCGTTTGTATGTGACGACAAACTGAGGCCCCGTGTACACATTGGCGTGCACGTAAAAGAACCTTTGCCCATAACAAATTGTCACTGAGTTACTGCCCCTGGCGTGTTTTTTCTAGTTAATATTGTCTGTGATCGTTAAGGGGGGTTGGGTGGCCGAATGGTTAGCGTGCGCGCGCTGTATCATACAGACCTGCCATTGAGTCAACTGGCGTGGTTTTGAATTCCCGGTTGTACGTGACAAGGAGTAGGGTCGCCTGTCCAACCTCGTGGGTTTTCTCCGGGTATTCATGTTTCCCCCACTGCTAAAGACCCCTACGCGCAAGCGAATTATTGAAATAAAATTAAACCATGTGTTAGTCCCATGTGTCGAGTGGACGTTAAACCATCTCTCTCTCTCTCTCTCTCTCTCTCTCTCTATCTCTCTCTCTCTCTCTCTCTCTCTCTCTCTCTGTGATCGTTTGGTGAATGGTTTATTCAGCCCATTTGTCTTGAACAGATTCCCTTTATCCCATTATGTGACAATCGCAATAGTTTAAAGGAGCTAAATCGCTAACATTTGGACCCTAGAAATTGACACAAGTGGGTCGCAACGCATATAATACTCTAATATGAATGTATATATAAACTGATTTACATTCAATAGTTTCCGTTTTTACTCTAATTTCAAATCAGTTATGTTCGGCGAAATAAGCCAGCAGTTTCAATCGAATGCAAATTTCTAGCGTCTGGTTATTCCAGTCCTTATACGCCGTTTGATTTGGTGCAATGTTTCTAGCCTCGTTCCTCGAGTC
This sequence comes from Patella ulyssiponensis, assembly GCA_963678685.1. Lineage (NCBI taxonomy): Eukaryota > Metazoa > Mollusca > Gastropoda > Patellidae > Patella > Patella ulyssiponensis. Next base: position 5,941,741 of record OY783231.1, read on the forward strand.
TCTTGCTAGAACTGGGGCCGAAACGCATTATGGTACACGATTCGTGTACCAATGGTAAAATGTTTATTTTGTCTTAAATATTAGATATCAGAAGTCCATCTTTTCCCTGTAAGATCAGAGCATCAGTGTTGATTTAAATTGACAAATAATGTGTGTTTTCAATGTGGAAGATTTTGGATGATATTGAGTTAGCGACTTAGCTACTTTAAGGTTACTTGCTTTGTTATCGTGAATGATAAATGTTTTTCATAATGTTATTATATAATTAATGGAGAATTCATGGCATGCGTTGTTATAGTAATTACTTAATCTGTGCAATTTATCAAGATAGTATTTCAGTTATCATAGTAGCAATATCTTGATTATCAGGACTTAAATTGCTTCTGATTCCATCAACTAAGTCTACTTGAACCACAGACGCCTGTAACGTGGACGATATTTCAAAAATAACATTAAACCATGATAAAGTATTGTTTAGAGTCTGTTACGTCCATGTTGGTAAGCGAAATTATCAAATATCTGGTCTGATTCCGATTTATATAGCCATAGCTTGATGGGGTTTTTTGAACAGGGTGGTTTTGTTTTTTTGCAGCAATCAGGATAACAACGACGGACATAAGCTATGTAGAATGATATGAAGACATGGTGTCTGGACGGCCACGTCTCTGCTTACTTTCCATCGACTTATACCCGAACATTTGAACGGGACCTTGGTTGTTGGTACATTCCGAAGAACTATACACGGCTCACTGTCAGGCCCTTCTTGTCATGTACCACGGACAAGGAAAAACCAGATTAAAGAATCTCTGACTTCTATTTATCGTGCCTGCGCCAGACTCACTGGGACCCATTATGTAAATATTTTGTATTTCGTTATTATTTTCAAACAAACCAAAACACAAATGGGACAAGCATTCAAAATGGCCTTACATATCCACATGTGGGGGCTGGCAGAAGAGTAGACAGACCGTTGCCAAAATAAAACCCCTCGCCCCATCGGATTCCACACGTCAGCATGTAAGCCTAAAAAGGGTCTTACTAAAGTGAACCCCTTCTCTACGTTTAGTTGGACAAGGTATGAAACGAATAAAAAAATAATTCATCACTACAAGCGCTGAAACTGAATCTACATTCAGTTCTCTGGTGGTCATAATACAAAATCTAATATGATCAGTGGATATAAATCGATCAACTGTGTGGACAATAAACCTGACATCTCATCAAATTACATTAGAATAAGAATAAAGGGTAGGCACACCATGTAATCAGTGAATGTTATAGTATATGAATAAGATGGATCATGCATTGATTGATTCTCTTACAGTCTGTCTCTAAAGACAGTGTTACTATCATATTTCTGATAAAGTTTTATTCAACTAGCTTTATTGATGTTAGTCGTGTTTTACCATTAGCCGCTGTGGTTCAGCAAGTAAGGTGTTGGCTCTTTAATCAAGGGGTTCCCGCGTTCGATAATTCGGATGGGGCGAAAAACCGAGGCCCTGTATACATATTATGGTTGTATATAAAAGGACCCTTGCCATTTGAAATTCGATGTAAGAGTAGGCCGTAGTGCCGCTGCGTGGGTAAAATATTCCCAAAGCACACGGCATGGCGTACGCCCAGTCGGTGCAGAAAAGTAGGACGCTAAACATTTTACCAGCTATCTGGAGATAAAATCATATACCAAACCGAAAGCGCCATTAATTCTTTTTTGTTCATTGCGTTAAAAGCGAATGTTGCATGAGTGGCGAATTTTAACACACGTTGGTAACTTTACTTTTTCTCATTATTAATTAAACATTATCACAGCATCAAACTCAGGCATGCGTGAATTCATCACGGTGTGTGCTTTCACATCAAAGATAATGAACAGTCGCACGTTGAATTCGAGAACGCATTATCATTTTAGAATTAACGGTAGTAAAAAGTAAACTCCATGGGGAATACACTATACTCGTATTAATACTAGCGAACCACCGATGTTTATTTCAAATAAATATGCTAAGGATTTTTTTCTTCAATTTTTTAATCTTCTTTTTTTTTAACAAGTATTATGGTGTATCTTTTTTATATATGACTGTATTTCTGGATTGTCGCCGTGTATGAGATGTAGAAGCCTATTTAATTTCAGCAATTTCCATTATTTTCATCTAAACTTAAGTATCACTTTGTAGAACCCCGGGGGGTTGGGATGGCCTAGTTGTCTAGAGTGCCTTGCTTCGACCTCTAGCTGGCCGGTCACCTCTGGCTTGCGGCTGTGGTTTCGATCCCTGGTGTGAACGTATGTGGCATGGAGATAGGGGCGCCTTCTCTACCTCGTGGGTTTCCTCCGGGCACTTCGGTTTCCTCCCACTGCTAAAGACCCGTACGCAGGGGTTGGGATGGCCTAGTGGTCTAGAGTGCCGCGCTTCGACCTCTAACTGGCCCGTCGCCTCTGGCTTGCGGTTGTGGTTTCGATCCCTGGTGTGAGCGTATGTGGCATGGAGATAGGGGCGCCTTCTCAACCTCGTGGGTTTCTACCGGGCACTCTAAAGACCCGTACGCGCAAACGAATTATTGAAATAAAATTAAATGACCTTGTTTATGTCGTGTGGACGTTAAACCCCCCTCTCTCTCTCTCCCTCTCCCTCTCTCTCTCTCTCTCTCTCTCTCTCTCTCTCTCTCTCTCTCTCTCTCTCTCCCCTCTCTCTCTCTTTTGTAGAACCCCATAGAACAGCTATGATCCCATCTGTATGAAATGGGGTTTAACGTCGTACTGTTCCGCTGCTGCCGTTGATCCAATGAAGACATCAATAGTCACAATTCTAAAATGGCTGCGATCCTAGTTCATTTTGTTTCGGATCATATTTCACAAGTCCGCAATAACCCGTAAATATCTAATAACTTGATCATGTTGTTTTCATTTCTGATAAGTTATACATAAATACGATATCTTTGAATTATACTCAGTATCAGTACGACTTGGCTGAGTGGAATGTTGTATCAAACAGCAGATGCCTACCTGTAAATTACCTACATATAGGTAACCACGGGTATATCAATATACATCATACTGTTGTCTTTGATCTCACCGCTTCTATAGATATATAATGGTCTCATCAAAGTCCTCTATTTATTATTCATCACAGTATCTCTAATGTTCCCTTCGTTGTGCTTTTTTGTATAATGACCCCTTACTTGTGCCACTTATATGCTGTTAATTCTTTAGTTTCTCGCTGTGTTTTTTTGTATAGCATCAACCGTTTTATAGGTTAAGAATATGCCCTCGAGTCCCGTAAAATATTTATCGTTTAAGACAGTATCTCTAATAATCTCTTTGGTGTGTTTTTGTTTTGTATTATGATCCGTTATTTTTATGCTGTTAATTCTTATCAGTGGATGTCTTTAATTGCTCGCTCTGTTTTTTCGTCTTATAACATCAACCGTTGTATATAGGTTTAGAATATGCTCTGAAATCTCGTACAATAGCTTTATATATTTATAATTCACTGCTGTATGTAATGACCCCTTCGAAAATAAATGTATATTCAAACCCTATTTTTCGATTCTACGCCAACAGCCAACAAAAATACCCATGGAAAAGGGGTAAAAGGGGAATGAGAGGGTAAGAATATTAATATCATTTGTACTATTTTCGTGGGTGACTGGTGTAGGAATTAATGATGTTCTCGTGTCCGTATTCTTTAACTTTTTATAATCTGATGACCTTTACTTTATGGTTTCTCACCGTGTTGTTTGTTATAGAGAGAGAGAGAGAGAGAGAGAGAGAGAGAGAGAGAGAGAGAGAGAGAGAGAGAGAAATGGGGTTTAACGTCCACTCGACACAAACTAGGTCATTTTGGGACTAACATATGGTTTAATTTTATTTCATTTATTCGCTTGCGCGTAGGGGTCTTTAGCAGTGGGAGGAAACCGGAGTGCCCAGAGGAAACCCACGAGGTAGAGAAGGCGCCACTATCTCCATGCCACATACGCTCACACCAGGAATCGAAACCACAGCCGCAAGCCAGAGGTGACCGGCTAGCTAGAGGTCGAAGCGCGGCACTCTAGACCACTGGGCCATCTCAACCCCCGTGCTGTTTGTTATACCACCAATCCTGTATAGTTATGGGGGTTTGATGGCCGAATGGTTAGCGTGCGCGCTGTATCATACGGCCTGCCATCGAGTCAACTGGCGTGGTTTCAAATCCTCGGTTGTACGTGGCAAGGATATGGGTCGTCTGTCCAATCTCGTGGGTTTTCTCCGGGTACTCCGGTTTCCTCCCACTGCTAAAGTTCCCTACGCACAAGCGAATTATTTTAATAAAATTAAACCGTATGTTAGTCCAGAAATGACCTAGTTTGTGTCGAGTAGACGTTAAACTCCATTTTCTCTCTCTCTGTATGTTTATGTTAAGTTGGATCTGCGGTCTCACAGTATTTGTGTGATATAGCTTATGATATCTAGTCTCACCACAATCCCATTTAAATACAGATGTATATTTCGTTTCGTTTGTTATACTTTTGATAGCCTCTACTACATTAAGAGCTGACCAGTTGAAGTTGGAGGTCGCTTCAGAGGTAACACGAGGGGCTTTTGACGTCAGACATTTAATTAATCAGTCGGCGTTGATTTTTCTAGTAGGATACTAACAATTCCGTCCATGGCATGTCAAGAAGACGCTGTGCAACAGAAGACTATTCTCTGTGTATTTTAATGATGTAAACAACTAGAAAACGTGACGTATTGTTTATTTATTAACGCCGAGCCTCCACTTAGTCACAATCATGTCTTTAAATATTAGAATAACATTCTAAAGGTTGGGATTATTTACATAGCATAGTCTATATACACCTAGGGGAATAATATGATTCCTGGCATGGAATCAAACAACAATTTATTCTAATTTATTTCAACTGTTTATCTCTTATTTTATCAGTTGAGAGATATTCAAAACAAAATTCTTCATGTCCCTAGGACAAACAATTTAGATTATATTTTTTAAAATATATGTAACAAATATATAAAATATTTGATTTAAATATATATAAAATCTGAATATAATCAACACTGGCGTGCTAAAGAATGTGGAATGTTGAGATCGCACCTTGATGCCAAATATGATCAAATGTTACATGCCGCAGAACATGGAATACCTTACATTGATCAAACATAAATCTTACTCGGCCGTTTTGCATCGACCCTGTTAAAGCCCTCTTTACACAAAACGGAGACTCGCTACGAGTTTACAACTCGCACATTTTGTAAAGTCATACCCAGGTCGAGTTGGTGTGTTAAGGGGGTATAGACACGTGGGAATGCCTTTGACAAAAGCAGGAAGACAGCATCCCCCTTTTTAAAGCCCTCTTCTCACAAAACGGAGACCTAGCTAAGAGTTTACCGCTCACATTCTTTAAGTCGTACCCAGGTCGTGTGTTAAGGGGGTATAAACACGTGGGGAATGGCTTTGACCAAAGCAGGAAGCCGTTCATGCAGTCTATTCTTAATGCTAGGTCCCCACTGTCGTGTGGTGCTTCACGAAAGGATTGTCCCTATTGAATCTACGATTTGTACGTGCATACAGCACGATTCCTACGACTGACGTCAATATTTGATAGTACCTGTTACGATTACTCCACGATTACAAACGCAGTACGAATCGTGATGGCTGGAACATAGCATGTGGTAAGTAAAGGAAAATCACACCATACAAACTGCAATGCCGGAAGACAAACACCCGGACACCTAATGTGAGATATTAACAGGTGGACATTTTAAACTCTCTGAAAACTATGAAATCAATGATTCAGAAACGATAAAATTATTTGATCATGGTACCGAAACTATACAGAATGCATCAAGCTTCTACCGGAACATTTCCTCGCGATACTCTCAGTCAGTAGCAGTAACTCCAGGAGGTTTTGAACCACAGAAAAGTATAACTAATTAAAACCCGTAACGACAGTAAAACTTTGACTTATTATTGCCGGAGTTCGATGTACGAAACTCTACGCCGGCCACTCCAAACCGCATAAGACGAAACTGTAGCTTAATAGAGAGCTATTATCAAGTTACAGGTTTATAGGAGACAGTTTATTGTTCTAATGCTTTATACTGCCCTCGATGTGGACTAAGACTGGTACATGCTGTACCGCTATGTTAAAGGGACAATAACATTCTTGCTGGCTTGGAAGCTCCAGAAAAAAAATAATACCCTTATTCTAAGTACTAGATGTTTAAGTGTCCTGCCTGTTGTGTAAATTATCCATTACAACCTATTTTACTTGTCCAGAGGGTTCGAAAATATTTTAAAATCCAAGTCACATTTGAAAAGGTTTACGTTAGACTTTTCAAATCAATTGGTTGAATTTTTCCAATTTTTTTAAAATAGGTGTGTTAAGATGAAATTTATATCATTAATTAATTGGAATATTGTAAAATAATACGATATTTTGACCAGAATGAAGATTGGGACATATTATTCAGTTACAACAAGAGTGTTATTGGGGCTTTAAGTAGAAAATGGACTCATGATAATAAACCGACCAATGTACGGGCGTGGTTATTATTATCAATAATGCCCTACTACCAGATATTGTTCTGGCGTTTAATCGATTATTAATATAATCAATATAGTCCATGTGAAAGAAAAATGTCATTCTTGTTCAGATATTGAGTTTAGACCATTGAATTTAGTGTTAAGAAAGACCGGTGAGATTGAGGAACAGAAAGTTTATTCGGTGTCAAATTACCATGATGTAAACCCCACCTCGTTCCTTTTTCTGAAAAATGGCGGTCAATATAGTCCAGTAACTGATTAGTGATTGTCACCGGTCCTTAACATTATCCAGGTGACCTTGAGGTGACCTTTTATAAAATAGATAGCCCAATACATTTCCTACACAATATAAATAATGGAATTAAAATCGCGAAAACTGAATGAGCCGTGTCTTCGGAACTGTATCTCAATTGGAAATCTCAGCTATTTTCGCCAAAAAAGGGCATATAAAAAATATGTTTTTATTTAAGACGGAATGATACAAAATAAAATTTAATGTATAAACAGTCATCCACGATGGCTAAGTGGGTGAGACGCTGGCCCGCTAGCTTGGGGGTCAAGTGTTCGATCCCTGCATTGCCGCCAAAGATCATCGGGATTCTCCGACGTGGTTTCCCCTTGTCAGTGGTGCAGGATGGATGGCCTGACAGGGACAGCTGTATAGTCATTCGAATGGTACGAAAAACTGGAGGTTACATGTATACAATGGAACACACGTAAAAGATCCCTTGGCAGTTGGAATTCGATATAAGAGTAGGCCGTAGTGCCGTTGCCCAGGCAAAATGTCTCTCATAGCACACTGCATGGCGTATGTCCGTCTTCATTATCCCAGTCAGAACAGAGCAGTAGGACGTTAAATCCCTTTTCATGTTTGTATGAAGAGTGGGTCGTATGAATGATAAATTAATATGAGAAAATATTAACATCACTGTGTAACGGTAGATCAGACAGTTGTATAGATAAGTCAGTTGTACAGTCTATAATCAGATTGAAGACGGTTGTATAGATATAAGAAAATAAACATGTTATAGAGAATGTTATACAGGTTGTATCAATATAAAACATCTGTTACTATTACAACACTACTTATCATAATATTATTACATTAATCTTTCACTATACGTAACATTACAGTCAGACATAACCAATACACATAACATTACAGTCAGAACGTTATCAGAACGTTACATATAGCATTACGTCAGAACTTTACATATAGCATTACAGTCAGACATAACGTTATCATAGCCCGTACACGTTACTGTCACATATAACTTTATCATAGCCAGTACATACCATTACAGTCAGACATAACGTTATATCATAGCCCGTACAAGTAGCATCACGGTCGGGAGAATAACGTTATCGTCACATGATGATATAACGTTATCTTGGCCAGTATATAGCATTACATATTCAGATATAACGTTATCATAACAAGTACCAATAGCCTTACATTCAGACATAACGTTATCATAGACTGTATATAACATTACAATACATTCAGACATAATGTTATCGTAGACTGTACATATCCTTACATTGAGACATAAGATTATCATAGACTGAACACACATCACGAAAATCAGACATAACGTTATCATTGCCCGTACGCATAGCACCACAGTCAGGCATAAGGTTATCATAGCTCTTTTATCGCCTGTGAGCCCCAAAGGCTCTCTGCGTAAGACGTTGGCTCTCTAACCTGGAATTGCCGTGTTCGATCCTGGTTTGGTCCGAGAAAGATCATCAGGATTTTCCCGGGTGGTTTTCCCTTTGTCGGAAGTGCAGTTGGGGGGGGGGGGCAAAAAAGAGAGAGGGAGACTTTGATGCTAACAGTCAATCCTAATACAAAGTTTGAAATACCCAAACTTCGATACTAGACCAAATAATATACCTGTATGGACTGGGCTAATGAAGACAGACACAGATATGTTAAACCACAGCAACTTATAATAACCATAGTGTTACCATGGAAATATGTATAAATTGTTGTATTTTGTCCATATCAAACGAACTCCCCAGACAGATGAGCGAAAAGAACTATAATGTGTTAAATGTTATTAAACCAGAGTTGAAATCAGTTTGTGTTGGCATACCTTTTATCTCTTCATCGTTTACCGCGAAACAAAATAGTGCAGCTTATTTAAATTCCTTTCTACCTCTCCAGGCCATTTTATAATACGTGTTTATTTCTTTTTGCCATAGTCCCAAAATGACCTAGTTTGAGTGGACGTTAAACCCCATTTTTCTCTCTCTTTTTGCCAACGTATTGTTTAATATATTTCCCTGGGGGTATTGTAAATAATATGCGTTCATATTAAAAGTAATAGTGGATTATATATATTTCCGTGAGAGCTAATATTGTATATAATACGTATGTTAATATTACAAAATAATAGTCCATTATAATGTCATTGTAATATAATACGCAGGTTTCGAATGTAACACGACACAATCGTACAAGATGCCTTCACTCTGTTATCCTAATGTCAAACGTTAAAGGAATCCTTTTGTATTTCTAATGTCAAGAGAAGAAATCTGCTAAATTTACCCTATGTGTAAACATTTTAATGATAAATTCTTGAAATTGTTAAACGGTGGAGTTTGACAACTGCCATTTATTAACACACTAGTTGTTAGTCACGTTGTGGGAATTACGTTGTGTCCGGTAAAGTTGCATTATTTGAGATTTGTGTAAGGTTTTTATTTTTGTTTCGAATGCCATAAATTCACATGACAAGAAGATGATCATCTCTCTAGATCTTCGGGTGGTGGAGATTTAAAACGGATTGAAAGACAAACCACGATTTGATGTATTCATTTTGCATTATCTATCTCTGAAATAGTATAACAGGAACGACAAGCTTTTTATTTAAATCTAATATAACGAATATTTAAAAGGGCGTTATGTAGGATTTAAATAAAGAGCTGTCAGTTCTCACTATAATCGTTAAAAACTAAATAATGTAAAGGGGATATGGTGACAATGGCAGTCAAATTGCTCCAATCTGAACCGATATTGAATTTGAGACCTAGCCCCGATCATCATTACGAAAGTAGGTGCGATAACAAATGAAGTCTTTATTATCTATTTTTTGATTAAATCATCAATGAGCGTTGAGTAGCAAATCAGGTTCAAATCCAGTACAAATCCGACACATGTTAATGAATGTCTAATAAATGGTTTATATAACATTTCACACCCAAAGAAAGAAATGTAATAGGCAGATTTAGCTCATACATAATGTAGGTTTAATTAGTGTCTTGCAAGATACATTTAGTTTGCAATATTTTCTAAAAGTCATTTACACATTCTTCTCGTTTATTTGTTCATCTGGATTTTTTGGCGTTGTGCCCCTTGTCAGTGGTACAGGACATACATTATGGCAAGGAACGACGTCTTGTCGTTCGGATAGGACGACAAACCGAGTTCCAATGTTCACATTGACAGGTGCGTTAAAGAACCACTGACATTTTGAATTCGATATGAGTAGGTCTTGGTAAAATTGCCCTCATAGAACATTGTTTAAGGCATATGTCCGTCTTTATTAGCCCAATCTATGTCAATTGTTTGGGAATAATTGCTAGTCACAGCTAAATGTGATATTCTAGAAAGAGTAGACATATTCTGCTTGGTGTACAATACCCATCAGTGGGCCAAGCTAACTGAAGCAATACTATAGTGGACCCAGGGCGTTGATTTGGGGGTCATTTCCCAAATCGGGAAATGAAAACTGCAATTTGCTAAGACCCGTTATCACCAAATTGGCATCCATGTATTAAGACGAAGAGCCAATCCCCACAGTAATTAAATAACTGCCATACCCATATGTTGGAGGAAGATAACGCCCTGCTTGTTCCGTTAAATTAAAATAAAGAATATTTGAATGTTTGCCTGTGGATGTTATAAAGAGAGGAAACATGTGTTGAACATGGTGTGTTGAAAAGATAGGAAGTTGCAGAACGCTATACACCATCGGCTGATACAACATGTAAGTTCTTCTTGAAAGAGAGAAACGGAGTTTATTGTCCATTCGACACAAATTAATCATTTCATAAAACATATGGTTCAAATTTATTACACGAAGCTATGTTATACCAGTCACTAATATTAGTTTTTGTTCCATTTGTATTTTTTGGCCAATTATCTTAATTAAATCTTTCAACCGTACATAAATGTGAGTTGTTTGAAAATGCACTAAGTCATACTAATACAAGATATCAAAATATTGCGCAAAATTTAAAAAGTTTGTGTTTTATTAAGATGTTTTTAACTGTTATTCTTTTTATACTAATTGTTTTTCCATATTTAACGTTTCTGAAATCCGACAAAACTTACCAATATGCGTGGTGAGGCATGCTGTTGTTGAATTCACTAAGTAACACTAATAAAAAAAAATCAAAGTATGGCGCACGATTTTTTCATTTTTTTTTGTTTTATTTAGATTTTTTGAAAAGTTCATCAAGAACTGTTCTTGTTTTTGTGCTAATTTTCCACATGTACGTACATGAAATTTGATAAACGTACCTGAGTGTATACCAAACAAGTTGTTTTATAATCCACTAAGTAAAAACAAAATATTGCACATGATTTGAAAGGTTTTTTGTTTCATTTAGAGGTTCTTGTTTTCAACATTTACCTATAAGAAGTCTCAGAAACCTATCGGAATTCGTAGTCTTCAGGTTTGAACACGTCGATTTCCTGCGGTTTGAAATCAACAAATCTGCTGAGTGTGTAATCGTGTTCTATAGATTTATACCTGACGGGTAATTTAATTATTGTATTGATTCATTCAGTGATAAAATAGCTCAACCTTTTTACTACTTTAAGTATACCAACTGGCATTATTGTCATTAAAGGGGAGATCGCTAAGGCCAGGTTGTTTTTGGTATCGGTAATCCTTGGAGGACGGGTATTCGATCCCTGCATTGGCCGAGACAGTTCATCGTGATTTTCCGATGTGGTTTCCTCTTGTCAGTGGTGTAGGACGGAGGCTCTAACAAGGGCAGCTGTGTAGTCGTTCGAATGGGACTAAAACCGAGGTCCCGTGTAAACACTGGCATGCTGGTAAACAAAGACCCATGACAGTTGGAATTCGATATAAGAGTAAGCCAAAAATACCAATGCCCTTGTGTATGTATAGAATGCGTCAGAGGGGACACCCCACATCCTTACCAAGTGACTGGATATGATCAGGGTATGAACCAGGAATTCCTCATCTTGTCTGATAACTCCTTTAAACGATACACTTTCCGATGTGACCAGTTTGATTAATCTATCGATAAAATCAACCATGTGTATAAACCACGTGATTAATGGCGTGTAAAAGCCACACTGGTTTCACCTGTATATGATATCGATTGTACATCAAATCAACTTACTTTATCGATTTGTATTAACACAAATAAAAACACTGGCTATCTGGTTAATTAATTAATCATCGCCTTTAATTAGAGGACACAAAAAAAAAACATTTGGTGCAAAGGTTAGAGAGTTCGATTTGTTACCAAATGAAAAAGAGATTAATGTTCCACTGTTCTGCCGTGACTGGGCTAATGAGAGAGAGAGAGAAATGGGGTTTAACGTCCACTCAACACAAACTAGGTCATTTCGGGACTAACATATGGTTTTAATTTTATTTCAATAATTCGCTTGCGCGTAGGGGTCTTTAGCTGTGGGAGGAAACCGGGGTGCCCGGAGAAAACCCACGAGGTTGAGAAAGCGCCCCTATCGCCATGCCACGTACGCTCACACCCGGGATCGAAACCACAGCCGCAAGCCAGAGGTGACCGGCCAGCTAGAGGTCGAAGCGCGGACACTCTAGACCACTAGCCCCCCCCCCCCCCCCTGGGCTAAGGAAGACGGGCTTACGCCATGCAGTGCCGTATAAGGGTGGCATACGTGCCAAAGAGCGGCGCAATGGCCTAGTGTGATATCAAATTCAAACTGCCATGGATTCTTTTACATGCACGCCAATGTTTACACATGGCCTCGGCTTTTCGTCCCATCCGAACGACTATACGCGTTGCTCACTACCAGACTCTTCGTCCTACATAACTGAAAAGTGTGCACCCTGCCGGAAGATCCCGATGAACTTTTTCAGCCAACGTAGGGTACCAAACTGTTGCAGGTTTGAGGTTTGGTGTCCGGGCTGTAAATGAGTGGCATAGTTTATCCATTCTACCAAGCTATAAATGGACATCCGTAACATGGTGTAATCCAGTCTACCCAGCTCTACTTGGGTATACCTGTAGGATGTTGTATTCCATTCTACCAGTATCCAGTCTCACAAATGTTAAATTATTTTTTTTATATCGTTTTAGGTGTATCACCTGAGAATATTGACAAAGCTAAGAAATCTCTGGAATCTAATTCTAAATTAGTTCATGAAATAAATGGATCGGGCAATTCCTGGTCTATTAAAACAACCACCAATGCTGGAGAGAAAGAAATCAAGTTTAATATAGGCGAAGAGTTTTCTACTGCAACCTTAGATGGGCGACCAGTAAAGGTAGGACGCTGCTTGCTAATATTACTTAAAGATCACCGGAAAAGCTTCACAAGTTGTTATGGCAACATATCCTCTACAAAAGTATAATACCTTCCAGAATATCAATGTTACCTGCTAGAGGTATATTTTCCGTCGCATCTTTCCGTCATTAAACATGTCATGAGGTCAATGAAGTCCACCAGTTCGTAGAAATAGAGACTAAAATATGAACAGAAGGACAAAAATGACGTCACGGCTTGTTTATTGACGGAAATGTACGACTACCCACGGAGAACGGCGGATATCTCCGCTTATATATACTTGGATAGATTATTCAACATTCTATTCAGATAAAATAATCAGAATACCAACGCTGGATATTCTCCCTGTTTTAATTCAACCGGATTTACGTAAGGCCTATATGATTACAATTTCGTGATCAACAAAATGGCACTGGCTTGTTGCACAGTGAGCAGCATATAGATCTATGAAATTTCAATTCCACATATCTTTGTAAATATTATACGGAATTGAATCATTTGGGGGGTCTATTCCTATTAGAGCTTCAAGTGAATCCCACTGCTTACACTGGTTTATCAGTAGTTTAAGCTTATTTCAAAATTTTCACAAACTAGAAAATGAATCATTCCCCGAGTCTAACTAACCACTCAACTTGATGTTGTCCCTCTTTATGATTACGATCCAATACACAATTAAATATCCCCACGAGTTTTCCTAAATGCCACTTAAACAATGTAATAAATCATTTCACGTATTCTGAGACCTGCATATGGTTATTCTTATTATTTTCGAAAGGGACGAATTTGGTCCGGCACTTTTCTAATCCCTAGTCATCTCCGTTGTCAGCTAAAGTTCAAGCTACCCCCAGCAATTCTCGTTTCTATAGAAGGTGAATAATTTCACCCTGAATCGTTTTCTACATCCATCGTACATCTCAGTCTCCCCGTGGTCAGTCTTGGTAAAGTTCGGACAATTTTTATCAACACCACGATAGTTAAGAACTGCCTATTCATAAAGGGAACTAACTCTAGAAGATCATCAGGTGTCAGACTAGAAATTATTTGTCCGTTGACTTTACAGTTAAATCGTTGGAGGGAGAGAGGGATAGGGAGAAACAGAGAGAGAGAGAGAGAGAGAGAGAGGGTGGGGAGATGGGGTTAAACGTCCATTCGACACAAAATAGATCATTTCGGTGCTAACATATGGTTTAATTTTATTTCAATAATTCGCTTGCGCGTAAGGGCCTTTTTAGCAGTGGGAGGAAACTGGAGTACCCAGAGAAAACCCACGAGGTTGGACAGGCGACCCTGCTCCTTATCACGTACACCCGGGGATTCGAAATCACGCCAGTTGACTCAATGGTAGGCTCTATGATTAAATGGTTGTAACCTGGACCCTACTCCAGTTCAAATACTAAATGTTTTTTATTAGACCAATTTAAATGTTAAACGATGGTAATATGTCTACTATTTTCTCCAGGTAACGTTTTCTGTTGACGGTGACCAATTAGTAGAAATACAGAAAGGAGATGGATTTGAAACTAAAAATGTCAGAAGTGTATCAGGCAATGAATTGACGGCAGTAAGTTATGTTGTGATCGTTAAGGACGGGTGGGCTGCACAATAATTTCTCTCATATCGATATGGGAGATGCTAATTGTTAGGGAAGTTCGGGAATTTCCCGAGTCCAAAGTGGCCGCTTTATATAAATGAGGTTTTTTTTTTGGGGGGGGGGGAGGATACTAACCCTAACCCAACCCTTTTACGAGGGGTAAAAGGTAAAATGGATCCAAGCGGCCATGGTGGACTCCGGAAATTCCCGAACCTCGCCAATCTCCATATCGATATATCTCAATGCGGATGATACCCGCTATATGTTGAACTTGATCCTTCCGCAGACAACCACTACGTCATAACTTGAAAATGAAATGAAATATGCTTTAAAGTTCAATTGTTCTGCCTCGACAGGGCTAAGGAAGGCAGGTATACTTTAAGGTTCACTAGACGAGCATTGTCGTATTTGGAGCAGTGGTATGGCTTGATGAAATTAGATGCTAACCAGAGAATTCCTGCATTCTGCACAAATCCGTGGAGACGATGAATCACAAACATCATATGAAGATTGTACGTAATAAATAACAACTGTGACTGCATCTGGTGCCCGACCGTAACTGAAATGATACAAACCCACAAGAAGGGAGACAACCCAACCACATTTATCAATGTTTGGAGGCAGACCACAAATTAAATTTCACCATGTCGGTACCCACGTCTTGTAGTTCGTATAAATATATATCAACTGAAACTTTATGTTCTTGGGAAGAGCAACGCCCCCCCCCCACCCACAACCCTGTAATTCTCTGAGAGGAAAAATCTTATATGAATCCAATTATTTATATTTCAGATAATGACAGGAAATGGTGTCCAATGTACAAGAAAATACAAAAAAATCTAAAGTAGTTAAGAAGATCCACATCCGCCATATAAAATTCTAGTCGTATTATTGTATTTATTTTTTTTACAATATTTCTATATAGCTCAATTAAACATTGTTCTAAATATTCATATAACCAAATCTATAAATATTTCGAATACATGGAATTTACAACAACAAAATAAAAAGTCGATAACTCCTGGCCAAATTCGGTTTGATTCTATTTATCACGGTTTATTGATGACTAGTGATGGGTACTCTCCCCTTACATCCAACTTAAAGGACACTATTAGTGTCAGTCATTATCGCATGTGATAGAACAGGTTCCAAATATAATTTTAACACAGAGATCATTGCAAGGTTTCTACAAAAGGAAGTGACGAACACAAAAGGAAAACACGAGTTATCCTTGTATATAACTGACTTAAGTGATAATGACTGACACCAATATTGTCCTTTAACAACTGATATTTGTTTGGGAAAATAAAGTTCGTGACAATACATTATTAGGTATATTATGCGAATGAATATTCTAAGCTTAATATTATTCATAACAATATATTAAATGAAATTATAACTATTGTTTTCGCTAATATCTTTTTGATATAGGTAAACTACCGTCAATGGTAACAAATAAATACGAATATTTGGTTAAATAGTATCTATGGTAACAGATCAATTAGGTTATTTGGTAAATTATTGTCCATGGTAACAGATAAATTAGTTTATTTGGTAAATTATTGCCTATTGTAACAGATGAATTATGTTATTTGCTAAATTATTGTCCATGGTAAAGGCTAAAATTGTTTTCTTTTTTTGGTAAATTATTTTTCATGGTAACAGGTTAATTAGAATATTTGTTAAAATATTGTCCATGACTTTTTTTAATTTAAACAATATTTATTCAGATAACTGAAAGGATTGGGGAACAGGACAAGGCCTATATCACCCCTCTCCAAAATTGTCCATGATAAGATATTGATTAGGTTATTTGGTAAAATATTGTTCATGATAAAATATTGATTAGGTTATTTGTTAAAATATTGTCCATGATAAAATATTGATTAGGTTATTTGGAAAAATATTGTCCATGATAAAATATTGATTCGGTTATTTGGTAAAATATTGTCCATGGTAACTCATAAATAAGGTTATTTGATAAATTATCCCTGGTTAAAAAAGATGAATTACGTTATATTGTGTATGGAACGTTAAAGGTGAAATTATCTTTGGTAAGTGAAGTTGATACATCTATTATATAGGTATATGAATGTATATGTATGCATTGTTTAATTGCTTGTTTTTGTTGATTCTAGTCACGTAGATGAATACCCATAGATGTCACTAGGTCAATTTATGTATTAATTAAATTATGTATATTAGTTATGTCTCTGTAAAGTCAATGTTCAAGCTTTTTATATATTTATTTAAAATCGTTTATATCATTTTAATGACTATTTCATGATTTAATAAATTACATGGTTATGTGACAAAAAGCGTATCTAAATATACCCCATTACAGTTTGCTGAATGGAGAAACCACTGGTGATTCAGGTTGGTAACTTTTGCGTCAGACGAAAGGGGTGGGTGGGACAGCAATACACGGCTATATTTGAATGTAGTAGAAATAAAATTGCCCCAAAAAATAACGGGGGGGGGGGCAGTGGTTAGCGCGTGCGCGTTGCATCGAAAGGTCTGCCATTGAGTCAAGTGGCGTGGTTTCGAATCTCCGCTTGTATGTGACAAGCAGTAGGATCGCCTGACCATTCTCATGAGTTTTCACCAGGTTCTCCTGTTTCCTCCCACTGCTAAACACCCTTTAAGCACAAGCGAATTATCTAGACATAAAATTCAACCATATGGTAGTTCCGAAATGACCTAGTTTTTTTTCAAGTGGACGTTGGATCTGGACATACACACTGTGGAGATACGTGATTTGTCGTTCCGGAATATAATTCCTTAAATCACAAAAAATAGTGACAATCGTGTCAAAATGGGAATTTCAGGCTGAAACTCATGCGCAAGAGTGTAAAAGATAATATCTCAACCAACCACGACAGTGACACATGACACAATTGTAAATATGGAATACAACCTACTTGAAGATTTTATTTCAGAGAGAGAGAATGGGGTTTAACGTCCATTCGACACAAACTAGGTCATTACGGGACTAACATGGTTTAATTTTATTTCAATAATTCGCTTGTGCGTAGGCGTCTTTAGCAGTGGGAGGAAACCGGAGTGCCCGGAGGAAACCCTCGAGGTTGAGAAGGCGCCTTTATCTCCATGCCACATACGCTCACGCCAGGGATCGAAACCACAGCCGCAAGCCAGAGGTGACCGGCCAGCTAGAGGTCGAAGCGTGGCACTCTAGACCATTAGGCCACCCCCCCCCCCGTTTATTTTTAGCAACGTTTCCACGAGGGTTCTTCCGTCTGTATCAAGCATAGAATGTTAACCGTGGTACAAATGAAGATAAATATACCAAATATGGAACAAGGGAAAACAATTATACAATCAGAGATAATCATTTGGAAACCGTCAAAAAATAGTAATATTATCTAAGTATAATCACTGGGGTTTATCTTTAAATACAATCAATATAAAATATGTGATATCTAATCTCCGGGTTTATTTTCAAATACAATCAATATAAAATATGGGATATCTAATCACAGTTTTTTTTTTCAAATACAATCAATATAAAATATGGGATATCTAATCACCTATGGAAGACCAAACAGCTAATACAATCAATATAAAATATGTGAAATCTAATCACCTATGGAAGACCAAACAGCTAATTAAGAACACCGAATAAACAGCTGTTTGGCCTTCCATAATCACAGGGTTTATTTTTTAGGTGAGTATTTAAATTGAATTTGACTGGTTTTCATTCGTTCAGCTAATACTCGATCAATATGTTCACTTTCAGCCACGGTTAACCAGTTCTTCCAATCACCAACTCTACCTGAAACAGTGAAAGATGCATTATGCTTAGAGTTTTATATACCCAGGCTTAAAATGTTATATAAACTATTATTTAGACATTTATTCACAGGTCAAGCCTATAATCAACCCTCTAGAGCATCGGATGGCCGCGATTAATGGATTAAATCACCTGCGAGATTTAAAATATTTACGATAAAATGTATAACTAAGATGTAATTTTACCGTTACTAGGATAATGAACATTCTACACTAGAATTTGTCAAACCTTCCAACAGTCATGATTTCGCTTAGATTAAAGTAATTTGGTAGGAATGCCCAAGCTCCCTGGCTTCAGAATCCACCTTCAAATCGTGGTTCGAGAGAATCTGTCATGTTAGTTGTCGTGTGTGTTTATTGCCCTTTCAATAATGTTAGCTTGATAATAATAATAATAATAATAAATCAGGAAGGCTTTATTATAATAATAAAACAACTACGTTTAGTCTCGGTCCGTATTTGGAGGTCAATATTATCAAATATCACATGAAGTTTTTAGAACAAACGCTTAGAAGATTCTACCCCTACCTTTTCTAAACATTGACAGTCCTTCCTTGAACAAAGGTTTCATAAAATCGTCTTTCACTTCGTCATTGGCTTTCTTAAGTTTATCAAAGGAGCAGGCATCTACTATAGTCTCCCCTAAGTCATCTGTGACATGTCTTCCTAGAAATTTAGCCAGCTTTTGTACATGATGTAGAGGATTCTGAAGAGAATGCAGCATTGACAAAAGAGTTCAAAAGTGATATTATCTAAACAAAAATCCACTACAGAGTAAGCTAGTGGAGTAAGGGTATGCCTGGTACCTAAACACTTAACCCACAAAGATGACATGTACCAATCCAGAGACCAACAATAAAATTATACGTTTTTTTTTTATTAAATACAGAAAAGAACTTCCCACTAAACTTACTCCATGTGTGACACTATGGGTAGGATAATGCCGCGACTATCCTGGTCACGGACTCCAAATAGCAACCTGTGACACTACGGTGTCACAGATGGGACACTGACGTCTAGGGCTTTTCATCGGACTTCACGTTGTGGGACTGTGACACTATCCTGTGTCGCGGTACCAAATCGACGACCGTGACACTCTAGAGACACGTACTGTGTGTCCGTACGTCCAAATCTTCTGTGTCACACTGTCGTTTTCTAGGTAGGACTTGACGTTGTGATCAATAAGACTTCAAACTCTTTTCTGTACTCTCGAGATATTCTTTATATGTTACAATAATATAGTCTACAACATAGATACAACTATTGTTCTTTAGGTATATAAACGTTAACCACGATTAAACCCTATGTTGTTTACCCTGGCTATTTCGCCCAGCCGTCTCCCTCGGAACGTCTATAATGTCTTGTCTACGGTTTCATCATGACTCCTGCCCCCGGAGTGAACTTCCCCTTGGCTCTCTCGAATGTTGTCTGCGTAAATCAAACAAACTCTCTCCTATATAGAATGTATACTGTGCCAGCTATTACGGCGGGACAATTACCATTTATGGGTAAGTGTTTCGTAAAGGCACCGTTTTACGTCAACACTATTATAGTTAATTGTACTAATCTGTGCACGTGATGGCTGGACGATAATACGCTTCCGTAAATGGATACTGACATATCTGTCTGCGAGTTAGTCTAAGATAGTAGTAGAATAATGCAAGGTACTTCATTACCCTAGTTTTTGTCATACATCATGTAGTTAAAGAATTCATATATTAAGCAGGACATCTCTCTTAGTTCTAAGGTACCCTTATATTATTACACATGGCTCAAGGCCGCCAATGGAAAGATTTCAACATCATATATGTCTTGGCTGCGATATCGCTTCTGTGGAAGCAGACGTTAAGGCACCGGGTAGTAGGAGATATTATTCAACAGCTGGCATTTTCTAAAGCGTATATTATCCAACAGTTGATATCATTTCAACAGTTGATATCATTTCAACAGTTGATATTATTCAACAATATCCAGCGGATACTACATGGTAATAATATTGGACAGATAAATCAGCTGATATATTCTGCCATATAAATGAGGTTTAGCATCATACTTGTCTAAACCGACAGGAGAGCGTGCTACAGCCAATTCAAATTCAAACTAACATGGGTGCATTTACGTGCACGCCAATGTGTACATGGGACCTCGTTTTGCGATCATTTGACAGATTTGAGAGCTGCGCCAAGGTGAAAGAGTACGCCTAATATATAAAGTACAATGCCACATACCTGCTGCATGTTCTCATAGGATAGTACGTAAAATGGATTTTCAGTTGTTTCCAGGAACTTTTCCCATTCTAGAGTATATTCATGCCATAGTCCATAACGTACTGAAACCATTGTCTTTAAAAATTACATATTATATATAATATATGTAAAATGTTAATTGTGTTGTGCCTGGTCACCGCAACAAATACATATAAATACAAATATAACATATTCAAAATCAGCACAAGCGTCTCGTCGTTTGGACTGTTCGGTGATAAACCTAGGTCCAGTATACACCCTGGCGTTCAAGTAAAATAAACTAGGACAGTTGGAATTTAATTTTTGTTCGGGCAAAAAGTCTTTCAAAGATACGGCCGTACTCCATTATTGTAGGCTTAGTAAATGGTTAGGTTGGGAGCAATCTAAGTCGGAACATTCATCAGGTTTTGTATTAGGCAGGGGAGATATGGTTAATTTAAGTCCGGACCTTCATCGGGTTTAGTACATGGTGGGATTAGGGTTATATTGAGTCTGGATGACATCGCGCCTGGTACGTTCGTGCATTTTTATGCGCGAACTCTTAGTTTTCCTATTACTGGCACGCGCACGGGCACTATTTCTTTTTCTTTTGCATGTACCAAAATCAGGGTTTTCGCGCGGAGGTACTTTTGAGGTATTAGCCTGAGAAGCATAACACTTGCCACTGTACCTGTATATCGCTAATTATAAATCGAGTGTGTGAAGACAGTTTATATAGATCACGCGAAAATTTTTCAGTACAGAGTTTATTCCCGCTGTATTTTCCGCTCAGCAAACCAATGGGACTATTTTCTCAACAGTGTATGAACTTTTTCATAAGCGATAATATCCTTACACCGAGAGAAATTATCTAGTCTCGGTGAAAAACCATGATCATCTGGTAAAAAATTACTTTTCTATTTTTTGGAACGAAAAACAGTGTTTTTAAAAACAAACGAACCTGCCGCACATGAGGAAGTCATTATACTAATAATAACAGGCGAGAACTCTTTTTGGGCACAGGCTTTCTTACTGAGTAGTAAATCGTCCACAAACAATCATGAAGGAACTATAGTATAGGAAGACTAGCGACGACTGTAGACAGTAAGTAGGTTATACACTATACTTTTGAGTCGAGATTACTCGCTTTGAGTCGAGATTACCAGCGATAACCAATTATGTCAGAAATACCATACTGACATTCGGTTTTTTTCGAGTTGTACGCGAACTAACAATCGGCGCCCTAACTGTCTTCGTCAGCTACTTTCAGTTTCACAATGGCGTACGACATTCGGTTTTTCAAGTTGTACGCGAACTAACAATCGACGCCCTAGCTGTTTCGTCAGCTATTTTCAGTTGCTGGCGTACGGCCAGTGCCGGTGGGAAAAGACAACATTAAAATCAGAAACCCAGTTGTTGACACCCATTAAATCACTCCTGTCTAACAAATCATAAAGCTGTGGTGTTACGGTAGCGGCATAGTATTTCACCGTAACACCACAGCCACTCTAACCATTCATAATACATCTAACTATCACTCCCTACACATTTCCCCTCGACCTACTTTCCCAAACGTCAACAACACATCTCATACATCCAGTTCACTGATTAACCCTTGTACCACGTCTACTGGACTTTAATCGGACATAGTACACGGTGGGGTTGGGGGTAACTTAAGTCCAGGCTTTAATAAAGTTTGGTACATGCATGGAGTTAGTGTATGCCCGGACTTCCGTAAAGTTTGGTACACGGTGGGGTTGGGAGTAAATTAAGTCCTGGCATTTATCGAGTTTAGCATTCGGCAAATAAGTTTAATACTTACATTGTTTATTCAGGAATAGGTCAGTGAAATCGCTTAAGCTGCCACGATAACCGTAAAGTTTTTCCAACCCAGTACAATGACAGAACAATGATATCAATACGTCTTTAGGATTGCGATTGACAAAAATTATTTTTGTTTTCTTTTCAAACATCTGTTTAGGTAAATGTTGCGGCCATAAATGGGAATTAAGGACTCGTGGCGAAGGTTCAGAATCAATCGCCTCAATTTTAGCGGCTTCTATCATTTGTTTCTCTTTGATGTCTTTCTGATATTCAGTCTATTGAGCTCTCAACATCTGAACCACTTCCCAGATCCAATGAGTACCTGAAGGTCATAATACAATAACGTTGGTGGGTTCTCTATAATATAACTCTGTCCCCGTTTAGATCACTATAAGGCCCCTTTTATGTAATGGTTCGTGTATCACACTCTATTCACTAGCCAAGTCGGAGCAGAACACAGTAGGACGTTAAACCCATTTTATAACATTTCATTTCGTTTATCCTCACATAGCCAAAGGTAGAGTAACACACAACAATTAGTAACCCACAATCACATGGATCACAAATTACCCACTATCACATGGATCTACCGTAAAATCACAAGTAACCCACAATCGTTACTGTCAACTCAAAAGTAACCCACAATCGTTAGGATCTACCGTAAAATCACAAGTAATCCACAATCGTTAGGATATAACGTAAACTCACGAGTAACCCACAATCACGTGAATCTCCTGTAAAATCAGACCTAACCCAAATTCACGTGCATCTACTGTAAATTTGCACGCAATCCACACTTATGTGGATCTACGCGATCTGGGCCTCTAATGATTTAAGCGGTATCAAATGGACAATAATAGTCCTCTAAATTCGAAACAGGAGGTGTTCATCTCCTAATTAGAGATTTGAATTTCATATTGTCAGATATCTTAAGTGCTATATTGGCTCATCATTATTATTGGTCACGCCCCGTCAGGTGTACTAAATATCAATGTCATCAACTAATTTATTAAAATGGCCTACTGAAAATAACAAATGAAGGTTAACGGACTTACCTGATTTTGGATAAGCGCATATAATAACATCATCATCTCTAATGGTCATTTCTCTGAGCTTCTTCAAATGTGCTGGGGTTGACCTGCCTATGAATGATTCTGGGAATATTGGTAGCGGTATCCCATCTAGTTCATACGCTGTCAATTCATTTCCGGACTTATCCTTAATTACAATTGGGTTTCCCTCGTCAGCATTTTGCTCACTCATCTTAATTAAGTTTATTATCAAGTTGATTTCTGACAATATTTTACCTTGATATTAGAACAGCAAATGAAATGTGCTATCGTTTACCTTCCTGTATCAACCTGGCGAAGGTAGACTGGAGGAGGGCGATACGACCTACTACGGAAGACCATTGGGGTAAATCAAAAGAAAAAAAGTATTCTGATTATCTCGTATACGATATAATTATGACGTCATTATGAGCTTATCAGATTATTATAAGGGTCACTATCTGTCTTACTGAGAGCATGGAATCAAATAATGATTTTAATGTGAGCATGAAATTAATGAGTTATATTAAAAGTCCTCTCTGACTTTATATCGAGAGATTGCCAATCTTGTGAAATTCAAATCTGTAAAATGAATATTTGTCTAAAATTGGTTTAGAAAGATATGAATTGACAATTTGGCATCCTCTGTTGACAATATTCCTTCGAATTACTTGAGACAGTATGATTTCATCTGGGTTATCATTTATGGGAATTAACCCATAAGTCAAAGGTACCACTGGCCGGCCCCGCCTAATTCACGTTTCAAGTACATCTCCCGTTCAAGCTCATTAGCATCCACTGTGTCAATTATTATGAACCCTTCTGAGTTGGGAACCAAGGGGACAAAACCACTTCTGAGTGAATGCGCTGATTGCAACCAGTCATAGGACTAGCTACCCGGCAAATAAGCGCGATGTTATTGTATGGCCACCTTAAAATTATCTCATCATTACGAGGTAATCCGAATACATTTTTGCATTTAGTTGACCCCCATGGTCTTCAACGCAGAGCTCACGCTGTCGGTCGCCACTTACGCCAATTGCGATAAAAATATAATTTTTTCGAAAAAATACTCAACCTGGCGAAATTTTTCGCGATAACTTTTTCCTGGATGGCTATTTTTTTTAACCATGCCGATAATTTTTTCTTGCCACAAAGTTTTGATTTCCACGCCGTGCTCACATGTTACAATCTATCACGCTTGGCTGAGTCAGTTATCAATCTATTAAGTACCAATCCTTTATCTCTTGATCAATTTCGGATTAGTGTTGATTAGTATATACAGTAAGAATAGTAATAAACTAATCAAGAGACAAACGATTTAACTATTTGTCTCTAAATACTGTCATATATATTGATCTTACATGACCTGTCTGAATCCAATATTGTCCATAAATAATGGAGTTACTTCCCTTTGTGTTTTTGAGAGTTACTTCCCTTAGATAATAAATGACCTTGACTGAGTTAGGTTGGAGGTGAAATCCAAAGTTGTCTTTGTCATTTTTATGCTGATTATAATCAAGCGACATCCATGCTCACAAGAGACACAGACAACACAACATGGTGGAGAATGCCTAAATGATCCATCTCATCGTTTCTGACAACATATTTTTTATAAAGAAACAAGATAATTGAAGAAAAATGTACTAAAATATTTTTATGCCATTGCCATGCTGAAAGCATGCTACCACGTGGTCGCCTGTTGGTGGTATTGAAGTGTTTTCAGTTGACAGTTATATGCTAATAACTAATAATTTTAAAAGCATAATCTACTTTACATCGTTATTAATGCTGTAAATTTGATCACAGACTTATCGGAGGCTTTTTTGACGGTTTCTATACATTCAAAATGGCGAACACTGTGAATAATTCTGGTTCGATTTGTTTGGGGATTATTGGATTATGACGTCTGTTTTATCTTTTTGTTACTCCTGTTGCCCGTATCGTTAATAAACGAAGCCATGTTTGTCGTTAAAATTTATATGGAAATGGACGTGAAACGCCAGAAACGAACGAACGAAAATCAGTTATTTTCAAATCAAATGCCATGGGTCGTAAGCGAAAACTTGAACAGCCCTTTTCACCACCAAAATACTCCCGAACCGACTGTATACTATCTATATAATAGTTAAAAAACAGATAACGTAAATAGAATATGCTGAAAATTTGAGTCCAATTGCTCCACTTTGAACCGAGATAATTAGCTTTTGATATTAGGTCCAGCCTCGATCATCATCTCTAAAGGAAGATTTAGCTCTTACTCCTTACATAATGTATGTTTGTGCATTTGAAAAAGGTAGATCTCTTAAGGATGAATGGAAATTTTCAAATCCTTACGATGTCAGTAAGTGCTTGCTCACAATTCCTGTGGCAACTACAGTCTGTGAAAGAAGGTTTAGTTGACAAAATGTCATAAAAAAATATGCATTAAAAACAAATACACTGTGTGGTTAACCAAGATGTTGAAAACGCTTTCAAAAAATGGGCATCTGCAAAGCAGTGAAGAATTTTGTAAATTGTAATATCATATGTATATTATATGTACTTATCTAAATAAAAATTATTGAAAAAATCTAATAGATATTATTCTTCCTTTTTTAGGTGGAAAAAATATATGGCTAATAAATTAAAATGAAAAATTGGCGGAAAAAAAATTGAACCCACAGTGAGTACTGCTTCTACGTATGTCGTAATAAAGAATTAACTAGAATATTTACTTTAATATTTTTTTAATTTAAAGCTACAATTTCATATTTTTTAGTTATATTTTTAAAATATATTAAAATAAAGCCCTAAAATAGATGGTATCTATGAACAGTCCTACCTTGTTAAAGAATAATCCTATTAATACTATGCCTCACTACTGTCGGTTGAGAAATTGGCATAAATATCATTTTCAACTTCAAATGCAAACGTTTGAAGTTAGCTATTGCATGGGGGGGGAATAGAGAAAAACAAGGGAGGTAATTGTGTTATTATGTCCGGTGTGAAAGATTTCTAAGTGTGAGAAATAATGCCTATGATCGTATGATAGTGAGTTGACAACCTATCGAGCAAAAGAAATAGACATAATTATGTTTTGACTTTCTTAGAAAATATGAAATTCCCGCTTTATCTTCCTCCTTAACCAACCATAATTTGACAGTTGGAATACGATAAAGTGCGCGAGAAAACCCCGCTGACCCGGGCGAAATGTTTACCATTGCACACTGCATGGGATATACCATTTCAATAGCCAGGATTATGTAGAACGTTAAACACCAGATGACCATCGCCGAGATATAAGTATTATAGTCTTTTCAAAGATTCGTATAGGTTTCCATTGAATTCGTGGGCACCCGTATAAGACATCCAACTTCATAAATTAGGTTCGCTTAATGAACCTGTAAAAATGTCACAGTAGAGTATAAATACGCACATTTTAATGATAATA
This sequence comes from Patella ulyssiponensis, assembly GCA_963678685.1. Lineage (NCBI taxonomy): Eukaryota > Metazoa > Mollusca > Gastropoda > Patellidae > Patella > Patella ulyssiponensis. Next base: position 5,968,747 of record OY783231.1, read on the forward strand.
ATAATCTCCAAATTCCACAACCTCGGTGTTATTGTAAGATGTATTTAAATTCATGCGACACTTTGGACGTACACCCTAAAACTAGGTTTCACGGTTGAAGAATAAAAGACTTCAATCTATTGGTTGACTGTGGCTGTTGGTAGTGTTGTGGTGGCTGGTGGTGGCCAAGCAAAAACTTTCGCTTTTCATACTAATGTTCGATTTGGTTTCGGTAGAAATTGGTAATATTGGGTCTGACTTTATTCGACTTCAGTAGAATTGGTTATGTTGGGCCTGTCTCTTTTTGGCGTCAATATTTGATTCTATTCGGTCTGTCTCTATTTGGCCTCAATAGAAATATTCTAACTTGGGTTTGTCGCTAGTAATATTTTGAATTGGAGGTTGTGTCTATTCGGATTAAGCAGAAATATTTTAAATTGTACCGGTCGCTATGCCGGATTTACCCATAAGCTTACAATATGGACACCGACAGTGACGGCATTTTGTCAAGACTGTATTTTCACCCATTAGAGTCAATATTGTTTCAACTGACAATTACTTGCTACGTTTAAATCAAAAGGTCAGTTAAAAGGATATAGACATCACAAAATGGTTTCTCACCTGTTCAACAAGTCACTGTTCAAGGGTTTTGGTCCATAAAAGTGTCCATTATTGTTCGATTGTCGTAGATGCCTCGTTCCATTTACAGTTTCATGAAACTAATGTCGTTGTCGAAGAAATGTATCTTTAGCCGCTAAAACAAATATTTTTTGATGTGAGTCATATTAGTTATTCGTTTAAAATTATGATATCTGATTCCAATGAACATATAGAATGAATCAATTCAATCATATATATATCATAAATAATAGGGTGGGGGTAAATAACAGTGTTATTACAGTTATCCAATGATGGAGGTTGTGGTTTCTATGGCCAAGTTGGACGCTTAATCCGAATCCGTCAGTATTTTTGACCCTTGTAAATTCAAATGTCATTTTATATTTCATGTTTTGATCAAATATATTTTAAACATACTGTCTAATACCTCTGTATATATAGGTTTTAGGGGTAGGGAAGAGCGACAAACAACATTTCAGAAGAGTTGGGGACATCAGAGCCTTTAAATTATGAAAAACTACGAAAACTCAGTTCGTATCAAAATTTGACATTTTTTAACACAATACTTTCCAGATTCAACCGCTTTACATAGTAAACAATGTTTGACACGACATAGAATATGTAATGTCACAGCACGGGGTTTATTTGTAAATACAATCAATAGAAGATATGTAATGTCAAATCACCGGATTTATTTGTTGATACAATATAAAATATGTATTGTCACAGCACGGGGTTTATTTGTAAATACAATCAATATAACATATGTAATGTCTAATCGCAGGGTTTATTTGTAAATCCAATCAATATAAAATATGTAATGTCAAATCACCGGGTTTATTTGTAAATACAATCAATTTAAAATATGTAATGTCTAATCGCAGGTTTTATTTGTAAATCCAATCAATATAAAATATGTAATGTCTAATCGCAGGGTTTATTTGTTAATCCAATCACAGGGTTTAATTGTAAATCCAATCAATATAACATATGTAATGTCTAATCGCAGGGTTTATTTGTAAATACAATCAATATAAAATATGTAATGTCTAATCGCAGGTTTTATTTGTAAATACAATCAATATAAAATATGTAATGTCTAATCATAGGGTTTATTTGAAAATATAATCAATATAAAAAATATGTAATGTTTAATCGTGGTTTTATTTTTAAATCGTGTATTTTAATTGAACTTGACTGTCTTTCATTCGTTCAGCTAATACTCGATCAATATTTTCACTTTCAGCCACGGTTAACCAGTTCTTCCAATCGCCAACTTTACCTAAAACAGTTAACGAGGGTTCAAATGTTACATAAACTATTGTTTAAACATTTATTCACATGACACGCCTACAATCAACTCTCTAGATACATTATGTTAGATTTTTATATTCCCAGGCTTCAAATGTTACATAAACTATTATTTAAATATGCAATATGTAGGAGCTTCACATACCCAGGCTTCAAATGTCATATAAACCATGGACCGTGAATAGATGGACAGGAAACGTCCACGAATCCTTTGGAATTCTGTGTCGCGGCAAAAGCAGACCTGGCAATCGTGCCTAAAATAAAATTATCCCCCTTCGCGCAATTACCAGTATTCAGTGTACTTCGGATTTTGGAGGCGCCCATGTGAATCCGAATATCATTAAAATCAAGCCTACTAAAAACACTCTTTTATTTTTACTTCTACACAATTAATCATTTTACCGGACGGTATCATACCTTAACTTTGTTTTCATAATTTTAAAAATCCCCCATACATATGGGAATTTGAATTATTAAGCAAAACCAAATTGCTTACAAAAATTACGATAATACCGAAATTGATCATTTCACAATTTTCAACTGTTGCATTTGGAAATTTCAAAGTTCTAAACTAGAGAAATTCGTCGCTACCGGATAATATGCTTATCAGGTCGAGAAATTACCATGTAGCTATAAGAATACCGTAAAATCTGAGGATGAGTTCGAGAAATTAATCTGTATAAAAATCCCGCAATGTCAAAAATCATTTCGCCTGGGTTACCGTTGACATTGAGATCTCGTCGTGTCTCGCCAAAGCGGCAGAGAATCCGACCAAAGGAACTCGTTGCCTGTTCATCTATATACGGTCCATGTATAAATTATTATTTAGACATTTATCAACCTGCCAAGCCTATAATGGACACTCTAGACTATCGGATGGTCGAGATTAAAAATATTTACTATAAAATGTATAATCGAGGCTTAGACCCGATTCTACATTAGATTTTTGTCAAACCTTCTAACACTCCTGACGTTGCTTAGAATAAAGTAATTTGGGAAGAATACCCAAGCTCATCCGGTTCATAGGGTAGAATTCGTTTAGAATCCACCTTCCCATCGAGGTCCGCAAGAACCTGTCATGGTCATGCTAGTTGTCATAAATGTCTATTGCCCTGTCACTAATGTTAGGTTGACAATAACAATAATAAATCAGGAAGGCTTTATTTCAATAATAAACGACCCTAGAAGTAACGGTAAAAAGGTACTACTCCTACCTTTTCTAAACATCGACAGTCCTTCCTTGAACAAAGGTTTCACAAAATCGTCTTTCACTTCATCGTTGGCTTTCTTAAGTTTATCAAAGGAACAGGCATCTACTATAGCACTACCTAATTCATCAGTGACATCTCTTCCTAGAAATTTAGCCAACTCGTTTACATGACGTAGAGGATTCTGAAGAAAATGTAACATAGGCTAAAGAGTTCAAAAGTGATATAACACTAATCCGCTAGAAAGACACCAAACCTACAAAGTAAATTAGCGGAGTAAGGGGGGGGGGACGATAAGACGGGCCTGGCACCTAAACACTAAACCCACAAAGATGACATCTACAAATCCAGAGACCGACAAACAAATTATAAGTTTTTATCAAATAAAGGAAAGAACTGCCCACTAAACTCATTCCATGGCCCCAGGCCCCAAATGAAAAGATTGCAAAATCATATTCTAAAATCGTGAAGAAGTCGCGGCGCGCCTGTCTTGTCTGCGATGTCACTTCTGTGGAAGTAGACGTTAAAGCACCAGGTAGTAGTATATATTATTTAACAGCTGATATTTTCCAAAGTGTATATTATCTAACACAGTGGTTCTCAACCTTTTTTGGCCAACGGCTCACTTTGGAACACATGAAAAAATAGCAGCACACGTGGATAAATATATATGAAAAATATTTGAAGTTTGCACAATAAAAACATGGCAAGTCATAGACGGAATATAATCATAGACACAGACAAGTCAAAGAAACATAGAATGAAACTAAATAAAGAAAAAGCACAGTTAAATAGCTGACCTCTTTAGTGAGAAATTTATTTGGTGTGCCGTTCAAAATTGGTTATTCAACAGCTTATACTATTCATCATCAGTTGATATTATTCAACAGTTGATATTATTCAACAGTTGATATTATTCAACAGTTGATATTATTCAACAGTTGATATTATTCAACAGCTGATACCATTCGTCAACAGCTGATACCATTCGTCAACAGTTGATATTATTCAACAGTTGATATTATTCAACAGTTGATATTATTCAACAGTTGATATTATTCAACAGTTGATATTATTCAACAGTTGATATTATTCAACAGTTGATATTATTCAACAGTTGATATTATTCAAACAGCTGATTTATTCATCAACAGTTGATATTATTCAAACAGATTGTTATACAACCGTTGGTATTATTCAGCAATATCCAGCGGATACTGGTAATATTATTGGACAGATACCGTTGATATAGACAACCCATCCTTTCAGATAATTTATTGATATTATCTATCAAATGATATATTCTCCTATATAAATGAGGTTTAAAATCATACCTTTCTAAACCGATTGGACTGTGTGCTGCGTTATATATAATGTATAACATCACATACCTGCTGCATGTTCTCATAGGAGAGTTCGTAAACTGGATTTTTAGTTGTTTTAAGGAACTGTTCCCATTCTAGAGTATATTCATGCCATAGTCCATATCGTACTGAAAACATTTTCTTTAAAAATTACATAATGTACATGATGATATATAATGTATATAATATATATATATATCCAGAAATATTAGTATAGCCGTAAAGCTGCACTACTTTGTTTCACGGTAAACGATGAAAAGATAAAAGGTATGCCGACACAAACTGATTTCAACACTGGTTTAATAACATTTTAAAGTACTTTTCGTCCGTCTTGGGACTATTCATAAATAATGTTATTGTATAATGATGGACGGTATAGTATATTTATACATATTTACATAGTAACACTGTGGTTTTAATTGGCTATAGTTATCATTGTCTATGGTTACATGGTTTATCGTTAACTAATACAAAACATGTACACACGTGTGTTAATCTGTAGTATATAGGTTCAATAGGAACAATGAGTGGAATATAATCACGGGATTGATTTAAAAAAAATAATGAAACTAATCGCCAATTGTTACTTATTGGCTATTAAGTCGAGGAACGTATTTTTTTTAATAAAATGATTTTCCATTAATTTCCTTTTCGTGGTGTCATCGACTTTCATTTTATAAAACGGGAAAATTTGAAATTTTATTTGTAGGTGTTGCGCACATTTAAAGATATGTCTATTTACAAATAAGGGCCCATTTTCAATATTACAATCCCGTCGATGGTTGCGTACTCTATCCCGTAGATGAGTAGATGTCTCGCCTACATAGAATAATTCACAACCCCTACACGTCAAGACATATATGAGATTTTTTGTGTCACATATATATATATCTTGAATACGGTGTTTCCACTGCGGAAGTGGTTCCGTCACCAAGTGGAAGTCCTCGGCGTTTCGGCGCTTTCCACAACGGTCTGGAGAGGTGCGCCACCTGAGTAGATCAGACTCAGCCCAGAACCAGTTCGCACTTCCACTGCTCTTCTCCCTTCTTCCACAACCAGTTCCTGCCTGTCGGCCCAGTGATGCCTATAAGTTCCTGAGTGTTTTCCAAACTGTTTGAGACACGAATCCTCGGCACCCTATCTCCACAGGAAAATTCCAGGTTTTCCGCCAGTCTGTTGGCACTGCTCTAAGAGTGGCTGATATTTATTCAATTTCCTTGCATAGTCCTTTTCCACTCTGGCCACTCTGGGGACAGTCACAGCTACCATAACAATTTGCTTGGTGCCTCTTGGCCAAAGGGGGTTGGACGGCCGAATGGTTAGCGTGCGCGCTGTATCATACGGCCTGTCATTGAGTCAACTGGCGTGGTTTCGAATTTCCGGTTGTACGTGGCAAGGTGTAGGATAGCCTGTCCAACCTCATGGGTTTTCTCCGGGTACTCTGGTTTTTTCCCACTGCTAAAGACCCCTACGCACAAGCGAATAATTGAAATAAAATTAAAAACCATATGTTAGTCCCGAAATGACCTAGTTTGTGTTGAATGGGCGTTAAAACCCATTTGGCTCTCTCTCTCTCTCGCCTCTTGACCACAACACAATGTCGGGTCGCATGGTTGTGCTGGTAACCTCTTCTGGGAATTTCAGCTTTGTATTCAGGTCTGCTTGCACCTCCCAATCATTTGCTTTTGTGCTTCTGGTCTTTTTGGTCGTGTCTCCGCTTCTTACATACTTGATGAAGCCCAGGCCTTTGTGGGCTGTCGTTTTCAGTCTTCTTTGGACGTCAAGACTCGCTGCTATCTGCTATAACATATTCTAAATAAGCAACAACGTCTAATCGTTTAGATTGGTCGGTGATAAACCGAAGTCCAGTGTACACCCTGACGTTCAAGTAAAATGACCATTGACACGGTCGTACTCCATTTAGGTTTAGTACATGGTTAGGTTGAGATCAATTTAAGTCAGGACATTCATCAGGTTTTGTATTAGGCGGGGTGATAGGGGTTAATTAAAGTCCGGACATTCACAGTACATGGTAGGATTAGGGGTAATTCAAGTCCGGGCTTTATCAGACTTAGTTGTGATAGGAGTTATTTCAAGTCCGATCTTTAATCAGGGTTTGTACACGAAGGGATTGAGGATAATTAAATTCCACCCTTTATCAAGTCTGGTACACCTAGTTAATGCATACCAGGGCTTCAATCAAGTTTGGTACAAAGTGGGGTTTGGAGCAAATTAAGTCCAGGCATATTTATCAGATTTTGAATTCGGCAAATGAAATAAGTTCATATGGTACTTACATTGTTTATTCAGGAAAAGGTCAATGAAATCACTTAAGTTGCCACGGTAACCAATTATTTTTTCCATCCCGGTGTAAAGACAGAACAAAGATATCAATATGTCTTTAGGATTGCGACTGACAAAAATTATTTTAGTTTTCTTTTCAAACATCTGTTTAGGTAAATGTCGCGGTCGTAGATGTGAATTAAGAACTCGTGGTGAAGGTTCAGAATCAATACTCTCGATTTTGGTACGTTCTAGCATGTGTTTCGTCTTGATATCTTTGTGATATTCAGTCGTTTGAGCTCTCAACATCTGAACCACTTCCCAGATCCAATGAGTACCTGAAGGTAATAATACAATAACGTTCTCTATAATATGAAAATGTGTCCCCTATTATATAAATAATATATCCCAGTTTAAATCATTATAAGTCCTCTTTTATGTTATGGTTCTTGTATCACCCCTTCTTCATTAGGAGAAGAACAGTAGGACGTTAAACACATTTATTTCATTTCGTGTATCCTCACATCGCCAATGGTAGAGTAACACACAACCGCCAGTGACCCATCATCTGGATCTACCGTAACATCGTGAGTAATCCATAATCATTTGAATATAACATAAACTCACAAGTAACCGGCGTGAATCTACCGTAAACTCATAGCAAAGCCAAATAACTTGGATCTACTGTAAAATTACAAGCAACCCACAATCGGCAGGGTCTACCGCAAAATCGCAAGTAATCCGCAATCGTTTCGATATAACGTAAAATCGCCAGTAATCACGTGGATCTACAGTAAACCCATAACTAAGCCAAATAATTACTTGGATTTACTGTAAAATTACAAGCAATCCACAATTATGTGGATCTACGCGATCTCGGCCACACTGTTAGAAAAAGCTGGTAAATTTACATGAAAAACACTGGCAGCTATAGTTGCCAGTAAAATTACTGTAAATAAACATTCAGCTGTAAAATTACAGAGTTTCTGTAATTTGACTTTGTGTGTAACTTTACCAGAAAACGGTAAATGGAAAATAACTATGAGTTTGTTTTTTAACATTGAACTGTAAATACACCGCAGAACAGTAAACGAACGGTTACAGTAAGTTTGTTTTTTAACTTTGAACTGTAAATTCACCGCAACACAGTAAATGAACGGTTACGGTAAGTTTGTTTTTTAACTTCCAATTGTAAATTTACCTGAAAGCAATAACTGAAGAATTACAGACAAATGTTTAAAAAAACCACATTGCACCCCCCCCCACCATTCTTTTAGGCTATTAACAATTTCCCCCGTGAGAAAAACAAATCTCAACTGAATAAAAAGGCATTTAAAACTTCGCTTGTTGTTGCATACCGAGGTCATATGACTAATTCTGTAAGCCAACAGAGGTTAAAACGGCCGATCGTAAGTGATTACGGTGGTTCCAGGCCTTCAGATGTAAGCTTGCGGCACAGTCTATTGCAGTCGAGGTTACACTGGCCAATCGGTTTAATTATCCGTCTTCAAGCTTGATTACGACATAATACAACCTATGGCCGGAATGTCAAAACATTTTTTTATACTTTTAAGAACATACTTACAATCTGATTATTGTACGATGAAAAATAATACACGTTATTGATCGTATAAATGAAGGTTTATGAACATACTTAAAATCTGATTATTGTACGACGAAAAATAATACACGTTATTGATCGTATAAATGAAGGAAATTAGATATGCATAACATGCAGTATACCAAATTTCACAAAATGTGATTGTCCATATTATGGTTACTAAATTAGAATGAATACTATTAGAAGATAGTTATAAGGAATGGTTCGTTGCTATAGAATACTAAAATAAAATAGGAGACAGTAAATTTACCAATAAGTAAATTTACAAAAAAAATATGTGAATAAACGTAAATGTGTAAAATTACCTTCTCGCTTTGCTATTTTCATTTCAATATTGAAATACTACATTTGTAAGCATGTATTTTTACCGGATTTTAATGTGCCTTTTTTTCATCAACGTTTATTGTAAGGAAGAATGAAACTTGGTAAATATACATCATTTTGGTAAATATTCCGAACATTTTGGTAAAGAACATTTTGGTAAATATTCCGAACATTTTATTGTAAAAACAAATACTTTAATTGCTGTAATTGTACTCATGTTTCTAACATGACTGTTTACAAAATAATGTGAGTAAGCGTAAACTCTCTAAGATTGCATTCTAATAATAAATAAATTTACCGAATACGATAACTACCAATAAGTTAAACATACATTATGCAAGAAGTAAATCGGCCTATTGTAGGTCTTTCCTTAGACCTGACGTGTTATATAAACTATGAATTAGACATTTATTAACATGAAAAGACCATAATCAACTCTTAATGCCATCTTTTGTGTCGGATATTCACTGGATTGGAGTCGGACCTGGGAGTCAACGCTCATTGGTGATTAAATTCAAAAATGGAACAATCAAGACATATATTTATTTTATATCGCGCGGACTTTAAATAATGATGACGGAGACTAGGCTTACGATTCAATCGCCAACATCTGGATTCAGAGTGGAGCAATTTAACAGATTTTCAGTATATTAACTTTACATTATCTAGTTTTTAACTATTATATTTCTAACCTTAAAGTAAATTTACAAAAGAAAATGTGAATAAACGTAAGATCTGTAAAATTACATGCTTGCTTATGTATTTCCGACCCAGTTTGTAAATATTACATATGTAAGAATATATTTTTACCGATTCTGAAAAGATACACGAAACTCGGTACACATACACGAACTCGATACACATACACGAACTCGGTAAACATACACGAAACTCGGTAAACATACACGAATCTCGGTAAACATACACGGACCTCTGTAAACATACACGAAACTCCGTAAAAATACGCCACACTAAAAAAACTACTATATTGTGGAGAATATACCGACAATTAAGGTATAAAAACTTCTTGTACTTCTGTAATTTTACATAAATTTCTAACAGTGCACTAAGGATTTAAGCGGTATCAAATGGACAATAACAGTCGTCTAAATTCTAAACAGGGGGTGTTTACCTCCTGATAAGTGGTTCATCATTATTATTGTCCACGTTCCCGTCAAGTGTACTATATTTCATGTTCATCTACAAATTTATTGTAATGAAATGCACAAAGGTTTAATGACCTCCTCGAAAAAACTAAAGAAAGTAAACAGACGACTAACCAGCTTTTGGATATGCGCATATAATGACATCATCATCTCTTATGGTCATTTCTCTGAGCTTCTTCAAATGGGCTGGGGTTGACCTGCCTCTAAATGATTCTGGGAATATTGGTAGCGGTATCCCATCTAGTTCATAGACTGTCAATTCATTTCCGGACTTATCCTTAATTACAATTTGTTTGCCCTCATCACTCATCTTAATTAAGTTGATGTATCAATTTGATCTCTGCCTACAATTATCAATATTTTACTTGAATATTGGAACAGGAAATGAAATAGAAGCCAGCATCTAACCTTTCTGCATCAACCAGGCGAATGTAGACTGGGCGACCTTCGAATGCAGACTATGGTTCGAACTACAGTCTGAACTATCCCAACCGTGCTCTATCGTATGGTAAGACTGGTCACGACCACAGGTTGAACTATAGTGCAACATCTAACCGTTGCTTCAACACTCAACAATTCCCGAACTTTTGCGCCCGTTGTGTTTACACGTGACTTATTAGCATTGTCCAATCAGAGGTCGTGGCACATAACACACTGTAAACAAACATGGCGGTCTCCATAGTTTACAGCCGTCACGGAAAACCAACAACCTTGACATTGATGGATCTCTGAACTTTGCAACTTGATTGTCACATGTAAACATTTTAGCTAGAAGCGCGAGACTTGGTATTCACGACGACCGATGAATCTGATAGACTTGCAAGCTGAGCTTGTGTCCAATGGACATTAGTGGCGAAATATGCAGGGCATTACGTGAAGAGCTTGATAAGATGTGCGTTATTAAGGCGAGATCAAGCCTTCTATTGAGGATGCGATACGACCTACTACGTAAGACCACTGGGGTCCACCAAATGAAAAATTATTCTGATTATCTCGTATGCGAAATAATTATGTCGTCAATACAAGATAATCAGTATATTGTAAAGGTTGCCCACCTGTCTTACAGCTGAGCTCCATTTAAAACAACAGATAACGCCCCAAACCGTCGTCTATACATGTTTTCAATTTGTGGAACAATCATGGCGTCCGATGACGGGTGTAAGAAGATAGGCAGTCCACACCCAACTCCAATACCTTGTCAAGCACGTAGAGTGTGCAACACCGGCTTGCTATATTTCAACACTCGACTGGTTGACTTGTTTCACTATCAGCTTACTGATATTATTATTGCTACACAATTATTATGTATATCAGGTACATATTAGTTTACTAATCAAATAAAACGAGTCAACCACGAAGTATTTTTGCTCTAAACAGTTTAGAGAAAAACTGCCTTACCCCAAACAATAACTATGCCAACGCCATTCAGTTCTTCGTATGTTTTGCACAACAACGTGGACACACTAAATAATTTTCTGCATCATAAAAACCAGTATTCAAAACGTATCTAATTAGTCAAAATTCAAAGTCCTAAAAACGGTCGAGGCAAAATAGTGTAATCAGCAAATAGACTGTTCACCGTGTACAAAATACACGACAAACAGTGGTAAGCTTACCCTACCTGGTGCCACACCCGCCATAGCTGCATCCAATATAGGACAAAATCACGGTAAAATAGCGTGATTGGCCAATGGACTATCAATGACATAATTATGATAGTCTGACAACCAAACAAAATCCCATTTTACCTACCCTGACTCTAAATAATGTTCCCATCAAGGAAGTCCCCCATCATAAACATTTAGGCTTGACATTTCAACAAAATTGTAAATGGAACCAACACATTAATGACGTTATAGAAAAAACCAGCAAATCTGTCAATTGTTTAAGATCCCTTAAATACAGACTTAACCGGAAATCGCTACAAACCATCTTACAAACCATCTATACCTCTTTTATCCTACCCCATTTTGATTATTGCGACGTCATCTGGGACAACTGCACAGACCAACTAGCTAACAAATTAGAGCACCTACAACTGGATGCACTTAGGTCCATATGTGGTGCTGTTAAGGGTACCAGCCATAGACTGTTATATAAAGAAACCGGTTTTATTACGCTAAAAGAGAGACGCAGAAAACATAAACTCAAATTCATTTATAAAATTATAAACGGCCTTTCTCCATCCTATCTCCATGATTTAATCTTGACAAAAAGCGCACACTATAATCTCCGAAAAACAAGCCTACCCGAATATAAATGCAAAACAAATATCTTCTATAATTCTTTCATACCATCGTCAATAAGAGAATGGAACAAACTAAGTTCGGAGACAAAAAATTCAACATCTCTAAATATTTTCAATTCGAAACTCATGGCTCAAGATCCGATACCCCCTAAAACATTCACTTTTGGAACCCGTGTAAACCAAATCATTCATTCTAAACTGCGTCTCTCTTGCAGCAATCTAAACGGACATAAATTTTTACGCCATATTTCTGATAACCCATCCCGCAGATGTGGTCATCAATTTGAAGACACTGAACATTTTTTATTGAATTGCTCCTTATATTCAGATGCCCGAAATAATACAATAAATAATTTACCTACTATTCACCGAAATATTACAACCCTATTGTATGGAATTGACAACATAGAAAACTCATTCATTATTTTTAAAACTGTTCACTCGTTTTTCGAAATCACCAGACGATTCCAGGGACAACTATAACCATATAACCATTCATTGTAAATATATTTTCACTTGTACATTATTTGCCTATTTGCTTATTACTAAACTGTAAATCAATTCCAGAGACAACTATAACACACTCACTGTAAAATATTTGCACTTGTACATTGTATGTTTCTTTATGTAAATACATGTATCTATATCTGACAGGGAGAAGGGTTTAATATAGGCTATGCCTGTTCCCCAATCCCTATTCAGATAGAAATCTGAATAAATATATTGCTTATAAAAAAAAAATTATGATAGTCTTTTCAAAGATTCGTTTAAGCCGTAAGCATTATGGCCTACACCAGTTTTAATTGAGCCCACATGCACCCGTATAAGACATCCCACTTCACAAATTAGGTTGGTTTTATACAGCTGTAAACAGTGTCATAATATAGTAAAAATACGTACAATTTAATGATAATATTTATCTCCTATGTTTACAACATCACTGTCTTTCTAAGATGTATTTACATTCAGGTCAAACTTTGAATATATTAAAGGCACGACTTCAATTTATTGGTTGACGGTGGTTGCTTGCCGTGTTATGGTGGCTGGTAGTGGACGAGTAAAAACTACCCCTTTTCGTTTTCATTAATATTTGGCAATCAGTAGGAATTGATTATATTGGGTATGACTTTATTTGACTCCATTAGAAATGGTTATAGTTGGCCTATTTTTTGCTTCAATAGAAATTGGTCATATTGGGTCTGTCCTATAAGCTTGCCAAATTGACACCGGAAGTGACGACATATTGTCAACCCTGTGTTTTCACCCTTTAAAGTCAATATTATCTCAGCTGACAATTACTTGTTACGTTTAAATCAATACGCCAGTTAAAAGGATACGGTCATAGACATCACAAAATGGTTTCTGACCTGTTCAGATGCGGAGAAATAGACGATTTTCTACTAGCCACTTTTCAATGTTTTTGGTCCATAAAAGTGTTCATTGTCATGTGATGCCTCGTTTCATTTACAGTTTCATGAAACTAATGTCATTTTGGAAAAAAAACGTATTTTTAGCTTCTAAAACAAATATTCCATTTACAGTTTCATGAAACTAATGTCATTTTGGAAAAAAAAGTATTTTTAGCCTCTAAAACAAATATTTTTTAATCTGAGTCCGATGAACAAATAGAATGAATTAATTCGATCATATAGTAGGTTTGGGTAAATAACAGTGTTATTGCAGTTATCCAATGATGGAGGTTGTGGTTTCTATGGCCATGTTGGACGCTGAATACGAATCCGTCAGAATTTTGATCAAAATGTCATGTTTTTCTTTTCATGTTTTGGTCAAATATATTCTAAACATACCGTTCAATACTTTTATATATATAGGTTTTAGATGCAGGGAAGAACGACAAACAACATTTCAGAAGAGTTCGGGCAGTTTGTATCAAAATTTGACAATTTTTAACACAATACTTTCAGAAACAACCGCTTGATATAGTAAACAACGTTTCGCACAACATATACAAAATGTAATGTCTAATCGGGTTTTGTTTTTAAATAAAATCAATATAAATAAATGTAATGTCTAATCGTGGGTTTTATTTTCAAATCGTGTACTTTAATTGAACTTGACTGCCTTTCATTCGTTCACTTATTACTCGATCAATATTTTCACTTTCAGCCACGGTTAACCAGTTCTTCCAATCACCAACTTTGCCTGAAACAGTAAACGATGAATAATGTTAGAGTTTCATAAACCCAGGTTTTCAATATTATATAAACTATTATTAACTTGACAAGACTATAATCAACTCTTTAGTCCATCAGATGGCCGAGATTAAAATGGATTAGAACACCCGCAAGATTTAAAAAATTTACGTTAAAATGTATAATCGAGACTTAGACGTGTTTTACCGTTGCTACGGTAATAAACATTCTACAATAGTGATGATTCTAAAATAATTCCATATTTCATAAGACAATTTTTGTGGTCCCACTTCGTTGTCAAGCGACGCTTGTATCAGAGGAGTTATTTCCCATGGCTCGGTTGTTGATTTTGGGGTCATTTCCGGTGGGGGTAAAGAGCATGACGCTTTAGTATTCGGGCTTTTAGTGTCAGTCAAGTCAGAAGACAGAGTGAGGCAACCATGTTTAAATGATAATACAGGCTGTAAACCTTCAATGTTGAATAAACATAATGTATGATCTGCAGTATAGAATTGGACTCTACAACTAGATTTTGTCAGACCTTCCAACACTCATGACTTCGTTAAGAATAAAGTAATTTGAGGGGGATAACCATTGGGTTCCGTGGATGGCATTCTTGTAGAATCCACCTTCAAATCGAGGTCAGAGAGAATATCTGTCACTAATTTTACCCCACTAAATAACAAGAATATTTAATTATCTTGAATATTTTAATTTTCCCCAAGGATGCCGGGGTGGCATCATTCGTATTCTAAATCTACACATATTGAAGATATATAACCCATCAAAAAACATTAGGTGGACTATATTTCCAGGTCAACAGCAACATTATGTGAACTATATTTCTATGTCAACAGAAACACCGAGTACCCTTTGTAACCGAGTCCATCTATGTGGGAGATTTACTGTGGCAGGTTTCAAAAGCTCAATATTTCCATTTAGCATTATGGATTATCGGACCCCTAAATTGAGGGAAAATGGCCCCTGATTGTACGACAAATCAAGTTTTGGCTTGTCGACCCTCTAGAGGTCACAACGTTTATTTCATTTTAAAAACAGTTTAAATATATCACCAGAATGACGGTTGAGGTCGAGTTTCGTGGAATATCGGATAGAACCTAAAGGAGAACATGGCCACTCCCTGCGCATGGACTTTCTATACGTTGACAAAAGCCCTATATACGGCTTTGGGGTGGACCAAAAGATGACATTGCAAGTTAGTTGTCATGCGTGCCTATTTCCCGTTCACTAATGCCAGGTAAATAAATGAGGAAGGCTTTATTTTAATCATTAAATGACTAAGTTTATTCTCTGGTCTATTTTTTGAGGTCATTATGATGATATCTCACATGAAGGTTAAAAGAATTCTACTTCTACCTTTCCTAAACATTGAAAGTCCTTCCTTGAACAAAGGTTTCAGAAAGTCGTCTTTCACTTCACCATTGGCTTTGTTAAGTTTATCAAAGGAACAGGCATCTACTATAGCACTACCTAATTCATCAGTGACATCTCTTCCTAGAAATTTAGCCAACTCTTTTACATGATGTAGAGAATTCTGAAGATAGATAATGTTTGTGTTAGTTTCGGGTAGATGTACCTGAAGATGCTATTTAAAGATTACAACAATGATATTAGTCAACAGCTGATATTTTCCAAAGCGGATATTATTCAACAGCTGCTATTATTTAATAATTGATATTATTCAACAGTTGATATTATTCAATAGTTGAGATTATTCAATAATTGATATTATTCAACAGTTGATATTATTCAATAGTTGAGATTATTCAATAATTGATATTATTCAACAGTTGATATTATTCAACAGTTGATATTATTCAACAGTTGATATTATTCAACAGTTGATATTATTCAACAATATCCAGCAGATAATGGTGATATAGATAACCCCCCGCCCCTCCCCTTACAGATCAATTAGTGACATTATATATCAGCTGATATATTCTCCTATGTTAAAGTACATGAAATAAAATGAGGTTTAGCATCATACTTTTCTAAACCCATTGGACAGTGTGCTACAGCGAATTCAATCTGTCATGGGTTCATTTACGCAAGACCTTGGTTTTGCGGAGGGTTGGGTGGCCGAATGGTTAGCACGTTCGTGCTGTATCATAACGCCTGTCATTGAGTCAACTGGAGTGGTTTCGATTCCCCAGTTGTACGTGACAAGTAGTAGGGTCGCCTGTCCAACCTCGTGGGTTTTCTCCGGGTCCTCCGGTTTCCCCCCCACTGCCAAAGACCCCTACGCGCGAGCGAATTATTGGAATAAAATCGAATCATATGTTAGTCGCGAAATGACCTAGTTTGTGTCGAGTAGACGTTAAACCCCATTTTTTCTCTTTCTCTCCCTTAGTTTTGCGACCCATTCGACAGACTAGAGATATGCGTCAAGGAGAAAGAACGCCATATATTAATTAAAATATCACATACTTGCTGCATGTCCTCGTAAGATAGCTGGTAAAATGGATTTTCGGTTGTTTTAAGGAACTTTTGCCATTCTAGAGTATATTCATGTCATAATCCATAAAGTACTAAAAAATAAATGAAAATATTATTTGCTTTCTGTCTGGTCACAACAACACATATAAATATAACATATCCAAAATCAGCACCAGTGTAGTCGTTTGGATTGTCCAGCGTTAAAACCGAGGTGTGGTATATGCCCTTGGCAATAAAATCCAGGTGCTAGTAAAATAAGAGAGAAATGGAGTTTAACGTCCACTCGACACAAACTAGGTCATTTTGGGGCTATCATATGGTTTAATTTTATTTCAATAATGCGCTTGCGCGTAGGGATCTTTAGCAGTGCGAGGTAACCGGAGTTCCCGGAGAAAACCCACGGGGATGGACAGGCGACCCTACTCCTTGCCACGGACAACCGGGGATTTGAAACCACGCCGGTTGACTCAATGGCAGGCCGTATGATACAGCGCGCGCACGCTAACCATTCAACCACCCAATGGGCTTCCAGTAAAATAAGCCTTGGCAGGTGGAAATTAGTTGCTGTTCGGAAAAAAAGTCCCTTAAAGCACACGGCCGTACTTTATCGGGTTTAGTACATGGGTGGATTGGGAGTTAATTTAAATTCGGGCTTTTATCGGGTTTAGCACATGGTGGGGTTTAGGGTAATTAAAGTACGAATATTAAACGGGATTAGCACACGGTGGGGTTAGGGGTAGGTTAGGTCCCGACATTTATCAGGTTCAGCACACGGTGGGGTTAGAGGTAATTAAAGTACGAATATTTGTCGGGATTAGCACACGGTGGGGTTAGGGGTAGGTTAAGCCCCGACATTTATCAGGTTTAGCACACGGTGGGGTTAGGGGTAGGTTAGGTCCGGACTTTAATCAGACTTAGTACACAGTAGTTGTGATATTTCAAGCCTGATCTTTAATCTGGGTTTGTACACGGTGGGGTTGAAGGTAATTTAAGTTCAGACTTTAATCAAGTTTTGTACTCGGATTTAATGTATGCGCGGGCTTTAATCAAATGAATCCGGATATTAGCGGGTTTAGTATTCGGCTATAGTACTTACATTGTTTATTCAGGAAAAGGTCAATGAAATCACTTAAGTTGCCACGGTAACCAATTATTTTTTCCAACCCGGTGTAATGACAGAACATAGATATCAATATGTCTTTAGGATTGCGATTGACAAAAATTATTTTGGTTTTCTTTTCAAACATTTGTTTAGGTAAATGGCGCGGCCGTAGATGGGAATTAAGGACTCGTGGTGAAGGTTCAGAATCAATCCCCTCAATTTTAGCGGCTTCTATCATATGTTTCTCTTTTATGTCTTTATGGTATTCAGTCTTTTGAGCTCTCAACATCTGAACCACTTCCCAGATCCAATGAGTACCTGAAGGTAATGATACAATAATGTTGGTGGGTCCCTATTTTGTACAATACTGTGACTCCTATTATATAGTATACACATGCAAGGCCCCTTTTATGGTTCGTTTATCATTGCAGAGCCAAAGGAGAAGTAGAACACATAGTAATCCAAAATCATATGGAACTATCATAAAATCATAATAGTAACCCCCCAAGCCCAATCACGTGGATCTACAGTAAAATCAGTAGTAATCCTCGACTATCTGAACTTGCCCTAAAATCGTAAGTAACCCACCATCATCTGGATCTACCGTAAAATCGTGAATAATCCACAATTATTTGAAGCTATCATAAAATCTTAAGTAGACCACACTCACGTGGCTTTACCGTAAAGATTTTCCTTCAATCACGTGGATATATCGTAAAACATTAGTAACTAACAATCACGTGGATTTACCGTAAAGATTTTCCTACAACCACGTGGATCTACCGTAAAACATTAGTAACCCACAATCACGTGGATCTACCGTAAAAACATTAGTAACGCACAACCACGTGGATCTACCGTAAAAACATTAGTAACTCACAATCACGTGGATCTACCGCAAAAACATTAGTAACCCACAAACGCGTGGATCTACCGTAAGGACATTAGTAATCCCAAATCACGTGGATCTACCGTAAAAATAAGAGTAACCAACAATCAGATCTATCTACTGCAAAATCACAAACAAGCCACAGCCATGGATGCACCGCAAAATCAAAATAAGTCTGTGCGCCCCTGGTCAGGTGTACTATGTAGCATGATCATCTACAAAAGTATTGAAATCAAATTCAATGGGATTTAATGGTCTACAAGAATAAACTAAAGTAAGTTAACAAACGACTAACCAGCTTTTGGATGAAGGTTCAGAATCAATCCCCTCAATTTTAGCGGCTTCTATCATATGTTTCTCTTTTATGTCTTTATGGTATTCAGTCTTTTGAGCTCTCAACATCTGAACCACTTCCCAGATCCAATGAGTACCTGAAGGTAATGATACAATAATGTTGGTGGGTCCCTATTTTGTACAATACTGTGACTCCTATTATATAGTATACACATGCAAGGCCCCTTTTATGGTTCGTTTATGAACCACAATTATTTGAAGCTATCATAAAATCTTAAGTAGACCACACTCACGTGGCTTTACCGTAAAGATTTTCCTTCAATCACGTGGATATATCGTAAAACATTAGTAACTAACAATCACGTGGATTTACCTGTCAATACACTGTTCAATTATGATTTTAGATATATTAAAATCGTCAGAGTTTGAGGGGTTAAACGAAATATATAACTGTGTAGATATTAAATTGGGACAGAAAATGGAATGAAATATCGTTTACCCTGTCTGCGACAATCTGGCGAATGTAGACGGGAATACGATACTACTCGGCCATTTTTTTCCGGTTGGGCCACACGACCTGGTACGGAAGACCATTGGGGTAAATCAAATGACAAATTATTCTGATTATCTCGTATACTAAATAATTATGACGTCATTACGAGATAATCAGAATATGGATAAGCGCATATAACAACGTCATCATCTCTTATGGTCATTTCTCTGAGCTTCTTCAAATGGACTGGAGTTGACCTGCCTATTAATGCTTCTGGAAATATTGGTAGAGGTATCCCATCTAGTTCATAGGCTGTCAGTTCATTTCCGGACTTATCCTTAATTACAATTGGTTTGCCCTCACCAGCATTTGGATCACTCATCTTAATTAAGTTGTCGTATCAAGTGGATTTGAACCTACATTAATTATTATTATTTTATTATTTTGGTGTATTTCTATCAGGCGCGGATACAGAGGGGGGCGCACCCGGCGCACGACCCCTCTATTTTTTCTGCGGTGGCGAGCAATTTTTGGCTCCATATATTCTCGCGGGAAAGGAGAACAAAAACAGTTTAGTTAAGTTGGAAATCGTAATTTACAGTACTAGTATGAAATTAGTCTTTGTGGACATGTTAGTCCACTGAAAATTCACGGACCGGGCTTTGCACTCCCAAGTGGGTGCAGCACGCCCCCTCCTCCTTTCTGAAAATCCTGGATCCGCCCCTGGATTTATATTGATGTAATAACAGAGATAGGTACACAAGAGCCAAACCATTTTATAGTAGGATTTTATAGTCATTTCTGTAAGTAATAGGTAGCCAGTGGGGGTTAAATAATATTGGTGTTATATGATTTAATATTGAAGGTCCAGTTATAAGGCGGGCAGCAGAGTTTGGAGTTTTTGAAGTTTATCGAGTGATCTTTTGGGGACACCAGAAAGCAGTGAGTTGAAATTGTCCAGTCGAGAAATAACTAAAGTTAGTAGCATCTATTGGTTTATATTTTCTTGATTTTACTAAAGTTTCTCAGGTGAAAGTAACCTGTTTTACAAATGTTATTTATCTGGCACTCTATATTTATATTTGAGTCTAAAATCGCTCCAATGGTTCGAGCGGACTTAGATTGAGATATAGTAGAGTCTCCTACAGGAAGATTAAATTTTGAGCCTATAACTAAATATTCAGTTTTGTCATCATTCAATTTAAGGAAATTTTGTGACATCCAAACGTTGATGCTGTCAATACACTGTTCAATTATGATTTTAGATATATTAAAATCGTCAGAGTTTGAGGGGTTAAACGAAATATATAACTGTGTAGATATTAAATTGGGACAGAAAATGGAATGAAATATCGTTTACCCTGTCTGCGACAATCTGGCGAATGTAGACGGGAATACGATACTACTCGGCCATTTTTTTCCGGTTGGGCCACACGACCTGGTACGGAAGACCATTGGGGTAAATCAAATGACAAATTATTCTGATTATCTCGTATACTAAATAATTATGACGTCATTACGAGATAATCAGAATATTGTAAAGGTCGTCATCTGATATAAATGCGAGCATGAAATTAGTGAGCATGATATTAATGAATTATATTAAAAGTCACCGTAGGGATTGAGGGATTGTTGACATTGTGAAATTTTAATCTCTAAAGGGAATATCTGTTTAAAATGGGTTCAACTAGATTCAGCATTTACACTGATTTGATTTGCCTTTTTGATAGAATTTGGCAACCTCTGTCGCGATATTCTTTGGAATTCTCTGAGACAATCTGATTCCTTCTGAGTTGTCAATTATGGGATTAACGCACTTCTGATTAAGTCAACGGTCACCACTGGCCGGCTCCGCCCAATCCACGTTTAACGCGCATCTCCCGTTCTAGCACAAAATGGGTGTTTAACTGTTTATTAGGACCCATTCTTCAATATGAACTCCTCTGAGTTGGTAACCACTTCTGACCGAATACGCTGATTGCAAACAGCCACATTTAAAATGCATATTGGACAAGCTACACGGAAACTCAGTGTGATGTTATTGTATGGCCACCTTAAAATTTTCTCATCATTACGAGGTAATCCGAATACATTTTTGCATTTTGGTTGACCACTATGGTCTTCCCCATATGTCGTATTTACAAGGTAATTAGAATATGTACTTTCATTTTTTCTAACTTAATGGTCTTCCATAGCCTACCATAATGTGGGCGTTGTGATTCGATTAAGTGTATGATGAAACCCCAATGTCCAGGCAAAATGTTTACCATTGCACACGGCATGTCACATACCATTTCAATAGCCGGGATTGTGTAGAAAAGTAAAACGGTAAACACCATTTCATTGCCATCGCTGAGATATAAATAGTATAGTCTTTTCAAAGATTCGTATAGGTCGTAAGCATTATGGCGTACACCAGCTGCCATTGAATTTGCGGGCACCCGTATAAAGACATCCAACTTCACAATGATGTTCGCTTTATGAACCTGTAAAAAGTTTCATAGTAGAGTAAAAATACGTACAGTTTAATGATAATAATTACCTTCAATGCCCACAACTTCGCTGTCTGCAAATGCATGCGGAACTTTGCATGTACACCATTAGGCTTGATATCACAGTAAAGAATAAAAGGCACGATGTAAATTTATTGGTTGACTGCGGTTGCTAGTCGTGTTATGGTGGCTGGTAGTGGCCAAGTAAAAACGGCCCCTATAATAATCATCAATGTTCTATTTGATTTCAGTAGAAATTGGTTGTATTGGGTCTGACATTATTAGACTTCAGTAGACTTGGTTATATTGGGTCTGTCTATTCGACTTCAGTAGAGTAGATTATATAGGACCTGCATCTATTTGGCTTCGGTATAAATATTTTAAATTGGCTTTGTCTTTATTCGGATTAAGTAGAAATATTTTAAATTAAACCGGTCGCTATTCGATTTAAGAATATTTTTTTTCTAATTGGACCAGACTGTTTTAGGGGGGCTTCGTAAGTTTTTCACGCTATATCACATGTAAAAGAGTCAGATATCATTGGATTTTCATAAACTTCATACCATTAGCTGAACAAAGCAAACACGCGTTATATAAAATTATTGCAATTTAAAACTGACATTGGAAGTGACGACATTTTGTCAAAACTGTATTTTATCCTTTAAAGTCAATATGTCTTAGCCTGATAAATACTTGCTAAGTGTTTAAAACTTTAACTTTTAGTTTAAATCAACACTTGATTTCTAAGCTGTTCCGTTGCGGCGGAGAAATAAATGATTTTTTACAAGTCACCTTTTAAGATTCTGGGTCCATAAAAGTGTCCATTTTGTTTAAAAAATAATTTTCACCATGCGATGCCTCATTCCATTTACAGTTTCATGAAACTAATGCCATGTTGGAAAATAAATGGGTTTTTAGCCTCCAAAACAAATATTTTTTGAAGTGAGCCATATTCATTATTCGTTTCACATTATGATATCTGAAAAAGAATTGCTTCGAGAAATCGCCTGCCTGGGGTTAACACCTGGTATCACACAGCAGCCACGTGTGAAAAACCACGAAACTTAAAATAATGTCAAATCACCGCGTTTATTTGTAAATCCAATGAATATAAAGAAATGTAATGTCTAATCGCCGGGTTTATTTTTAAATCCAATCATTATCAATAAATGTTATGCCAAATCTTGGACTTTATTTCAAAAACATTCAAAATAAAGAAGTAATGTCAAATCATCTTGGTTTATTTTTAAATATAATCAATAAAAAAAATTTAATGTCTAGTCATCGGGGTTTATTTTTAAATATAATCAATATAAAATATGTAATGTCTAATCACTGGGGTTTATTTGTAAATCCAATCAATATAAAATATGTAATGTCTATTCGCGGGGTTTATTTGCAAATCCAACCATATAAAATATGTAATGTTTAATCACCGGGTTCATTTGTAAATACAATCAATATAAAGTATGTAATGTCTAATCGCAGGTTTTATTTGTAAATACAATCAATATAAAATATTCTATTAATATAAACATGTAATGTCAGTTCTTTTTAATCCAATCAATATAAAATATGTAATGTCTAATCTCCGGGTTTATTTTCAAATATAATCAATATAAATAAATGTAATGTCTAATCGCAGGTTTATTTTTCAATCGTGTATTTTAATTGAACTTGACTGCCCTTCATTCGTTCAGCTGTTACTCGATCCATATTTTCACTTTCAGCCACGGTTAACCAGTTCTTCCAGTCACCAACTTTACCTAAAACAGTTAATTAATTCCCATTTATACCATTAACTAATGGCAGACAGTGGACCTACAAACACCTAGTTCCACTTTTAAGAGAGTTTATCTGGGTGGGGTATTCACTGTGAGAGGTTTAAGTAGACAACAGTTTAATATTTATTCATTAACAGAGTTTATTTGACACTTTCTTCCATTTTTGCAAGTCGTAAAAAGAGTTCCGGTCGACCAGCTGCATTCACCATGTTGGCAAGAAAACTGTGGATCAACAAGTGAGGTGACAAATTAGTTGTCACGCGTGTGTTAAGAGTCGGCCGTTGGCCTTTCACTTAGATCAGGGGCGGTATTTATAAAAATTCTAAGAGTTGGAACCAACTCTTAACTGTCAAAACTTACTCCTAACTTTGTTGATATTCCTAAGACCTATTTATAAAACATTTTACTTTAAGAATTACTCCTAACTATGGCACATATTTAGGAGTCCTCCTGTAGCACTCCTAACTTGTTAAAAGTACTCTTATCTTGGTTAACATGGCCGTCCGTGTACGCCGCCTAAGAGAGTTTAAAGCAAGAAGAGATTTCTTAGTGGAGTACAACTATGACGAGTTGATAAGGAGATATCGAATGGACATGGGTGGGATTCTTTTTGCGACAGATTTAGTTCGGCATCTACTTACGAGTCCTACTAAACGAAATTTCTCAATCGACGCTGAGATGAAGATCGCCATTACACTTCGTTTCCTAGCTACTGGTAAAATGCAACTGTGCAGTGGTGACGATTTCGGCGTCAGTCAACCTACAGTGAATTGAGTGATTGCAGAAACGTTAGATGTACTGTCTGATCCGCATATTGTTCAGAGATTCGTATCGATGCCCATATCTCAACAGGAAACTCAACGACACAAGAGACAGTTCCACGCACTTGCGGGATTCCCCGCTGTCGTTGGTGTGATAGATGGGACACACGTCCGTATCCTAGAAATGGTTCCACTACTGCTGTCTTCCGTCTTACTCCAGTCGCAGTAGTGGTTTTTCCTACGGAGCTCCTTTGCGCAAGTTTTTTAGTCAAATGACTACAAAAAGTTTACTGGCCTATAGCTCGCTTAATTTACAAATTAACTGGCCCAAAACAGTACTGCACGTAGCTTAACATATAATAAATCAATTCTTATTGAAATAAAGGTGAGGCCTTACCGCATAATTATATGATTTGATGAAACCCATCTCCTATGCGAAATTTCAACTGACCGACCGCCATGGCCGCAAGTTGCGTAATACGTCATTAGGCCTACAACATAAACAGCGCTATGCAGAGAAAAACTGTTCAGTAATTATTTTAATGGTCCAGTCTTCACTATTTGTGATAGAATTACTTATTTTAATACAAACTGTAATGATGTGTGTTGACAATTGTGCGTTTGAACCTATTTGAACTTGCCCAAGGGGTCTTAGACTGTACCAATTGTTAGCTTAAACACAGTTTAAGTTAATAAGTATAGTTACTAGTCCGTATCCCAGCGCCTTCACAAGATGAAGCTGAGTTTGTTAATCGGAAAAACTATCACTCCATCAACACTGAGCTATAAATAACTTCAGGGAATCCCCGGATTTCCCATGGTTACATCGCTAAGAGTTTGGTTAGGACCCAAGTCTTACATTTAGTTAAAAGTAACTCTAAGACCCTTTATAAATATTTCTAAAGAGTAACTTTTAACTAAATGTTGTTTTAGGAAGTCTTAGAGTAAAAGTTATGAAAACTCTAAGAATTTTTATAAATACGGCCCCAGGTTGATAATAATAAGTCAGAAATACAACAAATCAAAAGGCAATGTCATAAAATATCACGTATTCATATTCTATAGAACTTAGAGGACAATATTAGTGTCAGCTATTATCACATATGAAATATCACGTATTTATATTCTAGATGTTAATGGACAATATTGGTGTCAGCCATTATCACATATGTAACAGAACTGGTTAAACTGGTTTGTATTCATTCTATGCTAAATAAAAACATTGTTATGCGGTGACTGTTTCTATTTTTTTTTTTCGTTTTCTCGTATCTAGTGACACTCAAATTCTTTTTATAAATTGTCATATATCCTCTTGCAGTCTCATAAAATAACTTTTGGTCTTCAAAGGAATTCTTAATGAGTCAGTTATATATATTTTGCTTTCGTCATTTCCCTTTATTCAACTCTTCATTACGCATCTATTGTAACAATGATCTCTATATATCTATATATTGTCCTTTAAGGAGAATATAAACTACTCCTACCTTTTCTAAAAATTGAAAGTCCTTCCTTGAACAACGGTTTCAGAAAGTCGTCTTTTACCTCATCATTGGCCTTCTTAAGTTTATCAAAGGAACAGGCATCTACTATGGCACTACCTAATTCATCAGTGACATCTCTTCCTAGAAATTTAGCCAATTCTTTTACATGATGTAGAGGATTCTGAAGAAAATGTAACATACTAGGCTAATGTTTGTGTTGGTTTCGGGGATAGTATTTCAAGAGTTCAAACGTGATATTATTCAACAGTAGTATTCGTCAGTTGTTATTCTTTAACAGCTCATATGATATTATTGAACAGTTGACATTATTCAACAGCTCATACGATATTATTCAATAGTTGACATTATTCAACAGCTCATACGATATTATTGGATAGATATTATTCAACAGTTGATATTACAGTTGATATTACTCAACAGTTGATGTTATTCAACAGTTGATATTATTCAACAGTTGATATTATTCAACAGTTGATATTATTCAACAGTTGATATTATTCAACAGTTTATATTTTTCAACAGTTGATATTATTCAACAGTTTATATTATTCAACAGTTGATATTATTCAACAGCTGATATTATTCAACAGCCCATATAAGATTTTACTCAAACAGACTGTTACACAACCGTTGATATTATTCAACAATATCCAACTGGTATTGGTAATAGCATCGGACAAACTCGACCAGGCTGATATACACAAAATTGGTGACATTATCAATCAGCTGATATAATGTACATGAAATAAAAATAAAATGTGCTTTCGCATTCCAGTTTTCTGCACAGACAGAGCAGTGTGTAATGACAAGGGGAACTAACCATATGTAAAGAACAATCTGAAATACCTGCCGGTGGGGGTTTGGATATGACCTAGTGATCTAAAGAGATGCACTTCGATCTCCAGCAGGTCAGTGGCCAGTCACTTATTGCCCATCCTTTGATTTGTGAGCATATATCGCTTAGATGTAGGGCCGGACCACTTCTCAACCTAATGGGCTAACCCCAAGTACTCGGGTTTCCTTTCACAAGAAAGATCCTGTGCAAGAAAGATCCCTATGATACAATAAGGCTTGTCTCTGAGGTCACCCTCGGTAAAAGCGGACGTTAAACCTTGAGAACAACAACATACCTGCTGCAAGTCCTCATAGGAGAGCTCAAAAAATGGATTTTCAGTTGTTTTAAGGAACCTTTCCCATTCCAGAGTATATTCATACCATAGTCCATAAAGTACTGAAAACATTTTTTTTTAAAAAATACATAGATGTAATGATATAAATGAAAATGACTCCGGACCAGGGCATAAAAAACAAAGAAAGAAATAAATTACTGAATTTGCTCATCAGATTTGAACACACTAAATCGACTTTTTTATTGACAAAAACAAGTTCACAAAATGGAAGAAACACTTTAGATTAAAAATAAAGCATTTTCGACGTCATTTGAGGACATATAGTGTGCGAAAATAGACGAAAACCGTATTCGGTTTGCACTTACGATATCTTGCGTGGTGCGCGTTGTCAAATGGCAGTCGAAACGAACACGAGTGAAAGCAGCAGATAAACTGATGACGCGCCGTATTCGCTTTCGTTTCTCGCACTGGATCATTAAACTACACCTTTCATACATACAAGCAAATAAAATTAATTTGTCTAGTACTTACATCGTTTATTCAGGAAGAGGTCAATAAAATCGCTTAGGTTTCCAAGGTAACCAATTTCTTTTTCTGCCCCGGTGTAATGACAGAACAAAGATATCAATATGTCTTTAGGATTGCGATTGACAAAAATTATTTTAGTTTTCTTTTCAAACATCTGTTTAGGTAAATGT
This sequence comes from Patella ulyssiponensis, assembly GCA_963678685.1. Taxonomy (NCBI): domain Eukaryota; kingdom Metazoa; phylum Mollusca; class Gastropoda; family Patellidae; genus Patella; species Patella ulyssiponensis. The sequence goes on from OY783231.1 coordinate 5,996,627, forward strand.
TGCGGCCATAAATGGGAATTAAGGACTCGTGGTGAAGGTTCAGAATCGATCCCCTCAATTTTGGCGGCTTCTATCATTTGTTTCTCTTTGATGTCTTTATGGTATTCAGTCTTTTGAGCTCTCAACATCTGAACCACTTCCCAGATCCAATGAGTACCTGAAGGTCATAATACAATAACGTTAGAAGGTCCCTATTATATACAATTCTGTGGTCCATATCATAGAAATGGAAAGCCCTTTATTAAAAATACAAAAAACCCTCACCCACGTGGATCTACTTTAAACTGACGAGTAACACACAATCATATGAAACTACCGTCAACTGACGAGTAAAACTGACAAGTAACCCACGATCGTATGGATCTACATTAAAGGAGCTAAATCGCCGACATTTGGACCCTAGAAATTGACACAATGGGTCGCAACGCATATAATACTGTAATATGGATGTATATAAACTGATTTATATACAATAGTTTCCGTTTTTACTCTAATTTCAAATCAGTTATGTTCGGCAAAATAAGCCAGCAGTGTCAATCGAGCGTCTGGTTATTCCAGTCTACATACGTCGTTTGAGTTAGTGCAATCTTTCTAGCCTCGTTCCTCGAGTCTCTTGCTAGAACTGGGGCTGAAACGCATTATGGTACACGATTCGTGTACCAATGGTAAAATGTTTATTTGGTCTTAAATATTGGATATTAGACGCCCATCTTTTCCCGGTAAGATCACAGCATCAATGTTGATTTAAATTGACAAATTATGCGTGTTTTCAATGTGGAAGATTTTGGATGAAATTGAGTTAGAGACTTAGCTACTTTAAACGAACAAGTAACCTTGTGGATCTACTGTAAACTTACAAGTAGCTCACAATCATGTGGATCGACCGTAAACCCATAACTTTCCGACAATCAAGTGGATATGCCGTAAAATCATAGTTAGTAACGCACAATAATGTAGGTCTACCGTAAAATCAGCAATAATCCTGTATCATGTGGATAATGGTTAGCTCGTGCGCACTGTATCCTAAATGAAATTAAATGAGGTTTAACTTAACAAAAGACCAACCGGCTTTTGGATAAGCGCATATAATAACATCATCATCTCTTATGGTCATTTCTCTGAGCTTCTTCAAATGGGCTGGGGTTGAGTTGCCTATAAATGATTCAGGAAATATTGGTAGCGGTATCCCATCTAGTTCATAGGCTGTCAATTCATTTCCGGACTTATCCTTAATTACAATTGGTCTTCCCTCACCAGCATTTTGATCACCCATCTTAATAATCTTGATGTGCCACGTTGCGTTAATCTCTGCCTACAATTGACAATATATGAAGTAACATCAACATATCTCCTGGCTATTAGGACAGGAAATGAAATGAAATAGTGTTTAGCATCAATATTTTACGTGCATATAGTATGGCGACCTTATAATTTGACGAGATAATCAGCATTTGCTCGACCCCAATTGTATTCAACGTATGTCGTAATTGCGAAATACACAGAATATATATTATATTGTTTTTGATTTAATTGACCCCAATGGTCTTCCATAACCATACCCTTCCTTAAATTGGAAGTCGGACTTCAAAGAAAAGTAGGTGGAAATGCCACTGTTCGGGCAAATCTATTGTTGAACTTTACCCCACCCGTCTCTCTCTCTCTCTCTCTCTCTCTCTCTCTTTATTGGCTAAGTTGATGCTGACATGCGGTGTTAAAGGTTTGACATAATATAATATTAAATCTCCTTAATTACACCCAGCATGGCGAACTATTCCGAAGATGTGGGAGTAGCACACCATTTCATTAAGATTGCTGGGGTATATATTAGTCTTTTTATAGTACTGTGTGTGGAGAGTATTATGGCCTACACCGGTTTCCATAGAGTTCGCGGGCACCCGTATAAGACATCCAATCTGACAAATTATTAGTTTAGCGTTATAAAACTGTAGTAAGTCTCTTTTTAGAGTAAATAAACATGTAATTGGATGATGATACCAACCTTCAATGCCTATAGCCTCACTGGCTTTGTAAATATTGGTAAAATGTATTTAACCCCAGGTCAAACTCCTCGATGTCCGATATCAGGGTTATGGTTAAAATGTAGGTCTTTTATCTATCGGTTGACTGTGGCTGCTGTAGTGTTATGGTGGCTGGTAGTGGCCAAGTAAAAACTGTTGGTTTAAACAGGTATTTATCATATAAACAATTTCGACTGAAACCGAATTTTTCCGGCGTGATTTCCCTTTGTCAGTGATACAGAAGGAGGGTCTGACAAGGACAGCTGCCTAGTCGTTCGGATGGGACGAAAAACCGAGGTCCCGTGTATACATTGGAGTGCACGTAAAAGATCCCTTGGCAGTTGGAATTCGATATAAGAGTAGGCCGTAGCGCCGCTGCCCGGGTAAAATTACCCTCATAGCACACTGTATGGCGTATGCCCGTCTTCCATTAGCCCAGGTTAGGTGCATAAGAGTAGGACGTTAAACCCCATTTCATTTCATTTCATTTCTGAAACCGAATAGAGAAAGACCCAATATAATCAATACCTATTTAAACGAAAGCGGTGTTTACAAACTTAGCTTATTATCGTATCCTTGTATTCTTTGCATATTTACCTATTGTACTTACAATTAATAAAATATTGTTTAAATCAAACGGAATAGAGATGGCCCAATGTAATCAGTAATGTATCTACTGAAACCGAATAGAACATTAATGATTCTGAAAATGGACAGTTTTTACTTGGCCTCTACCAGCCACCATAACACTACAGCAGCGTCAGTAGAGACAGTGTCGGATTCACCTACAAGCTTCATCTAGGGACATCAAGCCGGGGTGTATAAGCTTTTTCTAACATGCATAGCAGTCTTAAACACCCGTCAACAATTGTATGTAAAACACGTTTATCTCCCTGTATTCGTCAAGTTGGAGGATTGAGGTGGGGCTAAGAGGAATAGCATAGATATAAGACAGGGGCTTACTTCACCGTTCACTGTTTTTTTGGTCTTCAATAATTCTGTTGATACAGAAACGTAGGATTTTAAACCCCTTTTGATTTCATTTCTTGTTTTTCGTAATTGGCAGAAATATCGTCTTGTCGTGAGGATGGGACAAAAAAAGTCCAATGTAAATTTTTGGATACACGTCAAAGATCCCTTAACAGTTTGAAATCGAAATAAGAGTAGGTCACAGCGCTGATATCGGGGCAAAATTTCCATCACTATGTGGGGTGGGTGGTCGAATGGTTAGCGTGTGCGCGTTGTATCATACGGCCTGCCATGGCGTCAACTGGTACGTATGGATCTTTAGCAGTGGGAGAAAACCGGAGGACCCGGGGAAAGCCCACGAGGTTGGACAGGCGATCCTACTCCTTGCCACGTATAACCGGGGATTCGAAACCACGCCACTTGACTCAATGTCAGGCTTTATGACAAAGCACACACGCCCACCCCCTTCCCGAAAATTACTGTATATTGTCTGTCGTGTACACCGGTTTGTCTTCTGTCTGTTTGTTTACATGTTGCGCCATCATCCTGCACTTGTTATTAATCGTGGTACTGAATCGTCTAGGAAGTAAGGGAAAATACTAATTTTTACTAAGTCTGGTGTTTATTGTGGTCACTGATATATACTGCGAGTCATGAAATAAGAGGCAATACTATTTTTTTTTTATTAAATCTGACGTTTATTATGGTTACTGATATATATAGTGCGCGAAAGTCATGTAATAAAATTCAATGTATGATAAAACAATCAATAATATAGACTAAACAAAGATAAACAAAATGCGCTTTATATAATAAAGTCAATGTGTTTCATGTACTTATTTATGTAATAAAAATAAAATAAAATCAAGTACGAACAATCTAAACCATAAGACGGAATTCGAAGTCCTAAAAAACGTTACAGGCAAAATAGTGTAATCAGCAAATGGACTGCTGCCCGTGTACAAATACACGACAAACAGTGGTAACAGGTGCCCGGAAGAGTAAGCTAATGTGTTTCATGTAATATAACTAATTAATATAGTTAATGGTCTTCGTGTAATATATCTAATGTTCTATATGTAATATAGCTCAGATTCTTTAAGTAATATAGCTAATGTTCTATATGTACTATAGCTCATGTGCTTTATGTAATATAGCTAATGTTTTGTGTGTAATAAACTTCATGTTCTTTATGTAATATAGCTAATGTTCTTTGTGTAATAAAGTTCATGTTCTTTATGTAATATAGCTAACGTTATTTGTGTAATAAAGTTGATGAGCTTTATGTAATATAGCTAATGTTCTTTGTGTAATAAAGTTGATGTGCTTTGTGTAATATAGCTAATGTTCTTTGTGTAATGAAGTTGACGTGCTTTATGTAATATAGCTAACGTTATGTGTGTAATAAAGTTGATGTGCTTTGTGTAATATAGCTAACGTTCTTTGTATAATGAATATAACTGCAACGATGACCATACTTGGCAATTTCCTTTCTTTGACTCTGTGATTGCTGTTGTTAGTATTTTCCATCGGTTCGTTCTGTTATCTCCCCTGTTACAACAGCGTCTCCAAACAAAGTCGGCTATCAGATGCGACAAAAAAAAAACACCCCAAAACACCCATAGTTGGAATTCGATATAAAAGTTGGCCGTAGCGCTGCTGACCGGGCAAAATGTCCCTCATAACACACTATATGGCATATGTCTGTCTTCCATTAGCCAGGTTAGGTTGGACGTTAAAGCCTGGTTCATTTCATTTCATTGACTAGTGATAAACCTGTACAATGTAATGAAATCTATTCCTAATACAAACACAATAGGTATTATAAACAAACAGACAGCACTGCCACCTAAATAAACAACTGATGGTCTATCATCAACTAGGCTAATATATCGTTGTTTTTTATTAATCAGAACTGTTTTGTCGATTCGAAGAATTTTCTTTATTTTTTGTATGTTTTCCTCTACCTCAAATCTATCAGAATAATTTAATACGCGTTGAAAACAAGCACAGTGGCATAGGTCGTTGGATATTTCATTTATGATCGAAGAATTTAAATCACCTGCTGTATTTTCGGTCACCGTATTCAGAGGTTGTTCATTTGGTGAAAACGTAAGCAGTCTCTGTGATGACGTGAATGGTGTATGCGTAGTTCGTGACTGGTTTAACGACGTAGACATGTTTGTTGTTTCTGGTTCGTGAATTCGGAAATCAGATAAAGTCGTATCTGTCGTTGATTCTGGTTCCGGAGTTTGTGACTGACTTAACGACATCGCATTTGTTGTTGTTTCTGGTTCGGGAGTTCGTGACTGACTTAACGACATCGCATCTGCTGTTGTTTCTGGTTCCGGAGTTTGTGACTGACGTAACGACATCGCATTTGTTGTTGTTTCTGGTTCTGGAGTTGTAGATATAACTTCGTCTAAAACAGACAAAGATTAATTATTAAGCACCATTTAATAGTTGAGAAACACATTAACAGTACACACTATATAAGCACGACGTTTCGACAAGTGTTATCTTATCGTTGGCACGAAGTTTGTTCGTTAATTCGAGGAGCATAACGTCTGCCTCTGCTGATGGTGGTAGCACAGAAAAACGTACACACTGATCAGTAGTGTATATTCGCTGGGCCGCTGATAAACACTTCACAAAACAAACAAGAAAAAAACCTAGGAATAATCCAAGCACAACACAATTGATAAGGAAACAATCACCATGGGGTGGGGGGGGGGTACCTAGACTGACCTAGACGTTAATTTACATCCCAAATATGGAATAGACCTCCCCATTTCCCAAGACCAGAGGGGAGAACATAACCTAATTTGGTCTATTAACCATGTGTCATAAACTGAGAATTCGATGAATATTTTGACAATGGTTAGGATTTTACCACACTATAACTGGGTTTTTTTTTACATATGTCGACCGCCTTTATTTTACTCTAGAAAGAGTGACCCAACAGTTTTTCAAAGACCACAATCTTACATTAACTTCCCACTTTTCTGTAGCAACTGGGATAAACACGTCAGCTATGTGGGCAATTTTGCCCTGGCACCGGCATTTTGATCCACTCTTTGTCGACTTCACAAACAGTCAAACGTTCCTTTACGTGCACGACAATGTGTATTCTCCTATTCCGAATCGCTGTGGTTGCGATTCCTAGTGTGCGCGTATGTTACTCCGAGATAGCCCCCCCCCCTCCTCACAGGAAAAGAGGGTGGAACTTGAGCGTTAGATCCTAAGATCTACGTGCAAACAAATTATTGAAAGAAAATCGAACCACATGCTAGTGAATCGCAATTCAATCTATAATCATGTATATTCTCATTTCATTCCATGGTCGAAATAATAACGATATTCAGGGGCGGATTGGGCCATCGGGCGATCCGCGATCAGTAAAAGGGGGTCGCTCCGACACGGGAGCCCGGGCCAGTTTCCGGCCCCAATCCGCCCCTGACGATATTGCTACTGTACAATATCGTGACTGTATGTAGAACTGGGTAATCGCTGATGGGTTGTTCTACTTACCACAGGACAAAATAATAAAATACCATTGCTCGTCATTATTCAAACTATAACACGTCAACGAGAGATAACTCTTGTCATCACAGAGATAATCCATCTGTACTGTAAGATTTAACGAAGGTAGGTCTATGGATGCTGGCCCCTTCTTTCCTATTATAAACTGCCAACAGTCATCATAGATATAGACACTGGACTGGTTATAAACTTGGTCTCTATTCAACTGTATCACGTTTAAATTGGAGTCGTAAGCTATAAAGAGATATAAGATGCACTATGTACGAAATGAAATGAAATGGGGTTTAACGTCCTACTGGCATGCTACGACTGGGCTAATGAAGACGGGTATACGCCATACAGTGTGCTTTGAAGGAAGTTTTCCTCAGGTAGCGACACTGTGGCCTACACTTATATCGAATTTCAACTGCCAAGGGATCTTTTACGTTCCGACCGAACGACTAGAGTGGTGTCCTTATCAGGCCCTCCGTACCGTACCACTGACAAGGGGAGACCACGTCGGAAATCCCGCTGATCTTTCTCGGCCAGCGCAAGGATCGAACACCCAACACCCTGGATAGCAAGTCCCATGTACGAAAAAATGTGTCTCTTGCAACTTGCTCTGTTATGCTATTTAAGAGTCATTCCACGAGAAAACCATGCAGAAGGTGGGAAGGTGGGGGTCGGCAGATCGAGTTCATCTCGGGGGGGATTTTATCGACTGCTCTGGACTACTTCACAGCCAGAACAGCCGATCTCAAAATTTAATCGTTATTGAGATATAGCCTCAGATTGATTTTTGGACATTTTTGCCCTTTTTCGCGTCATTTTTGGTCAATTTTCAGCCACCTATTCTGACGAGTCTAGGGTTTGGATGAAAATAGTGGTGGTTGGTGATGTTAGTGGGGGTCTTCCTGTGCCCCAATGTAAAGACCTTATGATCGCATGTATTCTCTGGGAGTAATGGTCAGCAAAATTGTATCATATGGCGAACAAAATAGAAAATATACACGTTCGAAGATTAGCCCTATTTTCTATGATGCGGGGGTAGGTCAAAATATCGAAATGGTTTTATGCACAGCTCGACCCCCTCTTTCGATATAAGAAATAAAATCTCTGTCACCTCGTTTTATTCAATGCGAAATCATGAGTCAAAGTTGGTGAATTTTCCATATTATAAATCTCCGATTCTCTTGAAATGACCAACTACTTTCATACAGGGTAAGCCAGATTTCTCCAATTCTTCACCAAATCATTCGCCCATGCTCGCTGGTAGCAGCAGTAAACCGGTTCGAGCAAAACTGGTCACTTTGATGAAGCTTGGTATCCAATCCAAGATGGCCGCGCCCGGGATCGCAGAAAATTGAGGTTTTTCTTAGTTTTTGGCCATTGAATGTGGCACATATCCCAACATATGAGAACTAAAATGACTTCATACACTTGAAAGACTGTACTTAAAACATTAAAGTCCACTCTTTAGCACATTACATAGCAATAAGTTATGTGAGAGCCGAATAAGAAATGATTTCTTGACGATGTGGAAATTTTGATCTTATTGTGCTTCCAGTCGCTACCGCCTGGATCTCAAATGAAAAAGGACGTAAATATTCCCTGCGTGGTACCACACCTATGAGGAATCCATACAAAGACTGTGCTGTGTACTAAGAGTGTACTAATATAAGAACATCACATTAAGGTCCACCCTTTAGCACATTACATAGCATTAAGTGATGTGACAACCGCATGGGAGCTGCAGATTTCTTGACGAAGTGTATTTTTCTTATCTTGATTCGTCGAGTTTAGACGGAAAGGTGATATGTGCTGCCCATCGCTACCGCCTCGGTTTCAAACGGAATATTCCATAAGGGGAATCCATACAAAGACCTTGATGTGTCACTTAGAATCTGTTTATTCCTATTGCATGGGGTAATTGAAATATCGATAAAAAGATCTTGTATGTGTGATCGACAACAATTGAGTTAAGTGATGGACTTCAGAAGTCCTCAAACTAGCTGCATTGAGTCTGATATAGCTGTAATACCTTTACTGGAGGCTAGCTTGTTAATTTTAGAATTTTTTCTTCTGTTCTATGTATATGCTGGAAATGTTACAATGTCAATAACGAGGAAATGAACTGTAAAAAGAGCCAGGTTAGTTCTTCAAATAAATAATATGGTATAGGGTCAAAAATTCAACTTCATCATGTGATCATTTCCAGAGCCCAAAATGGATCTTGACAGGCCTTTTAAAACTAAATTATTTCACGTGGTTTGATATTACTGTGGGAACTGATGACATCCATCCCACTGCTACATCATCTGCAGCTACTGGTAGTGCCTCTAACACCCATTATCAATCTACTGCTACTACATCATCTGCAGCTATGGGTAGTAGAATTGAAACACCGCCTCCACTTCCTGTAACAGCTACTAGCACATTGAACTACCAAAAGTGGGAGGGATGTCATCAGTTCCAACAGTAATTTCAAACCACATAAAACAATTTTCTAAACTTATTCCATATAAAATAATTTACTAAATTTATTTTCTAAGTATCTCCATGGATCAAAATTTGAAAAATGTTCTTTACAAATCAAGTGTCCAACTGATCAACTAGCCGGGTCCCTGTTACCAGCCGGTCCATCATTCGGAGACTAGATACAAGAAAATTTTCCATGGCAAATTTTCGTTGCGTTTGATATTTTGAGAGGTGGCCCCTGATAGAAATATCGTGGGTGGGGAGTCAAAAGGTCGTATCTGGATTTTGGGAAATTGTCCAGGAGAGCCTAAACCAGCACAGGACAAGCACAAGAATCAAAATGTCTTATAAAATCGTCGTCAAAATGTTGTATGTAAAAGGTCATATTTCTGACGCTTTTCTCAAATATGTATTTACAAAATGTAAGCGTAGCCATTTAAACAGTATGTAACTATCTGCACATATCAAGCTCAACATCTAGTACAGAAATAATGAGTGAAAGCTCGTCATTTGCCATTCTATACAGCAAAGACGTATCTCCGAAAAATTTTATTGGACTTCGAATTTTGACTAATGGTTTGGATTGTTCGTACTTGGTTTTATTTTATTCACCTTTACCTGCTTCAATTTCATAGATTTCACAAAGAAAAGCCTCAACAATAATTTCAATAATAGGTATTTAATCATAAATCACTACTGGCTATATTTCATTTGATTGTAATACATTTTCGCTCTTAATAATTTCTTTTTTTGGAACACCCCATATACGACATTTTGAAACAGTATCTATAAACCCACTTTTTATTGGCTTAAAACAACATTTTGACTCCCCTTCATGTACACATGTAGTCTTACAAGGTCTGGCCAGATCCATTTTGGGCTCTGAAAATGATCATATGATCAAGTTGAATTTTGGACCCCATGCCATATTATTTATTTGAAGAACTAGCCTGTTTTTTTTTTCACGGTCCATTTCCTCATTATGGACAGCATAAAATTTCCGGTATGTACCTAGAATAGAAAAAATAAATCTAAAACTAACAAGAATTTTTTAATGCAGCCAGGTTAAAAAAAAACCAACACCTTCAGTAAAGGTATTACAGCTATATCACACTCAAGGCAGCACGTTTGGGGACTTCTAAAGCCCATGGCTTTACCCAGTCAACTCGAGGTTCACCGCACAACTCTTTTCGGCCAATTGTGTATATACCGCACCACTCTATTCTGCTAAATTAGTTGTGGTCAAGCACACATAGAAGGTTCTTATTGATATTTCAAAGACACAATTTTATTCCTTCCTTTTTTCAATAGTATTTTATTTCACTTAGCTGATTCTAAGTGACACAGCATGGTTTTTCTATGTATTTCCCTTAGGTGTGGTACCATGCAGGGGATGTTTACATCCTTTGGGAATATTGCGTTTGAAATCCAAGCGGTAGCAATAGGCAGCACATTAAGATCAAAATTTCCACTATACGTCAAGAAATCAGTTCCAATTCGGTTCTCACATAACTTATTGCTACGTAATAAGAGTGGACTTTAATATTTTTAGTACAGTCTTTCAATTGGATGAAGTCATTTTAGTTCTCATATCTGGGATATGTGCCACATTCAATGGCCAAAAATGAAGAAAAACCTCAATTTTCTGCGGTCCTGGGTGCGGCCATCTTGCATTGGATACCAAGCTTCATCAAAGTGACCAGTTTTGCTTGAACCGGTTTACTGCTGCTACCAGCGAGCATGGGCGAATGATTTGGCGAAGAATTGGAGCAAGCTGGCTTACCCTGTATGAAAGTAGTTGGTCATTTCATAGAGAATCGGAGATTTATAATATGGAAAATTCACCAACTTTGACTCATGATTTCGCATTGAATGAAACGAGGTGACAGAGATTTTATTTCTTATATCAATAGAGGGGGTCGAGCTATGCATAAAACCATTTCGATATTTTGACCTACCCCCGCATCATAGAAAATAGGGCTAATCTTTGAAGGTGTATATTTTCTTATTTATTCGCCATATGTTACAATTTTGCTGACCATTACTCCCAGAGAATAGATGTGACCTTAAGGTCTGTATATTGGGGCACAGGAAGACCCCCACTAACATCACCAACCACCACTATTTTCATCCAAACCCTAGACTCACCAGAATAAGTGGCTGAAAATTGACCAAAAATGACCTGAAAAAGGGCAAAATTGGCCAAAAATCAGCCCGAGACTGTATCTCAATAACGGTTAAATTTTGAGATCGGTTCTTCTGGCTGTGAAGTAGTCTTGAGGAGTCCATAAAATCCCCCCAAGATGAACTCGATCTGCCGACCCCCCACCTTCCCGATTCTGCATGATTTTGCATGGTTTTCTCATGGAATGACACTTAACTATTCTCCAGATTATCCGAAAATTTAACGTTAAAATGGATAAACGAGACTTTGACAATTGCAACTCTCTTGCCACGATTTTGGAATGAGATATTGCTAGGGTAGTGGCAAACTGGCGTCTAACAGCGCCCCTAGCGAGCTCAGGGATAATGGTAGTATTGAAGAAAGTTAAAGCGATAATTTCATATTTTCAAAGAAAGTCAAAACATATGTCTTTTGCTCAATAGGCTGTCAACTCACTATTATACGATCATAGGCATTATTTTCCACTATTATAACTCATTAACACAGGAAATGATAACACAATTACCTCCCTTGTTTTCTGTAGCCCACATGTAATAGCTATCTTCAAACGTTTGAATTTGAAGTTGAAAAGGTCATTTTTGCCAATTTCTTAACTGGCAATACTGAATTCTGAATTATAGGATTAATAGGATTATTCTTTAATAAAGTAGGACTGTTTATGGATACCATATATTTTAAGGCTTTATTTTAATAAATTTTTAAAATATAACTTAAAAATATGAAATTGCAGCTTTAAGCAAATTAACGGAAACCCCAACCACTTAAAGGAGCTAAATCTGTTTATGATAAGATCACAAAATCAATGTTGATTTAAATCGACAAATAAAGTTTTTATTCGATGTCGAACACTTTGGATTATATTGAGTTAGAGACTTAGTGACTTTAAGATATGGTGTTTGCTGCTAGAAATATACATATTTTTGTTTTCCTTTTGCAATACAATACGCGAATTGGAGCGAGTTTGGATACATGTGAATCTGGACGCGTATATCAAAACGTAAGATGTGGTAGTATACAATACCGTTTAGCATATACACTTGGCGCAAATACTTGAAATCCGTACCAAAATTTGTTAATGGTAACCAAAATTTGTTAATCATTACCAAAATTTGTTAATCATTACCAAAATTTGTTAATCGTTACCAAAATGTGTAAATCATTATCAACATTTGTTAATAATTACCAACATGTCTTAATCATTACCAACATGTGTTAATCATTACCGACATTTGTTAACCATTACCAACGTGTGTAAATCATGACTAACATGTGTTAATTATTATGGATTTCTAATTAATTAATGAATAATAATTGATTTGGTAATGGAACATATTTGCTATATTTTGAACCACTGACGAATAAAACAAACAGTGCCCCCCCCCGTTCCTATATACCTGTAGGGTTGATAGGTAAAGGACTAGGACCTCTAATTGCCTATAGGTACAGTACTGTTGATACAGATATAGCTTACGAACCTTGACATTGCTCAACTGTGTTTAAAACGCACTTTTATCTTCCCCACGTGGGATTTGTTTTGGTGGGGGGGGGGGGGGGCTTGCAAGTGTTTTAGTCTAATGCATTTTTTGGACACTGACCAAAAAGGATTCTACTCGGCCCCGATATGTTAATAATTATTTAGAGAGTGAGAAAGAGAGAGAAACACTTGGGTTTAACGTCCACTCGACACAAACTATATCATGTCGGGACTAACACATGGTTCAATATTTAAATCAATGATTCGCTTGCGCGTAGGGCTCTGTAGCACCGGGAGGAAACCGGGGGAAACCCACCAGATTGGACAGGCGACCCTACTCCTTGTCACGTACAACTGGGGAATTGAAACCACGCCAATTGACTAAACAAATATCTCAGGACTTACGGCATTGAGGGATTGAACAATGTTCATAATCTGTGGTAGCTGATGTACTTGTAAAACACCATGGTTGTGTTTGAGATCGTCCTGGATTACGACAATACCTGTTGTAATTCCTTGTGAAGCCCTTGTAGAATGGTTCCATTCCGTTCATCTGCGCGGACCATTGGATACATGTTCTACCACTGATGGTTGTTGACCTATAACCTAGGTAATCACTTCCGTCGGCTTCTCTTTTACACATCCGTTCTAAAAGCAAAACTATGAGTATGCTAATTGTAGGTCGGTTGGGAAGGGTGGAGGGGGGGGGTATTTCCGCAGTCTAAAATGGTCAAAATGACCGCCCGCTTTATGTAAATGAGAATTTTAAGGATTGGGGTTTAACCTCCCACTGTTCTGTCCGGACAGCGGCACTATGGCTTACAACCAAAGAATCTTTTAAAGGGACAATAACATTCTTGCTGGCTTGGAAGCTCCAGAAAATAAATAATACCCTTATTCTTAGTACTAGATGTTTAAGTGTCCTACCTGTTGCGTAAATTATCCATTACAACCTGTTTTACTTGTCCGGAGGGTTCGAAAATATTTTAAAATCCAAGTCACATTTGAAATGGTTTACGTTAAACTTTTCAAATCAATTGGTTGAATTTTTCCAATTTTTTAAAATAGGTGTGTTAAGATGAAATTTATATCACCAATTAATTGGAATATTGTAAAATAATACGATTTGTTGACCAGAATGAAGATTGGGACATATTATTCAGTTACAACAAGAGTGTTATTGGGGCTTTAAGTGAACGTCAACGTATACATGGGTCCTCGGTTTTTGCGTTTCATCCGAACGACGAGACAGCTATCTTTTTTAGACCCTCCGCCCTGCATCACTGACAAACGACTAGGAGCGAACACGCCACCTTCAGACTAGCGAGCCTGTGTCTTACCACCTACTCACCGTGGTTCGTAAATGAAATTGAATCGGGGCAGATTAGAGGGCTTGGCAGCGACAGGTAGTAGGTTTTCGGAAACTCAATTCCCCCTTGGCTTAATCGAAGCTTACTTACTACATGGTAGTATCGGACAATATTCCCAGTCAGCAGTCGAAGCATCTATATAACACCAGGGAGCCTGTCTCATGCCATTTGGGTTTCTACAATGGTTACCTACTTCAACCATATTGAAATCAGGAAACTCCTCGATGTCATGTAATGTGCCCATGTCCTGCCATGGTATGCATGTTTTACCACTGGTTGTTATAGCAACACGTCCCTTATAATCACGTCCATTCGACTTCTCTAGGCATTCAAATACTGTAATATACACATTCAAATGCTGTAGTATAGACATTCAAATACTGTATTATAGACATTCAAATACTGTAATACAAACAGTCAAATATAAACGTTAGATAATTGTAATATGTAGAAACATCCATAATATACTAAGCGCCATAGAAAACGCATCACTTAGTTTTTCGTATAACAAAATGATCCTGTAAACATATCTGATCTATTTTGCTTCTTATTGTGAACAATATTCAAATGGGAACACATCAATAGCAACACATTGTACAGTTATGGATGTTTAATCTGTAATCAACGGTACAAAGACAGAGGGGTCAAAACCAAAAGTATGACAAAGATGGTTAATTGTGCTGCACAGCGTGCGTAAGAGCCAGGGGAGGACACACGCGCTACTGACATCTGTATCGTACTTTTGGTTTTGACCCCTCTGACTTTGTACCGTTGATTACAGATTAAACATACATAAGTGTACAAATGTTTTGTTATTGATGTGTTCCCAATTGAATATTGTTCACAATAAGAAGCAAAATAAATAAGATATGTTTACAGGATCATTTTGTTATACGAAAAACTAAGTGATGCGTTTTCTATGGCGCTTAGTGTGTAACATACAATGTCCTATATTACACATACATACATTCAAATCATATAATATCACACAGAGAAACATTCATCATATAGATTACTATTTGAAAAAATTAATGATGGTGAAAATGACAACATTGGGGTCATACTGTTTTTCTAACATCATTTTGGAGGCGATACAGGTAAATTATAACAAAGAGAATACTATACAGTCATTTAGATATATAAAATTCAGAATTGTTTCAAATCGCTCAAGAGACCATTTTCTAGGTATTGTGAGTACTCTGTGCTTTGGGATTTAGATCAACTATATAAAAGATTTAATTTTCTTAAGAGAAAAAACAGAAAGGGAATAGTAGGCCTAAAGAAAATATACAAAGAGAATAATAAAGAGGCATCTTCATAATAAAAATAAATAAATGTATTTAATTTAGATCAAAGAAATGCAGATTTAAAAACCTTAATAGAATGTTCCGGCTAAATATGCCTGTTGTAGATCTTTCTCTAGATTTTAAATGTTGTGTATACTTTTAATTAGTCATCTTTAACATGACAAGATCATCATCAACTCTCGATGCCATCTGATGGGTCCGATTTTGAATAGATTTGAATTCGATCTGCTGTTCAACGGTAGTTAATGATTAACCGTAACAATGGATAATCGAGACTTTGTTTATTATCGTAACAACGGTAACATTGACAACCGAGGCTACAGTATTATTAAAATTGAGAATTTCTCGGCTCAAGAAGGATAACTTTGACTAAAATATTCAGCATTTTCCCTTTACATTTCAATTATTATAGCGAGAACTGCCAGCTCTTTATCTAATCTCCCAATATACACATGTATAACAAGAGAAAAGTCATCTAGATGAAAAAAACATAAATATAAGTTAGTAAATTCGCTCTGGACACCATTTTGTCTACATAGAAAAACGTTGTATTCTGAAATCAGATTTAATTGCCTTGAAGAAAATATACCCACTTGAAATAAAATAAAGAGAATTCTATAGCATATACAGTTATATCCATAAATAATGCATTAGATTTCGTAAAATTCGCTCCATTCACCACTTTTTTCTAAAAACTGTGAGAAATGTTTGATATTTAGATCAAAGGCATAACAGATTTTATTAAGTGTTTAAAGAAAATCTACAAGGAGAATAATATAGTATATACAGTCATCCAAATACATAATACATCAGAATAAGTAAAATTCTCACTGGGCAGTATTTTTGTAGGTATTTCGATGAACTAAGTTGTTTATGTGTAACGTTAAAGAGAAAGTCCGAGGTTTAAATGTTCATCTGAATATTTCGAAAATTCAACACGGCTAATGATCTTTAATTACCCTAAAAGCGCATTTCATTCTAATCTTTACACAATCCCTTAATCACACACAGTTTTGTTGATCTAAATCAGTGGTTCTAAATGTATATGAAAAATAATTGAAGAGTGCAAAAAAAAATAATAATAAAGGGGGGGAGGGGTCATAGACGGCATACAACCGTATACACAGACTGACTTAAAATAAAACTAAATAAAGAAAAACACAACTACAAATCCAGTAGACACCAGTAAATACTCAATGGGGATCATGTGGTTTTTCGCTATAATAATAATAATAATCGTTTTCTATAGCGCTGGCTATGTCTTAGTGTGCCGTTCAAAATTTTGCGGCGCACTTGGGAAGATCGCGCGGCACACTGGTTGAGAATCACTGATCTAAATGGTTCCCTTGAACACGTTCTAAAACAATAATTAAAGGCCACCGAAAAAGCTTCATTTTTTTTTAAATAATGCAAGGACTTATGTCAACATATCTTTTGCATAAGTATAACATGAGCTCGAATGTCATTGTTACCTTCCACGGATAAATTTCAACGTTAGCGTTTTCCACCGTTCTCCGTTGGTAGCTGTAACTTTCCGCCAATAAACATGCCATACATAAATATTTGCAATATTCAAAAACAACATGAAACCTTTACGGGGATCTTTAAGGTAGCGTACTGTTAAAACTGTACATACCTTCAGCTCGACTAAATATTGGTCTACCCCATACCGTTATATCACATATCTCAACATTTTCATTATTCACAATGAAAATACCGAGTTGTTCATCAATAGGTTGCTGTTGACAATAGAAGGTTCGGACGGTGCTCTTATTGTGATCATCGCCATCAGACAAGCATTCCTTACTAACACTGTTCTTGAACACCAGTACCTGTACTCCAGGCCAGGCGTCTGGCCCTATTAATAATAGAAAAAAGTCAATGAAAGAAATATATCCATGTATTCCAGGCCATGACTGCGGTTCTATCATTAACAGAAATTAGCCAACGAAAGAAATATATCCCTGGATAATGTAGGGTTCCCACTATCGTAGTTTTCATTAAGGGTTAATCGTGGTGATCTTATCCGTATTGCGATCAGTCGTAGCAATCGTGTCCGAACATATCTGCACCTACGAGATCGAGGATTAAGAAACAAGCAAAACTGCTTATATAAACTAGATCATTTCGGGACTAACGCATGGTTCAAACTTATTTCAGTAATTCGCCTGTGCGTAGAGGTCTTTAGCAGTGGGGGGGGGATACCGGAAGACCTGGAGAAAACCCACGATGTTGGACAGGCGACCCGACTCCTTGTCACGTACATCCGGGGAATCCACACCATGCCATTTGATTCAATGACAGACCTAATGATACAGCGCGCACGTGCCAACCATTTCGCTATCCAACCCCGCATACTTTCTAGAGGACGCAAAAATTAACGATAACATTCATGACATCACTAGTGGAACCTGAACTAGCTGTTGCCAGCTGAACAAATCGCGAATCACGGAGAGTTTGGATTATATATAGACTGGAAAGGTAAGCTGTTTACAAAATGCAAGTCATTTTTGTTGTAGTGGCACTTACCATTGTTCTGTCAAATAATATTTTTTTATTTTTCTGGGCAATTTTATGACACAATTAAAAAGGCCGCTATGGGCAACAAAGTCATCCCAACCAAAACATAGAACAGTAAGAGGGATTACCTGGTTAACTGGGTAAGACATTGGCTCGCTATCCTGGAGGCCTCGTGTTTGATCCCTGCATTGGCCGAGAAAGTTCATCTCGACTTTCCGGCATGATTTCCCCTTGTCAGTGATGCAGAACGGAGGGCCTGACAAGGACAGCTGCCTAGTCGTTCCAGGTTAGGCACAGAAGTGTAGGATTATGTACCTAAATGCATTTTACGGGGCTCAACAACGATTACATATTTTAGAACCGATTAGATGTGTCCAACATTTGCCACTAGACGTAGCTAAATGTATATCAAGTGGTCCCATAGCGATTCCATATCTTAGTGGAACCTGTCAGACGTGCCCAGTACTTACCCTGTATTGTAACTGAGTGTATTTCTAGCGGTTCTATGACTGTAACAGTTGTATTTTGTCGGGTGCATGTTCTCAAATTGCGGTCGGTGGTACCGGGATAAATCGTAGAAGTTGAGATATTTGCTGCGTATCCATCTAATTTAAAATAATAAAAAATGTACCAAAATTAGTGATCAAAATACACAAATAGAATTACATACGTTAATTGGGACACAACTTGACAAAAATAAAGAACAGATTAATATGATTCATTCAAAGCCTTCGTGTAAGCTATGCTAACTCCCAAGATAATCAAAATAGCAAGCACTGTGCTTGAGGTTTTCTCGTTATTCCCTACTTCCTCCACGTACTAAAGTAGAGAAGTCGAGTTATAACAAGATTTAAAACAAGCACTGGGCCTGGAAATGAAATTAATGTCCCACTGTTCTGCTCCGGTTCGGCTAATAAAGACGGTCATACGCCACAGAGTGTGCAATGAGGGTAATTTAGCCCGGACCGTTGTGCTAAGGTCTACTCTTATGTAGAATTCCAACAGCCAATGATCTTTTACGAGCACGCCAATGTGTACATGGGTGTTTCGTCTTTAACCGACGACCAGACAGACAACTGTCCTTGTCAGGCTCTCCATCCAACATCACTGACAAGGGGGGGGGGGGGAGGAACTACGTCGGAAAATCCTGAGTTACTTTCTCGGTCAATACTTGGAGCGAACCCACGACCTCCAGGTTATTGAGCCAATGTCTTACCCACTTAGCCACCGTGGTTCCAACGTGCCTGGGGTTGCTCGTCTGGGCTTGCTCATGGGTCCTTCCCCTCTTACACTTCCTAGTTTGAGTAATGATTTGGATATATATATAGTAGTGCAACTTTGCGGTTGTCCTAATAATTTCGGATATATATATATTATATATATATATATATATATATATATATATATATATATATATATATATATATATATATATATATATATATATATATATATATATATATATAGAAATATGAAGTTTCTAGAAAGAAAAAACTAATAATTTCATCTTAGCTAGCGCTTTCACCCACTACGGGGATCGTCAGGCTTTTAATAAATTGAATCAGATGCTACCTTGTTACAATGACCTACATTAGAACCCCAAGCCCCAAAACATGCTATGGCGTGGTGTAGAACGATACGAAATCAGGAAGGTGAGACGAACACACTATTTAAAGTAGAATAATGCAAAAAATATTTAACTACAGTATTTATATCGTATAGGAATGTGAAAGAAGCCAACATAAAGTTAGCAATATGTAGAGGAGTCTAACTGTAGAAGCATTTACCCACCATAACATACTGTGCGTACATTCGACCACCAATTATTCTCTTTGCATTTGCCTGCAGTAAATCCTGCTACCATCACGAAACCTGGAGCACAGGAAACTTTTGACTTATCCAAATATTTGGTACCCGTAACATCTACGATAGTGCCGTATATTAAATGGTGACGCTCACAATCAACTGAAAATAATCAGTAAATCATCCCAAGAAATGACAGCATCATGCACATGGCTGTGTATTATTTATGGGAAGGGGTGTTTAATCTTTTTAGAATATTATTGAATCGACAATTATTAAATTGTGATCTCGTCTTTGATTTCTAACGTTGTGCCATCCGGATGACCTGTTTGCGTTCGTTGATGGAACTTTATTCTTTGGATCAAGATAAATTATTGTCACAAATCCCCCACCCTCATGATCTCTACCAAATCACAGTCGCGCTCTATGGATTGAAAATACGAACGCCCCGCAATGTCCTTACGTCAATTACTAATTCTGTGCTAATTAGCCAAGATTGTTACCTAAATTGGCCAGCTAGATACAATTAGTTAGTGTCGCTACATTCCATTGTATAGTTTTATGTTAATTAATGGTGTGTTTTGGTAAAAGATAAGTCATTTTAACATACATTAAAATATTTCCATTTCATTGCGCAAGCACAACCCTTTGACGTCACAATATTGAGAGTAAGTGTCTAGTTTACTACTACTTCCGTAACACAGTAACAACTATTTGTGGATAACAGTTACTGATTTATTAACATATACAAAGTCTCGATGATGATACTATCGCCGAAACGTTGCGTGTTAATAAACCAGTAATTGTTATCCATAAATAGTGTTAGTGTGTTACTGTACAATTACATGCCACGTAAAGAAATAAAATAAAACCAAGTAAGAACAATCCAAACCATTAGTCAAAATTCGAAGTCCTAAAAAACGGTCGAGGCAAAATAGTGTAATCAGCAAATGGACTGTTCATCGTGTACAAAATACACGACAAACAGTGGTAACAGGTGTCTAGAAGAGCAATATATATTTTAGCATAACATGATATCCTATCTAATATAACATATTTACGAACTTATTGGCAATTTTATTGTCAAATATGGAATTCGGCATTTTTTTTTTTAATTTGGAGGGTATTTGGGTTTTTTAAAAAAATATTCTTGGTTATGGGTCACTGTGTTGTGAACGGTATCGTTTACACGTTGGGGTGTAAGTAAAAGTACACTTGATGGTTGATACCCTAAAACGGAGTAGAGCGTAACGTCATTGTCAGGGCAAAATGTCCCTCGTGTCACATTGCATGCCATATGCCTGTCTGAATTAGACAAGAGAGAGAAGAACAGACGAACGCTAAACTTCCATTACACCCCCTTGACGTTACAAAATTGCAAGTAAATGTCAGTTTACTACTATTGACACAACTGTCTTTGGACAGCGTTTGTCTTCTACACTTACTTGCTCTAATGCGACCGTAAAGTTCGACTTCACACAGCTTGAGAGGTGAAGGTGAAGAGTACGTGGCAGTTATTATAAGGTATTTGCCGTAGGTGTTCGAAGTACAAGTAAAATTCATCCATTCCGTATTCAAATTACTACTTCTTGATGCACAGTACTGACCCTTCTTCAGCTCCTGTGACTTTTTGATTAAACCATCCACCCTTATACTCTTTAAGCCATCTGAAATAATAATTAAAGTTTACTTGGTAAATAAAACACTCCCTGTTTCGTATGTAGAGGGGGTGTATTGTCCATTTTACTAGGCTTGAATCCTTAGAAAACGAAACGCGATAGCGCCGAGTTGTTCTAATGGATAATTCAAGCGAGATATTTAGTAATATATTGCTTTTGTATCAGTGCGATAGCACGAGGGCAATATTTGTATATTACGCAATGTCTTGCACGAGAACATTAATCAACTAGTATAATATTGCAACTAGTATAAATAATGTATGCCTGGCACAGTGCCCTTGACATTATTTGAAATAATGGTACTCCAACATCAAAGAATGGCGTCACATCTGTATTTTAAAGAAAGCAAACACAACTCGAAAGTCAATATACATATACGTTAAATTTAAAATCAGTGAAAAAACAAGAGTGTTAACAGGGGTAATAAATTAAAGAATGGATATTGGACAACCAATGTCAATTGACAAGAGATCATATACTACCAAGAAATGTCATATCCTTCAAACATATTTTTTTTTTGAAATGGACAGAAACTCTGACAGCCCAGCTTTCTAGTCATTCGTGTGGTATGAACAGACGAGGTTCAGTGTATACATTTGCGTGCACGTAAAAGAGCCCTTGGAAGATGGAATTCGATATGTGTAAGAGTAAGCCTGGGCAAAATGTCCATCATAGCACATGGTATGGCGTATGCCTGTCATGATTAGCCCAGGTCCTTACTGACAAGCTGGAACCATGCCGGATAATCCTAATGAACTTTCTAGGTCAACATAGTGATTGAACACCGCGGCTTGACATAAGACTTTAAATGCTTACCCGTATCCGCCATTAGGATGTTAACTCTATGTATATCGACAAAATAGTCTCTGCCAAGCTCAACTATCCAAAATGGCGAGACTGAATAAGTTGTTGATGTGCATGACTTTGGATCTTTATCACTTGGTCTAACCTCAGAAACATTATCTGATGTGCTGGCTTCGTGGCCGATTAAGTTTATTGGCTCGTTTTCTAAAAACAAAAGAAAGGTAAATCATCCAAATTTAAAACTATTAAACAAAACAATACTATCACAATATCAGCTATTGTTTATTTTAAACATAAATTATATATGCAAGAGCTAAATCTGCCTATTGCATTGCAACTAAGATTGTTGTGGCGAACGTAAACAGTCTTACTTTAGGCATGCAATTTTACCTAAATTAATAATTAGATATTAATTAACTCATCCCAACCATAATCAATTCTCGATGTCATTGCTAGCCTGTGATATATACTGGATTTGAATACATTTTGTTACGGATGATTTAACAATAAAGTGGATAATCGAGACATTGTTTTCTTATCGCACTGACTTTAGTAATGACAATCGAGTCTAGGCCTAAAGTTCAATCGCTAATATCTAGGTTCAGAGTGAAGTATTTTGACTGACATTTTCAGCATATTCTCTTTACGATATATTTTTGGTAACTAACCGCCAGCTCTAATCTCCCATAATGAAGCATTAAGAGAGAATGCTGAGGGATTGGGACTTAGTATTTATGATGTGTATATAAATATTAAAATTATTATTCAGAATATTAATTTATATTAGTAGTCGACTTACTATGTTAGTAATTAATTCAAGCTTTCGGGGTTTTTTGGGGTCAAAATTTTCACTCACTTGTAAGTTATATGTTTCAATCTAAAAAATTATTTCAACATTGATTTTCAGTGGTCTCTGCTTAGGTCTTGTAGATACGTAATTTCACGTTCATAATTATTGGGGATTTAGTTTTAGAAATTTATTTAGGCGAAATGCGTGGTGAAGTACCAATCCATATATACCAGGCATACACGTGTTTAGTGGGACTTAAATCCTGATACCGCCTCTCGCCTTCGAAGCGAAATAAAAAAAACAAATAATTAATGTTTAGTTCTTTTATCCGACAGATAGGCCTACCATCTGTGATCTAACCCCATGTTCACAAGCATTCTCAGACTGACGTGAATAATTTACTCAAAACTGTTTGTCTTATTTTAACTGAAACATAGCCCTTTATGAAATTTTTGTTGTTTTAATGTATCAAATACACCAATAAGAAGCTTTGTGCAAAGTTTTGTGTTTCTGGATCAAAGATATTTCTCATAAACAGTGATTGAACTTTCAGTCCGAGAACGCTTTGTGAACTGGGACCTAGTTTTAGAATTTATTGAGATGAGTTGTGTTGGATTGGAAGGGAAGAATCGTGATATACCCACCGCTGCACCTGTAGGGTAATTTCGACCAACTTCCCATCCAGTCCTGACAGGTTCCAATATAATCTTCTATAGAGTCTTCCTGGGTGTAGTTTGACCAACAAGTATAGTTTACTTCCGATTTCCAGCTGGTCGTATTATATTCTTTCGTCGCCCCTGTGACGTCTCTAGGTTCACCACATTCCACTTTAAAGTAAAAGTAGAGTATAAAGAAATGAAATGAAATGGGGTCTAGCGTTTATCATTTTTCTGCAACGATGATAGACGGACTGGGCATGTGTAGGTGGACTGGTTGGGCTCCTGAAGATGGACCGACTGGGCTCCTGAAGATGGACCGACTGGGCTCCTGAAGATGGACCGACTGGGCTTGTGAAGATGGACCGACCCGGGTCATGAAAATGGATTGACTGGACTCATGCAGGGATCAAACACTGGTGAGCCAGCGTCTTACCATATTAGCCACCGTGGCCCCTTATCAAAAAAAGTCTTAAAAATAAAATTGCTACGCATAAAATATGTTAGTTTGACTGTGAGAACATGAAAGTTATTACTTAATTAACTCTCATGAATTACTCACATAAAATATATTAGACTGACTTTTGTGAGACTCAATGTACAAATAGTGGTTTATAACGTCATAAAATGAGAGAGACAGGGAGAGAAAAGTGGTTTAATGTCTACTCGACACAAATTAGGTCATTTTGGGACAAACATATGATTTCAATTATATATCAATAATTCGCTTGCGCAGTGGGTGGAAACCGAGGTAGAGAAGACGCCCCTATCTCCATGCCACATACGCTCACACAGCGGCAAGCCAGAGGTGACCGGCCAGCTAGAGGTCGAAGCGCGGCCATCCCAACCCCCCAACGTCATAAAATACTCACATGCACAGACCGGGGGTAAACCATCGTAACTTCCATTATATCGACAGTAACGGGTTAAATTTCCACTGCGGTGGATATATCCACTGTAACATATATATGTTACATTGCTTCTCGTTACGTTGCTTGTCAGATATCTATAGGCATTGGTAACCGGTGGAGGTTCATTACAATCACACCCTACTTCACTAACATACAACCCTTTAATGATAATAATAATAATAATAACAAATGCACTACTACTACTACCACTACCACTACTACTACTACTACTACTACTACTACTACTACTACTACTACTACTACTACTACTACTACTACTACTACTAATAATAATAATACATTTTAATTCATTTCGAGAACAAAATCTGACAGAATGTGTGAGAACTGTATTAATTATGAAAAAAAAAACATATAACCCTTTAACGATAATAATAATAATAACAAATGCAATAATAATAATACATGTAATAATAATAATAACAATAATAATGCATGTAACAACAACATTAACAAAGATAATGATAATAATAATTAAGTGTAAGTATAAACTAGTGCAAAATAAATATTTTAATTCATTTCGAGAACAAAATCTGCCAGAATGTGTGAGAACTGTATTAATTATGACAAAAAGATGTTAATATTTACCAATAATGATGAAACACACAAAACAAATCTGCTGTAATGCATGCATTGTCATCATCGCGTGAACTGAAATATATATTTTAAAAATATATAAGGGTTCCATTTACAAAGGTGATAATACAAAAATTATATACCCAAAATAGCACGATCTAAGTCACATTTTTGTTGTTTCGCATAAAACGCAAAAGAGACTTTTGGAACTGGTAGAAAAAGTTTGACCCGAATAGAACAACGAGTGGGTTTACTTACAACTTCAAAATGCTGTTTAACACGAACCATAATTACCAGTGCAACTGACTTGAACTTTTCAGCCAAATTAAGGTTAAATATAGGGTACGATGGGCATATATTTGTCCGGGGGGCCATTTCAGAGAGAGAGAGAGAGAGAGAGAGAGAGAGAGACACGGGGGAGAGAGAGAAATGGGGTTTAACGTCCACTCGACATAAACTAGGTCATTTCGGGACTATATGGTTATTGACTTTATTTCAATATTTCGCTTGCGCGTAGGTGTCTTTAGCAGTGGGAGGAAACCGGAGATCTAACATAGGTGCCCCTATCTCCATGCCACATACGCTCACACCAGCGAGAGAAACCACAGCCGCAAGCCAGAGGTGACCGACCAGCTAGAGGTCGAAGCACGGCACTCTAGACCACTAGGCCATCCCACCACCCCACCTCCAGCATAATTGTAACGCTGTACTATTTTGTTTCATATAAAAGGCATGTCGTACGGAAAGATTATATGAGAGGTATGCCGACACAAACTGATTTCAATACTGGTTTAATAATTAACATTTGAACATTTTAAAGTACTTTTGATGTGTTGGAATTGGTAAAGCTTGTCTGAATATTGCTAGAAGTTGTGCTCTTTTTGCGTTATATTGTAATTAATATATTTTAGCAAATTATTAGATTTACATATTTGTACTTAAATCAAGTTTGCAAATGCGTGGCATATTGTTACATAAAAAAGAGTCATAATGTGGTTAACATTCATTTCTAGATTGATAACAGATATCTTGTGGGTAATTTCTCCAGTATATTTCCATTAACCATTTGTCCTTATATAACTATATCTGATGTATATGTATGTATGTATAGGATATTAACCTACCCAAGGTTGATATGATAGAGAACACGCGGGCGCAGCCCAAGTGTTCTCTATCATATCAATCCGAGGGAGAGTAGGTTTATATCTAACATATACAACTGGTAGTAGTTTTTTTCTTTGATGTCCATAGCAGTTATATCTTATAACAACCTCTCGTGACGTCATCAGAGGTTGATATATTCGGTTCATATCAACCGCTGATGACGTCCTGAGAGGTTGATATTTCATATCAACCGCTGATGACGTCATTACAGGTCGATATATTCGGCTCATATCAACCGCTCTTGACGTAGATGATCGAAATAATACAAAGAACACAGAAATAAAATTTTATTCTTTTGACAATAAAAAAAAAATTGTTTTGGTACAGTTTATAGCATTCAGGACCTAAATAGACGGCGTACTTATCGGCTTATTTAAATCGGTTATCCACACTCCAGTCCATGTCTAAGATATCTTTCAGAATTTTCTTTCTGCCCAAATCATTTCTCCACACATCCCAAGACGTGAAAGTATTTATCACCCAAGAGTTCCTTTGTAAAGTATTTTTGGCTACGGCTACAATCCACTCAAAACAGTCGGTCAAATCTTTCTCTGAACATACCGAAAAGTAACCTTCAGTCACGGTTAATTGTCAGAATTATCGGAAAAGATTGCCTTTTGATCCAAATTTTCTTCAGGCTTTGTATAGATCCTCATCATAGTTGCATTCACATCTATTCTATCGTCAATATGATGACTAAAAGGGATTGATTATTCGTCTGACTTCGTTTTACTATCCATTTTGTTTTAGCTTTCTTCAGTTCAATTACTACAAAATGGCGCCGTATAAACAAACACGTCACGTGCTGTCGAGCAATTAACCAATCACTGTTGCCCTTTTTTAGAAGAGTCCATTAAATTTAAGGGTGAACGTTGTATATGTCAGATATAAACCTACTCTCCCTCGCATTGATATGATAGAGAACACGCGGGCTGCGCCCGCGTGTTCTCTATCATATCAACCTCGGGTAGGTTAATATCCTATACATATACAACGGGTTCACCTTTAAATTTAATGGGCTCTTCTAAAAAGGCAACAGTGATTGGATAATTGCTCGACAGTTTCCACCAAAATGCGAAAATTACCGAAGCTGTCACGTCAGTCACGTGCAGATGTTTATTTAAACGTCGCCATTTTGGAGAAAGCAAAAACAAAAGGGACAGTAAAAGGAAGCCAGACGAATAATCAATCCTTTTCAGTCACCATAATGACGATAGAATTGATGTGAATGCAAATATGATAAGGATCTATCCAAAGCCTTAGTAAAACTTGTGTGTGGAGAAATAATGTGGGCGGAAAGAAAATTCTGAAAGATATCTTAGATGGAGTATGGTTATGGATAACCGATTTAAATATGCCTATAAGTACGCCGTCTATTTCGTTACTGAATGCTACAACTGTACTATAACAATGTTTTTTTTTATTGTCAAAAAAATAAAATTAATTTCTGTGTTCTTTGTATTATTTCGATCATCTACGTCAAGAGCGGTTGATATGAGCCGAATATTGTAGCAGTGTAAATCTTCGGTAATAAATACACACTGGAATTATCCTTTAAACTGTTTAATACCGGAAAACATAAAATATCATATACGCAGAACAGCACATCCGACAGGCAGAGTGACTGTCCTGGAAACGGGATGAAACCTAGAATGTTGAATGAATGTACAATTCGGTATTTAAGGATGCTTGTATCTAAGGATTAAATTAAATATACACAATTAACGAACGTAGGTAACAATAAAACATTGAAGACAAAAATTACATATAATAGAAATAATAAGGATTAAGTTATACTGTCTAAACAGTTAATGAGTTGGCTGTCCACCATCGGTTACCAAGTTACAAGATTAATGACTTATGACTTAAGGTGTAATTGGTATTAAAAGATATCTATTGAAATTTAAATAAGTTATTAAAACAACACATTTGACATTAAATGAATGAATGATATAATAAAGAAACGAATGAATAAATGCACGAATTATATCCCTATTACAATATCCTCTACGACGAAAATGATTCGTCCTCGGATCATAAGAAAAAAGCATTAATAATATTTTGAATTTTTTTTTAAAATTTCAGCTTTGTTTTAAATGTATGAAAACGTTTTACTTTTAAGACGGTAATATAAATTAAGTACATAAACAAAAAAAAGTAAGAAGTAATTATAAATTGGTGGTTCAAGATATACCAAGGGGTTGGGGGTCAACAATTATTTGGGTTACTCGCTAATGTAGACACGAATATTAAGTCTACGGCTTGTGAAAAGGCACTGGCAGTTCTTCATTATCGATACACTCTAAATAACTGAGTTGACGACAATAATAATTAATTGAAATGTCGAAATTAAAAAAAATATACTATGCTTTGAGTTAATCAACACATGAATTTGAAATTAAATGATTAAATGAAAGAAGCGTGTATGCAAAAGTGTTTATGAATTAATTCTACGGCATCGATAATATCGATTTAATTGCTTATGCAGAATCACTCGAAACGTGCAAAACTATAGCAACATTCAAACGGGTATGTAATAATAAATCTTTTCTTGAGCTTTATAAATTAAAAGGCCAATAATAATAGATCTGTGAGCACATAAAAGTCAGTAGTTTAAAACAGTTCATACTAATTCACATGTAACACATCGAACACAAGTACATCACTTTAATGAATAGTTACCTGGGGGTAACATATGTTTGATACTTCGAAAGAATACTGGATCTTCTTTGGCAATAATGTCCCAGTCCTCTAAATCATATCGACTATAAATGTCTCCCTCCTTAGGACCTGGACCCTGCCTTTCAACATTCAACTGCAATTTTCCCGACTTCTGGTTAATTTCCATTCGTGTAAATCCCACTAATTTTAAACTTGATTTTGGTGGGTATGTCCACGTGCCTCTCGGGAAGACATTCAGCTCTTCCTGATTCCGTTTATGTTGATTTATCAACCCTTCTACAAACCAATCCTCTGGGCCAGCAATTTTATTCGGATAGTTAGCTATAAAGGAAATAGCTTTCTGGTCCAATTTGTCTTCTTTCACCCACAGATTTTTGGTTGCAGGTTGATTCTTCCATCGGATTAAGTATTCAAGCTGCCCCTTCTTAACACGCCTTTTTAGCACCTTTTCTGTTTCTTGGATCTGTGGCGTTGAAGCTACCATAACATCCGGTTTGGCCAAATCTGTATTCGGTTTTATGTCAAGGGTTTGGACACTCTTAGTATATGTGGCCGGAATAGCCATTATACATTTATCTGAACGTTCAAGACAATCTGTTTGACATTCACTAGATTTGGGTGAAGATATTTGGCTGGTCTGAACTGCTATGTCGGCCTTTGTAGACATCAAATTTATTGATGATACGCTCGGTCTTTTCGCTGAAATCATCTCCTTAAAACGCTGGCCTCTTAGAAAATCTCTGTTCTGTTTGCTGGTAGATTTTCTATATGACATATCTGAATTATGATGAAAATTACTGCACCACGTTAAAACAATGGAGGTGTTACTACCTTTATGGTCTATCCTCCATTGGTTGGCCTTCGAGTTGATCCTCATAACTTTCATTATTTCCACCAATTCATCGGGTATCACTATTTGTTCCATATTTGATTTTTCTTTGGGCTACTCACTTGAGAGAGGTTCCAAGATCTTGCCTCGCAAAGCACTCCACCAATCTGTAACAGTGTAAAACTTCGGTAATAAATACACACTGGAATTATCCTTTAAACTGTTTAATACCGGAAAACATAAAATATCATATACGCAGAACAGCACATCCGACAGGCAGAGTGACTGTCCTGGAAACGGGATGAAAACTAGAATGTTGAATGAATGTACAATTCGGTATTTAAGGATGCTTGTATCTAAGGATTAAATTAAATATACACAATTAACGAACGTAGGTAACAATAAAACATTGAAGACAAAAATTACATATAATAGAAATAATAAGGATTAAGTTATACTGTCTAAACAGTTAATGAGTTGGCTGTCCACCATCGGTTACCAAGTTACAAGATTAATGACTTATGACTTAAGGTGTAATTGGTATTAAAAGATATCTATTGAAATTTAAATAAGTTATTAAAACAACACATTTGACATTAAATGAATGAATGATATAATAAAGAAACGAATGAATAAATGCACGAATTATATCCCTATTACAATATATCGACCTGTAATGACGTCATCAGCGGTTGATATGAAATATCAACCTCTCAGGACGTCATCAGCGGTTGATATGAACCGAATAACACAATTACCTCCCTTGTTTTCCCATTCCCCCCATGCAATAGCTATCTTCAAACGTTTGCATTTAAAGTTGAAAATGATATTTTTGCCAATTTCGCAACTGGCAATTGTGAATTATAGGATTAATAGGATTATTCTTTAACAAAGTAGGACTGTTTATAGATACCATCTATTTTAAGGCTTTATTTTAATATATTTTAAAAATATAACTTAAAAATATGAAATTGCAGCTTTAACCTAAAATACCATAGTGTATATTATATTATATTATATCTGAACTTTGTTTTTGTAACTGGAATATTACAACGTACCTTAAATTATCATACTGTGTACTTATTCAGTTTCAAATGTGTTTTAGCAAGTGGAAATATATAGATTATGGATTATTTGAACAAATTGAACTTACCTGTACTTAACATTTAATGGTCAAAATTTTAATACACCATATTCGTGGTTGTCAATTCATATGTAAAGGGTGAAGAATCCACAAACTGTGTTTTGCCCCCAATTGTCAACAATGGAGTCACAGCGTTTTCTGACCTTGAAAAGGCAAACACTCTTAACAAATTATCTATCCAACAATCACAGCTCGACACAGCCAATGCACATCTTTCTTAAGCAAAATCCATCTTCACTGTGCAATATTAAGCTAATACCCCATGAGGATAAAGACATGCTTCTATATCTAGTGATGTGTCTAAAGCTTTTGGACCAGATAAAATCAATGGAAAACTTTTGAAGTCGATCGTTTTTGAAATTTCCGTACCTTTTTTAATTCATTTAACTTGTCTTTGTCGTCTAAAACAGTACCCTCTATTTGGAAATGGCCGATGTAATAGCTATTTTTTTTTAAAAAAAAAGGTGACCCAGCGGAGTGTGGCAATTAAAGACATGTTTCCCTTCTGAGATTAGTCGCTAAAAGTTTTGAAAAATGTGTATATAAGCATGTTTGTAACTACTTTCGGGAACACTCCGTTATAACTAATCTGCAAAGCGGTTTTCTGCACGGCGAATCAACGACTTATCAACTAATTGACTTGACACATTTCTTTGGTCAAGCCATGGATGAAGGCCAGTACATCAGGGCAGTGTTCTGTGATATCAGCAAGGCTTTTGGCAGGGTATGGCACGAAGGACTCTGCCATAAGCTTGGGGCGATGGGGATAAGAGGAGGTCTATTCGAATGGTTCAGAAGTTATTTAACCAATAGAAGCCAATCTGTGACTGTCAGTGGTACCCCGTCCTCTCCCTTGACCGCCCCTGCTGGTATTCCTGTTCCTTATATATATAAATGATATTGTTGAAAACCGTAATACTAATGTTAGACTATTTGCAGGTGATATCAGTTTGTACTTGAGAATCTATGACCCAACTGCATTCGCGGCTGTCCTAAATGAATTGACTTGACTGGTCTCCTTCAACCCACACCAAACTGAAACACGGACAGTGTCTACTAAAACTGACCCTATATTACCAACACTTTCATTAGACAGCGCTGCAATAAAAGAAGTACTCGAGCACAAACATTTGAGATTGACATTTCAAAATGACATAGACATATCGACAATATCTTGACGAAAACCTCCAGGCTTGTAAACGTTTCTCCGCTCTCTGAAGTACAGATTAAATAGAAATTCTTTGAAAGCATTGTACATATCCTGATGCACTCCGGAATATGTGGTGCTATTAGGGGGCGTCACAGACTTATACTCTTTTACAAAATTATGAATCATCTCACACCAACTTATCTTCACGAATTACTATTATTACCGGAAAAGCCTTATAAAAATCTAATTTATCAGAGTACTTTTGCAGAACATCTTTATTTTCGAAATCATACATACCATCTACGATTAAGGAATGGAACAACAGACTTTAAGAATTTATAATATCCTCTCCCTCTATCAGTATCTTTAAAAGTAAATTGAAACTAGTTGACAAAGAGCCTCCATCATATTTTAGTTCAAGAAAAGGGAAAAATCAGATTTTACATTGTCGACTTCGCCTTTCCTGTAGTGACTTAAATGGTCACAAGTTCTTACGGCACGTTTCAGACAGCCCTGTATGCGCTTGCAATCATGATTTCGAAGATGCGGAGCGTTACCTTTTAACCTGTCCTCTACATTCCGATGCACGTAAACTTTATATTTTCATCACACCCCAAAACCTAATTTCAATACAGACATTATTAAATGGAACTAACGATATTATTACTTCAAATATGATCTTTCAAGTCCACAGATTTCTAGACATCTCCAGAAGGTTCAATTAAAACTTATAACCAATAGTTTAGAATATGAATATGGCAAACCTGAAATTGTAATATATGCACATGGCCATTTTTTGTTTATTTTATATGTTGCACTATTCAGATAGATTTTATCGTAATTTGGTTATATAGTCTTTTTGTATATATACTATTCAAAAAAAGTAGGAGATATTTGATTTTTAAGTGTTATTAAAGTCACCTAATGAAACTGACGAAGAAACACATGACAAAATGAAATGAAGTTCACATTCATCGATTTATTCCAAATGATCGTTAGACTAAGTAAGGCACAGACTGACCATTATAAGGGTAAAAAGTTACCCGGGGTCAAACAGCAAAGTTACCACAGCATCACAACAAAGTCAGTAACGGGTAAATCCTCCTCTGTTTGCCAAACAAGCATTGATCCGACGTGGCATACTCCCTCCTAATGAGACGTCTAAGGTCATTTTGGTCCAGATTGTCCCATTCTTGTTGCAACGCAGCAGCAAGTTCTTGGACATTGGCAGGATGTTGTTGACGTTGACGTAACCTCTGTCCAAGCATGTCCCAGACATGCTCGATGGGGGAGAGGTCGGGACTCAGTGCTGGCCAAGGTAATGTGGTGATGTTATGTTGTTGGAGGTAACCTGTAACGATCCTGGCCCTGTGACATCTTGCGTTGTCATCCTGGAAGATGAAACGGCGGCCATGACGTCGTGCGAACGGCACAACATGGACTGCCAAGATGTTGTCCCGGTAGTACTGGCCTTAAACACGCCCTGCAACAACATGTAAAGCCGTTCTTCCGGCAACAGTGATGCCTCCCCACACCATAACAGAACCACCCCCAAATCGATCATGTCTGATGACGTTAACGTCTTGGAAGCGCTCGTTTCGACAACGCCACACCTTCCTACGTCTGTCCAAAAAATCAACAGTGAACCTTGACTCATCTGAAAACATCACATTGCTCCAGCGTCGATTATCCCAGTGTTGACGATCCCTACACCAACGACGTCTTGTCTGAATGTGATGATCTCTCAAACAAGGGATCACGCGAGGACGTCGGGCGCGAAGGTGACCCCTATGCAGTCGATTCCGAATCCTCTGGCCACTCACTCTCACACCAGTTTCTGTTTGAAGACGAGCGCTGATCTGATTTGCTGTGATGACACGATTTCTCAAGGCCAAGGTACGGATAAATCGATCCTGGGCTTGAGTTGTCGCCCTTGGTCGACCTGAGCGTGGTCTGTCCTGTACAGATTGTGTATCACGGTATCTGGAGCATAGCCTGCTTATGACAGACTGAGAAACATTCATCGTCCGCGCCACAACCGCCTGTGTTGTGCCGATCTGTAGCATGCCAAGGGCACGTAACCTTTCATTTTGGGTAAGCCGACGCATATCAAAATTTGTTTTCTGGTCACTAAAACAATTAAACTGATGTTTCCACCCTGGAATTCAATGCCTCTATGACTGTAACATTCAAAGTCAGAGTCGTGCAAATCTTGGGTTGGACCCCCATGATGATCTCAAGCATCACCTGCATTCCATGCGGTAGCTATTGGTGCGTTTGGGCGTCACATGTAACTGGAAATGTTTCTTCTGTTAGGTTCTATAGTGACTTTTTTCGTAGTCATTTGCATATTTTAGTATTATGCCCCCAAAATCAAATATCCCCTACTTTTTTTGAATAGTATATTTTCTGTTTTGTAGGAGAGAGGTAATATAGGTTTAGCCTGTTCCTCAATCCTTTTCTGAGAATAAATTATTGTTTATAAAAAAAGGTGGGTTTCAACGTTTTTTGGCTTAATTCACCAACCTCTCTATTATTTTCATCATATTTGACCAATTAGATAATTGTAGGTGGTCCAAAACACAAAGCTACATAACTACCACAGGGTTTGAGAATGACTTTATTACTGTACTCTATACTATGCTTGTATTTATGTATCCGGCTATGATATATAATATGTAAAACGAATTGTTGCATTGTTATTCTTGGTAATACAAATGTCATAACAACTGAGATATATAAGAAAAAGTAAAGAAAAATACAAAAACTATCGCAAGGCCATTAAGATATATAGTAAGAAAGGGTGCATGGGTCATACGTAGGATGTAGCGACCGGTTTGTGTAGTTCCGCTCCCACGTCTGACAAAAGAACCTTGGTGCTACAAAACCTCATTTGAATGTGAGAATGTAGCCATACCTCTAGATGTCATTTGGTGGTATTCGTCGATATAAAAACATAGTATCTAACACCGTTTTCCTTGTTGTCTGTTGTTTATACAAATTTTAGCTTACACCAACTAATAAAACGAACAATTAATAATAAAAAGAGGACCATGAAGATAATTACAAAGTAACAAGACGGGTTAATGAGGCGGGCATATGTCATACAGTGTACTATGAGGCACCAAGGGATATTTTACGTGCATGCCAATGTGTACTCGGTACCTCGGCCTTGAACGACTAGACAGCTGTCCTTGCCATGTTCTCCGTCCTGCATCACTGACAAGGGAAACCCACGCCGGAAAATTTGGATGAACTTTCTCGGCGAATGCATGGATCTAAAACCTGATCTCCAAGCTAGCGAGCCAGCGTCTTTTACCCACTTAACCACCGTGGCCCCCAATAATAACAAGACAAATAATAATAGATAATTGGTACTCGAGTAGTAACAATAAAAGATATATAAGTTAATCATCCCGATGGACGTTTCAACTTACCACGATTCTTTCTTTTTGGTCACTATCAGTTTAAATGTATAACCTGGTATTAACAGCCATATCAAGACATTTCCAATGAATATTTTATCCTTACCACGACGCTCGTTGTCTTTAAGAACTTGGTTGATGTGTTCTATGCATTTATAGGTTCTTGCGGTGCAATGATAATCTATAAATATCGCATAGTTTTAAAGAGAAGAACAAATCGAAGTAAACTAAGATTCGAGTTGTATGAAAAACAATTACTATATCTCTAATCAGATGAACAATGTATCTACGCCCATTGTCTTGTCGTTCTTCAAGTACAACACACTCACTCGGTGAAATCAGCATTTGTAGAATTTGAATAATTAATCCCTATCGTGATTTCTAGTTGATCATTCAAACGTTGAAATACTGACATCATTAATATTTCAATTGATCAGTGGCCTGTTTATTGTTCGTTGGGAGGTCAATATGGTTCGTCTAGTTTCATGTCTTTGATCTTCACTAGAGGGGTTGCTGAATACAAAAATTGTAAAAGCTGACTCTCCAAAAGAAATGAAGGAAATGGGGTTTAAAGTTCTATACTGTTCTGCATCATCTGGGCTAATGAAGACGGACATACGTCATATGTCAAACGGTTCTCTTATCTATGTGCCAATGCGTAAATTGGACCTTGGTTTTTTTTTGCCCCTTCCGAACGACCATGCGTTGTCCCTTGCCAGTCTGCATTATGCTGCATAGATGTCCTGGTAACACACTTTTCCTAAATCACATGTGTATGCGTGTATGAAAAGTTTGATATTTTAGCGAAAATGCAAATAATGAATTCATTGACGCACCGATTGAGAGTGCAACAATTTCAACCAAATTTTGCGCGAGGTTCAGGGGTTTAATGGAGAGAGAGAGAGATAGAGAGAGAGAGGTTAGGCGAGAGAGAGAGGGGGGCAGAGAAGGCGACAATGCGTCGCACGTTCAAATACCGAACAAATAAACAGGCACTACGCGACAGAGAGAGAGAGAGAGAAATTGTGTTTAACGTCCACTCGACACAAACTAGGTCATTCTGGGACTAACATATGATTTCAATTTTTATTTCAATAGGGGTCTTTAGCAGTGGTAGGAAACCGGAATCCCCGGAGCAAACCCACGAGGTTGAGAAGGCGCCCCTATCTCCATGCCACATACGCTCAAACCAGGGATCGAAACCACAGCCGCAAGCCAGAGGTGACTGGCCAGCTAGAGTTCGAAGCGCGGCACTCTAGACCACTAGGCCATCCAGACCCCCCGCACTACGCGAGATCCTAGTGTAATAAAGACAAGTAAAACAAAATTTTGAACTATAAAAAGAAACGAAATAGGATCTGTGTTTTAATCAGATAGTACTATATGTCGACCTGAATTCCAACCATCCAATCGGACTGTTGCAGCTAAATTTACAAATGATTATCGATACCCGAAAAATGTCGCACAAAGTAGAGTGACTCCAGACAAAAGGTTTAATCCATAGTCAATTCAGTACAATTCTTGTTATGAAGTCAAACGAAAAGTTAAATTATTGTTTTATTATAATAAAATTATATCAGGCCAACTAGACGAAATAATAATTCAGATCGCCCTAGCTCGTACTCCTGTGTACAATAGTATACTACGCGAAATAAAATGAAATACGGTTTAACTCCTACAAGTTCTGCTTCGACTGGTCTAGTGAAGACCAGCATAAGAAGGTAATTTTGCCCGGGCAGTGGCACTACGGCCTACCTTTATATCGAATTAAAACTGCCAAGGGATCTTTTCGTGCATGTCAATGTGTACACGGGACCTCAGTTTTTCGTCCCATTCGAACGACTAGACTACTCTCCTTGTTAGGGCCCCCGTCCTTTAACACTGACAATTGGTGAACCACGCCGCAAAATCTCGATGAACTCGCTCAAAAATTGAATGGATGTAACACGACCTCTTAAGATAACAAACCAGCGTCTTACCACACTAATCCATCGTGGCCCCCGTATACTACGCTAATCAGGTCACCATTCTGTTTTATCAATGCAGTACACATAAACTCCTTATGAGTTAGTATAGTAGATTATAGTAATTTTGGCACGCATTTGTTGCTCCATATATATTACGAGATATTTAAAGTAGGGCATTTATTGCTCTATAAAACGAGATAATTGAAGTAGGGCGTTTCATCGGATTACTAAAGTTGTATTCCTTTGATGCTATTAGTCCAATAATAACTTAACCGCCGATTTGAGAATCTATGTTAAGTTATACACATGGATACGAAATGGTCGCTTCCTGAACGTCGAACTCAGGTTGTAGCAAATAACGTGACCAATCTGACGTAAACGTAAAGACTAATAGACGCTTAATCTGAATTACCTCACGAAATATTAATTAGTTGATTAATTAACTTAACAATCAAAATATGCATGATATTCATGCCTTATATCTAAGTACCATAATTTGTACATATAATTCTATATATGTAAGTTCATATCTGGCATCATATCTCGTAAATTCCTCATACATATGTATTCATGGCCGTCCTTGGTATATAAAGGTTGTTGACCCCGTAGAGGTCACAATTTTAAAAAGATTTTAATGAAAATTGAAATGCATGTTTATAATTACCTACAAATTCCTGAATTGTGGCCCCTGGGTGTATGAAAAATCACTCTTTTTTATCTTGTGGTCTCTCCGGAGGCCACAATTATTATCCGTTTTAAACAAAACCGTTTAAATATATTACCGTTACACAACATTGAAGGTTGGGTTCGAATTTCGTAAAAATCTATGTAATACGAAGGATGTGGACCCTCCATTTTGATGAAATTAAAAATATATGATTATGCCCCAAAGGTCTCAGTCCCTTCTCATATCTGCGCCCTTCAGACCATAACTATCTGGATTATGGCCCCTGATTGTACGAAAAATCCTTTTTGATTAAATTTGCTATATCCATCCATCTAACAAAACCGTTTAAATATATTACCGTTACACAACATTGAAGATTGAGTTCAAATTTCGTAAAAATCTATGTAATACGAAGGATGTGGACCCTCCATTTTGATGAAATTAAAAATATATGATTATGTCCCAAAGGTCTCAGTCCCTTCTCATATTTGCGCCCTTCAGATCATAACTATCTGGATTATGGCCCCTGATTGTACGAAAAATCCTTTTTGATTAAATTTGCTATATCCATCCATCTAACAAAACCGTTTAAATATATTACCGTTACACAACATTAAAGGTTGAGTTCGAATTTCGTAAAAATCTATGTAATACGAAGGATG
This sequence comes from Patella ulyssiponensis, assembly GCA_963678685.1. NCBI lineage: Eukaryota > Metazoa > Mollusca > Gastropoda > Patellidae > Patella > Patella ulyssiponensis. The sequence goes on from OY783231.1 coordinate 6,035,397, forward strand.
TGGACCCTCCATTTTGATGAAATTAAAAATATATGATTATGTTCCAAAGGTCTCAGTCCCTTCTCATATTTGTGCCCTTCAGACAATAACTATCTGGGTTATGGCCCCTGATTGTACGAAAAATCCCTTTTGATTTATCTCTTGGAAAAAGTGGGCGTATCCTGTCTGGCAGCCGCTGGTTATACTTTTGTTAGTCTACACTACACTAAGATGTGACCGAATGTTGCGATTGGTCACGCCAGCAATCATGCGAGAGGCTTTTGACCTTATGCCGTCAGACATTTGATTAACCAACCAGCATAGATGTTACTAGTGGATTACCCACAGTTCCGTGCAAAACATGCCTGAAGCTTGCTGTAACAGACGGTTTCATTGGCTAATACATCACACCATTCAGAACACGTCAATGATAACAACTCTTTCAGATCCTACTGTAGTAAAGACAAGTAAATCGAAATTTTGAACTATAAAAACTAAATGAAATAGTATCTGTGTTTTAATCAAATTGTATATAATGCATCTTTAAGTCCTCGTACATTTAGATAAAAAAAAATAAAGAAATAAGTAGTTCGGTGCGTGACCTAACAAAGTTTTATTAATGCGTTTGGGTGTGCAATATCTAGTGTAACAGTTTTGAACGTTAGTCACGTAGCTTATACCCTTATTATCTTATACCCCTGTATAACATTGACGTTCAGTTCTCTCGTGGGGCTTGTTAGATAACTGTGTAAGAATGGTACAATGGCCTTGGTAAAGATTCCAGATGCAGCCGGAGAAACAATCAATTTTATTGAGTTTAAAGGACGACTTTATCCGAATTTTAGCATTAGTTCGGTGGAGGCTATACCCAATTTTAAGATAAGAGAGGATGACATGTTTTTGATAGCATATCCAAAATCAGGTAAACAAATGGTATTTGTTTTGCCCAAAACACAAAGTGCCTGTTCTTGCGTGTCTGGGGTAAAGCTCAATAGATTGAAGAGAGAAATGTGTTGAACCAGTCGGCTGATCCGAGACAAATGATGATGCGGCGACTGATTGGTATCATGTCGTGATGTCGTGGTATCACCCCTCATATGGCGACAAGCCGACATCACGACATTTTAACCCGACAGCACGACAACCATACAGCACGACAACACGACATCATAACCAGACAATACAACATTTTCACCCGACACCACGACATTACTAATGTCTTAATGTCGGGCAAAAATGTCGTGATGAGGGGTTGTCGTGGTGTTGTGATTTGAATTAAAAAAAAAACGCAATCTTTGGTGTTTATTTCAAAATGGAGTATCGTGTTGACCAGTCGAATAATCCTGTTCATTTCGTCACAATCGTAAACATATTCTCATGTCCAGTTAATCTTTTAACGGATTATATCTCATCCCATTTTGAGGGGGGTGGATAGCCCGGTAGGGTTTGCCATTGAGGCAACTGGCTCCTGTCCAACCCTGTGGGTTTTCTCCGGGTCTTCCGATTTCCTCCCATTGCTAAAGACGCCTACACGCAAGCGAATTATTGAAATAAAATTAAACCACACGGTTGTACCGAATTCACCTAGTTTGTGTCCAGTGGGCGTTAAACCGCGTTCCTCCTCTCTCTCTTATAGGAAGTCACTGGCTTTGGGAAGTGTGTAGAATGTTGGTAGCTGGAACTGTTGACGTGAAGGTTCGACCAAAACAATCCATGATGCTGGAAATAGGATCACATGAAGAAATCGACCAGCAACCATCACCGCAAGTTCTCAATGCACATCTCAGATTAGATGAAATGCCAAAAGATTTTACAAAATTCAACAACAAGATAATCTACATCAGAAGAAATTTGAAGGATATTGCTGTGTCATTCTATAATCATACGTTAAAATTCTATGATTATTATCAATATAACGGAGAATGGAAGAACTACCTTAAAATGGTTCTAGACGGTAGAGGTAGGTGCGGTTTTATAGATAGCTATTAACACAATAAATATACTGCAATTCGTAGCATCTAGGGAAAAAGGAAAGCCTTTGTCCGGAACGTTCATAACAACTTGCTAAGCTGCTTGACTAAAACTAGCCATGTCATTTAAGAAATATTAGAAAATATTATGTTTTATAAATAGGCATTAAAACGATACTTTGGCCATATGGGGCCGTCCGCATTAGCCCAATCGGAGCAGTACAGTTAATAAATTTAACTTCATGTATCCGTTTTCATTTGACGATTAAAAAAACGAATAAATTAAAATGAGGTGTATGCCACGTCAGGCTATATATATATATACACAAAAAAAACCAAATATCTCAGATGATACGGTCGTCTTCATTAGAGCATAACACTCAGCCGCGTCAGCCCCGACCAGGCTATATTGCATGAATGTTTTTTTTTTAACCCGACAAATTAATTAACATCACATAAATATGTTTATATTTACAAATAAACCCAAATATTACAGATGAAACAGAGAACTAAATAAATATAAATTATAGGCATTCATGTACATTTAGTGAATATTATTCATAACGTGTACAGTATTATCCAAGAGTATTGTTCCCGGCCTACAATGCCATTAGTTAAGCCTTTTTGTATGTGCACTTCAATTGGTTCACCGGTGGAGATGGCTTCTGTACTAACCACCATTTTCCTTTACTGCACAGTAGATTGCACCTTGTAATTGGCAACCATCATGGTGCTCTAACCCCAGACCTTCGAGAGCCCAGCTTCCTTATAAAATATTGACTGCGATATGCTCCTTTAAACTGTTTGAGAATCCAAGGTCCCTATCACCCATTAATTCTGGTGTGCTTCTTTAAACAATTTGGGAATTCAGCGTCATTATAATCCATCAACTCTGAGATGCTCCCTAACGCAGTAACTCTCAGGTGTTCCTTTAAACAGCTTGAGAATCTTGCGTCGTTATAACCACGTAACTCTGATGGTGTTCCTTTAAACAGTTTGTTAGTCCAGCGTCGTTAAAACCCAGTAACTTTGGGGGTTCCTTTTAACAGTTTGTGAGTCCAGCATCGCTATAACTCATAACATCGGGGTGCTCCTTTAAACAATTTGAGAGTAAAGTGAAATATAAAGGAGCTTGATCTCACTGTAATGCAGTACTTCATCCATTTTATGAAAAACATTGGGCTATTAATTCATCTATGGTGCATATATATAATGCCAAGGAAGGGAAGTTTCCCGGACAGTTCCGTTGGCTTTAAGCCTTGAAAATTGGAACCATCCCAATGTTCTTCTAGGTTCTCCTCGGTGCACTCGAGAGTCACGAGCCCTGAACCATGAACTAACTTGTGTTCATTTTGTTTTTGTGAATTTGAACCATGAACTAACCACGGTTCATTATAAAAGATCAGTTCGGGTAGATGTTTGTTGATCTAATTTGTATTATTTATATTGTGATATAGTTGATTATAATTCATGGTTTGATTTTGTTCTACACTGGGAAGAGGTCATCGCTACACACCCGGACTTACGTATATTAGAATTAACTTACGAAGATGTGATTGAGGTGAGTTCCAGGTTTTACATTACACTGATTTGTCCATTTTATGATTTGGAATTCAGTTCCCCTTAGGGATCGATGGCACTAGAAGCTATGTTCATATCCCAACGTTATCCACCCCACGCCGACGCCGTATACTCCCAAAACCCAGGAGTCGGCAGTATGATACACTCGCCATAAAAGTTGTAATCTACCAAGAGTAGGTACCTGGTTTGTTATTTCAATAGAAACGTCAAATGTAAACTACAGTAATCGGGGAGGGGGTGGGGGGAATTGGGGTGTTTTCTGCATATACAATTAAAGACAATGGCGAGGAAATGGCATGTTGTTTTGTGGCAATTGGCAACACCTGAAATGAAATTTTGAATTGCAGTGTCCTAATAGAGAATTTAAGAAAATTGCTGAATTTTTAGAAGTTCCCTTTGATGATAAACTTTTAGCTGATGTAGCCCACAAGTGCAGTTTTAAAAGTATGAAAGGAAGAAAAGGCCACTATTATTTATCACCGACAGGAGATTCGGTCGTTTATAGAAAAGGTAATTCCAATTAATAAATATTTGAGAGTATGTCCAAGTGGCTCGAGAAGACTCAACTGATACTAATTATTGCACAGCTTGCTTGTTTCTGATGCATTTCGAAGGTTAGTTGGCGCATGCGCTTTAGATCATAAGGTATGCCACTGAGTAGTGTTTTGACTTCAAGCTTATATTTGACAAGGACTAAGGTTGCCTGTCTGATCATGCACAGGTACGTTGAAATGTCGACAGGGTCAAACAAAGGAACAAGAATTAATGATAAATAATAATAATAATGATATTTGTATCGCGCAACTATTCAGTCCACTAGGGAATGCACTAGGCGCTAGAAATGTTCTCATTTTGCAGTATTAATGATAGTGACTAAATTACCAAGTTTTAAGTTTGGATTTAAAAACTGACACAGATTCACATTGTCGGATATTTTCTGGAAGTATATTCCAAACAATTGATGCGCTGTATCGAAAAGTTCTAGATCCAAATGATTTCAAATTATAGGCAGATACATCCAATAATAGTTTCCCTTCTGATCTTGATGATCGTTTAGGTTGATACAGTGATACTACAGACTGTGATGGGTCTAGGCGTCGCAAGTCGTCCTTCCGGTGACTTTTGCGTCACCCGAGTGTGTGTGGCCTTACGCAGCCCCGTATTAATTGAGTTGCCTCTCGCAATGTCGCATATGGCACATGAACAGGAAATTGCTGGTGATTCGATCGTGTTGTTGGCGGTGGAAGAACTACTTCAGAAAAATCGAATGACTCCGGAAGTGCAAGAATATCCTCCTCCCCCTTTTAAATTTCCAGAAGTAATGTTCTGCAGCGCGCGCTTAATGCGGCTGGTAGATGTGGATCGTCGGGGTCAAAATTAACTGTACAATAGGCTCTGGCGTGAGCTTAGAGCTTTTCTCCACTTATGTTAGTTAGAGTGGATCCTTTCTTGAAACAAGACATGCCCTTAGTCGGTTCTGCTCGTGCGACAGTGCGCCTATCGGCATTTCAATAATCCTCTCGAGGCTGAACACTAGAATATATTAATGTGTGCCATCGCTCACTACTAAGATTTGATAATCACTGACCAAACTGCACCTCGAGTTCGACTGGAGATTCCTTTTTCCCAAAAGAGCCGTGGGAAAATTCACGCGTGAGAAAATCAGTTATGTATCAGGTCTGAGAAACGACAGAACGGCTTCTATACGCGCGAGAAATGGTACAGCGGACAGCAGAATAACTTGGGAAGTCGCAATGACAGATAAACTGTATAGATCTGGAACTGTGTTGATCTGGAAAGTTCATCGGGAATTGTCCAAACAGTCTTTGCCTGCCAATGAACCACACTGTAAAAGTTACCAGATTGAATGCTTTACCTAGGGGATATAATAAACAATGATTTGATGTTTTGCAGGTGAAGTTGGCGACTGGAAGAATTGGTTTACTGTGGCACAGAATGAATGGTTTGATCAGATATATGACGAAAAGATGGCGGAATCAAAATTAATGTTTAAATATTCTAAATAGGACATATCCCCCTTTCTTTTTTTCAACGGGAGTAAGGTCAAACATGGAATACGATTATTGTGTATTACGGAGCTTGTGACCTGTGTATTCCTGAATATAGACTGTTAACCCAATATAAAACATGATTCATAAAATTAGTATAAATAAAGGAAAGTATGGCACTTCTTTCTGGCATTGTTATTTGACGTACACGTATGTAATAGTGTTAAAGGGACAATAACACTCTTGCTGGCTTGGCAGCCCAAGAAAATAAATAATAGCCTTATTCTAAGTACTAGATGTTTAAGTGTCCTACCTGTTGTGTAAATTATCCAGAAAAAAAACATTGCTTATACCCCCATTTCACTGAGCTGCGGAAAGCTACGGTACTCACGGACTTCCGCGGAATGGCTTTTGCGGAAGAGCTTCGGCATTTTTACGCGGATAAGTGGGAAAAAATATCCACGGAAAATGTCCATTTCACACGCTCTCGGAATACCTTCGGAACAGTCACGGTATTTTCGGAACACATACGGGTAAACTACGGTACAACTCACGGCGAAGCGGCGGAGAAACTCCGGAACACTTAGGAATGCGCCCGGATCGTCACGCAAGATATCCGGACAACTTGCGGGCTACACTCGGCAATGGTGGAAAATACGCGGGATAACTGCGGTAACTGGCGGTTTTAATCCGTTTGGCAAGGTAGAACTTCGGAATGACTGCGGAACAAGTGCGGACCATATTCGGCAACCGCGTTTCGTCTAGGACCAATCGCGACGTACCTGCGGAAAATCGGTAAAGATGAAAGGATGACACCGGATTCCGCCGATAAAATCATTGTTTTGAAGACAGAAAGCACGGACTTATATCCCCATTTCACTAGACTGCGGAAGACTTGCGGAAGCAAATCCGCAATTATACCGCAAAGTACCGCATGTCTTTCCTGTTGTACCGTATTGTTCCGATAGGAAGCGCAGTAAATCCGTATTAATTCCACATCATCCGCAGCCTTCCGCGCACCCAAAATTTTCCGCAAACGTTCTTTTGAACATGTTCAAAAGAACGTTTGCGGAAAAATTTGTTCGTGCTCTTCCTCAGTTAAACCGGGAGCGATCCGTAACATTCGCAAGTTTTCCGTTGTTATTCCGTATACAAACGCAGTTGCCGCAAGGTGTCCGCATGTATACCGCAGGCATTCCGATTAAAACTGCTGTATTCATGAAGCAGCAGCAAGACGTTGAGCAGTTCTATGTCGTCGTCAGGGTCCTCCATGGTACAATGTATTTCCTCTTCAAAACAGCAATTTTATAGGTTAAATCACGTGCAAATCACGTGCTCTTTAACAATTTTTCCGCAGGTACGCCGTGATTGATCCGAGACCAAACACTGTTGCCGAAGATCCTTCGCAATTGTTGCGCATTTATTCCGCATAGAAAGCAAGTACTCGGCGATTATTCCACAGTTCTACGGTGCCAAACGGATTAGTATCGCCAGATACCACAGTTATACCGCTACTACCGAATGTGACCCGTAAATTATCCTTATGTGTTCCGTGCTCATTCCCATGTGTTCCGCAATTTTCTCGTGATTTTTTTCCCGCAGCTCTGCCGTCGAGGTAGAAATATCTATAAATGGAGGTCGGCTTTCCACGGATTCTATACCCTGAAATTTTTTTCGTCGGGATGTCCGCAATCAAACCGCGATTGATTCGCCGCTTCTGCAAGTAGTCCTCGCGTACCGCATAGGCCGGCTATCCCTCGTTCTTGTGCGTCTCATTCGCATCTTTTCCGTAAACATTCCGTGATATACCGCGCTTTCCTTTCACAGGCGAAGGTCTTCCGTATTCTTCCTTATATGAACGAAGGTCATCCGTAACCATTTAACACCCGCGGAAAGTGACGGAATGCCGGTGGTATACATGTGGACCACTTGCGGCAACTACGTTTATATACGGAATAACAGCGGAAGACTCTCGGATCGATCCCGGTTTAATTGTGGAAGAGCACGGGAAATTTTTCCTCAAAGTATATTTAAAGGAACGTTCGCGGAAAAATTTGGGCTCGCAAAAGTCTGTGGACGACGATGAAGGACTACGGATTCACTACGGAGCCATACGGTGTGAGAGGAAAGACTTGCGAATTTCCTTCCGCAAGTCTTCCGTGGCCCAGTGAAATGGGGGTATTAAGAATACCCCAACCCTCCCTTCCTCCCGTAAGAACATCCCTTTTACCCCCTGAGAAAGAAAAAAACATTGCTTAATAATATCCCCAACCCTCCCTTCCTCCCGTAAGAACATCCCTTTTACCCTCTGAGAAAGGGGTCAATGCGTCTTCCGTGTACAACATTAATTGTTTCGTTACAGTTTCATTATTGGTTCACTAGAACATAACACTATCTTAAAGTTCCAATTTCATATTTTCTAAGAAAGTCAAAACATAATTATTTCTATGTCTTTTGCTCAAAAGGTTGTCAACGCACTATTATACGGTCATGGGCAAAATTTTTTGGGCATTAGAAAGGGTGACACAGGGTGATTGAGGAAATAGTTACTCAATTACCTCCCTTGTTTTCCCATTCCTCTCCATGGACGGCCATCTTCAAACGTTTGAATTTGAAGTTGAAAATGATATTTTTGCCAATTTCTCAGCTGGCAATAGTGAATTATAGGATTAATAGGATTATTCTTTAACAAGGTAGGACTGTTTATAGGTTTAATCTATTTTTGGGCTTTATTTTAATACATTTTAAAAATATAACTTAAAAAAATGCTATTGGAGCTTTAAAGGGTAAATTCCGATAATATTTGTGGAATAAAACTGCTTGTGAGTTAAAACCCTTAAATCCTTTACGTTAGGGCCAAGCTGTATTATGCGGTGATTTGATAAAACTGGACTTTTATTTTTAAAAATAATAATGTCGAAAAGATTTTTTCTATATCCTTTTGAATGGTACGCATGCGTAACACACAATTACACGGTCTGTAATACAAGAAAAATTACATAATGTCAGTTCCGAATGGCAATGCGCGGAAATGACCTATAACGGCGGGGAACTGCTATAAAATACATAAAGTGAAATCGCCGCTAGAAGCATAGACCGATCATCGAGTTGAACTTCACAAAGAAGGATTAAGGGATACCCCAGTCTCCATCTTCATGTCGCCAAATCGATTACCGTGAAACTTTCATCTGGAATTTCAATTTTTTTTTCTCGTTTTGCCATGAAGCGTGGGTCCCTCAGGCCCATGCCTAAGCTGGGCCTTGATCATAGGTTAAATAATCGATCCGTGTATGATAAATTCGGCATTTTAGCGAAAAGCAAAAAAATGATGAATCCAACCAGGTCGCAGAACGGTGACAATGCTTCGCACGTTTAAATGCCGAAGAAATAAACAGACAGTACGCGAGATCCTGGTGTAATAAAGACAAGTCAAAATGAAATTTCGAACTATAAAAACGAAACGAAATAGGATCTGTGTTTTAATCAGACTGCATTCTATGTCGACCTGAATTCCAACCATCCAATCGGACTGTTGCAGCTGAATTCGTAAATAATAATCGATGCCCGCAAAATGTCGTACGAAGTTAAATTAGTGTTTTATTAGATATCGGGCATTACAGTTTTCCAACTAGATGGAATCAAAATTCAGAATGTCCTATCTCGTCCTGAGTGATATACTACGCGAAATAAAATGAAATAGTGTTTAACGTCCTACAAGTTCTCCTTCGACTGTTCAAATTAAGTCTGGCATACCCCATACAGTGTGGTATGAAGGTCATTTTGCCCGGGCAGCGGCACTACGGCATATTTTTATATCTAATTTCAAATGCCGAGGGATATATTCGTGCATGCCAAAGTGCACACGGGACCTTGGTTTTTCGTTCCATCCGAACGAATAGACAGCTGTCCGTGTCAGGCCCACCGTCTTGCATCCTTGACAAGTGAGGGAACCACGCCGGAAAATCCTGATGAACTCTCTAGGATCGAACAAGCCAGCGTCTTACTCACTTACCCAACGTGGCTACTGTATACTACGCGAATGAAGTCTCCATTATGTTTAATCAATGCACAACATATAAAATCCTTATGAATTGTTAAACAATCGAGTGTGCAGGGGTCAGTGTGCAATAGATTATAGTTATGTTGACATGCATTTATTACTCTATATAACAAAATATTTAAAGGGCATTTCATGTGATAAATAAAGTTGTATTCACGTTATTAGTATAATATAACAACATAACCACCGATCGATTTCGCTATCAACTTGAATGGAAGAGATTGTGGGGCTACACGGCGCCTTGATAAACAAATGGCAAATGAATGGCAGATTAGCAAGTCTCCATGTTTCGTTGACCTAAGGGCCATTTTAAGATATAAATATATCATCAACTTCCCTGGTATTACATCATACAAGCAGTTTTTGACCCTATGACATCAGACATTTGATTAACCACCAATCAGCATCGATGTTACTAGTTGATAACCCACAGTTCCGTGCAAAACACGTCTAAAGCTCGCCGTAACAGACCGTTTCATTGGCAAATACCTCACACCATTCAGAACACGTCAATGATAACATCTCTTCCAGATCCTAGTGTAGTAAATACAAGTAAATCGAAATTTTGAACTTGTAAAAACAAAATGCAATAGGATCTGTGTATTAATAATAATCTATATAATGCAGCTTTAAATCGTCGTACATTTAGATAAAAAAAATATCTAGTGAGGCGCATGACCTAAAATAATTGTTATTAATGCATTAGGCTGTGCAATATCCAGTGTAACAGTTTTGAGCGTTAGTCACGAAGCTTATACGCTTCTTTTATTGTACCCCGTATAACCTCGACGTTCAGTTCTGTCCTTCATTCGTGAAACTTGTTTGACAGCTGTGTATAACTGGTACGATGGCCTTGGTGAAGCTCTCAGACGAAGCCGGAGAAACAATCAATTTTATTGAGTTTAAAGGACGTCTTTATCCGAATTTTAGCATCAGTTCGGTGGAGGCTATACCCAAATTTAAAGTAAGAGAGGATGACATCTTTTTGATAGCATATCCAAAATCAGGTAAATAAATTGTATGGTATTTTCCTTTTCTAAAAACGCAAACCTCTAACAAATTATTGAAATAAAATTGAACCATACGTTCTCTCTCTCTCTCTCTCTCTCTCTCTTTCTCTCTCTCTCTCTCTCTCTCTCTCTCAGATGACAAGATTTGTTCCATCGGAGATGACTGAGATTTGGATTAAAATTGCCAATTGCAATTGTTTGTGGGGTTTAACGCCCCACTGTTCTGCTCCGACCATTTTGACCGGGGATAATTATTGTTTTATGTTGAATTTTGACTTTCTGTTATTAGTCATTTGGATAGCACCAATCTGAACGACAGATTCACCCTACCTGCAGAGAAGTGACTCTGACACAGTGAATAGCCATGATATCCATATGACGTTATCTAAACGTCACAGGTCACAGGTCAAACAAAATGTCAACACCATCATAATGATCATTATCAACAACATTACAAGACACAATGTTACATTGTAAACAATAGTTTCTTGTGGCCTTTAGTTTTGGAACTATATAATCCTTATAGAAATAACGTCTTATCGCTTCTTCCAATGATTTTTCAAAAAAATAACATTACAACTCTACATTTGACGTCTGTATATTGGCACTATTTTGTGCTTCGGTCGTGTCTATTTCAGATATACACAATCAATTATGTTGATGTTTTTAGCGTGGAGATTGACTAATAGTTAATTTATTTCAGTTTAAACAAAAATTTAAAACTTTAACGCAATTTGCTTTTGAAAAAATAGCCAAATTCTGGTTGGAATTACTGAGCAAAATGGCCATTCACTGTATACGTGCGAAAAAAAAGCCAGCTACCATTTAATTTTCGTACGTTAGTTACACACGACAGTGCCGTTGTCCGAGCAAAATTTCCCTCATAGCCCACTGCATGGTATATGCTCGTCTTCTTCAGCTCAGTTGGACGATGAACCCCATTTTATTGCTAATCGAAATGATACGCCAGATTAACCAGATTGAATAATGTATTTGACCTCCACTATGAACAAGTTAATATATTGTTCTATTTTCTAATAGGAACTCACTGGCTTTGGGAAGTGTGTAGAATGTTGGTAGCCGGAACTGTTGACGTAAAGATTAGACGAAAATCATCCATGATGCTGGAAATAGCATCACATAAAGAAATCGACCAGGAACCATCACCGCGGGTTCTCAATGCACATCTCAGATTAGATGAAATGCCAAAAGATTTTACAAAATTCAGCAACAAGATAATCTACATCAGAAGAAATTTGAAGGATGTTGCCGTGTCATTCTATAATCATACGTTAAAATTCTATGATTATTATCAATATAAAGGAGAATGGAAGAACTACCTTAAAATGGTTGTAGACGGTAAAGGTAGGGGGAGGGGGTTGTAGATAGGCATTAATACAATAAAACATACTGAATGTCGCCAAATCATTTTTTTTACACAATTTGTAATTGTATAATTTTATTTATTATTTGATCCTGTAAATTTGGGTTTAGAGACTAATTAGTGGTTTCTATGCGATTTCATATATACTATTCAAAAAAAGTAGGGGATATTTGATTTTGGGGGCATAATACTAAAATATGCAAATGACTACGAAAAAAGTCACTATAGAACCTAACAGAAAAAACATTTCCAGTTACATGTGACGCCCAAACGCACCAATAGCTACCGCATGGAATGCAGGTGATGCTTGGGATCACCATGGGGGTCCAACCCAAGATTTGCACGACTCTGACTTTGAATGTTACAGTCATTGTGGCATTGAATTCCAGGGTGGAAACATCAGTTTAATTGTTTTAGTGACCAGAAAACAAGTTTTGATATGCGTCGGCTTACCCAAAATGAAAGGTTACGTGCCCTTGGCATGCTACAGATCGGCACAACACAGGCGGTTGTGGCGCGGACGATGAATGTTTCTCAGTCTGTCATAAGCAGGCTATGGTCCAGATACCGTGATACACAATCCGTACAGGACAGACCACGCTCAGGTCGACCAAGGGCGACAACTCAAGCCCAGGATCGATTTATCCGTACCTTGGCCTTGAGAAATCGTGTCTTCACAGCAAATCAGATCAGCGCTCGTCTTCAAACAGACACTGGTGTGAGAGTGAGTGGCCAGACGATTCGGAATCGACTGCATAGGGGTCACCTTCGCGCCCGACGTCCTCGCGTGATCCCTTGTTTGAGAGATCATCACATTCAGGCAAGACGTCGTTGGTGTAGGGATCGTCAACACTGGGATAATCGACGCTGGAGCAGTGTGATGTTTTCAGATGAGTCAAGGTTCACTGTTGATTTTTTGGACAGACGTAGAAGGGTGTGGCGTCGTCGAAACGAGGGCTTCCAAGACGTTAACGTCATCAGACATGATCGATTTGGGGGTGGTTCTGTTATGGTGTGGGGAGGCATCACTGTTGCTGGAAGAACGGCTTTACATGTTGTTGCAGGGCGTGTTACAGGCCAGTACTACCGGGACAACATCTTGGCAGTCCATGTTGTGCCGTTCGCACGACGTCATGGCCGCCGTTTCATCTTCCAGGATGACAACGCAAGATGTCACAGGGCCAGGATCGTTACAGGTTACCTCCAACAACAGAACATCACCACAATACCTTGGCCAGCACTGAGTCCCGACCTCTCCCCATCGAGCATGTCTGGGACATGCTTGGACAGAGGTTACGTCAACGTCAACAACGTCCTGCCAATGCCCAAGAACTTGCTGCTGCGTTGCAACAGGAATGGGACAATCTGGACCAAAATGACCTTAGACGTCTCATTAGGAGTATGCCACGTCGGATCAATGCTTGTTTGGCAAACACAGGAGGATTTACCCGTTACTGACTTTGTTGTGATGCTGTGGTAACTTTGCTGTTTGACCCCGGGTATCATTTTACCCTTATAATGGTCAGTCTGTGCCTTACTTAGTCTAACGATCATTTGGAATAAATTGATGAATGTGAACTTCATTTCATTTTGTCATTTGTTTCTTCGTCAGTTTCATTATGTGACTTTAATAACACTTAAAAATCAAATATCCCCTACTTTTTTGAATAGTATACAACGGCAGTCTCGAAGATCCATAGATCCATAGTGGCTGCCATAATATATTTGGAGAAAATGATGACTAAGACTGTACAGCCTTTGCCCTGAACGTTTACAACATCCTGCTTCGCTGCTTGACTAAAACTATTCCCGCCAACTAAAAAATAGTAGAAAATATTTGGATTGATAGATAGGCATTAATAACTTACTTTGGTCACATGGGACCCTCTTCATTAGTCTAATTGGAGAAGAAAAGTTAATTAACTCCATTTCATTTATTCGTTGCGACTTGAGGATTAAATGAATGAATAAGTTAAAAGGAGTTCATTTTATGCCACGTCAGCCCCGACCAGGCTATATTGCATCAATGGTTATTTTGACGAGATAAATTAATATATATTTATATACACAAATAAAACCATCAGAGTAGAACAGTAGGGTGTTAATTAACTCAGCCACGTCAGCCCCGATCACGCTTTATTCCACCCATAGTTATATTTACAAATAAAACCAAATATCACAGATGACACAGAGAACTACATAAATCTACAGTATGACCCTCGATTACATTTTGGTGAACAATATTCATAAGGTGTACAGTATTAGCTATGAGTATTATTCCCGGCCTAGAATGTACACTTCAATTGGTTCACCAATGGATATGGTTTACCCGCAAGACTAACCACCCTTTTCATTTGCTGCACAGTAGATGTTGCACCTGTTAATTTCGACCATCATGGTGATTCTCTAGCCCCGGACCTTCCGTAGTCCAGCTTCCTTATAAAACATATACTCCGATCACCCATTAATTCTGGTATGCTTCTTTAAACAGTTTGGGAGATTAGCGTCATTATAATCCATCAAATCTGATGTGATCCCTAAACAGCTTGAGAGTCCAGCGTCGCTATAACCCTGTAACTCTTGTGTGTTCCTTTAAACAACTTGAGACTCTAGCGTCATTATGACCCAGTACCTTTTGGCTGTTCCTTTAAGTAGTTTTTGAGCCCAGCGTCGCTATAACTCATAACATCGGGGGTACTCCTTTAAACAATTTGAGAGTAAAGTGAAATCTAAAGGAGTTTCATCTCACTGCAATGCAATACTTTAAGAATAACGTTGGGCTATTAAATCATCTATGGAAGGGAAGTTTCCCGGACAGTTCCGTTGGCTTTAAGCCTTGAAAGTTAGAACCATCACAATGTTCTTCTCGTTGCTCCTCGGTCCACACCAGAATTTGAACCACGGACACTCGATAGTCACGAGTCCTGAACCATGAGCTACCGCTGGTTCATTATAAAAGATCGGTTCCTGTAAATATTTGATTTGATGGTCTAATTTGTATCATTTATTTTATGATATAGTTGATTATAATTCATGGTTTGATTTCGTTCTACATTGGGAAGAGGTCATCGCCAGACATCCGGATTTACGTATATTAGAATTAACTTACGAAGATATGATTGAGGTGAGTTCCAGGTTTACATTAAACTGATTGGTCATTTTATGATTTTGAATTAGGTCCCACTTTAGGAACGATGGCCCTAGAAGCTAGTCATATCCACTCCGACCCCGCACACTCCCAAAATCCAGGAGCAGGCAGTATGAAACATACGCCATAAAAGTTAAAGACTACCAAGGGTAACTAACTGGTTTGTTGTGTTAATAGAAACGTCAAATGTTACTCCTCCAGTGTTAACTACAGTACCCCGGGGTGGGGTTGGGGTGGGGGTCTGCATATGTAATTAAAGGCAATGGCGAGGAAAAAGGATGTTTTTATTTTGCGGCAATTGGAAAAATATGAAATGAAATTTTAAATTGCAGTGTCCTAATAGAGAATTTAAGAAAATTGCTGAATTTTTAGAAGTTCCCTTTGATGATAAACTTTTAGCTGATGCAGTCCACAAGTGCAGTTTTAAAAGTATGAAGGAAAGAAAGGGGCACTTTTATTTATCACCTGAAGGAGATTCGGTCGTTTATAGAAAAGGTAATTCCAGTTAATAAATATTTGAGAGTATGTCCCAGTGGCTCGAAGGACTCAACTGATACTTATTATTGCACAACTTGCTTGTTTCTGCTGCATTTTGACGGTTAGTTCGCCACGTGGTCTGGCGCATGCGCTTTAGATCATAAGGTATGCCACTGAGTAGTGTTTTGACTTCAAGCTTATATTTGACACGGACTAGGGTTGCCTGTCTGACCATGTGGGGTTTTCTCCGAATCCCCCAGGCCTGGTTCTTCCCATATTGAAATATAATTTTGCCGTATGGTAGTTCTCAAATAGCCTGGTTTGAATAGAGCAGTCGTTAAACATCATCTCGCTTTGTATCATTTTTCTGTTTATGTCCCTAATTTATTATCTTTTGTATTATTATCTTGTAAACTGGTGTGTGTCAGCTATTTCGTATTTTGTATTTCTTGCAAACACGCATGCAATACATGGGTTTCGTCCAAGATAGAGGATCTCTTGTCATTTAACCGAATGCTTTAATTAAAAATTTATATCATAAACAAATGCGATAAACAACAAAACAGGGCTAATCATACTCGTTGTTTGGTGAGTTGGGCTCTAACTCACTAAAAGCAGGGGGTTACAGGTTCGATCCAGGTTTTTGATCGGGAAAGTTCATCGGGAATTGGCCAAACAGTGTTTCCCTGCCAGGGAACCAAACTGTAAAAGATACCAGATTGTATGCTTACCTAGGGGATATAACAAACAATGATTTGATGTTTTGCAGGTGAAGTTGGTGACTGGAAGAATTGGTTTACTTTGGCACAGAATGAATGGTTTGATCAGATATATGACGAAAAGATGGCGGCATCAAAATTAACGTTTAAATATTCTAAATAGGACATATCTCCTTTCTTTTTTTCAACGGAAGTAAGGTCAAACATGGAATACAATTATTGTTTATTACGGAGCTTGTGACCTGTGTATTCCTGAATGTAGACTGTTAACCCAATATAAAACATGATTCTTAAAATTAGTATACATAAAGGAAAGTATAGCACTTCTTCCTGTTTAGTGTTTAGAGAGATATGTAATGGTTGTATGGTCGGTCGCGAATCATGTATTTTCTGAATTGAAAAACTTCAAAATTGTCTAGAGGCCATCCAGAGACCTAACCCTCTATCTTTTGGTACCCTGGCCCTCGCGCCGTTTCGGCGCTAATGAGTACATTCGAGGAATCGAAACCACGCTAGTTGACTCAACGAAAGACGTTATGACACAGTGCACACGCCTAACCATTCAGCCGTCCACCTACCCTCAAAACAGGGATAAGACCTTCGTGTATATTTGGAGATAATAATTCGTAACGTGTACAATGCTAGGTAGGAGTATTATATCCACATAGAAGCGTTTTAATACCAATTCCATCCGAATACAAAAAAGCAACGAAGAAGACAAAACAACAATTCTACAAATAACGTGTAAATAATGGTTATTTAAAATAACTGAATCAAAACAAAAGCAAAAATCTACATCATATGTAAATGCATGTGGATACAAAAATAATTATTAAAAAAAAAAATCACATTATCACACGATGCGAAAACAAGATTACTTAAATAATCACAAAACTCACCACATTATACATGATAACAAACTCGTAGCTATATAACGATTAACTCAATACACGTCAATAACCGTAGCCATTTTACGATTAACGCAATACATGATACTAATCGTAGCTATTTTACGATTACAGCAATACACGGCAATAATCGTAGCTATTTAACGATTAACGCAATACACAACAATAATCGTAGCTATTTTACGATTAAATCAATAGATGGCAACAGTCGTAGCTATTTTACGATAAGAGAGAGAGAAATTTTATTCCGATAATTCACTTAAGCGTAGGGTTCGTTAGCAGTTGGAGGGAACCGGGGTACCTGGAGAAAACCCACGAGGTCGGACAGGCGATTAGTTTATGAGTGAAGCATTACACAAGACAACACAATAATTCTCCTCCATATGGAAATGTATGTGGGTACAAAATAACAGTAAACAATGATTATTAAAAAACAATCACAATATACATAACAATAGTAACTATTCTACGATTAAACTACCTTCATTAGCCCAATCATTTCATTTACGATTAAAGGGAGATAATCAAAACAAAAAAATGGACACGACCAGGGGCGGATTACTCTATAGGCAGTGTAGGCAGCTGCCTAGCCCCCCCCCCCAAATAGGGCCCATAAAATTTCGGACGACCTTTTTAAATTTTATTTTTTACATTATTTACATCGGCTGTCTCAGCTGTACATTATGAAGAAAGAAGTACTTCACTACAAGTGACAAAAATTACAGCTTGAAGATAGTAGGAAAAGAAAATTATGGACGTATATCCTCGGAAATTACGTTTCTCTTACAGCGTTCTTAGTCTTACTACGTCAAACCAGACCCACACAGGGCCCAGCTAGTCGAGCTGCCTAGAGTCACCAGAGCCTTGATCCGCCCCTGGACAAGACAACAACATAATTCTTAGTTAATGCATTATGTGTGAGCGAACAAAAGAGCATGTAAAAATGTGATTGTTTTAAAAAGAAACATGGGGTAAGTTGTGCCATTTGACCAAAATCTTTTGGGACCTCATCCTTTTTTCTGACATAGCAATTTGGTAGTATAATGCTTGTTTACGATGAACAACCCCTGAAACTATGTAGTGAAAATAATTTCGACAGCAAATTGTGAATACTTTTAACAACAGAATAGATTAGATAACGAGTTAGCAGTCTCACTATAATAGTTAAAAACTACATAATGTAAAGGCAATTTGTTGAAAATTTCAGTCCAATTAATCCGCTAAGAACCGAAAACTAAGCGGATGAAAGTTCCCCTTGGCCTCGATCAACATTACTGAAGTCGTTAAGACAAAACTAATAGTCTCGATTATCCATTTAATCGTTAATCACGAAGGAAAGCTTTGCTGCAAATGTGACACTCTGGAGACAGGTGCTTTAAGACTCGACGCTGGCCACACTGCCCGAGCCGTTGCCAATCACTTCTCCAGGTCAATGTTCCAACCATCTCCAGGTTTCAGTAACGCTTTCGGGCCACCAACACCACGGATGGTGAAGAACTGTTCACAGATGAGAGTTAGTATTGCGTATCAACTGCACATGGTGTCGACGTGGTTAGCGTTATTCTGACCTATGTGTCATGGAGCGAGACTCATCGGGCGGTCCAAGCATAATGGTTTTTAGTGGAATCAGTTTGAATCATAGAGAGAGTGGCTCCTTTGTCCAGGGAGAGGAGGTGGCATCATAGCAGTGAGCTAGATCGATCAAGCTCTCAGACCCCACGTCATACCACATTTCGCACGTTATCGAAACAACGTTTTCCAACATGACAACACCCGTGCCCACACCGTCCGATTTACTCCGAACATTTTGACTTTCTACAGCAGAACGGTGTCAACGTTATGCACTGGGCAATCCTTCGACCGGACTTAAACCCGACGAAAAAGCTTTGGGGTGAAATTTATAGACCAGAGGGGGAAGGGGGAGTATTATCCGAAAGGTGGGCAAAAAGCGGGAGTTGACTTTTCTAGAAGCATAAGTATATAATCTATAAGTATATAATCGCGAACATTATTCGTTACCACTTCCGAGTAACCGATTGATGGACATTACTCGATATTCACGTCCATGCGTGCACATGCCTCTTCATCCGATTCATTATCGTCATCAACGTCATTAGTATCGACATTAGTTTCGTCGAAAACGTTGGTGATATCTCCATCGTCATGAATCAACATTTCGGGGAGAAACTCTCGTTCCAACCATGTAGTGTTGGTGACTCCAGTGCAAGCCTTGGCGAAGACGCACATCGCCAAATCCATAAAAATACTGTCCATAAAAAATTTCTTTGCTCCGTGTAAGTCGTTTTCTAGAATTAAAGTGCCGCTCTGATTTTTAAATCGTACTGACGGTTTGTTTTTTTTTTGTTTTTTTTGTTTATTTAACAAAAGATTAATTTCCTTCGTACATTTAATTGTATATATTGTGTAAATTTGCATCTGGCATCATATCTGGTAAATTCCACATATGTATATATATTTACTAGAGAGAGAGAGAGACAGAGAGAGAGAGGGAGAGAGAGAGAGACCATCTGGATTGAGTTGACTCCATTGATATGTTGGAGAGATAAATCAGCTCTTCATCTAAATCTTATAGCGTCTCTTTAAATTGTCGAATACTTTAAGATACGTAAAGAATGTTTAGTGAAGCGTATCACGTGACCTGACATAGATTTTGTTAATGTCTAGGGCTGTATAATA
Organism: Patella ulyssiponensis; assembly: GCA_963678685.1. Lineage (NCBI taxonomy): Eukaryota > Metazoa > Mollusca > Gastropoda > Patellidae > Patella > Patella ulyssiponensis. The sequence continues at coordinate 6,055,339 of OY783231.1, forward strand.
TATATCAAGTATCATTTTACTGACCGTTGCCCACGAAGCGTATACACTTGTTGTATTGTACCTCTGTATAAGCTTGATCTTCCAGTTATTTCCATCGTTCGTAGGGCTTGTTAGATAACTGTGTAAGACTGGTACAATGGCCTTGGTAAAGATTCCAGATGCAGCCGGTTAACTGTACATGACTGTTCGAACACAATTATTCGCGTATGCGTCTAAACGTATACTGAATACGTATACAGTATACCCCTATGCAATAACAGCCTTATGAATTATTATACAATCGAGTTGGGTCAATGTGCAGACGATTATAGTTATGTTGACATGCATTTGTTGCTCAATATAACGAGATATTTAAAGTAGGGCATTTCATCGGATTACTAAAATTGTATTCCCTTGGCGCCATTTGTCCAATAATAACATAACCGCCGATTTGAGAATCTATGTTAATTAAGTTATACACATGGATACGAAATGATCGCTTACTCAACGTCGAACCCCGGTCGTGACAAATAACTTGATGTGACATAATTAGTGTACCGTCAACTATCGTAAATAGCTGAGCGATAACTAAAAGCGTATTTTTTTATTATAAAGGTTAATAGGCTTAAATCTGAAATACGTCATTAAATACTGATTAGTTGATTGGTAAACTTAATATTAAAAATATGCATGATATTAATTGTAAATTTAAAACTGGCATCATCTGATATTTATTTTAATGCGCAAATTTCCCATCCTTTTTCAATGGAAGAGATGGTTTTGGTGGCGTCTTGGTAAACATAACGGAAACAAATGGCATGCAAACAAGTCGCCATGTTTCGTTGACCCAAGGGTTATTCTAACATGTAAATATGAAAAGAAATGAAATGAAATGGAGTTTAACGTCCTACTCTTCTGCACCTAATGGAAGATGGACATACCGCCAACTCTTATATCGAATTCCAATTTCCAAGGGATCTTTTACGTGCACGCCAATGTGTACACGGGACCTCGGTTTTTCGTCCCATCCAAACGACTAGACAACTGACCTTGGCTGCATCACTGACAAGGAGAAACCACGCCAGAAAAACACCATATACTACCTCATAAAATTTGTTTACGAATTTGAACCCAAAATTAGGCCGAGGTAATATTATTGCTACTGCAGCTCTTTATATAATGCAATCTGACTAAAATACAGATCTATATTTCGTTTCGTTTGTTTGAACTTTCGAATGCCTACACATCATGAAGATCTAACCGGTTTTTGTGATAGGTCACTTCAGAGGTAAAACGAGCGGCTTTGGGCTATATGACGCCAGACATTTGATAAACGAATCAGCATTGATGCAACTAGTGGATTACCTACAGTTCCGTGCAAAACACTCCTCAAGCTCAACGTAACAGGCCGCTTAATTGGCTAATACCCCACACCATTCAGAACACGTCGATGATAGTAAACACAAGTTTTTTTATTCACATAGCTGTAAGTCATTGACTTTTAAACACAGTACAGCAACGGTAACACATAAAATAGAAAAATTCATAACATGAGATATTATAGAAGTAACAGCTCACAGGGTGAGTAATGATTTCCGAAATTTGAAGGTTTCGAAGACATATCTACTACATAATTTAACTTGAAGATTTCCATTATTTGTAAACATTAATTTATTAAATTTATAAACAGTAGGGTGAAGTGAATAAAATTCAGGGATATATTTTGTTCTTAGGTGATTTAAAGATTTACAACACAGACTCATGGCATAATTCACATATTCTATTTTGTGCTAATATTTTAAAATATCGACCTTTCTCAATAAATAAATCTGCAAAGTGATATGCGATACTTTGGTATACAATAATTTAAATAGCTTTCAAAACAAAAATCATTTTAAATAGGTTATAATACTTTAGTTTAGATAGGTTCCTACGGCTCCCATTCCAGGATTGTATATATTGATCACGTATGCGAAGCATTATTGGACCAGGTTTGTGGGTAAACGACACAAATGGTTAGTCCAGATGTAAGATAAACCTAGATTGTCGAGTAACGATTTAACTTGATGAGCCCAATTATTCACATTTTTGCGTTTAGTTGAAAATCCGGAACAAAGGCAGAAATCAGAATACACTTTATAAACAAGCGAGTCGTGGTCTGTAATGACATGGCACCAGTATTTAATAATTTCTTGAAGATGACGGACTTTTAAAGGGGGCCTACCCAGCTCACCATAAACAACTGGGGTTGGTGTAGATTTACGAACCCCAAACTGCCAATGAATACGAGAGAATAGATTCTACATAACAATCAAATAAAAACAACTGCTGTCTGACGTTAACATTAACTTGATGAAAAACATTATAGAGGCTATACAGGGCTTTTGAACCATAAAAACTAAACGAAATCGGATTTGTGTTTTAATCTGATTGTGTATAATGCAGCTTTAAGTAGTCGTACATTTAGATCAAAAAAAGCAAATATGCAGTGAGCCGCATGACATGACCTAACAAAGTTTTATTAATGCATTAGGGTGTGCAATATTAAGTGTAACAGTTTTGAGCGTTGGTCACGTGGTTTATACACTTGTTATATTGCACCCCTGTATACACGCGACGTTCATTTATCTCGTGGGGCTTGTTTGATGGCTGTGTAAATGTCGTACGATGGCCTTGGTAAAGCTCTCAGATGAAGCCGGAGAAACGATCAATTTTAACGAGTTTAAAGGACGACTTTATCCGAATTTTAGCATCAGTTCGGTGAAGGCTATACCGAATTTTAAAGTAAGAGAGGATGACATCTTTTTGATAGCATATCCAAAATCAGGTAAATAAGTTGTATGGTATTTTCTTTTCTAAAAACACAAACCCCAAGTTCTAACAGTTCGAATGTGGAGGGGGACGAATGGTTAGTCCGATATCTGCCACTCTTTCGCTTGACTTTTAACGGATTATATCCCACCCCATTTTGAGGCGGTAGATGGCCCGATGGTTATCACGTGCACGCTGTATCAATAGGTCTGCCATTGCGTCAACTGTTGTGATTTCGATTCCCCGTTTGTGCGTGACAAAGAGTAGAGTCGCCTGTCCTATCTCATGGGTTTTCTCACTGTTAAAGACCCCGTGCGCTCAAGCTAATTATTGAAATAAAATTGAACCATGTGTTAGTCTCAAAATGATCTAGTGTATGTTGAGAGGAGGTTAAACCCTATTTCTATCTCTCTCTCTCTCCCTCCCACTCCTCTCTCTCTCTATCTCTCTGTAGTCCCCTCTCTCTCTCTCCCTCACTCCCCCCCTCTCTCGCCTCTCGTCCCCCCCTCTCTCTCTCTCCATCACATTTTGTGTCCGTTAGTTCGTGTTTTTTTTTATCTGCGAGACAGACTCAGTAGATGACATGATTTGTGGCATTTGAGATGACTGGATGTCTGAGATTTCGATTACAATTGTAAATTTCAGGTGTTTATGCTCGTCTTCTTTAGCTCAGTAGGACATTAAACCCCATTTCATTTCTAATCGAAATGATACACCACAGTTAATATATTGTTCTTTTTTATTTTCTAATAGGAACTCACTGGCTTTGGGAAGTGTGTAGAATGCTTGTAGCTGGAACTGTAGACGTAAAGGTTCGACCAAAACAATCCATGATGCTGGAATTAGCATCGCATGAAGAAATCGACCAGGAACCATCTCCGCGAGTTCTCAATTCACATCTCAGATATGATGAGTTGCCAAAAGATTTTAAAAAATTCAACAACAAGATAATCTACATCAGAAGAAATTTGAAGGATATTGCTGTATCATTTTATAATCATTCGTTAAAATTCCGTGATTATTATCAATATAAAGGAGAATGGAAGAACTACCTTAAAATGGTTGTAGACGGTAAAGGTAGGTGAGGTTAAAGATACAGTGTGGGGGAATTAGATAAATAGTTGAGCAGGAAATCGGATCTTAATCCAGTAAATATCGCACGCTAGCCTTGATATCAAGAGTTGATAACGGTCTGGATAAGATAATTAATGTCTAATTAATAATTAAGGTAAAATTTCAGGCCAAAAGAAAGACCTGCAATAGGCATTAGATAATAATTGATCCTTATAAGACGTATAGAATTAGATTTAACATAAAATAAACACTTTTATATGGATATACAACTTCTAAATTTTATAAACATACTACGTTTCAATATACATACAGGTATCATTATAATGATTAGTTAACAAAACTGTGGTGCAATATATAGATAAAACAATAACAACAAATTTAATAACAGGAACAAGAATTAAATGCATAATATAAACAACAAGTAGACACCATTTTAGCAAATAATTGTTGTTATTGTGATATTTGTTAATAATATGGCCTTTATAATATTCATCTGGTGAATAATATTTATAACGTGTGCTATTCTCGGTCTAGCATACCATTAGTCGGGCCCTTTTGTGGGTACAGTTCATAGTTCAAATTCTGGTGTGAGAACCGAGGATGGTTCCAAATTTTACGGCTTAACACCATCGGGGCTACAAAGAGTGGATGCCCTGAACCATGAGCTACCGCTGGTTCATTATAAAAGATCGGTTCCTGTAAATATTTGATGATCTAATTTGTATTCATTTATTTATGATATAGTTGATTATAATTCATGGTTTGATTTTGTTCTACATTGGGAAGAGGTCATCGCCACACATCCGGAATTACGTATATTAGAATTAACTTACGAAGATATGATTGAGGTGGGTTCCAAGTTTACATTACACCCATTTGTCCATTTTATGAGAAACAGCCGATTGACTTTTCGATAATTGTAAAACATTGAAACCAAATTTTGCATTACAGTGTCCTCATAGAGAATTTAAGAAAATTGCTGAATTTTTAGAAGTTCCCTTTGATGATAAACTTCTAGCTGATGCAGTCCACAAGTGTAGTTTTAAAAGTATGAAGGAAAGAAAGGGACACTTTTACGTATCACCGGAAGGAGATTCGGCAGTTTATAGAAAAGGTAATTCCAATTAATAAAATATTTGAGAGTTTGTCCCAGTGGTTCGAGAAAACTCAATTGATACTTATTATTTCATACCCAGCTTGTTTCTGCTGCATTTTGAATAGACTGGGTGGCCAAGTGTTCTGGTGCATCTGCTTAAGATCATAGTGTATGTCACAGAATAATGTTTCGATTCCCAGTTTATAGTTGAGTCAGAGAAATGTCGCCTGTTTCATCACGTGTGTTTTCGCCGGATCCCCAGCTCCCGGATACCCCTACGTGTGTTATTGAAATAAAATTGAGCCGTTTGCTAGTTCTCAAATTAGTCTGGATTGAGTAGAGCGCTTGTTAAACACCGTTTATGTCTGTCTCTCTTTGTTTTGCTGCACTTGGACACGTCTGTACAGCAGGTGCAAATGGCCAGTTTGTGTTACCAATTTATTATTTTTTATCCCTTGCAAACTCGCATGAAAAACATTGGTCTGTTCTATGAATGAGATCTCTGGTCAATAACTGAATGTTTTAATTTAACAATTTCTATCATAAACAAGACCGATAAACAACAAAACAAGGCTAAAGCCGTCATTTGTAGGAAAAAGGTACGCATCCACTTTTGTTTTCCTTTATTATCGCGGGGTGGTGGTTGGATTGCCTAATGGTTAGCACGTGCGCGCTTGATGATTACGTGGCGTGGTTTCGTTTCCCCAGTTTTACTTGACACGAAGTGGGGTAGCTGGTCCAACCTCGTGGGTTTTCGCCGGGTCCTTCGATTTCCTTCCACAGGACACCCCCCCCCCCAATTGTTGAAACCCCTTCGCGGATTATTGAAATATAATTGAGTCGTATGGTAGTTCTCATATAGCCTGGTTTGAGTAGAGCACAAGCGAATTATTGAAATGAAATTGAACCATATGTTAGTACTGAAATGGCTTAGTTTGAGTCGAGTGAACGTTAAGTCCCGAATTAACTCAACCCACCCATTAACTCAGGCCTGTCACGCTGTACTCCAAAATGGCGTATGCATCTCTATTATTTCGACTTTTCGGGTTGTATTCTCTTAGAACCAAACTGTAGGCCTAAAATGTATCAGATTATAATAGAAGTAGTGCTTATCTCTGGGTAGGCCTGCAATAAACAATGATTTGATGTTTTGCAGGTGAAGTTGGCGACTGGAAGAATTGGTTTACAGTGGCACAGAATGAATGGTTTAATCAGATATATGACGAAAAGATGGCGACATCAAAATTAATGTTTAAATATTCTAAATAGGACATGTCCTCTTTTTTTCTTTCAACGGGGGTAAGATCATAATTCTATGGAATAATTAATGTTTATAAAGTTGCTAGCCTGTGACCTGTGTTTTCCTCAATCCAGACTGTTAACCCAATATAAGACATCATCCATACAAATAGTGTACATATGGGGAAGTATAGCACTTCTTTCTGGTTGTTATTTGGCATACACGTACATAAGAAAGAGGGAGAGAGAGAGAGAGAGAGAGAGAGAGAGAGAGAGAGAGGGTAACGTCCAGTCGACAAAAAATAAGTCATTTAGGGACTAATATATGTGTCAGTTTTATTTCAATAATTCGCTTGCGCGTACGTGTCTTTAGCTGTGAGAGGAAAACGGGTGACCCGGAGAAAACCCACGAGGTTGACGATGCGACCCGACACCTTGTCACGAGCAACCGATGGATCGAAACCACGCCAATTGACTAAATGACATACGTTATGACTGATACAGCGCATGTGCTAACCATTGGGTCATCCAGCCCCCACGGGTAGCAGTGATATGCATGTACCATATAATACGACCCGAATAACATAACAAACATGTCACAAAGCTAATAGTTATTTCTTTATTAAACAAAAGTAGGCACTGCTTGCTTTTCAATAATTGATTTTAACAGTAGTTGCCATCTTTATCCTAATGTTCTTAAAGACCAGAGGCGGATTCAATAGGGGCCCCCCTAATTTTCGACAGTGCCCTTTTTACTGCTGAAAGTGCCTTTTCTCAGGCCCAAATATGTCCGTTCCGAACGTTTACTTAGACGAAAATATCAGCTCTTGGAATGGCTACAGATGCAAGAAAATGACGGATAATTTACTGGTGCCCCCCCCCCCCCTCAACCCCCCTCTCAGCGGCGTACTCCGTCTCCGCGGTCAGTGCCCCCCCCCCCCTTTTCAAAATTCCTAGATCCGCCACTGAAGATAAACGAGCTATTCTTCCTGGGTTGGGAGAAGTTCAAAGAAAATAAAAGATCACGTCATGAAATCGGTAGGTCGTAACAAGAACTTTAGATGGCCGTTATTTGTTTGTTTGTTTACTTCACGGCATCGCGGTATAAATAGTTCGATGATCGTGATTGGTCGAGGAGAAAGGAGGATTATAGCTAAAACCGTATGCAGATTTAACTCGTGGTACATTTAGGGTTTTAAAAGGATCTATGTTTACCTATAGGTATAATTATAGTAATAGAATGATTAGGGTAGTGTAGTTACCTGATTTAAATACTTTCGATTTTAATGAATATTTACTTATTAAGAAGGCATTATATCGAGATAGTGGGGGTTTAACATTTTCTAATTTAGATCTAAACATAAAGCACTTGGATAAAGATGGATAAGGATATCAAATAATCCCATTGGTGTATATTATAGAAGATTGTTTTTTTTTTCTGAATACCCAAATGGATTTTCTTAATGTTATATTAATGTTACCATTAAGGGCAATTTTTAGCACTTGGTTCTCGATTTATTCAATATAGCTCCCGATTTGTTGGATATAGCTATAAATTTGATGGCTATAGCTACAGATTTGTTGGATATATAGTTCAAGAAAATAAATATGTGATTTACTGGTTCAGTGAATATTAGGAAATCAAAATCCAGAGGCGACGCTTTATTTAGCACGCCAGATTCTACACTACTCGACGTAGGACAACCTTCTGGGCATTTCCGGTCACCTTATCCCAACCTTAGGTTGTTTGAAATCAAATGCCTAATCACGCCGTTGCGGTCTATACCTTTATTATGTGCAAGATTAAAGAGAGAGAGAGAGAGAGAGAGAGAGGGAGAGAGAGAGAGAGAGAGAGAGAGAGAGAGATGGGGTTTAACGTCCACTCAACACAAACTAGGTCATTTCGGGACTAACGAGGATCGAAACCACAGCCGCATGCCAGGGGTGACCGGCAAGCGCGGCACTCTAGACCACTAGGCCACTACAAACCAAATAGGTCACTGAGATCTGAGAGTAAATTATTGTTAGATGTACCAGTTTATAAGATGAAGAAATCTGGTTCAAGGACTTTTCAGTATAATGCATGAACTCTGTGGAATTCGCTACCACCTTCAATTCGAAAATGTGAAACATTGTCCATCTTCAAATCAAGTGGAAAACCTGGCTGTTTAGTCACTATAATTAATCCCATGTGAACATTTTCATGCACCTAAAGCAACCCCACCCATGTGGGATGAATTGTTGCGCAATATAAATTTCGTTATTATTATTATTATATTATTATTATTTTTAGCTTGTGAACAGTGTAGAGGTCACAATTTTGAACCGATTTGGATAACCCAAAGACCTTGGTTCCTTTCGATATTTGCGCCCATCGGATCGTAACTTCCTGAATTATGGCCCATGATTGTCCGAAAAATCACCCTTTTTAGCTTGTGGTCCCTCTGGAAGTCATCATTGTTATCCGATTTATAAAACCGTTTGATTATATCACCGAAAGATGGTTATGGAGGTTGAGTTCAAATTTCGTGAAAATCGGACAAAAATTGACAGACAAAATGGCCGCCGTTTGTACACGAATAGTGTGAAAATATGTTATACCAAATTTGTGGACCCTATAGAGGTCACAATTTTGAACCGATTTTGATGAAACTTGACATGTATGTTTACAACCCAAAGATCGTGGTTCCTTGCGATATTTGTGCTCATCGGACTGTAACTTCCTGAATAATGTCCCCTGATTGTCCGACAAATGTTTTTTTTTTAGCTGGTGGTCCCTCTGGAGGTCAAAATTATTATCCGATTTAAAAAAAACGTTTGATTATATCACCGTTACATGGTAATGAAGAATGATTTTCGAATTTCGTGAAAATCGTACCAAAATTTACGGACAACATGGTCGCCGTTTGTACGCGAATAGTGTGAAAATATGTTATATCAAGGTTGTTGACGTTTATAAACTAAAGATCTTGGTTCCATTGCATATTTGCACATATCTGATCGTAACTTCCTGAATTATGGTCCCTGATTGTAAGAAAATCGCCATTTTTTAGCTTGTGGTTCCTTTGGAGGTCACAATTATTAACGGATTTAAAATAACGTTTGATTATATCACTGTTTCACCGTAATGAAGGGTGAGTTTGAATTTCGTGGAAATCGGACCAAAACTGATGGAAAAAATGGCCGCGGCTTGTACGCGAATAATAATAATAATAATAATGTATATTTATAAAGCGCATATATCCATCCATAAATGCATGCTCAAAAGCGCTAACATATGTACACTGTCAATAATTCACTATTCAACTGTCTTGGTCATTAATGGTCATATTCACGTTGAAACAAATACGTTTTTAATCTAATTTTAAACGAATTCATCGAAGGGGCAGATTTAACACTCAGTGGCAGGGGATTTCAGAGATTAGGAGCACTGATTTTGAATGATTTGTGTCCGAAAGCATTTTTTGGTCTTGGGATCGTAGGTTTCGTTGAGGATTGTGCACCTGGATTAGTTCGGATAAATATTTTGGACTGCAACCGTTTAGACATCTATATACACAACATAGAATCTTGTAGTTGATACGAAAGTGAATAGGCAGCCAATGCAGATCTTTCAGAATACTATAAGAATATGGTATATCAAGATTGTAGACCCAGTGGAGGTCACAATTTTAATCTGATTTTGATGAAACTTTAAATGCATGTTTATAATCCAAAGATCTTGGTTCCTTCTGATATTTGGGCATATCGAATTGTAACTTCCTGAATTATGGCCCCTGATTGTACTAAAAATCGCCTTTTTAGCTTGTGGTCCCTCTGGAGGTAACAGCCATTATCCGATTTTAAAAAAAAACGTTTGATTATATCACCGTTTCACTGTAATGAAGGTTGGGGTCGAATTTCGTAAAAATCGGACCAAAACTTCCTGACAAAATGGCTGCCGCTAATACGCGAATAGCGTAAAAATATGATATATGAAGGTTGTGGACCCTGTAGAGATTCCAATTTTAATCCGATTTTGATGAAATTTGAAATGTAAGTTTATAACCCAAAGATCGCGCACATTGGACCATAACTAACTAAATTATGGCCCCTGATTGTACGACAAATCATGTTTTTTTACCTTGTGGACCCTACGGAGGTCACAATTTTATTCCGAATTAAAAAAAAACGTTTGACTATACCTCCGTTACACATTAATGATGGTTGAGTGTGAATTTCTTGAAAATTGAACAGCTAAATCCATAATATTAAATGTTTCGTATATTTAACGTTAGCATGGGCGGAACTTTATAAGAACCAAACAAATTCTAATGATTTTTTGATAATTACTTAATATGCGACAACTCTTGTTGACTGCCCGGACGATTTAGCTGCTGTGTGGGCGTATTTTTCGTGGCCTGGCAACCTATTTTTATATAAGCGTTACTTGAGTAGTCACTCTATTTTTAATTGTAAAAACAAAACAAAAATGCCAGTTTGGATCCTTGCTTCTTTTGGAAACCGGGCTTTGGTTTTGTAGAATACACTAATCTGTGGGGAGTTACAAATGAAATAGAATGGGGGTTAACGCCCGACTGGATTAGTGAAGACCAGCACGGGGTAAATGTTACCAGGGTAGCGGCACTACAGCCTACTTTTATATCGAATTCCAATTATCCGCGGTTCGTTTTCATGCACGGCTGTAAGCACACGAGGCGACTATACACTGCCCTTTAGAGTCCCTCTGTCCTACAACTCTGACAAGGTGGGGAGGGGCACGATGGATAGATAGTCTGATGAACTTTCTCGATTAACACAGGTATCGTAAACGAGACCTTCAGGTTAGCCCTTCTCACTTAGCCAGGGTGGCTCCTAGGTAATTATACAAAGTTTTAGTACGGTTCACACTGCTGACAAAGTTCTAAGTTCTATAATGATTTTGTACTTAAGACTACGTACGTTTACAGAAGTAAATTAAAAATTAAGCATATCCATCCTCATGCACTTACCCACAACACTTATTTAGATTTAAAGGTTTTTTGGGGTTTTTTTTTTAAAAAAGCTGATACAATTCTCCAACCGTCCTTTAAACAAGACAAAAGCAATGAACAAGACAACAAAACTATTCTTTGTCATATTTATTATATAAATTAAATACATGATTACATTCGTAACTGATTAAAGGGAAATAACCCAATTAAACGTAAGCGAGAACACAAAGATATAATTGTCAGATTTACTCATGACAAGTATATAGGATGAAACTTTTCACTATTGGTGCTGTACGGAAATTTTTGTATACCCCCTCCCACAAGCTTAAAACTCGTAGGGTCAATAAATCAAATTAGACGGTTGCGCCTCTTTTCTACTTTCCATATAGATACTCCCTATTAACATTTTAAACCTTTTCGTGAAGTCATTTCTTCCTGAATTCAAACGAAACATCATTTTGAAACAAATGTGATCAATATTTATTTCAATACCTGGTTGTATTATATTCATGGTTGTAATAACAAATCAACCACAACCCGAAAGTTGTTATATTCCTTACGTTTAAAACATATAATAAATAACAATTTACATATAATTTCCTGACCTTTAGTATACACCACGCATGACATATCAGAAAATTCAAAAGTTATTCGACAGCTAACTCGATATGGTATGTTTTCCCACTATTAACACATACTTGGAACTTATTAGCCGTTACACTTATTTTTTTAACAAAATAAAACGAATAATCCGGAAAAAAACAGTTATACCATTGCATAATGTAAGCTACCCGCTTTATTACAAGACACGCTGTTTCATTTTAAACAATTTATTTAACCCCCTATACCAACCCACACGCAACACGCGAATTTACAAAGGGCCATTCAGTTTTAAATTTTGCTTGGGTATTTTTCTTTACACGCAAACCCTCCATTTCCGAAATTTGTTCCTGTCAAGACCGGAGACATCATTTATCTTCTTTTGTACCTAGTTTTACTGTTTCGATCTTTCGTTTCAATTTGTTTTCTTGTTTTTCCACACGTTAATAGACAAATACGCATGTATTTAAACCTAACCCTTATTTACTTAGGAATGTATCGTAGCTACTATGTAGTACCGTGCAGTTCTACGAGTCACCGGTTAGGCGTGGAAATCCCGCTACCAAAAACCCCAACGCGTGACGCATACTTTCTTCTTTTTTTTAAACTTAACTTAACTTAATTATTTTACTAGTTTAACATTCTTTTTGTCCTTTGTTTTTAGAATATCCCTAACCTCTAAAATTCGTTAAATCTACCCCTTGGTCTTTTTGGCTTTCCATGGTCAGTTTACTATGAAATATGTACCTACCTAAAAATACTGGAAACTTCGTCTTATTCCAAGGATTTCACCCATGGTCGACGTCCTTATGTCAATGGCACCTAAAAGACGACTGTGTCAGTAACTGACTCTGGAACACCGTTTATGTTGTTACTATGTTTATATATAAAATAGCGCAAACTACAAAGGTTGCATACAGGAAACTGCAGTATCTATGATAGTTAATTTAGGAGTTATTAAAATATCCACGGTCTGAGTCTAATATCTGTTCTAACCCAGGACGAACACTTAAAACGTGGCAAGAGCCACATACTTCTTGATAGTTCTACATGATGTTTGCACTATGATGAGGAGGCTATGACACCCCCTCTAGGACCCTCTATGATGTCTTGGGGTAAATCAACCCAGCTCTCTCCTATATAGAAAGTATAATGCGTCAACTATCAGGGTGGAACAATTGCCATTTTTGGGAAAGTGTTTCGTATAGACACCGTTTATCGTCAACATTATTCTATTTAATTGGACTAATCAGTGCACGTGAGGACTGGACGATAGTACCCTACTTTCCAGAAATGGATACTGACATAACTGTCTGTGAGTTACTCTAAGATGGTAGTAGAATAATGCAAGCTACTGCATTACCTTACTTTTCGTCATACATCATGTAGGTAAAGAATTTCTATATATAACAGAATACTTTTCTAAAAACTAAAGTAACCCTATAATGTTATAAATTATCTAATTGGTTCATAATATACATCCATGCATTCTGAATTACTGTTGAATTGGGTGCTGTGATGCGACTTAAAGGGAATACAGAACGTTTGAAGACGCGCACATCAGCCAGTCCTAACTATAATTAGTGACGTATGTCTTGAATTGGTCAGGGAATGCTTACCCTTACTACCCCACCTGCTACCATTTCTCATTTGGGGATTTAACCAAGCTTACAAACGTGTGGTGTTTTTTTTAATCCTTTTGCTATTCAACAATTTATAATGGATATTACATGGTTTGGGTACATGGGGCTCAGCTATAAAAGTCAGTCTGACCTCTGGTCGTGGGATCGTAGGTTTCGTTGAGGATTGTGCACCTGGATTAGTTCGGATAAATATTTTGGACTGCAACCGTTTAGACATCTATATACACAACATAGAATCTTGTAGTTGATACGTAAGTGAATAGGCAGCCAATGCAGATCTTTCAGAATACTATAAGAATATGGTATATCAAGGTTGTAGACCCAGTGGAGGTCACAATTTTAATCTGATTTTGATGAAACTTTAAATGCATGTTTATAATCCAAAGATCTTGGTTCCTTCTGATATTTGGGCATATCGAATTGTAACTTCTTGAATTATGGCCCCTGATTGTACTAAAAATCGCCTTTTTAGCTTGTGGTCCGTCTGGAGGTAACAACCATTATCCGATTTTAAAAAAAACGTTTGATTATATCACCGTTTCACTGTAATGAAGGTTGAGGTCGAATTTCGTAAAAATCGGACCAAAACTTCCTGACAAAATGGCTGCCGATAATACGCGAATAGTGTAAAAATATGATATATGAAGGTTGTGGACCCTGTAGAGATTCCAATTTTAATCCGATTTTGATGAAATTTGAAATGTAAGTTTATAACCCAAAGATCGCACACATTGGACCATAACTAACTGAATTATGGCCCCTGATTGTACGACAAATCATGTTTTTTACCTTGTGGACCCTACGGAGGTCACAATTTTATTCCGAATTAAAAAAAAAACGTTTGACTATACCTCCGTTACACATTAATGATGGTTGAGTGTGAATTTCTTGAAAATTGAACAGCTAAATCCATAATATTAAATGTTTCGTATATTTAACGTTAGCATGGGCGGAACTTTATAAAAACCAAACAAATTCTAATGATTTTTTGATAATTACTTAATATGCGACAACTCTTGTTGACTGCCCGGACGATTTAGCTGCTGTGTGGGCGTATGTTTCGTTGCCTGGCAACCTATTTTTATATAAGCGTTGCTTGAATAGTCACTCAATTTTTAATTGTAAAAACAAAACAAAAATGCCAGTTTGGATCCTTGCTTCTTTTGGAAACCGGGCTTTGGTTTTGTAGAATACACTAATCTGTGGGGAGTTACAAATGAAATAGAATGGGGGTTAACGCCCGACTGGATTAGTGAAGACCAGCACGGGGTAAATGTTACCAGGGTAGCGGCACTACAGCCTACTTTTATATCGAATTCCAATTGTCCGCGGTTCGTTTTCATGCACGGCTGTGAGCACACGAGGCGACTATACACTGCCCTTTAGAGTCCCTCTGTCCTACAACTCTGACAAGGTGGGGAGGGGCACGATGGATAGTCTGATAAACTTTCTCGATTAACACAGGTATCGTAAACGAGACCTTCAGGTTAGCCCTTCTCACTTAGCCAGGGTGGCTCCTAGGTAATTATACAAAGTTTTAGTACGGTTCACACTGCTGACAAACTTCTAAGTTCTATAATGATTTTGTACTTAAGACTACGTACGTTTACAGAAGTAAATTAAAAATTAAGCATATCCTTCCTCATGCACTTACCCACAACACTTATTTAGATTTAAAGGTTTTTTGTTGTTTTTTTTTTTAAAAAAGCTGATACAATTCTCCAACCGTCCTTTAAACAAGACAAAAGCAATGAACAAGACAACAAAACTATTCTTTGTCATATTTATTATATAAATTAAATACATGATTACATTCGTAACTGATTAAAGGGAAATAACCCAATTAAACGTAAGCGAGAACACAAAGATATAATTGTCAGATTTACTCATGACAAGTATATAGGATGAAACTTTTCACTATTGGTGCTGTACGGAAATTTTTGTATACCCCCCTCCCACAAGCTTAAAACTCGTAGGGTCAATAAATCAAATTAGACGGTTGCGCCTCTTTTCTACTTTCCATATAGATACTCCCTATTAACATTTTAAACCTTTTCGTGAAGTCATTTTTTCCTGAATTCAAACGAAACATCATTTTGAAACAAATGTGATCAATATTTATTTCAATACCTGGTTGTATTATAACGGAGTGAGTGAGTTCAAGTTAGTCAATATGCTGACCTTCCACTGACCATGCTTATAATATAAAATCTATCAGTGACAGCTGATTCATTGTGTAGTTTTTTATATGATATATTTAATATCAATAATATATGTATATATGCATGCTTTAATTAACTTTACACGACATCTAAGTTTGGTATAAATTAGCTGTGATTGTTAGACAAAGGAGTGGAGCTTGGAAGCTCACCGGAGAAGGGTCTCTCATTTGAGAGAGACGCACAGACAAGCGTATGGACTCACCCGAGTTCAGCCGCTGCCTTGGCAGAGAGACAGAATGGAAGATGCAATATGTTTAGATGTGTTCCTGTAGATAGTTCCAGTATATATAGACTAGTTTTTGTAGTGTGGGTGTAGTCCTATTTATGTATCTATTTAATATTCTGTTCCCGTTGTAAATAAAACCATACATTTATGAAACCGATTGCTGTCATCACTTACAAATAGTGTTACATATATTCATGGTTGTAATAACAAATCAACCACAACCCGAAAGTTGTTATATTCCTTACGTTTAAAACATATAATAAATAACAATTTACATATAATTTCCTGACCTTTAGTATACACCACGCATGACATATCAGAAAATTCAAAAGTTATTCGACAGCTAACTCGATATGGTATGTTTTCCCACTATTAACACATACTTGGAACTTATTAGTCGTTACTCTTATTTCTTTTAACAAAATAACACGAATAATCCGGAAAAAACAGTTATACCATTGCATAATGTAAGCTACCCGCTTTATTACAAGACACGCTGTTTCATTTTAAACAATTTATTTAACCCCCTATACCAACCCACACGCAACACGCGAATTTACAAAGGGCCATTCAGTTTTAAATTTTGCTTGGGCATTTTTCTTTACACGCAAACCCTCCATTTCCGAAATTTGTTCCTGTCAAGACCGGAGACATCATTTGTCTTCTTTTGTACCTAGTTTTACTGTTTCGATCTTTCGTTTCAATTTGTTTTCTTGTTTTTCCACACGTTAATAGACAAATACGCATGTGTTTAAACCTAACCCTTATTTACTTAAGAATGTATCGTATCTACTATGTAGTACCGTGCAGTTCTACGAGTCACCGGTTAGGCGTGGAAATCCCGCTACCAAAAACCCCAACGTGTGACGCATACTTTCTTCTTTTTTTTAACTTAACTTAACTTAATTATTTTACTAGTTTAACATTCTTTTTGTCCTTTGTTTTTAGAATATCCCTAACCTCTAAAATTCGTTAAATCTACCCCTTGGTCTTTTTGGCTTTCCATGGTCAGTTTACTATGAAATATGTACCTACCTAAAAATACTGGAAACTTCGTCTTATTCCAAGGATTTCACCCATGGTCGACGTCCTTACGTCAATGGCACCTAAAAGACGACTGTGTCAGTAACTGACTCTGGAACACCGTTTATGTTGTTACTATTTTTATATATAAAATAGCGCAAACTACAAAGGTTGCATACAGGAAACTGCAGTATCTATGATAGTTAATTTAGGAGTTATTAAAATATCCACGGTCTGAGTCTAATATCTGTTCTAACCCAGGACGAACACTTAAAACGTGGCAAGAGCCACATACTTCTTGATAGTTCTACATGATGTTTGCACTATGATGAGGAGGCTATGACACCCCCTCTAGGACCCTCCCTCTATGATGTCTTGGGGTAAATCAACCCAGCTCTCTTCTATATAGAAAGTATAATGCGTCAACTATCAGGGTGGAACAATTGCCATTTTTGGGAAAGTGTTTCGTATAGACACCGTTTATCGTCAACATTATTCTATTTAATTGGACTAATCAGTGCACGTGAGGACTGGACGATAGTACCCTACTTTCCAGAAATGGATACTGACATAACTGTCTGTGAGTTACTCTAAGATGGTAGTAGAATAATGCAAACTACTGCATTACCCTACTTTTCGTCATACATCATGTAGGTAAAGAATTTCTATATATAACAGAATACTTTTCTAAAAACTAAAGTAACCCTATAATGTTATAAATTATCTAATTGGTTCATAATATACATGCATGCATTCTGAATTACTGTTGAATTGGGTGCTGTGATGCGACTTAAAGGGAATACAGAACGTTTGAAGACGCGCACATCAGCCAGTCCTAACTATAATTAGTGACGTATGTCTTGAATTGGTCAGGGAATGCTTACCCTTACTACCCCACCTGCTACCATTTCTCATTTGGGGATTTAACCAAGCTTACAAACGTGTGGTGTTTTTTTTAATCCTTTTGCTATTCAACAATTTATAATGGATATTACATGGTTTGGGTACATGGGGCTCAGCTATAAAAGTCAGTCTGACCTCTGACAAATCCCATCTTCCACGGTTAGATTTTCAAAAAACACATTGTCCAAGCTTTGATCCATATTTATGTTTAGTGTTATTCATGTGACTGATGCCCAGCTATTAGGGCGTGGCTTGTTGGACTTTAGGACAATCTGACTTGAGGAAAGCACTGACACTTTTGTTTAGATTTTTGAAAAATATGTTGTCCAGGTATGATTCTTCATTTCTGTGAAGTTTCATCTATGTAACTTGTGACCTCAGAAAACAAAATACATTAATAGCGTCTGGTGGGTCAGACTGTACTGCGATCTGACTTGGGGATATGCCTAACATTTTTGACACATATAGCTTAAATTTCTGACCCCGTTTTGGGTCTAGTTTAGTCCCGCAATGGCCTAGTTTCTTTGGTTAAGTGGTAGTTACACCCCCCCCCCCCTGTTGTCTGATTTAGGTCGTCGAGACAGGCAGATAAGAATATGGTCCAATTTCGTTTCATTAAATTGCTTGCGCACAAGGCTCTTTAACAATGGTGGACAGCACCAGGAGAATACCTAGGAGATTGGGCAGGCAGCGATTCTGCTTGACACATACAGATCTGGGCTCGACCACCAGACCCCCCCCCCCCCGCCCCTAATTTATGGAAGACCGAACAGCTGTTAAGTCGGTGTTTTTAATTCTTAGTTCAGTGTCCTTAATTCTTATTTCTCCTTTTGTTGTCGTATTCCGACATTTGTACACTAAAATTAACATATCTTTAAATCTATTTTTATTATTCAAATCAGACATTTGTCATTTGTAAATTGTATTTTTGTTTAGTTTAATTTTAGTTCTATAAAGATAAAATTTATTTTCGAAAATCACAAAATTAGTCTACATTAACATTTCATCAGAAACATAACGAAAAAATGATTTCAACAACAAATTTTCAAAAACAAATCTCAAAATACAAATCTCAAAAAAACATTTCTCTAAAAGCATTTCTCAAAATTTCAAAATATTAGATACCGTTATTGAACAAGAAAACAGAATAGTCCCGTGCCATATTCATTGTATACATAGCATGTAAGAATAATTATTACAACATATTTATAACTAACGTAAGAGTAAAGGGAGATAATCAAAACAAAAGTAATGACCCATACAACCAATCAATTCTAAGTCCATCCTCGGTTAGCCAGTGTACTCATTCCGGTCTACCCCACTATACCGTGGGTTAATCCATACGGTTTCCACGATTGTGATATTTTTATCGTCCAATCCCATAAAGCGTTATTTGGAAAGGCGAAGGGAAGTAACTCCCATCGTGTTCCAACAAAGAATACCCCAAACATTGCAAAATGTAAATGAAATGAAATGGGGTTTAACGTCCTACTCTTTTGCACCTAACCTGGGCTAATGGAAGACGGGCATACTCCATACAATGTGCTATGAGGGCAATTTTGCCCGGGTAGCGGCGCTACGACCTACTCTCATATCGAATTCAAACTGCAAAGGGGTCTTTTACGTGCACTCCAATGTGTACACCGGACCTCGGTTTTTCGTCCCATCCGAACGACTAGGCGGCTGTCCTTGTCAGGCCCTCCTTCTGCATCACTGACAAGGGGGAATCAGCCCGGAAAATCGAGATGAACTTTCTCGGCCAATGCAGGGATCGAACACCCGACCTCCAGGCTAGCGAACCAGCGCCTTATCCACTTAGCCACCGTGATCCCAAACATTGCTGCCCCAGTCCGCGCTTGCACACTTTACAAATATGTCATTGGGAACAATACCTACCGCGTAGTAGAAAAATCGGTGAAAATTAAGATAGGGATAAAATTATCACAGAATCCATCTAAAAGTCGTATCTAAATCGAAGGTTACAAAAACAATTAATAATTACTATAGGGATGAAACTATGGCAGAGTCCATATAAAAATAGCTTGTAAAAATTATATTTAAAAAATACAACATGCTTTACTGACACTGACATACATAAGTGTGATTAATTAAATAAAATGTGGATTGATAAATGTAAAACAATGATATTTGTAAATGGTAATACTCAACCACTCTGATAAATTGGTCACAAAACTTGCATAATTTGGAATATTTCAGTGCTTTGAAAAATTACAAATATCAGAGGTACCCCTGAATTCGTCTGTGACAGACACTTATTTTAATCTTTAAATAAAATTTCGGATACAATAAAAGGGTAAATTAAGATACATTTCACATCATAAAAGGTTGTATGAAAAGGTTGTGTGAACAGATGTGTAATGAATATGGTATTGCTCTGTAAGTGCCAGGTATTAAAATACCACCACAAATAATAGATCCAAAATATAGACGATTAAGTTGCAAGCAACACATCTACAATATATGTTTATTGGGGGAGTAGACTTAATGGGGGACGGCGGATGTCATGAAGGTAAACATTTCTTGCTGCTAAAAACAAAAAAAAAAGAAAGTCCCAGTTATAATTCAAGCATAAAATCCAATTACTACTAAACGAGGATCAATTTAAGTTTAATTAAATCTCCAAAAATGATGTTATCCCCTCAAAAATAGATGACACATATTCATTTATTGCATCTTGTACTTTGTTTTAAAACATCGAGTAATATAATTGCATATCGCAGCAGAAATTGTTCATGGCCGATGTTATTAAGGATTGCCATGTAGCGCAACTGAGAACATGTCCCTGTGTTGATTCGTTTTAACATTAATTGTGTCGTGTTATTGAGTTTGTTGAGTACTTTCCTAAAGAATTGAACATTAACTTTAACGGATCTGTACGTAATATAAGAACTTACTATTCACTCTTTGTCTTCTGTCCCGTTGCCTGGTTTACGTGAAAATGCAATGGTCTTCCGCTATCATTGGTTGTTCGGTGTACTTTAGTTTCTTGTTAATCACTTCATGGTCTTTCTCCTCTTCCGTGTGATCGTTCTTACTTGTTTCACGCTGTTCTACAAGTGACAAAGAAATTGATTTCATTTTCGGGTTGAAATTAAAGGACAATATTTGACAAAATTACGAGATTATATTTGTGAACGATTTCCATGACATAGGGTAAAGAATAGACCAATTTATCTTACTAGAAGGGAACAACATCAAAAAGTATAAGATTGTTAATTTCTTTTCAGATGATTAGTGATGTATTTACAATCGAAGACTATCTGCTTATATTCACAATGCTATATGAGAGACATTATGAATTATGTTAAATGAATAAAATTAGATACAGAAAATAACGTTAAAAGTCAGGCGCGGATCCAGGATTTTTTGCAGGGGGGGTCTAGGTTTGATAATTGATTGCGGTGGGCCTAGTCCAGCGCCGAAAGCGCTCAACCAATTAACGGGGGTTTGGGGGCCCTCCCCCAGAAAAATTTGGTAAATTAGATTCAATTTGGTGCATTCTGACGTATTTCCGGAAGGTAAATTCCAAAATCACAGGTCTAAAAATCGCCAATAAAATTAGCCAACAGCGTTAATAAAACTTATATTTTCCAACAGTACGGTATTAAAAAATTACCGTTGTCAATAGGCGATTTGCCGTGGGGTCAATTCGTCCCGACGGCGATTTATGCTGTCGACGTTTTTGGCTAATTGTCAGAGCTGTATGTGACTATTTGTGTGGTTTTTTGCCCACAATGGAATGAAAGTCATGACTGAAATCAATATATACAAACTCGCAATTTTTGGGTCAGATTTAGGCTTTTAGATTTAAGTTTAAAATTTTCAAGCCTGAGCAGGGGGTGGGGGTGGGGGGTCCGGACCCCCTGGACCCCCCCCCCCCCCTCTGGATCCGCGCCTGAAAGTACATGTAATTTCATTAAATCAAATAATAAAATTAACGTTGATGTGGATGCCTACATTGAATTCACATAAAACTGCCCTTTCCTTTTGAAGCTGCGCCTAGAACGAATATTTATTTTCATGTCAAAGATATCATCTATAATCAACACGTCCCAATAGAAAAAGAAATGAAATGGGGTTTACTGTCCTACTCCGACTGGGCTAATGAAGACGAGCATACGACATGGACTGTGGTATGAGGGACATTTTGACTGGACAGCGGCGCTATGGCGTACTCTGTATTTCGAATTCCAAATGTCAAGAGTTCTTCTACGTACACATCAATTTGTCTGCTCTTGTTTTCTTGTTTGAATTTAATAAAACTGTTCACTTACCACCAGTTGGTACATCGAAATGTTCACTATAAAATAAACACAAAATAAACTGTCATGATTTTAATATTCGTTATTTTAAATAAAAAACTGTTATTCATATTCTTTATTATAAACTAAAGGGTGTCATTAATATGCAAATATTAAATATTCTTACTTTTCATCTTGATCTGGACCTTGTGTCGGTGTACTCTGTGGCATAAATGAGAAATATTTTATTAGTACATGTATACATATTATGATTCTAAATCCATGACAACTTGGATCAAAGACCGTCTGACCAACCGGACCATTCTGAGTACTCGGACCAATATGTTTTTGACATATTGAACACATTTCTAACTTGTTTAACTTATGTGGTGGTCTGCTGCGCATGTCTATAAAATGTTAAGGCCAAAAACACAGTATCATGCGCTATTACAACTTCCAGTGCCATATTTCCGGATTATCTCGCAGAGCATTTTGTGTTCTACATTCATCGAAATTTAAAATCAGATGTTTAGTCCTATACGAATTGTTTACTGTCCGACTACGCGATTCAATGGAATTATTAGAGACTTTTGGCAAGCGTAAATTCCTGGTACGTATCGCGTATCCGTATGGATTTTGTGTGTGACGTCATCAATGTGAGTGTATTTCTCATACGTGAAACGGCACACGGATACGGCCGCCCGTATTGAACAGCTTCCATACGGAGAAGGTCCGTATAACATTATCGTCGTTTTAGACGCTGAAATGTTGTATATCATAGCGTTTTTATGAATCTATGTGTATCTTAGAACACGGAGGTGTATCTTTGATGTGAATTTAACCATAATAAAGACTGGAATTTAATCTTTATTTTTGATGGATTTTTCATACTTTTCCCGTCTGTCTGTCTGCTCGCTGGTTGATCTACGTGCTAGATTTAGGTAGACATGGGAACTGTATCTACATGATGTGATTCTATGGTACGTTCGTTTGTTCGTGGGGTTTAACGTCCACTTCCACCTAAGGTGATATCGTAGATAAATTCTATAGTAAAGGGGTATAAATGATAAATTAGTGAAACCGAAAATTGCTGTCGAGTCGAAAGGGGTATAAATGATAAATTAGTGAAACCGAAAATTGCTGTCGAGTCGAAGTCAAAAAATTTATGTCGCATCTTATTAAAAAAATTTATGTCGCATCTTATTAAAAAAAATTTTGACTTTGACTCGACAGCAATTTTCGGTTTCACTAATTTATCATTTATACCCCTTTACTATAGAATTTATCTACGACATCACCTTAGGTGGAATTGGACGTTAAACCCCACGGTTTGGTGGTGGTGATCTTGGTAGATAACTGCCATCGCTGTACAGAACTAAGCTCAGCTCAGTGACGCATACGTACGCGACGCAAGAATCTGCCAAAACTCTAAAACTACTCTGACGCAACGTGTCACGTATACGATACGGATACGTGATACGGATAGGGAAAATGCCACCTGCCAAAAGTCTCTATGGAGTAGTTACTTACACTAGTGTTCTGTTTTTCTAGCCAGTCATCCAAACTGATGAATTTTCGTTCGGGCTTAGCTGTTTTCAGTTTATATACATTGGTTCCAGGTGACTTTTTACAGTCATAGTCATCTTCCACTCCATTAAATACCACTTTAATGTCTTTTTCATCAGTCTTAGACAGATCTACTGACGTTTCAATAATATAGTGTGACTGGCCGTCTTCTACTATAATCCCAGCCTCATAACATATCATATTACCAACAACCAGATCAACAACTGATGGTCCTTCTTCTTTTATACCATCGGTGGACAAATCAGGAATATTGTAAATACACCAACCGCTTGATGTACAATTTATAACACAGTTATTGTTGGATACAACGGGAGTCTGTTCTCTATTATTTATATTCAGCGTAAATTCAATATAATTGTGCTCATGAATGTTTTCGTCTTTTACCGCGAGGTAAAAATTGTTGTCATTTTTAAATTCACGGCATGTATCTTTATATTCATGTACGACAAATCGACATGGTTCCATGCTCTGTGAATCGGAATCCGGTCCCGTACCAACATCTATCCTTATCTTGTCACCATTAACCGTCCTGGAGAACACTGAAAGGATAAAAGACACAGGTATAAGTAGTGAGTCGGGTGCACACCGATTCAAATCATCAGAAACAAATGGATTTGCTTAGCTAACGTTTCTTGTGTATCACATAGTACCCACTGTCATATAATAACCAATTCCATCTTTCAAATAATTTACTAAACCCCAAATGGTTAACTAAAATACACCAATAGATTTAAGAAACTAAAATACACCAATAGATTTAAGAAATGTTTATTTGAATATCTATATGCCTTTCATGCATGTTAACATATTTTAAACATGTGGCAAAAGACTGAGACATTAACTTAAACTGCTTTATTCAATCGATGCAAATGCCTCCTCTGTACTTGATAATTGTTTATTTTATGCAATGTCTATTTTCTATCTTGTCCGCTGGGTTTTTTTTGGTTTTTTTTGGGGAGGGCGGGTATTTTTTTTTCGTGTAGTAACAACTCATTATATTCCATATTGATATCATTAGTTATTAACGGCGATAAACACCTAAACCATTCAATAATACAAACTTGTAATGAAGTTTGAATTATTCATTGGAACTGTCAGCCGTTAAGTAAAAATATAAATAATTGAGGTCATTTCGGTCCAGTCGAAGATTGGATTAAAGATTACCAGGAGTGATTACGGTGTATTCACACCTGAAAGGTAAAAACATCTCGAGGGGTATTCAGCCATTAAACAAAGAATAAGTCTTACGTGAGACATATTCACCATTTATGGCATAAAATAGGTAAATTAAAAGTTAATATAGAATGAATCAACTGGCACTAGAATTTATTCAATTAAATTCCTTTTCAAAACGAATTGTCCCTTTCACAATTTTAACGATATTCAGATTAACCCTTGTGTGGACACGTCGCACAAAAAAACATTGTCGGCAACAAGGGGTAATCTAAGACCCCAGACATAAATTGTTTTTTGCATGCATAATTTTATTCAAATACGATCAATTCACTGCTTCTTATAAAGACTGAATAATAATCAAAGTAAAAAAGAACTATTTAATTTAACAGTGAAGATATGAATTATAAGGATTTTTGTTTTTGAAACCATACAAATCTTCAAATAACCTAAATTGTAATTTCCATGTAGATTGGTCTCGCGTCGGTGCTGGTAGAGTACCTAGATTTGTTTTCAGATCTAGATTACTAGAATGTCTCTAGACACTTCTAACCAGCAAAATGTTTAAAGGAAAAAGGAGGTGGGGGTCCACAACATCACTTGTTTCCGATAATGTAATATTCTTAGTTTCTTATCAAATGGTGAATGTTGCGTCTGTCACACTTCCGTTCTGTTTGCAGCATTAAACTTGACGTTAAGAAGCTGACAAAATATAAAATTCTCGCAAGACAATTATGAACAAGTTCTTCACAAACGTTAAGGATATGGTCGTGGGGTCCTCGAAATAACCCTTGTATACGCACAAGGGTTAAGCTAATTTTAATTCAGTCACTTGACGATGATAACATAGCACACCAATGCCTGGCTTCCACGTGGACTAAGAATGTTACGAATTGCCCCGAATCCAAACTTTTCTGATTTGGAGATAAATCATAGACGGTATAAAAGGTGGTGAATGATTCTCGCACATTCGTATTGTTCGTAGCTCGACCTAAAACGTTTTGTTTTTCAAACACGTCCATAGCCGAGCGCGTTCGTAGCCTAGCTACATATTTCGGAATGAGTAGATGTATCGTAGACTCGCAGTAGCCCTTTTTTATCATCAGTAACAGCTTTCTATTCGATTCTTTGACATTCGTGGTCATTCGTGGATCCCTAAATGTCGCGAAACCAACTCGAACTATCCCGACTATATGAATGTAAAATGGACAGTAGCTACGAATAGTTTACGAACGAGTTACGATAATTTGTGAGCGATTGGAGGAAAATATGCCGAATGTCAAGATACAGTTACAATAAAGGTACGAAATAAAAGAATCATCTATGAAGTACAACGATTCTGTTACGAATTGTAGCGCTTGAGTTACGAATAGTAGCGCTTTAGTTACGAATAGTAGCGCTTCAGTTACCAAGTGTAGCGATTAACTCACGAATGGCAGCAATTGCGTTACGAATTGTAGCGATTCTGTTTCTAATGCGTTACGAAAATGCTGAATTATTTAAGAACAAGCTGAATTGCTAAAATCACTTTTGAATAAAATGCTTTCCGAGCCTGTGCCTTTGAATTAGTGGGGGATTCGTGATTTGTTCGGCACATTCTGAAACGGTGTGTGGGTGGTTTCGGGGTATTCGTAGTTTCGGGAGCTGTTAAGAAAAATAAGAACGAATTACGATGTGTTTGCGAAATAATTTCATAGACCGGCCACGATGAACTGCTACGGACAATACGAATGTCTAAGAACCACATAAGAATCATTTACGAATTGCAAGAATGGGTTCGGGACGATTCGTTTCCCTTCGTAGCCCAAGTGAAACGGGGCAAAATAAACAGCACTAATATTTCCCGACATAACTGTTTCCGAGGACACAAGTGACAACATCGACCAGGACTACGCGAATATGAAGGCAGGAACTTTCTTGGTTATGGCAGTTTTAAGACAAATTCTAAACACTTTTTTTGAGCTACGCTACTTTGCATCGGATTTTCACAAAAAAATTTCGGACCTTCGGACCTTTCGTAAGTGTTGGTCATTTTCCCCAAACAGGATCTGTTTTACGGATGTGACAAAATATAATCCCAGATTCCCCATATCTCTATTATTTCTGAAAGGATCTTCTTCGGGTCTTCATTTTTGGGCTCTTTGGACGAATCCCATATGGGCTCTGCCAGCCGTTTTTTTGCATCAAGGTTTTGCGAAAGTTTTCTTCGTCCTTTTTTCGACATTCAAAAGGGCGTATGTCCGTCACTATTTGTTGTATCAAGTTGAAACATGGTAGGAATAAGGCACCCATCGATGCCTTCAACATGGCATATTAAACAATTTTGTGACGGCTTCCAGAAACTTAGGAAAATTGCAGATGTCTTCCGATTTTTCCTGTATATTAATAGTTAGTTCTCTCCATTTTAAAAGTAGACAAAAATAGCACATGGTAAAGTTAGCCCTAGACATTATCTTTCAGTTTCAGAGACCCTGTACCATAACATTTTCAACCGTTTGGTCGCCATATTGGATTTTACAAAGAACCTTTAAATCGATATTCAGCCGCCATTTTAATTCCGATTTTCCAAAAAAAGAAATTTGTATTGAACCTAATCCAAATGGCTTCAAGTCTAAAGGCCCCCGCACACGAGCGCATTTTGCGTACGCATTTAGCGCCGCGCTAAATGCGTACGCATTTGGCGCAGAAATACGGCGCCCGCACACGAGCCGAAAACGACGCTGCGCGAAAGCTACTGCGGCAAGTGTGTCGTTCACGTGACCACCACTCATCCGAAAATGGCAGCCGTGAGTGAATCGTCGTCGTCGTCATCGTCATCGGAAGATGAAGAAACAGCCCTTGCAGTGTTACTTCTGCCATAAATCGACGATTTTATCCTCTAAAACTGCGTCACTGACGAACTCACTGGGTGCCGCCATTTTGCAGTAGTGATGACGCATGCGCATTGACAACGAATGAAACGCAAATAGCGCTGAGTTACCCGCACACGAGAGCGCAGTTGGCGCTGCGTCAAAAAATATCAAACATGACAGATATTTGGCGAACGTCAAAATGCGCTCGAAAATACCCCCGCACACGAGCCGAAAATGACGCTGCGCCATTTGCGTACGCAGTTTTCGGCTCGTGTGCGGGGACCTTAAGGGAGCAGCTTTTTGAATTTCGATTTTGTTTACCCTCGGCATCACTTTGTTCGACTTTTCACCATCTGGATTGTGATCTAACATTATAATGAGAGAAAGAGAGACAGAGAGAGAGAGGGGGAGAGAGGGAGAGAGAGAAAGAGAAATGGGGTTTAACGTCCACTCGACACAAACTAGGTCATTTTGGGACTAACATACGGTTTCAATTTTATTTCAATAATTTGCATGCGCGTAGGGGTCTTTAGCAGTGGGAGGAAACAAGAGTAGCCGGAGGAAACCCACGAGGATGAGAAGTGGGCCCTACCTCCATGCCAAATATGCTCACAACAGGGATCGAAACCACAGCCGGAAGCCAGAGGTGACCGGCCAGCTAGAGGTCGAAGCGCGGCACTCTAGACCACTAGGCCATCCCAACCCCCCACATTACAATGACCTTTGTATATATGATGATGACTTTCATGTCTGTTAACAATTAATAGAACTTAATATGACAGCCTTTTTCCACTTTATAGGTATAATAAATCATGGTGTAACTTGATTGTTGACGTGATAAAATGAAATGAAATGGCGTTTAACATCAAACTGTTCTGCTCCGTACTGCACTAATAGGCCGGGCATACGCCATACAATGTGCCACGAGAGAAATTTGCCCGGACATTTTGCCCAGACAGCGGCACTATGCGGCCTTGTCTTATATTGAATTTCAACTATGAAGGGACCTTTCACCCGAACGCCAATTTGTACACGGGAAATCGGGTTTTGGTCCCATCCGAACAACTAGACAGCAGTCCTTGTCAGACCCTAGCTAGCTGTCCTACATCACTGACAAGGGGAACCACGCAGCGTCTTACCCACTTAGACGCCCCTGACGTGATGTGTCGTACCGAAGCACG
Source organism: Patella ulyssiponensis (assembly GCA_963678685.1). NCBI lineage: Eukaryota > Metazoa > Mollusca > Gastropoda > Patellidae > Patella > Patella ulyssiponensis. The sequence continues at coordinate 6,084,183 of OY783231.1, forward strand.
CCAGTAGTTTATACCCTGATCGGTTATTTAACATTTAATTAGGAAAACAAAATGGAAATATTGACGCTATTTATATTTTTTAAATAAAGAAACCTGTTGACTTACCATCACCAAAGGAGTTTAAATGTTTATTTATAGGGATAAAACTAATCTTCTTACTTCTGTACATATCTGTACTTGGTTCCATTGATTGAGTCACTTTTCACGTTATTGTGCCTATAAAAGAGTCAATTCTTATTGGATTTTCATTAAAGTGACACCATTTACTTTCTCCGCCAACGTAGGGATCGAATCCATGACCCACAGGGTAGCGAGACTTGGCCACAGAAGTGTTATTTTAAACAAAGATTATATATAATAGCACTTCTACAAAATGTGGCAGTGTGAAGTTAGCTCGATTTTCGTTTTTCGTTTTTCAATATTGGTGAATATCGAAAAACAAGCTACTCGTTTTTCGATATTGGCGAATAACGAAAAACAACTAGCTCGTTATTCGATATTGGGGAATGTTGAAAAACGAGCTACTTGTTTTTCGACATTCAAATTTGAATCTCAAAAAAGTAGATTTGATGGATGTGTAGCTAAAGAAAGTCTCCAAAACACATCTGATTAAATCGGTGATCTAAAATGAAATAGATATCAAAAATGTGGATGCCTGAGCAGTAGATACACATAAAAAATACCCTTTCTCCTTGTTTTTTGATATTGGCGAATCTCGAAAAACGAGCTACTCGTTTTTCGATATTCAAATTTGAATATCAAAAAAGCAGATTTGATAGATTTGATGGATGCATAGCTTCAAGCTTGAATCTCAAAAAAGCAGACTTGATGGATGTATTACTACAGAATGTCTCCAAAACACTTTATTATTAAATACGTTTTCTAAAACGAACTAAAGATGTCGTTAATGAGGGTGCCTGAGCAGTGGATTCACATAAAAACTGTTCTTTCTCGTTGTATTTTGATATTGGCGAATCTCGAAAAACGAGCTACTCGTTTTTCGATATTCAAATTTGAATATCAAAAAAGCAGATTTGATGGATGTATAGCTACAGAATTTCTCCAAAACACATTTTTTTAAATCAGTGATCTAAAACGTACTAAAAATACCATAACTGGGGATGCCCGAGCAGTGGAATCACGAAAAACTGATCTTTCTCCAAATTTTTTGATATTCGTTTTAGATCACTCATTTAATAAAATGTGTCTATTTAGACATTCTGTATATAAACATCCATCAAATCTGCTTTTTTAATATTCAAGTTTGAATAACGAGTAGCTCGTTTTTCGAGATTCGCCAATATCAAAAAACAAGGAGAAAGAGCAGTTTTTATTTGAATCCACTGCTCGGGCATCCCCAATTATGATGTATTTAGTTCGTTTTAGATCACTCATTTAATAAAATGTGTCAATTTAGACATTCTGTATATAAACATCCATCAAATCTGCTTTTTTGATATTCAAGTTTGAATATCGAAAAACAGATTCGCCAAAACAAAAACACAAGGAGAAAGAGCAGCTTTTATATGAATTCACTGCTCAGGCATCCTGAATTATGATATCTTTAGTTCGTTTTAGATCATTCATTTAATAAAATGTGTCAATTTAGACATTCTCTAGATAAACATCCATCAAATCTGCTTTTTTGATATTCAAGTTTGAATATCGAATAACGAGTAGCTCGTTTTTCGAGATTCGCCAATATCAAAAAACAAGGAGAAATAGCAGTTTTATGTGAATCCACTGCTCGGGCATCCCCAATTATGATGTATTTAGTTCGTTTTAGATCTCTCATTTAATAAAATGTGTCAATTTAGACATTCTGTATATAAACATCCATCAAATCTGCTTTTTTGTTAATCAAGTTTGAATATCGAAAAACGAGTGGCTCGTTTTTCGAGATTCGCCAATATCAAAAAGCAATGAGAAAGAGCAGTTTTTATGTGAATCCACTGCTCGGGCAATTCCCAATTATGATGTACTAAGTTCGTTTTAGATCACTCATTTAGTAAAATGTGTAAATTTAGACATTCTGTATATAAACATCCATCAAATTCGCCAATATCAATATTCAAGTTTGAATATCGAAAAACGAGTGGCTCGTTTTTCGAGATTCGCCAATATCAAAAAACAAGGAGAAAGAAAGTTAGTATGTGAATCCACTGCTCGGGCATCCCCAATTATGATGTATTTAGTTCGTTTTAGATCACTCATTTAATAAAATGTGTCAATTTAGACACTCTGTAGATAAACATCCATCAAATCTGCTTTTTTGAAATTCAAGTTTGAATATCGAAAAACAAGTGGCTCGTTTTTCGAGATTCGCCAATATCAAAAATCAAGGAGAACGAGCAGTTTTTATATGAATCCACTGCTCAGGCACCCTGAATTATGATATCTTTAGTTCGTTTTAGATCATTGATTTAATAAACTGTGTTTTGGAGAAATTCTGTAGATATACATCCTTCAAATCTTCTATTTTAATATTCAAGTTTGAATATCGAATAACGAGTAGCTCGTTTTTCGAGATTCGCCAATATCAAAAAACAAGGAGAAAGAGCAGTTTTTATGTGAATCCACTGCTCGGGCATCCCCAATTATGATGTATTTAGTTCGTTTTAGATCACTCATTTAATAAAATGTGTCAATTTAGACATTCTGTAGATAAACATCCATCAAATCTGCTTTTTTGATATTCAACTTTAAATATCGAATAACGAGTAGCTCGTTTTTCGAGATTCGCCAATATCAAAAAACAAGGAGAAAGAGCAGTTTTTATGCGAATCCACTGCTCGGGCATCCCCAATTATGATGTATTTAGTTCGTTTTAGATCAATCTTTTAATAAAATGTGTCAATTTAGACATTCTGTATATAAACATCCATCAAATCTGTTTTTTTGTTATTCAAGTTTGAATATTGAAAAACGAGTGGCTCGTTTTTCGAGATTCGCCAATATCAAAAAACAAGGAGAAAGAAAAGTTTTTATGTGAATCCACTGCACAGGCAGGCATCCTCAATTATGATATTTTTAGTTCGTTTTAGAAAACGTATTGAATAAAATGTGTTTTGGAGACATTCTGAAGATATACATCCATCAAATCTGCTTTTATGATATTTAAGTTTTAATATCGAAAAACGAGTAGCTCGTTTTTCGAGATTCGCCAATATCAAAAAACAAGGAGAAAGAGCACTTTTTATGTGAAACCACTGCTCGAGCATCCCCAATTATGATGTATTTAGTTCGTTTTAGATCACTCATTTAATAAAATGTGTCAATTTAGACATAAACATCCATCAAATCTGCTTTTTTGATATTCAAGTTTGAGATTCGCTAATATCAAAAAAAAAGGGAGAAAGAGCAGTTTTTAAGTGAATCCACTGCTCGGGCATCCCCAATTATTATGTATTTAGTTCGTTTTAGATCACTCATTTAATAAAATGTGTCAATTTAGACATTCTGTAAATAAACATCCATCAAATCTGCTTTCTTGATATTCAAGTTTGAATATCGAAAAACGAGTCGCTCGTTTTTCGAGATTCGCCAATATAAAAAAACAAGGAGAAAGAGCAGTTTTTATGTGAATCCACTGCTCGGGCATCCCCAATCATGACGTATTTAGTTCGTTTTAGATCACTCATTTAATAAAATGTGTCAATTTAGACATTCTGTATATAAACATCTATCAAATCTGCTTTTTTGATATTCAAGATTGAATATCGAAAAACGAGTGGCTCGTTTTTCGAGATTCGCCAATATCAAAAAACAAGGAGAAAGAGCAGTTTTTATGTGAATCCACTGCTCATGCATCCTCAATTATGATGCCTTTAGTATGTTTTAGATCACTAATTTAATCAAATGTGTCATGGAAACATTCTGTAGATAAACATCCATCAAATCTGTTTTTTTTGATATTCAAGTTCGAATATCAAAAAACGAGTGGCTCGTTTTTCGAGATTCGCCAATGTAAAAAAACAACGAGAAAGAAAAGTTTTTATGTGAATCCACTGCTCAGGCATCCTCAATTACGATATTTTTAGTTCGTTTTAGATCATTGATTTATAAAATGTGTTTTGGAGACATTCTGTAGATATACATCCTTCAAATCTGCTTTTTTTTATATTTAAGTTTGAATATCGAAAAACGAGAAGCTCGTTTTTCGAGATTCGCCAATATCAAAAAACAAGGAGAAAGAGCAATTTTTGTTATGAATCCACTGCTCAGGCATCCTGAATTATGATATCTTTAGTTCGTTTTAGAAAACGTATTTAATAAAATGTGTTTTGGAGACATTCTACAGATATACCTCCATCAAATCTACTTTTTTGAGATTCAAGTTTGAATGTCGAAAAACAAGTAACTCGTTTTTCAACATTCGCCAATATGGAATAACGAGCTTGTTGTTTTTCGTTATTCGCCAATATCGAAAAACGAGTAGCTCGTTTTTCGATATTCACCAATATTGAAAAACGAAAAACGAAAATCGAGCTAACTTCACACTGCCACAAAATGTACTATATCACTCAAATACTAAGATTTAATATTTTAATGGGCATATCAAATTACATAAAGTATGGGCTAATAAATATATATTACTTACTGATCTGTACTCTGGTTGAAAACTAACGTACACTTCGACGATTGTCTTTCGTACTAATTATCAATATACTATATGTATGTATAAATACTGATTCCCGTTAATAGGCGTGGCGTTGTATTGTCTGACTGATCGATACAAATCAGTTGGTATCGCATTGAATTAAATATCGACATGTACAATTTTTAGTAATGATGTAACAAGTTGTTAAAATTGGAAGTTACAATTACTAATACAGCTGTTTATCAAAAGGTAAGAATAACTAAATTTCTGATATGCAGCGTAAAGGCAAATATCCAAAACTATTTAAATTTTAGCTTCACCATCAACAGGGGCGGATTGGGACCGGGAACCGGTCCGGCTGCCATGTCGGAACGGCCCCTTTTACTGACCGAGGAGCTCGGAGGGGAGTAGGGGGGGCTCTCCCCCTGGACATTTTTGAAAAATGAACCCAAAATATGCGATTTGGTGCAATATCTGATTATAATCTCTGTCACATAATATATTTCATAAATCGATTAACTTTCGCCAAAATCACGACCTGCAAGTCATTTACAACCACCAACCTGTGAAATTATCATATCGTCACTGGTTATTAATTAACGTATTATCATTGTATCGTCAAGTGTGAAGAGAATTTAACTGGTTGAAAAATGGGAGTAGTTGAGAAAATTTTGACCATTTGATTAACCAGTTAGAAATATTGAATCAGCAGGAATATTTTCATTGAAAAATGTCCCATTGTGTTGCCGGGAACGCTAGTTGATTCTTCCTGTGACGGAAGGCCACGAAACACATTGGTACAGAGTGACGAAAATGAAAATCATAAAAGCTGCTTTTTAATTTTGGATTCTGGCGTATCCCCACAAACAGGGTGCAGGTGACTTAATAATTAGTAAATTTGCGGGAGACAGTGTCGGGTGAATACGATGAAATTTTCGGTTGAAATTCGTATCCCCATTGCAGGATTCAGAAATCGGACCCACACCCAGCACACCCGGTCCAGAAGGTCTATTATACCAGCCCATTTCAGACTCCAGTGAAGGGTTGTTTTTTAAGACGAATTGGACAAAATTATTTTTTTTCATTTTTTGTCCGACCGGCCCTTCGAGCGATCGTCCGACCGGCCCTTTCCGCCCCTGACAAATCAAACATTCTCTTGCGTAAAGCAAATAACATACGTGATACATCTGCTAATTTTTATTGACTCATGAATTGGGGTTTAACGTATTTTTTTCTGCACGGGGTGTGCTATAATGAAGAAAAAGCATACAACATACAGTGTAATATGAGGGAGATGTTCTCCGGACAGCGGCCCTACTCCCGGGTGCTAAGGGTTCGTTTTGGGCACGTCAACATGTGCTCGGGGCACCTATTTCGTCCCATCAAATCCACTAAGACATCTTCCTTATCCAGGTACTATCTCGCCCAACACCGGTATCGACCCTAGGAACATTGAATGATCTCTGATTTCTTACCCCTTAGGACCGCTCTATGTTGTCTCTCGACGAACTCCACGCGATGTCTGAATGATGTCTAAAGAATCTGAACCTGATTGGTCAGCTGCCTGGAAGCTACCCTGGATTTAAACACAATGTTTTAATATGGGCACCACGGAGGAGGATGGATGGATGATGGATGTACACTCTTCTAAAGCATGGCATATCATATTTGGATTATTAGGTTATGATGTCATTGCCCGATTTTAATCTACAATGTTTATATTATTACGGGGATTTACGGTGGCTAATTGGGTAAGGCACTGGCTCGCTAGCCTGGAGATCGGGTGTTCTATCCCTGCATTGGCCGAGAAACTTCATCTCGATTTTTCAAAGTGGTTTCCCCTTGTCAGTGATGCAGAAGGAGGGCCTGACAAGGACAGCTGTCTAGTCGTTCGGATGGGACGAAAAACCGAGGTCCCGTGTACACATTGGCGTACACGTAAAAGATCCCTTGGCTGTTGGAATTCGATATAAGAGTAGGCCGTAGCGCCGCTGCCCGGGCAAAATTTCCCTCATAGCACACTGTATGGCGTGTGCCCGTCTTCAATTAGCCCAGGTTAGGTGCAGAAGAGTAGGACGTTAAACCCCATTTCAATTATCTTAACAGTTCGTTTCGCTGTCATTTGTACAAGCTAACAGGGCATCATTCAGAGAACTTAAATAACCTCTACATATATAGTCTTACAACACCATAATAGTGCCAGGTGGCTTTATAGTAAGGCTGGCGTCTTTACATTCTACCATTCAGTCAAGGGAACGTTTAAAATGTGTGAATTCCCTTAGGCTAATATTATATGTTTTCATTCCTTATTTCAGCGTCCAGGGCTACATCTATGCATTGCCTCCATGAACCCAACTATGTCAAACTTTAATAAACCCATCAATGACTATATAAACAATATGTTACCAGACGATTACCGAAGTGACGATGTAGACGAGTTTATTCAAGGCAATGCCAAAAGGGTTGGTCTGATAACCTACAAAACCTCGCGTAATGAGATAAAATATGGAAGTGGAATTGTTTTTAGATTAGGAGACAAACTATGTATCCAAACAAATTATCATGTTCTCAAAGCACTTCCGGGGTCGTATAGGGATGTTAAAATTACTATTGGAGGCGAGGTCTGCAGATTTAATGCCTATTTGGGAGGGTGTCAAAAGCAGGATATGGCTCTACTGAAGTTACAAAATTGTCCCAAAGAGTTAAGAAAAGTTACCGATATTAATCAACAAGTTGTAGATATAACTGTCGATGGAGACCAATATAAATATAAAGGTCTTGTGGAATATCATAGAGGCAGAGGTCGTTTTGTTGTCCATGCCTTGAATTTCATACAAAGACGATTAGATGACGATACCGAGGTTACTTGTGAATTTATGGATGTGAAGGAACCAGCAACTTGTCGTATGCGAGATGTCTGCTACTGTAGTGAAACTGGTTGTGCTATTATTTTCTTAGATTCGCAAATAATACCTGATGGGGCGAAAAGCATGTTTGAAAGCCCGACGAAATGGAAGAATGTAGAAAACCCGTTAGTTGTCGTTTTATCGTACCCTGGTGGACAAGACAAACATATCAGTACCGGTCGTGTCATGCACGAGGAATACTACAGGAATGGGTTTCCCCAGTACAAGACAGCGGAACAAGTATGTTTCAAAATCGACGGCGATAATGAACCGTGCTGTTTTGATGATAAAATAGGGATTGGTAACAGTCCTAATGGGAGGGGTAGTGCTGTGAGTAAGCAGTCTTCCGTTAATCCGGGAACTGAAGAAGACCAAATTGAGGGCACAAACTATTTCTTTGTCAATAGTAACGGGGAACGCACTAAACTTCCAATAATCGAAGATGTCACAACATACTTCTCATGTAGCGATTACGATACAAAAAATTCTCCCGTCAACAGAGACGACAACAGAAAATATTTCTACGTCAGAGAAGGGCAAGTTTATTGTTCCACTGATGGTCTTATTTTACCAGCCAGCTCTCCTGGAGGGGACCAATTCTTCATAGTTGAAACAGATGGAAATATTGCAGTACCCCATTCGTGGAAAGGCGGAGAACAGAACCCGATAACTTTTCCATTATTGGACCAAAGTAAAGTAGACTCTCTAGAAATAGATGAAGACGCCAGTTGCGTTTTAGGCTTTAATGTTCACCTGATTGAAGATAAAGTATATTTTCCAGGAAAGACCGGGGGTGAAATGTCTAAATCTGATCCTGTTTATTTCCTGGTTGGTCGCGATAGAATGGTGATCAGTAAAGATATGAATGATGAAGAGATGTTTGTCCAGACAGACATGGATGGGAATAAAGGATTTTTCAAGTTAGATCCCGAAGGCAACAAGACGTATGTGTATGAACCTGAGAGAGGTCGATATCTATTGGGGGAAGATGCCGATGGTAATAGAGTGTATTTTGAAGAGGAAAAAGATGGCAAGAAAAGGTATTACACAATGCAAGACTTCCAGAAGGATCAGCATGGTAGTCGAATCTTTCGCCGAACAGACACCAAAGATGACCAAAAAGTATATTATCGAAACAAGGAAGGCAAAAACAACCCATTTGAGATAGATTCCGGAGGTAATAAGGTATATAGGCTGATCGATTACAACAACGAAACTCTTTACACCATGGAAGATACTAATGAATTTGTTGAGATACATAAAGTGATCTATTTAAACCATAATGCTGTAACTGCCCCAGGTTCTAGTGGTGGCTGTGTTCTGGTTATTGGCAAAGATAAACAAAACGAGTTTCAATGTTTGGTCTGTATGCATAAAGGAAAAACTAAAAATCCTCCTGTAAATAAGGCGATAGTTTATCGTCTTGGGCAGTAAGTATACTGGCAGATAGCTATCGGTGTTTTCCGGTATTTAAAGTGTTTCCGGTATTTATTGTTTTTTCCGGTATTTTCCGGTAGTTTTCCTGTGTTTTCCCGTATATAGTATATCTCAATCTCACCGTGCACTACTTGGAAGAAAGAGCGAACCCATCTGATCTTCGAATGTTAATAATAATAATAATAATAATTCTCATATAGCGCATTACAATATACAAATAATATCTCATCGCGCCCCACAATGTTGTGGGGTATAAATTATTTCAACATTACTAAACATTTAGAATTGATTGTAATAGTATGGAAGCCTATTGCGGTCATTTCAGAATTTCGTCCCCTCGCCGCGAGAAGTCGAGGGCGAGGGAGCGAGAACGCGAGGAAACAGGACGAGAATACGAGGATCTCGCCCCGAGAACACGAGATTACTTTCACCTCGACTTCTCGACCCTCGACTTCTCGCTCCCTCGTGTTCTCGCCTTTGAAAAACCTCGTGTTCTCGCTCCCTCGCCCTCGACTTCTTGCTCCCTCGCGTTCTCGCACTCGACTTCTCGCTCCCTCGTGTTCTCGCCTTTGAAAAACCTCGACTTCTCGCTCCCTCGCTCTATGGAAGTATGGAAGCGTATAGGGGTCAATAGTGCAATAAATACCGTGATAAATTTTAGGTTTTTTGTCAACATATTGTTATCATTGCGATGATTTTACCCGGAAAAGACAATTTTTGCTGATTTAATTGAATCAACTCGCTATGTTGTATGTCGTCATGTCATTCCACGATCGCACTTTTGCGTTAAGATATTGCTATTCTTAAGCTTTGTCAACATATTCTATTTCACCATAATGTATGTCGATATAGTGCATGGCGATATTTTCCGAACATTGCAAAATATTTCTTGCATTGATGTCAACAAGTTCTTAAAATGACAAAAACACGGGTCACTAAACGACGAGATCTCGAGATTTCTTAAGTCGTCAAAGTATTAAGATCGGTTGGTGTATTTACATTATTACGATTTTTGTCGACATGTCCAAAAACAAGAGGATAGCTGTACAGTTTATTGCTGGCACTTGCATAATATATGGAAGCGTATTTGGGTCCCTACTTATTGAGATAATATCGCAACATGTCGAACTAAAAAATGTCAACTTCATGAGTTATATTACAACATATCGACTTTATAACGTCGACTTGACGCACTAAATTCACCCCTCATGTCGACAAAATTTATGTCGATATATATTTATGGAAAAAGTCGACATAATATCGCAACATGTCGAACTTAAAAATGTCAACTTCATGAGTTATATTACAACATATTGACTGGAAAAAGTCGACTTGATGCATTAAATTCACCCCTCTTGTCGACAAAAATATATACATAATAATGGAAAAAGTCGACATGTACCACGTACGACAAGCATAGACGTAATAGTGCACGTGCTGAGCGACTGTACCACGTGGTTATACTTTCGTTGCCCGCGAAAGCTTATTTTGATGAGTGCAGCCAATGAGGCCAGGCAACTAACTCAGGGCCAGGAACCACCCTCTGCTGTCAGGTAAGCCTGTATGTAACTTCTTCCATGTTTTTGGAGTCGGGAGTCCAACCAAACGATGTACAGTAATGCTGTATGTGAAAAATTATATGACCAATCGAACCATAAAACGAGAAAATCTAATTCGAACTAGATAATAGTAGATATTCGAGATGTTCTCTGATTTCCCTTGTGTTGGATGCAAATATGCCTATAGTCTATAGCAGGGCAGGGCAGGGCAGGGCAGGGCAGGGCAGGGCAGGGCAGGGCGGGGGCGGGGACAGGGGGCGGGGATATGGTGTTTAACGTCCACTCGGCACAAACTAGGTCATTACCGGACTAACATGGTTTCAATTTTATTTCAATAATTCGCTTGCGGTGGGAGGAAACCGGAGTGCCCGGAGGACACCCACGAGGTTGAGTAGGAGCCCCTATCTCCATACGCTCACACCAGGGATCGAAACCACAGCCGCAAGCCAGAGGTGACCGGCCAGCTAGAGGTCGAAGCGCGGCACTCTAGACCACTAGGCCAATCCCAACCGCCCGCTTTCCTTCTAATTGAGGTGGAATGTTCAAACTTGGTATTGGTGTTTATTTGTTGAATGCCTTTCTCAATCTAGAATGAATATACCAGTCTGTATTGGGCATTAGAAAGCCCTCTGACATTTCGTCAGAGTTTGTTCACTATTTTTATACGCCCACATTTTCATGTGGACGTATTATGCCGTCGCCCCTGTTTGTCCGTCCGTCCACAATTGTGGACACTCTACAGGTCACAATTTTCATGCGATTTCAACGAGACTTGAAATATAGGTCCTAAGATCTCGGTTCCTTTCAATATTGGCATGTATCGGACTGTAACTTCATGGGTTATGGCCCTTGATTGTACGCAAAAATCACGTGTTTAGCTTGTGAACAGTGTAGAGGTCACAGTTTTGAACCGATTTTGATAAAACTTGAAATCGATATTTATAATTCAAAGATCATGGTTCCATCTCATATTTGCGTATATCGGATCGTAACTTCCTGAATTATGGCCCCTGATAGTACGCAAAATCGACTTTTTTTTTAGCTTGTGGTCTCACTAAAGGGTTCAATTATTATCCGATTTTAAAAAAACGTTTGATTATATCACCGTTACACTGTAATGAAGGTTGAGGTTGAATTTCGTAAAAATCGGACCGAAACTGCCGGACAAAATGCCTGCCGCTAATACGCGAATAGTGTAAAGATTTGATATATCAAGGTTGTGGACCCTGCACTGTAAAACTTTTTCCGTAAAATTTACGGACAAACGGCTGGCAGCTAGGTTGCCAATCAATGTACGTAAAAATTACGACACACCGTAAATATATTTTTACGAACATGTCGTTAAAATTACGTACATTGATTGGCAACCTAGCTGCCAGCCATTTGATCGTAAATTTTACGGAAGATATTTTACAGTCGTAAAAAACTAGGGTATGATAAGCATCAAAAAAAATTAAAGATTTAAAACAGATTTAATTATTCAAAACAATATATGATACAATTCCTCAAAATTCTTCTACAAGATAGTTTAAAAGAACATAAAAGATACAATTCCTCATTATGCCTATACATGATAGTTTCAGATATAATAAAGGATCACTTTACTGGAAATTGGAGATTACTGTTAATAAGTAAAGCTTTAAAAAAGCAAACTGTCAACCACAAATCCATATTTTTAACATACATGTATTTGTTATTACAATATGGAGAATGTTTATAGATTGAACATATTTTTTGGCTATCAAGCAGTTTGGTGGTATATTTCAACAAAGACATGGCTGTTTACATAATTCATCATTAATAATAATGAACATTTGTACATGGAATAATGAAGGGCTCAAGAAAAGAATCAGTTGCCCCAATTTACAAGGGAAATAACTCTCCAAATTTTTTATCAAGTTCTCTCAAGACAGGAAAACATAAATTTCCATCAAGTAAAAAATTTATGTGAAAATTTCTAGGGATGTATGATGTATCTCAAATAATAGGTAGCAACAAAATACAAATTTCTAAAGGAAAGTTCATAGGAAAATTTAACAATAATGAAATCATCCATTCAAATTCTTGTACATGTAACATTTACATTATAATATTTAAGTGAAATTTTTATAGTATAACAAATAGAAAATCAGTGTGTTACAATAGCATTACCCTAAAATCTTTTTCCAAAATCTTACCAATAAGTTTGTAAAATTTACTTCAAATCTATTATTTAAAACATCAACGACATGAAAGTAAAACTATAACTGTACAGTAAAACATGATCTGATAAAAAAGAGAAATCATTCAAATGTGAAAATAAACAATTTAAAATCTAACAATTATTGAAGCCCAAAAGTATTATGACTTTAAAACAAGAACACCATCAATGTAGAATTACTAATAATACTATTATCCCACCTTGAATGGACAGCTTGTTTCAATCTTATGATAAGTTAAGCTCTGTTTGAAATTTTTATCATAAAAATTGTCACAATAACTCTGCCTAAGCAAGTACATTCCTTAGTGAGAATGGCATAAATTGATTCAATGTCCTTGGTAAAAATTAAGATGGAAATTGATTACTGACAAAGCTAATGTACTAGTCCCAAAATGAAATCTGTAAATGAGAGTTGAACATTTTTAATGTTAATACAACAGGGTCAGAACATTCAATGAATGAAGGACAATTTTGGATGGACAAACTAAATGACCGACAGAATTTTCCATGAAGTAAACAGATCTTATCAAAAGTGCAATCAAGTTTAATTAAGAAAATTCATTAAAAAGATTTCTTGCAGTGTGTTTGAAGCCTCATTTACAAAGTATCACTCATAAAAATGTTGTGGCTTGGTCCCTTATCATCCCTTATCACTATGTGCAGGTGTATAAAAACTACCGGTAACCATAAACATTATTCCATTCCATCCTAGGTTGCAACAATACGTATCACAGTATTTCTTCTTGGTCGGTTTCCAGTTTCGTAAGAAATGTCAAAAAAAACAATGGCGACACGCTGTAACATTATTAAATTAGCCAGTGCTTTTCCATCTGACATTTTTGATTCAGAATGTTCCCATCTGTGATCTGCGGTTTGCCGAAGGGGGTGTACTTTCAGCAGAGCCTGTGTTTCGTTGTCGAAAGCCATCCTTTTTATACGCCCACATTTTCATGTGGACGTATTATGTCGTCGCCCCTGTCCGTCCGGACGTCCGTCCGGACGTCCGTCCACAATTTGTTTGTGGACTCTCTACAGGTCACAATTCTTATCCGATTTTGACGAAACTTTAAATATAGGTTTATCCCCATAAGATCTCGGCTGCTTTCGATATTGGCATGTATCGGATGGAAACTTCATGGATTATGGCCCCTGATTGTACGAAATATCATGTTTTTAGCTTGTGGACCCTATAGAGGTCACAATTTTGAACCGATTTTGATGAAACTTGACATGCATGTATATAACCCCAAGATCTTGGTTCCTTTCGATATTTGAGCCCATCGGATCGTAACTTCCTGAATTATGGCCCCTGATTGTCCGAAAAATTGCCCTTTTTAGCTTGTGGTCCGTCTGGAGGTCAAAATTATTATCCGATTTAAAAAACCGTTCGAGTATATCACCGTTACATGGTAATGAAGGTTGAGTTCAAATTTCGTGAAAATCGGACCATAATTGACGTACAAAATGGCCGCCGTTTGTACGCGAATAGATCTTGGTTCCTTTCGATATTTGCGGCCATCGGATTGTAACTTCCTGAATTATGGCCCCTGATTGTCCGAAAAATTGCCCTTTTTAGCTTGAGGTCCCTCTGGAGGTCAAAATTATTATCCAATTTAAAAAAACGTTTGATAATATCACCGTTACGTGGTAATGAAGGTTGAGTTCGAATTTCGTGAAAATCGGACCAAAATTGTCATACAAAATGGCCGCCGTTTATACGCGAATGGTGTGAAAATATGTTATTTCAAGGTTGTGGACCCTATAGAGGTCACAATTTTGAACCGATTGTGATGAAACTTGACATGTATGTTTATAAGCTAAAGATCTTGGTTCCTTTCTATATTTGCGGCCATCGGATCGTAACTTCCTGAATTATGGCCCCTGATTGTCCGAAAAATCACCCTTTTTAGCTTGTGGTCGCTCTGGAGGTCAAAATTATCATCCGATTTAAAAAACTGTTTGATTATATCACCGTTACATGGTAATGAAGGTTGAGTTCAAATTTTGTGTAAATCGGACCCAAATGGACAGACAAAATGGCCCCTGTTTGTACGCGATCAGTGTGAAAATATGTTATATCAAGGTTGTGGACCCTATAGAGGTCACAATTTTGAACCGATTTTGATGAAACTTGACATGCATGTTTATAACCTGAAGATCTTGGTTCCTTTCGATATTTGCGCCCATTGGTTCGTAACTTCCTGAATTATGGCCCCTGATTGTACGAAAAATCACCCTTTTTAGCTTGTGGTCCCACTGGAGGTCAAAATTATTATCTGATTTTAAAAAACGTTTGATCATATCACCGTTACATGGTAATGAAGATTGAGTTCAAATTTTGTGAAAATCGGACCAAAATTGACAGACAAAATGGCCGATGTTTGAACGCGATTAGTGTGAAAATATGTTATATCAAGGTTGTGGACCCTATAGAGGTCACAATTTTGAACCGATTTTGGTGAAACTTGACATGCATGTTTATAACCCAAAGATCTTGGTTCCTTTCGATATTTGCGCCCATTGGATCGTAACTTCCTGAATTATGGCCCCTGATTGTCCGAAAAATGACCTTTTTTTTTAGCTTGTGGTCCCTCTGCGGTCAGAATTATTATCCCATTTAAAAAACCGTTTGATTATATCACCGTTACATCGTAATGAAGGTTGAGGTCAAATTTCGTGAAAATCAAACCAAAATTGACAGCTGTTCTTGTCAGGCCATCCATCCTTCATCACTAACAAGGGGAAACCACACCAGAAAATCTAAATGAACTTTGTCACCCAATGCAGGGATCAAAGCAGGGATCAAACACCCCACCTCAAGGCTACCGAGCCAGCATCTTACCCACTTAGCAACATGATTCCCAGTCGAATTTGATGCCTACTGAAATGCACCTTTATAACCCAAAGATCTTAATTCATTTCGATATTTGCACATATCAAATTCTAACTTAATGATGTAGGAAAAATCACTTTCGGTGTTGCTTGTTCTCTATCCATCTCTCGAAAATGTGGGCGTATCCTGCCTGGCAGTGCCAGCCTATCTTTCCTTGTCACATGAACTACAGGTGAGCCGTCTGCATGATAGTTGAGCATCGAATCAGCTTTTTTCATATCATATCCATCAATAATAATGTTAAAAAATTTCAAACACAGCCCAGAAATAGATAATGAGGCCTGATGCTGACATCTGCACAACACGAACTAGAACATTTTTGGACTGAAATGAAATGGATTTAACGTCTACTGGGCTAATGAAGACGGGCATCTGCCATACAGTGTGTTATAATGGAAATTTTGCCCTGGCAACAGCGTAACATCCGAGTGACTAGACAAGCAGGATGAACTTTCTCTGCCAATGCAGGTATCGAACACCCGACCTCCAGGCTAGTGAGCCAGCGTCTTACCCACTTTGCAACGTGATCCCCCCCCCCTTTTTGGACTTATATAATATATGTTGAATTTATTTCAATAATTTGCTTTAACTGTAGGTCTTTTACAAGCAGTGGGTGGAAAACGAAAGACCCCCAAAAAACGAACAATGTTGTTAGTCAGGCGATCTTACTTCTTGTCACATACAACTAGTGTGGGATTGAAACCACGTCACTTGTCTCAGTGACAGACATTCTGACCAAAGGCATATTGGACCACGGTCCACGGTTAGACCATTCGTCCAATCACTCCCTCAAAACTCAAGGTCCAAGTAACGAACAGGAAGTGATGGATTTACCGACAATGCGCCCATTTCCCAAGAGGTTTTTTATCTCCAGTTTCTTCTAAAGCCAGGCGCAGACGGGCAACTTTTTCGAGCAACTTTCAGGCAACAGTGAAATCGCTGGTCGTTGAAAGAAAAAATCGCTCTTCTGCGCCAACGGGCAACAATAGTTGCCTGCTGTTGCTCCGAGTTGCTTCTCGTTGCCAAATATCAAACATGTTTGATATTCGACAACAGAAAATCGCTCGTCGCCGAGAAATTGTTCATCTGTTGCTTAAAAATTGCTCGTCTGCGGCGGTAGGCGACAACAGGCAACAAGCAACTGGTTAACTGTCCAATCAGCGAGTGCTCTACTGTCATGTGATACTTCAAGATGGCGGCGTCGGAACAGCTAACAACATTAACATGGTCCATGGAGATGGAAGACATGTTGGTGGAAATGTGGGCTGAGCGGCCAGTCAGCGCACACGGGAGACCTCGAGTTGCCAATTGCTCGGAGTTGCCAGTAGTTGCCTATTGCAGCAACAAGCGACGAAAAGTTGACCGGCTGCGCCAAGCTTTTGTACCAGTATTTATCATTTTAGTTTACCTTTGAAAAAGTTCCAGTATAGAGTCTAACCCAGACTGATACTGGATAATTAGGCTACCGTACACTTGATTGTTGACAGACATGGTTTGGTTGGATTGTTCGTACTTGGTTTTATTTTATTTACTCAAAGATGCAAGTTGTGCCTAAAATTAGTAAAATATAAAATTAAAGATCTTACTATCTAGTCAATAAATTCTTATATTTATTTAGATAGATAGACTTTCACTTTGACAAAGCAGACTTTAATGTCCAGAAATGTTATCGGTTACCCCTTCATTATCTTATAAGTTATAAGTTAGGGCTAGTACTACTAGTAGTGGCTATAGATAGTAGTATCATACTATAGGCATGATAAGGCAGCCTATGACTAGGCCTAGGGCATTATAGGCTCGTTCATATTTCAAGCAATAAGTTGTCATATCACAGGAGCAGTCCCAACTAGGCCTAGAGTAGAAATGAATGCTCCAAAAACAATGCGCTGATTTAAACTAGATTATGGATGTCGATCTTGGACGTACCCGGTAGGGCTAATAAAAATGGCGTTAATAAAAAAGTTGAAAGTTGTCTAGTTTCTATTTCAAGAATCAGTTTCATTTTTACGAATGCCAAAAAATTAATCTGTGTCAAACCAAGATGTGTGGATGTGTGTCTACTATGTAAACATTACTTACCTAAAAACTGCAATGTTTGATATTAACTATTGTCTGTGCTGGAGAAATTCCTGTTCGACTTCCCCGCTAACTAACGGTCTTCGCAGTAATGGCGCCCAGGACGACCGATGACGTCACTCTAATTTAATTACCCGTATGTCATATTTACAGACGAAATTCTGTATTTTTCAAATTTTTACAGAATGGTGTCTGTTATCGGAATAACAGACCTGCGCTGTAGGCATTTTACAGAAACAAGTCTGTAAAAATTACAGAAAAGGCTTACAGTGTGTAGAGGTCACATTTTAAATCAGATTTTAATGAAATTTGAAATGAAAGTTTACAACCCCAAAATCGTGGTTCCTTTTGATGATCGGGCACATTGGACCAAAAGTTCCTGAATTATGGCCCCTGATTGTACGAAAAATTATGGTTTTTTACCTTGTGGCCGCCGTTTGTACGCGAATAGTGTGAAAATGTGTTATATTAAGGTTATGGACCCTATAGAGGTCACAATTTTGAACTGATTTTGATGAAACTTGACATGGATGTTTCGATATTTGCACCCATCGGATCGAATTATGGCCCCTGATTGTCCGAAAAATCGCCCTTTTTAGCCTGTGATCCCTCTGGAGGTCAAAATTATTATCCGATTTAAAAAAACGTTTGATTATATCACCGTTGCAAGGAAGGCTGAGTTCAAATTTTGTGAAAATCGTAACAAAATTGACAGACAAAATGGCCGCCGCTTGTACCCGAAAAGTGTAAAAATATGGTATATAGGTTGTGGAACCTGTAAAGGTCACAATTTTAAATCAATTTTGATGAAACTTGAAATACATGTTTATAACCTAAAGATCTTGATTCCTTTCGATATTTGCGCATATTGGATCATAACTTCCTGTATTATGCCCCTGATTGTATACGAAAAATCGCCTTTATTAGATTGTGGTCCCTCTGGAAGTCAAAATTATTACCAGATTTAAAACCCGTTTGATTATATCACCGTTACAATGTAATGAATGTTGAGTTCGAATTTCGTGAAAATCAGACCAAAACTGACAGACGAAATGGCCGCCACTTGTACACGAATACTATAAAAATATGGTATATCAACGTTGTGGACCCTTTAGAGATCACAATTTTAATCTGATGTTGATGAATCTTGAAATGCATTTTAATAACCCAAAGATCTTGGTTCCTTTTGATATTCAATGGATAATATCGGATTGTAACTTCCTGAATTATAGTCCCTGATTGTACGCAAAATTGACTTTTTTAGCTTGTGGTCCCTCTAGAGGTATCAATTATCATCCAATTTTAGAAATAATATTCAATGATTCGTGTACCAAACGTTCGCATGGGGCAGAATTTTATAAAAACCAAACAAATTCTAATGATTTTCTGATAATTACTTAATATGCTGTTCAGTACAACTTGAAAGCTCTAAAGTGAAATGCTGCCCATATTGTAGAATCAATATCATACGAATAAATTAAGGCATTGATTAAGGCATTAAGGGGGACCTGAAGGCTAAAATTTATAAATTCCAAATCAATCACATATTTGATTAGGGCATTAAGGGGGACATGACAGGTTGACGACAACATACAACAGGGTTTATGATTATAAGACAAAGTTAATTATTGATTTGAATGATTTACGATAGCCTACTTTTTTGTACAGTAAGTTTTAATTTGATCAATATTTTTCAGTTACCTGTAATTAGGTCTACAATTTCAATATAATATAGTTTCATTTCATTAGTATTATTACGATATTGATCTTGTATCAATTGCATATTTGATTAGAGCATTCATCCAGCATATTTCCAATGCCCGCCTTTTTGCATGGTTTAGTGTTATTAGGGTTTCACACTGCGAAGCTTGTGTGAAACACTATTGTTTTTGTTAAAATTTTATTATTATTATTATTAGGGTTTCACACTGCGAAGCTTGTGTGAAACACTATTGTTTTTGTTAAAATTATTATTCTTATTATTATTATTCTTCTATTGTTTTGAGTAGATCTCAGCAACTGCTTGTCGCATCGTTACGATTTCTTCGGTTTTACTGGGAAAGTGGGTGTGACTTAGAGGGTAAAGCTATTTTGAACGTTCTGCGACAATGCGAAATGTCCGAAATCACCGAAGTTATCGTTTTTAAAAATATTGCAGTAATTTTAACAATAATCATTGGATTTTAACTGTCGATACATTTTAGCATAGCCGGAGACAGGGCACATAGCTACGCTACTTTCGATTTTTGATTTTCGTCAAATCTTCGAAGATATTAGGCACCAAATTTCGAAAATTTAAAATTTTACAAAAAACTTTTTTATTTATGAATATTTTTTAGTCGTGTTGTGCACAGAAATAAAGAGTCATCTGACTAGCGCAAAAATGTTAAACTTTTTTGTCTTAGTAATTTTCCTTGGCTGCCATTGGCTAATTCAGTTTTTCTAGATTATTTTTTTATTGTTCGATTTGTGTAAAACAAAGTTCATATGCTTCGTTGTCTCAATTGTCATTTTTTTTGTTACCGATAGTGTTATCTGTCGGCACCGGAAGTGGCATAATTTTACCAAAAACTACAATTTTGACAGTTATTTTCCTTCTTCGAAAACAAATATTATTTTTTTGAAAAATTATATGACTCAAAGAGTGTGTCCTTTCAAGGCGCAAAAAATGGCGGAAGCAGTTTTTTTAATTTCTATTTCATTTTCTAGCAAATTGGATTAAGAGGTGAAAAAAGGCGTAAAATTGACCTATTTACAACCCATTCAGACTTTTCAGATTTTAAAATATTTTTACATAACTCTTATAGACTTGTAGCTATAATCAATACGAAGAGAATGTATGTGAAAATTAGTTTGTAATATAAGCAGTTGCCAAGAAATGGGCAGTTCTGCATAAGTCACTGTTTTCTTTATTTTGCGTGTAATAAAGTCAATTATTATTGGATTTTTATAAAAGTGACATCATTTGATTCAAAAAGCATGTAGCGTCATATCAAGTTGATTACAATTTAAAATTGACATCGGAAGTGACGTCATTTTGTCAAAAACTGCATTTTAAACTTTTTAAATCAATGATTTATTCAACCAAGAATTACTTAATATGTATTAATAATTTCAACTTTTGGTTTAAATTCACATATAAACACAACTCATATGGTCATATAGATATCATAAAATTGTTTCTAAATTGTTCGGTTGCCGAGAAATAGACGGTTTTCTACAGGTCACTTTTGAAGGATTTGGGGCCATAAAAGTGTCAATTATTATTCGATTTTCATAAACGTTACACCATGTTATACCTAATGCCATTTGGGATTTCATACAAGTAATGTAAGATTTTCATTATCACCGGAAGTAACGTCATTTTGGCAAAAACTATATTTTTAGCCTTCAAAACAGATATTTTATTCAAATGAGTCTGTTTTGAAATCTTTTTCAAATTATGGTATTTAATGTCAATCAACAAATAGAATGAAGCCATACGATCATACAGATACCACAAAATGATTTCTAACTTGTACGGTTGCCGAGAAATAGCCGATTTTCTACAAGTCACTTTTCAAGTTTTTTGGTCTTTAAAAGTGGCAATTATTATTCGATTTACATAAAATTTTCACTATATGATATCGTATGCCATTTCTGATTTCATAAGACTAATTGAACATTTTCATTAACACCGGGAGTAATTTAATTTTGTCAAGATCATTTACAAGTAACAAATGTATAAAATGAATTGTTATTGCTGGATTTGGTTGATTCTGCGTCCATTTTATTTGTGTGCAATGTTAATTTGGAAACCTGTATAGTGGTTTCGTTGGTACCAGAAGCGACATATGTTCAAGGGTAACTTGGCACCGGAAGTGACATGTTTAAGGGTAACGTGGCACCAGTGAAACCCGTCATTCCTGCATGCAGGTCTAGTTATTCTTTTGTTTTGAGTAGATCTCAGCAACTACTTGTCGCATCGTTACGATTCTTTCGGTTTTACTGGGAAAGTGGGTGTGACTTAGAGGGTAAAGCTATTTTGAACGTTCTGCGACAATGCGAAATGTCCGAAATCACCGAAGTTATTGTTTTTACAAATATTGCGGTAATTTTAACAATAATCATGGGATTTTAACTTTCGATACATTTTGGCATAGCTGGAGACAGGGCACATAGCTGCGCTACTTTCGATTTTTGATTTTCGGCAAATCTTCGAAGATATTAGGCGCCAAATTTCGGAAATTTAAAATTTTACAAAAAACTTTTTTATTTATGAATATTTTTTAGTCTTGTTGTGCACAGAATTAAAGAATCATCTGACTTGCGCAAAAATGTTAAACTTTTTTGTCTCAGTAATTTTCCTTGGCCTCCATTGGCTAATTCAGTTTTTCAGTCCTAGATTAATTTTTTATTGTTCGATTTGTATAAAACAAAGTTCATATGCTTCGTTGTCTCAATTGTCATTTTTTTTATTACCAAAAGTGTTATCTGTCGGCACCGGAAGTGGCATAATTTTACCAAAAACTACAATTTTGACAGTTAGGTACCATTTTTTGAAAACAAATATTATTTTTTTGAAAAATTATATGACTCAAAGAGTGTGTCCTTTAAAGGCGCAAAAAATGTCGGAAGCAGTTTTTTTAATTTCTTTTTCATTTTCTAGCAAATTGGATAAAGAGGTGAAAAAAGGCGTAAAATTGACCTATTTACAACTCATTCAGGCTTTTCAGATTTTAAAATATTTTTACGTAACTTTTATAAACTTGTAGCTATAATCCATACGAAGAGAATGTATGTGAAAATTAGTTTGTAATATAAGCAGTTGCCGAGAAATAGGCAATTTTGCATGAGTCACTTTTCACGTAATTTTGTCTGTAAAAGAATCGATTATTATTCGATTTTCAATTTTCTTTCGCCATTGGATGCCTAATGCCATAGTGGACTATGTCAAACCATTTTACCCCTTGCACTGCCACCGGAAATGACGTCATTTGCTCAAAACTTAAATTTTAGCCTTCAAAAAACAATATTTTATTCAAATGAGTCGTATTTGTTATTTTTTTCAAATTATGATATTTGATTCTATTGATCAAATAGATTGAACCCATACGATCATACAGATACCACAAAATGGTTTCTAACTTGTACGGTTGCAGAGAAATGGGCGATTTTCCTTAAGTCACTTTTCAAGGTTTTTGGTCTATAAAAGTGTCAGTTATTATTCGATTTTCATAAAATTTTCACCATATGATATCTTGTGTCATTTATGATTTCATAGAACTAATTTAACATTTTCAGTATCACCGGAAGTGATGTCATTTTGGCAAAAACTGTATTTTTAGCCTTCAAAACAGATATTTTTTTCAAATGAGTCTGATTTGTAATATATTTCAAATTATGATATTTGATTCCAATCAACGAATGGATTGAACCCATACGATCATATAGATACCAAAAGATAGTTTTTATCGTGTACGGTTGCCGAGAAATAGACGATTTTCTACAAGTCACTTTTCAAGGTTTTTGGTCTATAAAAGTGGCAATTCTCATTCGATGTACATACAATTTTCGCCATATGATGCCTTATGCCATTTCTGATTTCATAAAACTAATTGAACATTTTCATTATCACCGGAAGTAATGAAATTTTGCCAGGATCACTTACAAGTAACATATATATAAAATGAATTGATATTGCTGGATTTGGTTGATTCTTCGTCCATTTTATTTGATGTTTACAATGCTTATGTGGAAACCAGTTTGATGGTTTCATTGGTATCGGAAGTGACATATGTTTAAGGGTAACGTGGCACCGAAAGTGATGTGGCACCAGTGAAACCCGTCATTCCTGCATGCAGGTCTAGTACTTCAATTGTATTTCTTATATTTTTCTTGATGATACCAGTAAATTATGTATTATATCAAGTTTTTTATGTTACATTTTTAATGCTCCTATTAGACTTAAACAAATAATTGTTTTCTTAGATTATCGATAATACTATAAGGTTATTGTGTGATATCAAATGTTTTATGTTACATTTTTAATGCTCAGAAAAAAATGGTCTGTTATACTTGTTGATATTTGTCATTTGTCTAAAATGTCTTAACTTTGATATGGATTTTCTACTGATCCTAGAAGCATGCAGCTTGTAACCTTTGATAATGATTTCAAACTTACAAGTATTTAATTTCTTGACTCATGTTTAAAAATCATTTTGCATCAATAATCAATCTGGTTGTTTATTTCTCTTTTTACAGTGATTAAGAAATTAAATGTTTTTAAATTACAATATTAATCAAAATTAAATGGTCAGCTTTAAAGTGGACACAAGTACAAATTATATGATTTTTGGCCATTTTTAATTTAGTTGCTAAAACAAATATTTGATATTGAATCAAGGTGAAAGAGGGTAGTACTCAATACACAATATTAAATGATACCCGGGTTACAGTGTAGTATAAACCCAAATAGGGTTGTGATTATTTTTGTTTAATAAAGAACTTTATGAAACTTGAAAGCAACTTGCAATACTTTTTTAACA
The DNA here is from genome assembly GCA_963678685.1 of Patella ulyssiponensis. Classification (NCBI taxonomy): domain Eukaryota; kingdom Metazoa; phylum Mollusca; class Gastropoda; family Patellidae; genus Patella; species Patella ulyssiponensis. The sequence goes on from OY783231.1 coordinate 6,108,381, forward strand.
CCCCATTTTATGCATAAATCTTTTACTTGGTGACACTTCAAAGGAATATTAATTTCAGACTTTTCTCATTGCAGTTTTTAGGTTTAATATTTTTAATTGCCCATAAACCGTGGGTGGCATATATTGAGGGAATCCCTCTGGAGCAAGAGTGGCTCAGTTAGGTGTTGGCTCGCGAGGAATTCAAGGATTCAATACTGGTTTGGCCGGTATTGTCTAGTGTGGTTATTCCTTGTTAGTGGCGCAGGACAGAGGGCCTAACAAGGAACATCCTAAAGTCATTCGGACGATACCCAAAAAATGGGATCTCGCGTATAAGTTTGTGTGCATGTAACAGAACCCTTGACAGCTGGAATTCAATTGTGCAGAATTCCTCATAGCAACCGTATGACATGCCCTTTTTCATTAGCCTGTTAAGTGTAGAAAAGTAGGATGGTGAACCCTATTTCATTCTTTAATCCATTCCGCAAATTTTGGGCCAAATGGCAAGCTTTAAAAATCCTTGTTAACACTCCAAACTGATGTTCAGATATGTGTGATCTCGGGCCCCATAACATTTTGAACATTTTCTATAAAATGGCTCGCTAGCCTAGAGGTCGGTTGTTTGATCCCGGCATTGGTCAAGAAAGTTCATCTCAATTTCCCGGCGTGTTTTTCCCCTGTCAGTGATGCAGAACGGAGGGCCTGACAAGGACAGCTGTCTAGTCGTTCAGATTGGAAAAAAGACCTAGGTCCCGTGTACACATTGGCGTACATGTAAAAGATCCTTTAGCAGTTGGAACTCGATATAAATAGAAGAGTAGGCCGTAGCGCTGCTGCCCTGGCAAAATTTTCCTTATAGCCCAGGTTAGGTGCAGAAGAGTAGGTCCCAATTAAATTTGGAAATAGACGTCTAGAAATTCTTTTGACAATTCCATCCTGTGACATGTTTATAATATTTTGGTAATGAGTTGAATGTGGTAAGATCTCGGATTCAACAATTCCTGATAACAGTTATCTCGGTCCCTATTTAAAGTAGCTAAGTCTCTAACTCGATGTTATTATCCAAAGTCTTCGATATTGAAAACAAGAATTATTGGTCGATTTAAATCAACATTGATGTTGTGATCCTACCGCGAAAAAGGGGGCTTCTGATTCCCAATATTTAAGACAACATTTTTTTATTGGTACACGACTCGCGTGTCAACGTCGTTTCTAACAAGGGACTCAAAGAACCAGCCATATTCCACAAGTCATATCCGCCAGAAGTACTTACCTGGACCATGCGCAATAAAGACTTTCGGTGTAGACTGGAATAACCAGATGCAGGAAAATGCCATTCGATTGAAACTTCTGGCGGAACATAATACTGATTACAAATTACAGTAAAATCAGAAAGATTTTATATACATTAAGATTACGTTGTACATTATAATCGATTATATGCGTCACTAAGACTTATTTTTATATGCCCACATTAGAAATGTGGTCGTATATTGCCGTCGTCCCGAAAGTCGTCCACAATTTCTTGTGAACACTCTACAGGCTACATTTGATTGTTTCGAAATTGATATATGTTTACATTAGTGAGACGAAGAAGCCTATTGGTTTTCAGCGATTCCCGATAATAACTGCGATGATGGCTGGATTAGAATCCTAAATGTTGCTTAACGCTCATTGATAATTAAAAAATAAAATAGATAATCGAGATCGCTTTATTAGTTCTAACCCTCCTTCTAATCCTAAATGTTGCTTAACGCTCATTGATAATTAAAATAAAAAATGGATAATCGAGATCGCTTAGTTCCAACCCTCCTTGTAATTGCAGGGACGGATCCAGGAATTTTTGCAGGAGGGGGTTTGCCAGGTTCCTGTTACGTAAATCTGCCATCATCGTTTCTAAATTACATAGGCATACATACAAATTGAGCGTTTTAAAGAGAGAAATCATTTTTATAATGATGTAGGATCACATTGTGTTTTAATTTCATTGATGCATGGCATTAATATTTTTTATGTAGCTGAGCAGGGTTGGGTTTGGCCCCTTCCCTCTGGATCCGCCCCTGAATTGGGGTAGAATGTTTAAACTTGATGTGGGCGTTCATTAAGTCAATTGTCTAGATGGAGTTCAAAAGATGAGCATTTCTGCTTAGGTAAGCAACGATAAGGAATCTGCTTAATTGCAATAAGGGTGGCATAGGTCCAGGCGACGAGTTTTTATCCATCCACTTTTGAATTGCTTTTTTCCGTTTTATGACAGGTGGAAAGTTGACTCGAATGTGATGGGATATAACTGTTCATAAGCTGAGTATCTAGGGTTGAAACAGACCCTCTAATCAACATGTACACAACGAGTCCAATGTGCTCGTGCAGCCTTCGAAGTCACGCGTGGGTATAGCCCTAATCGTCGGGCTGTCGATTAGGGGAACCCTTACATTTTTGTCCTGTATACGCTCAATGAGTGTTTTTCAGGGAATCCAATATTTTTCTAGTAAGATTGGATATCTTGAAGCAGTCAAGTGCCAGGTTATTCGCGACTACTTTGTTTGTTTTTACTAATACTATCATATTTCATTATTTTGTTAGAGTAGGACATCGTCATTTATATATATATTAAACATGTATTTTATATCTTATTATAGAAGTCTATAGTAGTATATTCTCTTTTAATCATTTCTTTAAATACCTTAATATTCCATACCTTTCTAACCAGGGTAATTATTTTTAGATTAGGGTAATGGATAACTCCTACCTCTTAAAATGATTTATATAATTAGTAAATAATTATTATTGTCTAATGATTGATGTTTTGTCATATATTTTGTGTAACCAATATATACATTGTACTGTTATAATCGATATAATACTGTGTATTAGTCGTGTTTATATTCTTGTGATTTGATCTTTCTAATGCAATATTTGTAAACCGCCAGTAGAAATAAATGTCTCTTATAGATACAGTTAGACGGCCGGAATTTGCGCTGTAGGCTAGTCTACGGGACTGCAGCCGACTGTCAGCGAATATCTCGCTGATGACGGCAAGCTACGTTCCGAAGGCTTAGATCCTCCTCTCGTGAAAGAGGTCCCTCCCCTTTCATTTTCAGAGAGTACGGCAATCTAGAATTGCCCGAAAAAGACAAGTTGCAGATTCAAGAACAAGAACGGTGAATGCTATTCACCCGAAAAAGGAAAGCTTCAAGAAAAGTACGGCGAATGCTATTCGCCCGAAAAAGGAAAAATTTCAAGACAGTACGGCAAATGCTGTTTGCCCGAAAAAGGAAAGACTCTATTATAGTACGGTGAACGCTGTTCACCGCGTTCACCCGAAAAAGGACAGTTAACAGAATTAATCTTATTGGAGCTGTAAATACTTATTATATATTTGAAAGTTTTTGTTACATAAAGGTGTGAAAACTGAACGACTCTGACTTATTCCTACGGTGAAACTTATAATATTAATTTAAGCAAAACACCGTTAATGACCACTTTTTAGCTGGTCCTTACACACCCTTCCGAAGTTCCGTTTTACCGGTGGCTCGTGATCAGCCAGGAATTGATCACTGGTGGCAGAGATATCAAGCTCCCCCTACCCCAAACGTGGTTATCCCGTCAAGGAAACGTTATACGTTTTTGGTGGCAGAGGTGGGATAATTATTAGGAATAAGTATAGACGTTCAGTAGTAAAACCTTTTGACAATCTTTCAAAATGGCAGAACTCCCAGAAACACCAGCAAGTTTGGCGGACAAGGCAGGAAAAACGAAATTAGAAGAAATCTCAAGTGAACTAAAAACCCTAAGTAAAAGCTTGGGTTTGGAGGATGATGCTGAAGTACGTAAAGAGAGGAGAGAAAAGGCTGGCTTTCGCAGCTTTAATCCAGTTGACGAGAAAACAGCTAGGAGACCTTCATCCTTTATCACCCAACAGACTAGGCGGTTACTTGACGAATTCAAAGTGCCACAAGAGACACAATATTTGCCACGTCCAGTACCTTTCAAGAAAGAGTCAAGTAGACGACGGTTGCCAACTCCTCCATTATTTGAAAACCCGGAGTTCAGGACTTTATTGTCCCCGCCTGTGCTAAACCCAATGGTTCCTAGATATCAAGCTGAAGCTGAGAGTATGATACGTAATCGACCATTGGTACAACCAGTATATAAAAAGCCAATTTTGGTTGCATCAAAATTTGATGGTAGCACGCCCTTAATGGACTACATGGTTCACTTCGAGACGTGTATCAAGTTAAATGGATGGACACCAGAAGAACAGGGTCTATATCTAGCTGGAAGTTTAACAGGACCAGCTCAGCAAGTGTCGAGTTCACTCCAATCTACAGAGAGGTACAAGTACACAGTTTTGGTGAACGCACTGGAGAGGCGATTCCAGCCAAAGAATCAGACAGAATTGTACCGTACAGAGTTGAAGTCCCGTCGAAGACATCCACGAGAAAAACTCACAGAGTTAGGCCAGTCGATCAAACGCCTTGTGCATATGGCATATCCAACGGCGGAGCAAGGTTTACAAGACATTCTTGCAAGAGATGCTTTTCTGGACGCACTGCAAGAAGACAGTGATATGGTATGGAAAGTGCAACAAACTAGACCATGCAACATTGAGCAAAGTATTCAAGTGGCCATCGAGCTCGAATCTTTCAGATCTTCACATGAAGCTAAACTTCCGAAGGAGAAGTATACCAGAGGTTTACAGAGCAACCCTAAAACGGACGATGTGAAAGAAATGAAAGAACAGATTCACTCTCTGACTAAATTGGTTGAGCAACTAAAGAGTAAATTTGATGAAAGAGACAAACGAACACCAAACACAATCGTTTGTAATAATTGTAGGAAGCCGGGACATCTCTCTATCCACTGCCCGGATAGAAGCAACAAATATGTCAAGAAAGAGACTGATAAGTCCAACATTAGACCCGTAAACAATCGTCGTAATCATAGAAGGCGAAAGTTTTCGAATGAACCAACCGAAGCAGGGTTGCATGTGCTTATGAAGATTGAAGATGTTCAAACTCACGGACTAATCGATACTGGTGCATGTATGAGCATAGTTTCCACCAGAAGTTTTAATGCGATGAAAGATAGACCATCACTGCGACCATTGTCCCATTCTCTAACATTAGCAGATGGTAGAAGAATGAATGCCAAGGGTTCCTGTCGCTTAAATCTTACAATTGGTGGTATAGCTTGTTCCCAGGAAGTAGTCATAGCTGACATTGGTTCGCACTGTATACTTGGACTCGATTTCCTCAAAGAACATAACTGTAAAATTAATGTCAAAGACAACACACTGGACATTCATGAAAAAGAACTACCTCTAAAGATGGAAGTGGGATTGGGTGTATGTAGAATTACAGCAACAAAACACGTGCAGATTCCTGCTTTTCATGAACAAATTGTAATGGGAAATGTAAAGCCAGGTACTGAACAAGAACTGACTAAGACGACAGGTCTTGTGGAATCCATCGAAAATATGTGCGAGAAGAATGGTGTCATAGCTGCCAGAGTTCTAGCAAATGTTTCTGATGACACTCCCCTCGTTCCAGTGAGATTAATGAATGCTGCTCCAAATACAGTTAATGTCTACAAATGTAGCACCATTGGTAGATTTAGCCCCATAAGCTGTTCGTTCATATGTGAAGTGGATCTAAATGAATCGCCACCGACAAGGTTGCCACAGCATTTAGAAGATTTACGGGAAAGATCGAGTACTCATTTAGATTGTCAGCAGAAAAGTGAGCTTGTTGAATTATTACGGAAGTATCAAACACTTTTTGCAAAGGATGACTACGATCTTGGAAGAACGTCGGCCGTAAAGCACAATATTAAATTGAATAGTAGTCTTCCTATCAGGCAGAAGCTCAGACGAATACCGTTACTTCAGAAGCAGGAGGTTGAAGAAACCCTAGAAAAAATGTTGAAACAAAAGGTGGTAGAAACGTCCAATAGTCCTTGGTCGTCACCTATAGTTTTGGTAAAAAAGAAAGATGGAAGTACTCGCTTCTGTGTAGACTATAGGAAGCTAAACAATATCACAGAGAAGGATGCTTATCCACTACCTAGGATAGACCAGACACTCGATTCACTAACCGGGGTTAAATGGTTTTCAACATTGGATCTTGCCTCTGGATATTGGCAGGTAGATATGTCGGAAGATGATAAAGACAAAACAGCATTCACCACATTTAAAGGCCTGTTTGTAATGCGCCGTCAACTTTTGAACGGTTAATGGAATCCGTCTTAGCAGGTCTTCAATGGGAAACTTGTCTGGTTTATCTTGATGATATAATTGTATTTTCAAGATCTTTTAAGGACCATCTAGACAGATTAACTGAAGTATTTCATCGGTTACAAAATGCTGGTCTGAAGTTGAAACCAAATAAATGTTTCCTCCTTCAGAAAAAAGTAAATTACTTAGGACATATTGTGTCAGAAAATGGTATTTCTACTGACCCAGAGAAAATCCAAGCCGTGAAAAACTGTCCACGGCCAAAAACTTTAAAAGAACTGAGAAGTTTCCTGGGACTGTGTTCGTACTATCGCCGCTTTATTGAAAGGTTTTCACATATTGCTGCTCCCTTGCATAAACTTACTCAAAAGGAAGTACCGTTTATCTGGAATCAAGAACAGGAAGATGCTTTTAGTACGCTGAAAGAGAGGCTAACTACATCACCTATCCTAGCATTCCCAGATCCGTGTGAAGACTTCATTCTAGATACAGATGCCAGTGGATACGGAATCGGCGCAGTGCTCTCGCAGAAGATAAATGGTAGAGAAAGAGTAATTGCCTATGGTAGCCGAACGCTGACAAAAGCGGAAAAGTGTTATTGTGTTACCAGGAAAGAGCTTTTAGCAATTGTACATTTTATGAAATACTTTAAACCGTACTTATATGGAAAAAAGTTCGTAGTCAGAACCGACCATGGAGCCTTGACGTGGCTCTTGAATTTCAAAAATCCAGAAGGTCAACTAGCCAGATGGCTAGAAGTTGTATCCTCTTATGATTTTAAGATAACTTATCGACCTGGTTTGGTTCACAAAAATGCCGATGGCCTGTCAAGACTTCCCTGTAAGCAGTGTGGTCGGAACGAATGGAAATCCAGAAAGAAGGTAATAAATGTAATTGGTGCAGATCCAACTCAGTTCGAAGAATTGCAGGAAATGGATGCTGACCTTAAACTCTTTAGGAAATGGAAAAAGACAGGTGTACAACCCAGTCTAGAAGATGTTTCCCCAGAATCAGAATGTATTAAAAAGCTGTACAACCTGTGGCAATATATCGAGTTGGTAAATGGGATTCTTAGCAGGAAAGTTACCTCTCCTGCCAAACAAGAAAGATACCAGAAACTAGTACCGAAGGAACACAGACTGACTGTCATTAGTCTGGCTCACGATTTACCCACTGGGGGACACTTAGGAGTAACCAAGACTCTGGCCAGACTTAAAACAACCTACTACTGGCCAGGAATCAACAAATCTGTAAGAGATTATGTAAAGGTTTGCGATGTCTGTAACAGAAGAAAGGGAAACAAGAAAAGGGGTAAACTTAGCTCATTTTTAGCAGGCGCACCATTAGAAAGAATTGCCATTGATATTATGGGCAAGATAGAACCACCAACATCGTCAGGCAATTGCTATATACTAGTAATCTCAGATTATTTTACAAAATGGACGGAAGCTTTTCCAATGGCTAATATGGAGACCTTAACAATCGCAAAGATTTTAGTTGAAGAGGTGTTCCTACGAATCGGGCTACCATTTCAGATCCATAGTGACCAGGGAAGCCAGTTCGAGAGTAAACTTTTTGCAGAAATTTGTAAATTACTTGGTATAACTAAGACTCGAACAACCGCTTACCACCCCCAATCGGATGGACTCGTAGAACGATTTAACCGCACCTTACAGAACATGTTAGCTGCTTCCCAGCTAACAAAATTTAGTTTTCCGAACGTTTTCAAAACATTATTTTTTCGTTATTTAACGTTCCCTGTGAATGTTTGAGGCACGTGACCCAGGAAAGTTTTGTTGTTGTCGCGTTGACGTTTTTACAAACGTTACAGGATACGTATTGAAAACATTAATGTTAACGTTTTGAAAACATTAATGTTAACGTTATGAAAACATTAATGTTAACGTTTTGAAAACATTGACGTTAACGTTTTGAAAACATTAATGTTAACGTTTTGAAAACATTAGTTATTCTACGTTAGTTTTGAATGTTCATCTAACGTAAGCCAGGAAAGTTTTGTTGTCGTAACGTTAACGTTTTTAAAAACGTTATAGGATACGTTTTCTGGACATTACTGTTAACGTTTTGAAAACATAACTGTTAACGTTTTTAAAACATCAATTATTCTGTTATTTAACGTTAGTTTTGAATGTTAATCTGACGTAAGCCAGGAAAGTTTTGTTGTCGTAACGTTAACGTTTTTAAAAACGTTATAGGATACGTTTACTGGACATTAAGGTTAACGTTTGGAAAACATTAATGTTAACGTTTTGAAAACATCAATTATTCTGTTATTTAACGTTAGTTTTGAATGTTCATCTGACGTAAGCCAGGAAAGTTTTGTTGCCGTAAGGCAAACGTTATTTACAAACGTTACAGGATAAGTTAACTGAACATTAATTTTAACGTTTTGAAAACATTAGTTATTCTGTTACTTTACCTTAGTTTTGAATGTTCATCGGACGTAAGCCATAAAAGTTACCATTAACGTCTATAGCATGTGTTAAAATTCACCCCTTAACGTTCGGGATAACGTCAATAGGATGTGGTAAATCCCCCTCCTTAAACGTTCCTGATAACGTCTATATCATGTTTTAAATTCCTCCCCTGTAAGGTTTCTGATAACGTCGATAGCACGTGTTTTATTTCCATCCTTTAACGTTACAGATAACGTCTAGTGCAGGTTTAACAATCCTCTGGGTAAACGTTCCCCATAACGTCTACAGCATGCATGACACCCCCTTCCGTTAACGTTCTCCATAACGTCTATAGCAGGTGTTCAACTCTCCCCCTGAAACGTTCTATATAACGTCTACAGCATATGCTAAATCCCCACCCTAATACGTTACCGATAACGTCTATAGCAGGTTTTTAATTCCCCCTCTGAAACGTTCTCTGTAACGTCTATATTATATGCTAAATTCCCACCCTAATACGTTACCGATAACGTCTATAGCAGGTTTTTAATTCCCCCCCTGGAACGTTCTCTATAACGTCTGTAGCATGTACTACATTCTTCCCCTACACGTTACCGATAACGTGTAATTCAAGTATAACCTGTAATATCATTTCTTCAAAGGTCAGCTTAATTCTATCATCAAAAATATGAACATTAACAAGAATATTTTTTAAAAATAAATTTAATAAGTAATGATAACAACATTAAAAAGTATAAATCAATACCACAGAAATCATACATCGATATCACAGAAAGGGTAAATAATCCTACAGTAATCAGAATCACAGAATCAGTATACATGTATAATGATGCAGTATCCGTATTATAATGATATAGTATGAGTATTATAATCAAAATCATTATTATGCAGTATCAGTATACAATCATAAAGTATCACAAAATCAATATATTATCAGGCAGTATCAGTATATAATCATAAAGTATCACAGAATCAGTATATTATCATACAATATCAATATATTATCATACAATATCAATACATTATCATACAATATCAGTATATTATCATACAATATCAGTATATTATCATACAATATCAGTATACATGTTTTATCATACAGTATCTGTATATAATCATAAAGTATCACAGAATCAGTATGTATATAATCATACATTATATAATCATAAAGTATCACAGAATCAGTATATTATCATACAGTATCTAATCATAAAGTATCACCGAATCAGTATATTATCATACAGTATCAGTATATAATCCCAAAGTATCACAGAATCAGTATATTATCAGATAGTATTACTACTATTATAGAATCAGTATATTATCCTAGTATCTCTCTAATCACTATCTTACCATACAGTACCACAGTATAAGTATATTATCATATTTTATCACAGATTTTTATTATACTCATACAGTTTCACAGAAATGGGAATCACAGAGTCAGTATATATAATCATACAGTATCACAACCACAGAATCAGTATATAATCCTATAGTATCACAGAATCAGTATATAATCATGCAGAATCACGAAATCTGTATACAATCATATAATATCACAGAATCAGAAACACAAAACCAGTATATTATCATACAGTACAGAATCAGTATAAATATTGTCATACTACATACAGTATCACAGAATCAGTTTATATATTGTCATAAAGTATCACAGAATTAACATATAATCATGCAGTATCATAGAATCAATATATAATTACATGTATGACTCATCACTACCCTTTGTATCTTGTAAGGTAACTCTTCTGCAATAATAAAAAAAATGAGACAAGTTAGCTTTGGCATGAAATATCTATACAAATATCCAGTAAACTAATGAGTGGATGACAGTGCATAATATGGTTGAGCTTATTGTGACATTAAACCCAATTTCATTTCATGTCATTTCCAAACTACCAATCAACCCAGAAATACAAGCCTGGAAATTAGGCACCTGTCACTGACAATGTCAGGCACAGATTCAGGCTTTGTCAGGCACTAAACCTCTGGTGCCTGTCATGTTGCCAGGCACTGATTTGTCTTTTTAATGATATCATTAATACATGCCCGACACTAAGTTGAAAATGTCAGATACATATACACAGTTATTTCCATGCCTGCAGAAATATCATATCTAAACTATTCCGATAAGCTTACAACCAGTGTCTCAACTGCCACTGCTTTGAAGAAAGTATTTGTAACACATGCAAGTATAGAAAACAGTGGGCAAATTTTGAAATCTATATTTATAATTATAAGTTTTGAAACATTATTTAATCACAATTTTCCCCAAATATTGCTAATCAAAACCGGAAATTGATAATTAATTTCCTAAATTTACCTCATTTGATTCGCAGTTTTGCAAATCATGTTCTAAAGAAGCATGGCCGCAATAACATTTGAATATGTGTTATGATTCCTGATAAATGTATGAAGTAAAAGTTTTAAATACTTCTCAGCTAAGATTTTCGCAAGTCTGTTTCTCTTTAGATCTCCGCATTGTAGATAAGACAGATCTTTGGACTACAGTCACTTAAGTTTAGGACTTATGATTTTCTCTGGCCAAATGAAGTTTCACAATAACTGTAATTTTACAGACTGATGAACTGACTTTTATGGCAACAATATTCTCTCAAATTGAAAATATGATAAAATGGATTACCTGAGCTTATTTGAGCGTATCTTCCATGAAATCATTATCTCTTTAACAGCCCTGTTTATATGCAATTTTCTACAGGCTTCTGAAATCAAATTTAAGATTAGTTAAACATGTGCTGTTTCAAATAACAGCTTTTCTACTTCAACAGGTTAAAGTGGGGTTGGGTGTCCGAATGGTTAGTGTGCGCACTCTGTATCATGCGGCCTGCCATTGAGTCAACTGGCGTGGTTTCGAATCCCCGGTTGTACGTGGCACGGAGTAGGGTCGCCTGTCCAACATCGTGGGTTTTCTCCGGGTACTCTGGTTTCCTCCCAGTCCCACTGCTTAAGACCCCTGCGCACAAGCAAATTATTGAAATAAAATTAGACAAAATGACCTAGTTTGTGTCGATTGGACGTTAAACCCCATTTCTGTCTCTCGCAACAGGTTAAATTTTTCATTATTTACAAAACAAGACAATACATGTTTTGCTCAACTTCTACTAAAGCTATATGTTTCGATAGCAATTGTCACAAGTTAAAACTTTAGCCTCCACCAAATTTTTTAAAGTTATCAAGGGCAATAACCTGGGCAGTAATTATTGGAAATCATTGAAACTCAATAGAATTCTTCATCTCGTGAGCATAAACGGCGTGTAAAATAAATATAAATTTTTTCAGATTATGATTTTGTTGAATTCAATAGGCCTTCTTATTCTAGGTGTTGTGGTAGAAATACAAAAGTCATTCAACAGAAAAACTTCTGATGAGCAAAATGCACTACTACTACATGTAATGTATAATAATTAGGTTGATGTTTGTACAAGCTTAAGCTTATCATGTATGCTCTGGAATACAAAATTGTAAGCCATGAGCATACTGTTTGGATGGAATGCGCGCAATATAAATATTCATTATCATTATTATTATTATTAAAAAGAACAATCGGTTGCAATGACAACACCGAAATGGACAGAGAAGAAGCTAAAACAAGCCAACACCGAGGCTGATTCCCCACAGGTGAAATCCCAAAATAAATAGATGACAATTGACATTTATTTCTTTCAAATCAAAGGAACCGAGTAATTAAACTATACATTAAGTTTTATCAATCTCTATCTGATATAAAGTTATCTTGTCCCAAAGCATCAACCAATGAAATTGCTTAGCTCCTAATGAACATCCAGATCAAGTTTAAACATTCTACCTCAATTAAAAGTGCGTTTGTTATGTTCCAACGTCTTGACCAATCAAATTGCTTGTTGCTTCTTAATCAAAGTTATCTTGTCCCAAAGCATCAACCAATGAAATTGCTTAGCTCCTATTGAACATCTAGATCAAGTTTAAAAATTCTACCTCAAATAAAAGTGCATTTATGTTCCGATGTCTTGACCAATCAAATTGCTTGTTGCTCCTTAGCCTTAGCAGCAAATTCTCATCATCGAATTAAGTCAAGGTAATAATATTATGAATATATATTAAGTCAAGGTAATAAAATAATGAATCTATATTAAGAGCTTCATTGCTCTCACTTCGTTATAACTTAAGTTATCGTGCCCCAAAGAATCAACCAATCACATTGCTTATCTCTGTTAACCCTAAGCGGAAAATGTTCATCTTTGAACTCCATCAAGGCATTGACCTAATGAACACCTACATCAAGTTTGAACATTCTACCTCAATTAGAAGGAGAGCTATTGTGTTCCAAAGTCTCGACCAATCAAATTGCTTATCGCCCTGCTTACCCTCAGCAGAAGATTTTATTATCAAACTTAGTCAAGGTATTGATCTACAGAAACTATACACCAAGTTTCATCACTCTCATTTAATTAGTACTAAAGCTATCGTGTCCGAAAGCATCAACCAATCAAATTGCTTATCTCTGCTTACCCTAAGCAGCAGATGTTCATCTTAACACTCCATCAAGGCATAGACCTAATACACAACTACCTACACCAAGTTTGAACATTCTAGCCCAATTAGAAAGAGAGTTATTGTGTCCCCAAAAGTGTGAAAGACGAACCCATTCTAATAGTCCTCTGCTTTCTTCGAAAGAAGGGGGACAAAAAGTGATTTTTCAAACAATCAGGACTGGAGTAAGGCCGAAAGGATTCACCGGTGAACCGGTGTACCGCGATTTTTTCCATGAAAACGATGAACGATATTTTTTTTGAGAATATCGATAATCAAGATTTTTTTTTCAATTTAAGGTTCACGATTAATTTCATACTATATCGCGATATTTGTTCAATAAATGAGACATGTAGGACCCTTAGAAATTACCTATCAGTTCAGTACGTACGTACACAAGGCCTAAATATAAAGAAACCCTCGGTAGCCATAAATAGACTAGGAACAGCACGCCTCTTCTATAGGCCCGGGCATCCAGACTTCACAATCATTTCAAAACTGACGTGCAAAATACGACTCGGAAACTGGATAAGACAATTTTTTCCATTGGACAAAATACCGGAAGCCATGCATTTTACACCAATGAAATCGCATTTTATTTAAGTCATTTCTTCCTTGCGATGCCGGTGGCTCTTATTCGAATGAATGAAAAGCGTGATGAAATTTTGGTTAACAGTCTCTCTTAGTCTTTCGACTATTATGTTCACGCCCAGTACTGGTGGTAGCAGTGTTACACTTGGTGAAGTTGAAATAGAAAAGCCACCCGCCTGTTCGATCGAAGCAAACTGATCCCGCAGTTCTACAATCACTGATAAGCATGACATCGACGAGGCTTAATGAGTTCGGCATATCATGGACCTTATAATGTGTTATAAGGTCCATGGGCATATTAACTTTTTTACTCCGACAAATTAAATTCTCAAACATTTTTTTGAGGTAAAAGAAAAATAAATAAAGACGTTTGAAGTATTTGTAGTTAAAATGTGCCAAAAATATTGGTTAAAAGTTAAATATAAATTTTAATTTATCTAATAATAAACAATATAAATTTAAAACATTGTGTATTTTTTCTTTATTTCAAGATTCAAGAAAACTTTAGTCAATTTCACATTAATGTCGTGTGTATCGTGATGCACCCGTATCGTTGGGCTACGACATCATGCTGTATCATATCGTGGCACAGCGTATCGTTTCGGCCCTAATCAGGAGCCATTATCCAGGATGTTATGGTCTGACATGCGACAATACCAAAAAGGAACCACAAGTTTCAGGATATACATGTAAACATACATTTGGAGTTTTATCAGTTTACCTAATTTTACAGTATTGATGTACAAGAAGCAGCCATTTTGCCTGGCAGTTTCAGTACCATTTTCACAAAATCCAAACACAAATTTCATTAGGGTTTAACAGTGATATATTTGAACATTTTTTAAAATAAAAATTGTGACCTCTAGAGGGTTAACAAATTAAAAACATGATATTTCATACAATCAGAAAATTTTCATTATCGAAGTTAGTCAAGGTAATGATATGATGAATCTATATTCAGAGTTTCGTTACTCTCACTTAATTATAACCAACGTTAATGTGCCCCAAAGCCAAAGCATCAGCCAATCAGATTGCTTATTCCAGCTTACCGTAAGCAGACAATGTTTATATCTGAACTCCACCAAGGCATTCACCTTATGAACGCCTACACTTAGTTTAAACATTCTACCTCAATTAGAAGGAGAGTTATAGTGTTCTAATAGTAAGTGCAGGAGGGCTGCACCACACACAATTCTACACAAAAACAAATATATGGACAAGACATCATACTCAGAGACCACAAACATAAACAATTCAAAAAGAGTGAATGGATCAGGGGGCTAGCCGTAAGCGTCCACTGCGCTGTACAGTCCCGGGCCTGTGGTGACACAGACTTCACTCATATTTGAAAACGATTGGGAATGCAACCCAAAGAAATAATTATATAATGTCAGCATGAGTCATGATCTACATGTATTATATGTTGCAAGAATTACGAATGCAAGCATATTGTTGTATAAATTCCGCTATACAAGTAACCACACCGTTAAATGTATCAAAGAAGTAGGCCTAGTTCAAAAAACTAAATCAATAAAGAAGAGGATTGAAGTATGTTGAATGCATTTAGGACGCACATTACATCCGTCACAGAAACAAACAAAACTCATGAATACAGAGAAGCAAAGGAATGTAGACCATCTAGGGAGACAGCCGTCTGCTGACTGAGTGGCGTGACGTGAATCTGCCGTAATAGTTGTTATGACGTCGTGGGTTAGAAGGTGCAATTTCCCGATAAAAGGGCGATAATCCAGATAAAATAACGTTAAAATATAAAAAACTATAAGTTTTTGAGACCATGCAAAACATAACAGTCCGACGGTTTGTATTGAGGTAGGCTACAAGCGGAGAAAAATAAGAAGGAATTTGCTGTGAGACACGATTATCCAGGTCTACCATCTATCGTGATTGGAACATGGCTGAATTTCATATTGATGATCGAAGGCAGAGTAGTGCACCGAAGGAAATATTTACTTTTACGTCCGAATTGTTGTATTTAGAACTTGTCATGGACATATTCAACAAATTGACCGAAAATGTTCAAACTTAGCGGGGGGTTGGGTGGCCGAATGGTTAGCGTGCGCTTGATAGGGCCGAAACGATACGCTGTGCCACGATATGATACAGCATGATGTCGTAGCCCAACGATACGGGTGCATCAAGATACACACGCCATTAATGTGAAATTGACTAAAGTTTTCTTGAAATAAAGAAAAAATACACAATGCACAATGTTTTAAATTTATATTGTTTATTATTAGATAAATTAAAATTTATATTTAACTTTTAACCAATATTTTTGTCACATTTTAACTACAAATACTTCAAACGTCTTTATTTATTTTTCTTTTACCTCAAAAAAATGTTTGAGAATTTAATTTGTCGGAGTAAAAAAGTCAACATGCCGAACTCATTAAGCCTCGTTGATGTCATGCTTATCAGTGATTGTAGCGGCCAAGCGAATATTCACTGCGGGATCAGTTTGCTTCGATCGAACAGGCGGGTGGCTTTTCTATTTCAACTTCACCAAGTGTAACACTGCTACCACCAGTACTGGGCGGACATAATAGTCGAAAGACTAAGAGAGACTGTTAACCAAAAATTTCAACACGCTTTTCATTCATTCGAATAAGAGCCACCGGCATCGCGAGGAAGAAATGACTTAAATAAATGCGATTTCATTGGTGTAAAATGCATGGCTTCCGGTATTTTGTCCAATGGAAAAAATTGTCTTATCCAGTTTCCGAGTCGTATTTTGCACGTGATTAGTAGGTCAGTTTTGCAATGATTGTGAAGTATGGATGCCCGGGCCTACAGAAGAGGCGTGCTGTTCCTAGTCTATTTATAGCTACCGAGGGTTTCTTTACATTTAGGCCTTGTTTACGTACGTACTGAACTGATAGGTAATTTCTAAGGGTCCTACATGTCTCATTTATTGAACAAATATCGCGATATAGTATGAATTTAATCGTGAACCTTAAATTGAAAAAAAAATCTTGATTATCGATATTCTTAAAAAAAATATCGTTCATCGTTTTCATGGAAAAAATCGCGGTTCACCGGTGAATCTTTTCGGCCCTAGCGCTTGATGTATCAAATGGCCTGCCATTGAGTCAACTGGTGTGGTTTCGAATCCCTGGTTGTACATGGCAAGGAGAAGGGTCGCCTCGTGGGTTTTTCCTGGGTACTCCGGTTTCCTCCCACTGCTAAAGAAATAAAATTAAACCATATGTTCATCCCGAAATGACCTAGTTTGTGTCGAGTGGACCTTAGTAAACCCCAGTTCTATCTATCTCAGACTTGGTGTAGGTGTAAGCAGAGATAAGCAATTTCATTGGTTGATGCTTTGGGAGATGATAACTTTAGTTCTAATTAAGTGAGACGTGAGAGTGATGAAGTTTGGGGCATAGTTTTATTACATGATTACATCAATACCTTGACTAAGTTCGATACTAAACATTTTCTGCTCCGGGTAAGCAGAGCAATAATATGAGCAATTTGATTGGTCGAGAGACTCAAGACTTTGGAATATGACAACTCTCATTCTGAGCTTGAACGTTCAAACTTGGAATAGATGTTTATTGGGTAAATGCCATGATGGAGTTTGAGGATGAGAATTTTCTGCTTTAGGTTAATTTAGAGTGAGGAAACTTGGTGTATAGTTTTATCACATCAATACCTTGACTAATGAACATTTTCTGCTCTGGGTAAGCAGAGCATTAAGAAATTTGATTGGTCGACGGGAGGAGGAATTTCAAATAATGCAACAAATAATCTTACCCATACGGGTAATCAATGTAGTCAAACTAGTAATTCAATATGTTCAAATATAAATTGTGAATTTTTTAGGCTGTCTTTCGGTGCTTGTAACTAGACAGTGTAAATTATGTACTGATTACAATGAAGCCCACATATTTAGTAGCTCCGTTACTGGTAGATGCTACCATATTTCTACCGATCAAAACCTTAATTCAAATTGTAATACACAGCTAAAAAATTAAAGTAATTTTTTGTACAATCTGGGACCATTAACCAGCAAGTGACGTTTCGATATGCACCAATATCAAAAGGAACCAAGATCATTTGGATAAAAACATAAAATTCCAATAAGTTTTATCAAAACCTGATAAAATTTACAACTTTTAGAGGGTGCACAATAACCTTGGTATTAGGCATCTTCAATAGAAGGCTTGATCTCGCCTTAACTACGTACATCTTATCAAGCCCTTCACGTAATACCCTGCATATTTCGCCACTAAGTTTGATTGGTTAACAAGCCCAGCTTGGGAGCCTACCAGATTCATCGGTCATCGTGAATACCAACTCTCGCGCTTTTAGCTAAAATGTTTACATGTGACAATCGAGTTGCAAAGTTCAAAGATCGATCAATGGCAAGGTTACTTGTTTTCCGAGAATTTCTCAATTTAAAAAAAAAACTTTGTTGTAAAACTCGCGGACGTTGCTTAAGGAACATGGGTATTCGGCTACATGTAGTCATGTACAAACTATTACACTATTTGTGTACAAGGAGCAGCCTGTATATTTGTTTGTTTGCAGTGTTTTACAATGTATGTGCCATGACCTTGGATTGGACAATGCTAATTAGTAGCTGCGCAAAAGTTCATGAATTGCTGAGTATTGAAGTAATGGTTAGATGTTGTAAAACTCGCGGACGTTGCTTAAGGAACATGGGTATTAGGCTACATGTACAAACTATTACAGTATTTGTGTACAAAGAGCAGCCATTTTGTCAGGTACCTTCTGTCCGATTTTCACAAAATTTAAACTACGCCATCATTTTTGAGTGTAACCGTGATATACTCAAATTTTTTTGATAAAAATCATAACCTCCAAAGGCACCACAAGCTGAAAACGCAAATTTTGTTCAGTCAGGTTGCCATACCGTAATACAGGAAGTTACGGTCTGATATGAGCGAATGTCAAAAGGAACTATGATCTTTGGGTTATACACATGTATACAATTCAAGATTGATCAAAATTGGTTAAAAATAGGTTGCCAGTCAACGAAACATACTCCCACTGCAGCTAAATCGTCCGGGCAGTCAACAAGAGTTATCGCATATTAAGTAATTGTCAGAAAATCATAAGAATTTGTTTGGTTTTTATAAAAGTTCTAATATTATGGTTTTAGCTGTTCAATTATCGATTTTCAAGAAATTCAAAATCATCCATCATTAATGTGTAACGGGATACAGTCTAACATTTTTTTAATTCAGAATAAAATTGTGACCTCCATAGGGTCCACAAGGTATAAAACATGATTTTTCATGATTTTTGTACAATCAGGGCCATAATTCAGGAAGTTTTGGTCCAATGTGCCCGAATATTGAAAGGAACCACAAACTTTGGATTATAAACTTACATTTCAAATTTCATCAAATGGATTAAAATTGCGACCTCTACAGGGTATTAGCGGCAGTCATGTTGTCCGACATATTTGGTCCGAAATTTGACCTCAACCGTCATTACAGTGTAATGGTGACATAATCAAACGTTTTTTAACATTGGATAATAATTGAGACCTCTAGAGGGACCACAAGCTTAAAAAGTCGATTTTGCGTACAATCAGGGGCTATAATTCAGGAAGTTACAATCCAATATGCGCAAATATCAAATGGAACCATGATCTTTGGGTTATAAACATGCATTTCAAGTTTTATCAAAATTGTGACCTCTACATAATCAAACGTTTTTTAAAATTGGATAATAATTGAGACCTCTAGAGGGACCACAAGCTTAAAAAGTCGATTTTGCGTACAATCAGGGGCTATAATTCAGGAAGTTACTATCCAATATGCGCAACTATCAAAAGGAACCATGATCTTTGGGTTATGAACATGCATTTCAAGTTTTATCAAAATTGTGACCTCTACAGTGTTCACAAGCGAAAAACGTGATTTTTCATACAATCAGGGGCCATAATCCATGAAGTTAGGATCTGATATGCGCAAATATCGAAAGGAACCAAGCTCTTTAGGTTATAAACATGCATCAATTTTCAAAATCAGATTAAAATTGTTACCTACACAGGGTCCACAACCTTGTTATACCATATTTTAACACTAATCGTGTACAAGTGGGGCCCATATTGTCCGGCAATTTTGGTCTGATTTTTCGCGAAATTCGAACTCAACCTTCATTATGGTGTAATGGTGATATAATCAGACTTTTTTTAAAATCAGATAATAATTTTGGCCTCCAGAAAGACCACAAGATAAAACAGGTGATTTTTCGTACAATTAAGGGCCATAATTCAGGAAGTTACAATCCGAAATACGCAAATATAGAAAGGAAACAAGATCTTTGGGTTATAAACATGCATTTCAAGTTTCATCAAAATCGGAACCTCTACAGTGTTCACAAGCGAAAAACGCGATTTTTCATACAATCAGGGGCCATAATTCATGAAGTTACACTCCGATACATTCCAATATCGAAAGGAACCAAGATCTTAGGTTGATCAACCTATATTTTAAAATAGCATTATGCAAGAGCAAAATCTGCTTATTACAGGTCTTTCTTTAGGCCTGAGATGTTATCTAAAAAATCAATTAGACATTAATTCACATATCCAGACCATAATAAGCTCTTAAAGTCAAGGCTAGCCTTCGATGTTGGCGGATTGAATTCCTATATGCCGCTTAATGGCCGTTGATAATTAAATCAATCAAGTGGATAATCGAGACTATGCTGTTTATATTAATGATTTGAGTAATGATGACCGAGGCTATGTGAATATTTCAAACGCTTTTTTCTCAGCTAATAATGGATTAATTTGACTGAAATTTTCAGCAAATTACCTTTACACTATCTAGTTTTTAACTATTATAGTGCGAACTGCCATCTCTTTATCTTATCTCCCATAATCTAACTTTAAGTTTCATTGAAATCGGATAAAAAAATTGTGACCTGTAGACTGTTCACAAACAATTGTAGACAGATGCACGAACAGGGGCGACAACAATATACCAGTCATTGTTTTTTAAGGCGAGTGATCGCTCTCGAGCGCCTACAGCTCACCTGAATGTCGACCGAGGGGAGTTTTTTTTCCCTCCCCTTAAAATTGAAAATCACTCTCCTTTTTTCCCTCCCCTTAAAATTGAAAATCACTCTCCTTTACAAAGTCATTGGGGGTTTATTAACACTTATCTACCAATCACTCTCCTTAATATCAGATCACTCTCCTTAATTTCTAAATCACTCTCCTTAATTTCTAAAGCATTCCTCTTATCGAAACTGGGAGAACCTTTTAGGAGAGCCATTTTTTTCAATTTGTTGATTGAGGGGAGCTTTTTTTGGCTCTCCTCTGAAATACAAAAAACAACGACTGATATACGTATAAAAATTGTGACCTCTGGAGAGTCCACAATCTTGGTATTATGTATTACACAATTGGTGTAGACAGAGCAGCCTTTTTGTTGGGTAGTTTTGGTCAATTTTCACGGAATTCGAACTCAACCTTCATAACAGTGAAACAGTGATATATTCGAACGCTTTTTTAAATCGGATAATAATTGTGACCTCTTAGAGGTCTTTGGATTATAAAGATGCATTTCAAGTTTCATCAAAATCAGATTAAAATTGTGACAGGGTCCACAAACAACCTTGATATCATATTTTAACACTATTTGCGTACAAGCGGCGTCCATTTTGTCTTCAGCAGTATTGGTCTGATTTTCACGAAATTTGAACTCGTTTCATCAGTGATACAGTTAAACAGTTTTTTTTAAATCGGATAATAATTGTGAACTCCATAAGGACCACAATCTAAAAAAGGCAATTTTTCAGCCAATCAGAATCCATAATTCAGGAAGCTACGATCCGATATGCGCAAATATCCTAAGGAAGCTACGATCCGATATGCGCAAATATCAAAAGGACCAAAGATCTTTCGGTTATACAATAAACATGCATTTCAAGTTTCATTAAAATTGTGACCTCTACAGGGTCCACAACCTTGATATAACATATTTTTACACTCTTCGGGTGCAAGTGGTGATCATTTTGTCCGGCAGTTTTGGTCTGATTTTCGTGAAATTCTAACTCAACCTTCATTACTGTTTAACAGTGATAATCAAAGGTTTGTTTTTCTTTAAATCACATAGAAAAAGTCAATAAGTGACGTGATAAGTATTATGAATTAACTCACACAGACACGAAACAACTCTACAGGGCGATTTCCCGCAGATTATGATTTCTTGGAATTTCATTAGACAATTATTAGTCTCAGATTCTTCATTATCCAGGACAGTAATAACCATCAAGAGCCTTGATAATGAAGTAAACTGTGTTTACTGTTAACATCAGGTTCCAGGAGAAAGGCCTGTCATTGAGTCAGATGGCCCGGTTTTGAAGCCCTGGTTGTACTTGACAAGGAGTAGGGTCGCCTGTCCAACCTAGTGGATTTTCTCCGGGTCCTCCCACTGGCAAAGACCCCTACGCACAAGCGAATTATTTAAAAAATTATTAAACCATATGTTAGTTCCGAAATGACCAAGTGTGTGTCGAGTGGATGTTAAACCTTATTTCTCTCTCTCTTTTGAGGAGAAAGACTAAGACTTGGCCGACATGCATTACCCCCCCCCCCCCAATTTTTTTATTGCAAATTAAGACGAATCACAAGAATGACCCGTGGATGACTGTAATATCGCGGAAATCCGTTAAAAAAACAGAAAAAAACATGCCTGGGTAATAAGGAGGAATTTCAAGTTTCATCAAAATTGGTTCCAAATTGGGAACTAGACAGTGTTCACAAGCTAAAACCAAGATTTTTCGTATAATCAGGGCCCATAATCCACGAAGTTACAATTCAATACATGCCTATGTCGAAAAGAACCAAGATCTTAGAATGATAAAACTATCAAGTTTCACTGAAATCGGATAAAAATTGTGACCTGTAGAGTGTTCACAAACAATTGTGGACGGACGGACGACAATATACTTCCAGCTATATATAAAGTAAAAACGTGATTTTCAGTGCAATCAGTGGCCATAAACAATATTTTAAAGTGGTGCGTCACATGCCAATTTCGAAAGAAACCAAGATCTTTGGAAAATGACGGATAAAAATTGTGACCTGTAGAGCACTCACAGGGAAAGTGAGGTGGACGACATGACATACCGGTCAAATGAAAATGTGAGAAACTTCCAAAATGTGTGCATACAAAAAACAGCAAGCTTACATGTATATTATCCAACATTTGATTACATGTAAATAATTGTGATACAAGTTGAAATAATAGTGGATTTGGTTAAAACTTCACAAATTACTTGGGAATTTGGAAATCAAATTTGGAGGAGCCATTAGACACAATGAAATGAAATGGAGTTTAACGTCCTACTGTTGTTCTGCTCCAAACTGGACTTATGGAGATGCAGACGGGCAAACATGTATGCCATACAGTGTGCTATGAGAGAAATTTTGCCCAGACAGCAGCAAGTACTACAGTCCTGCCTACTCTTATTATATCGAATTCCAATGACTTAGACTGGATCGTTGAAGTCTACATGTATGACGTCAGATTTTTAGAGCGACAGAGTAGTGCACTGAAGTAGATATTTACTTTTACGTCCGAATTGTTGAATTTTAAAATTTGTTGTGGACATGAAACCCAATTCACAAATTCACAATAATGAACAGTGTTTTGGTGTCAATATGTAGCTTGTTACTGGAGTGATTATCGATATCTCTTTTTAGCATGTACTTCACTAATAGGATAGATTCCCATCTTACCCACTTAGTCACTGTGACCCCCTTAGCCTTAATAATGGCGAACCTTTAACTCTAACTTTCACATCACCCCAGAGTAAAGTAGACCAACACAACAATCTACAAGTAAGAAGCTCGTCCGAGGATCACGTGGGTAAGATGCCGGCTCGCTAGCCTAGAGGTCGTAGTTTCCCCTGGTCAGTGATGCAGAACTGAGGGCCTGACATAAACAGCTGTCTAGTTGTTCCAATGGGAGTACGGGACCAAAAAAAACAGTGAGGTCCCGTGTACACATAAGAGATCCCTTGGCAGTTGGAATTCGATATTAAGGGTAGGACATAGCGCCGCTGCCCTGGCAAAATTTCCCTCATAGCACACTGTGTATTGCGTATGCCCAGTTTAGGAGCAGAACAGTAGGACGTTAAACTTACAATTTTAGCCTGTACTGTACAATAGGTTTCATGTAGGCCTACTATTACTAATTGTCATCTTGTCAAGCAAATCATCGCATTTAAAGTAGCTAAATCGCTAATTTTTGGGACTTAGAAATTGACACAAGTGGGACGCAATGCATACAATACAGTATATGAATGTATAGAAACTGATTACATTCAATGGTTTCCGTTTTTACTCTAATTTAATTTCAAGTTCAGCTAAATTAGCCAGCAGTCTAAATCGAATGCAAATTTCTAGCGCCTGGTTATTCCAGTCCACATATGCCGTTGGATTTGGTGCAATGTTTTTCTAGCCTCGTTCCTCGAGTCTCTTGCTAGAGCTGCGGCTGAAACGCATTATGGTACACGATTCGTGTACCAATGGTAAAATGTTTATTTTGTCTTAAAATATTGGATATCAGAAGCCCATCTTTTCCCGATAAAGAGAGAGAGAAATGGGGTTTAACGTCCACTCGACACAAACTAGGTCATTCTGGGACCAACATATGGTTTCAATTTTATTTCAATAATTCGCTTGCGCGTAGGGGTCTTTAGCAGTGGGAGGAAACCGGAGTGCCCAGAGGAAACCCACGAGGTTGAGAAGGCGCCCCTATCTCCATGTCACATACGCTCACACCAGGGATTGAAACCACAGCCGCAAGCCAGAGGTGACCGGCCAGTAGTTCAGCTCTGAACGTCGGTCTCATTACACTCACCCTGAACATTCAGAGACTGTCCCATTCAATCAATGTCGAAAATAATTGGAGCCCCAGTCAATTTTACTGGGCAACTTTTCACTGCTAAACGATGGGGTGTCAATCCGTGTGGACGCGTGTACAATGTAAACGAACATCTTAGTGAGAAAATAAGACCTTGCTAACTTCGCTAGAGTCAATATGAGCGACACAACACGCTGTTAAAAATACGTCCCCTCCTATCAAGTTACATTCTCGCCGTCATGACGCTCTAACTGTAGGTCAACGTCCACATTCAGGAATGTCGGTCATGCAAGACGAAACGAAATGTACAGGCTTTCAGTCGTTTAGCAGTGAAAAGTCGTCCAGTAAAATTGACTGTTCTCCAGTTTTTTTGACACTGATTCAATGGGACAGTCCCTGAACGTTCAGGGTGAGTGTAATGAGACCGACATTCAGAGCTGAACTAACCAGCCAGCTAAAGTTCGAAGCGCGGCACTCTAGACCACTAGCCCATCCCAACACCCCTTTTTTCCGATAAGATCACAGCATCAATGTTGATTTAAACTGACAATTAATTCGTGTTTTCAATGTTGAAGATTTTGGATGATATTGAGTTTAGAGACTTTGCTACTATAAAATTAACAATTATTGAGAAATACCGACACAAGACTGCGACTCATGATATAAGATAAGCCTAGCCTGCAAATTGGTATTGGTACTATTTGGTAGGCCCTACCTGGTGATCATAACCAATTTTTTTTTTCGTAAAAACTTCTAAGAATTCTGTGAAATTTGTATTTAAACAATGAATATTAACAAAATTGACTTTTCAACATTCCAAACAACCTACAAAAATGGGCAGTTTATGGGTTTATATAGATTTCAAACTATTAATATTCGTATTAGATCTAGACCAGTTTAGTAACCCTATATAATAATACTACTAAATCATCTACGTACTAGTTTAGCTAAACTGGGCTAGTTTAGCTATGTCTACTGACTTACTTATAGTTACTACATGTACAGTGTGTCAGTGTACGGTCACAAACGAACAAAGTTTATACAAGCAGACGTAAAAAACAAACACTAACAACATCCTCAGTCTTATTGCAATGACTTAACTTATAATTTAACAAAACATAAATTGTACTCACCGTCTAATAAGTAATAAATCTTTCTTGACTTTACCGGTATCACTGACTGTGACAAAATTAGCGCCAAATTTTGAATGAAAGCTCCATTCAGTACACTTCGGTATTTTTCAGCCGTGAATATGACCTAACCATCACATTTCTTTGCCAATAGCGTTTTGTTTTAATATTCCGGTGATATTAATCTCTATACCCTATACCCACAAAGAGCCATTTGTGGGTATAAGTTTGCGATGAACTCCATGATCTTGAACATTTTTTTTCTTGAACAAAGTTGGGTAATAGAATAAAAAACGTAAAATACTTTAGAGATAAAATTGAATAAAATGGCTCCGTGTGGGTATAATTTTACGATGAACTCCATGATCTTTTTTTTTTCTTGAACAAAGTTGGGTAAGAGAATAAAAAAACGTAAAATACTTTAGAGATAAAATTGAATAATATTTGCTTTTTAAAAACATCCCCTCCCCCAAAATAGATCATTTATTTGAGACCTTAATTAAAGAGTGGGTGTTTGACTAAATTCAAGGTCATGGTTCAAAAGAACATTAGATGACTTTCAACCCATCTGAACTGTCTTAAGGTCCTGGGCCAAGGTCAAATAAGTTAAACTGGCTTTGAAATAAAACTTTTTTTATTCAAGGTCAATTTTCCACCCCTTGGCCTTGACCTTAATGATCTTGCACTTCGCTTTAGGTCCTTTATTTGTTTAGCTTTATCTCAAAATGCAAAGGTCTTGTAGATGCATGTCCCAGATGTCAAGGCAAAAATGAACTGGGGTTTAACGTCCTATTTTCTGCACCTAACCTTGGCTAATGGAAGACGGGCATACGCCATACAGTGTGCCATGAGGGAAATTTTGCCCGGGCAGTGGCGCTACGGCCTACTCTTATATCGAATTCCAACTGACAAGGGATCTTTTACACACGCCAATGTGTACACGGGACCTCGGTTATTCGTCCCATCCGAACAAGACAGGTCCTCCCGTTCTGCATCATTGACAAGGGGAAACCACGCCGGAAAATCTCGGCCAATGCAGGGATCGAACACCAAACCCCCAGGGAAGCGAGCCAACACCTTACACACTTAGCCACGCAGATACCTGTTACAAATGCCTTTTATAAAATATGCGCCACCCAAAGAGCAACCAGTTTGAAAAAAAAGATGGTAGCCCTAATTAAGTTTACGGTGCATCTATCCAGGCTACTTCTGAAAATTATGTCGGAGAAGCCGATCCACGGTGTTAAAGTCCGTCCGTATACCATAAACATCTCCCGGGGTATAAAATCCCCACCCCCACCCCGGGTAATCGAAGTTGACAAATATTGGTACAACTTTAAATCTCCGGCTATCCCAACTAAATTGTCCACGGTGAACCAGAACATCGCCATGCATTTTACCTCAGAGGTCAAAGTCATATCAAACTTGAAAATTGTTCAAAAATGGCAATATAAATATGAATTTTCCTCGACCTTACTGTGACACCTGTGATAAAGTCAGGTAAATTGACCATTAATGTGTTAAAGTCCATGTAATTGCCAACCAAGAAGTGACCCTGAACTTGTGTTTGGCCTTATATTCAGTTTAAGATGGGACTTTTGACCTGGTTCAAATTCATGGGTGAAAAGAACATTAAATGACCATCAAATCTACTGAATTAACAGTATCAACGATATAGCATCATAACAAACTTTTGCTAACGATGTAAGATGTAAAAAAGATGTAAAATGGAAATACATTTTACGAACTCAATTTCAACGTTTTAGATTAGGAAAAATGAACGTTTTTAGAGTAGGAAAACAGAACGTTTTAAAAACTAAATCCAATAATCAATATAACGTCACAAACAAATATATTACTAACGTTCAGGGAATCATAAGTCAAAACGCTATACAGTAGTTACGTTAGAAGAACAAAATTTACTGATGTTGCCAGGTCGTCTCACCAGGCTTAGGAAATAACGTTGATTCGGGTGGTTCAGCTGAAGTTTTTGAAACAACTGATCTCAACGTTTCTAAAGTCAACGTCAGTAGAACAATATTAATTAATGCTTAGCAACCTCTCACAGTATCAGCGATATAAGGTAAAAAAAACGGGTTTGAAATATTGATCTAATGTTTTAATGCAACGTTTGCTAATGATGTAAGGTGTCGAAAAAGGAAATACAACATTTTACAAAATTTATTCGAAGGTTTTTATTTTCGTTTAATTTCAACGCTTTTAGATAATGAAAACAGAACGTTTTAAAAAAAACTGAAATCAAATATAATCAATATAAGGCCACTAACAAATATATCACTAACGTTCAAAGAAACATATGTTAAAACACTACAGTCAATAGCTACGTTAGAAGAACATAATTTACTGACGTCTATAAATTGTCTGACCAGACTTTGGAAATAACATTGATTCAGGTGGTTCAGCTGACGTTCTCGAAACAACTGATTTGAACATTTCTAAAGTAAACGTCAGTAGAATAATATTGATTGATGTTTAGTAACGTTTCACAGTATCGACGAAATAACGTCATAAAAACAGGGTTGAAACATTAATCTAATGTTTTAATGCAACGTTTGCAAATGATGTAAGATGTAAAGAATGTAAAGTAGAAATACATTGTTTTACGAACCTTACTGGAAGGGTTTATTTTTCGTTTAATTTCAACGTTTTAAGATTAGGAAAACAGAACGTTTTAAAAACTGAAATTCGATGTAATCAATAATAATAATTATAACTTCACCAAAAATATATTACTAACGTTCAAAGAATCATATGTTAAAACGCTACAAAAGTTACGTTAGAAAAACATAATTTACTGACGTTTAAAGTTTGTCTGACCAGGCTTGCCAAATAATATTGAATCAGGTGGTTCAGTTGACGTTCTTGGAACAACTAATCTGAACGTTTCTAACGTAAACGTCAATAAAACGATATTAACTATTGTTTATTAACGTCTCACAGTATCAACGA
Organism: Patella ulyssiponensis; assembly: GCA_963678685.1. Taxonomy (NCBI): domain Eukaryota; kingdom Metazoa; phylum Mollusca; class Gastropoda; family Patellidae; genus Patella; species Patella ulyssiponensis. Next base: position 6,137,155 of record OY783231.1, read on the forward strand.
TATAACGTCATAAAAAACGGAGTTGAAACATTAGTCTAATGTATTACTAACGTTCAAAGAATCATAAGTTAAAACGCTTCAGAAGTTACGTCAGAAGAACATAATTAATTGACGTTTCTAGGTTGTCTGACCAGGCTTGGGAAATAACGTTGATCAGGTGGTTAAGCTGACGTTCTTGGAACAACTAATCTGAACGTTTCTTAAGTAAACGTCAGTAGAATAATATTAATTGATGTTTAGTAACTGTTCACGGTACCGAGGGTATAACGTCAAACAAAAACATGGTTGGAACATTCATCTAATGTTTAAATGTAACGTTTGCTAATAATGTAAGATGTAAAGAATGTAAAATATAAATACAATGTTTTACGAACTATATTGGAAGTTTTTATTTTTCGTTTTATTTTAACGTTTTAAGATTAGGAAAACAGAACGTTTTAAAAACGGAAATTCAATATAATCAATTTTACGTCACAAACAAATATATTACCAACGTTCAAAAAATCATAATTTAAAATGTTACAATAGTTACGTTAGAAGTACATAATTTACTAACGTCTACAGTTTTTCTGACCAGGCTTGACAAATAACGTTGAATCAGGTGATTCAGTTGACGTTTTTGGAACAACCAATCTGAACGTTTCTAAAGTAAACGTCAATAAAACGATATTAACTAATGTTTAGTAACGCCTTACAACAGTATCAACGATATAACGTCATAAAAAACGGAGTTGAAACATTAGTCTGATGTATTACTAACGTTCAAAGAATCATACGTTAAAACGCTACAATAGTTACGTTAGAAGAACATAATTAATTGACGTTTTTAGGTTGAATCAGGTGGTTCAGTTGACGTTCTTGGAACAACCAATCTGAACGTTTCTAAAGTAAACGTCAGTAGAACGATATTAACTAATGTTTAGTAACGCCTCACAGTATCAACGATATAACGTCATAAAAAACGGAGTTGAAACATTAGTCTAATGTATTACTAACGTTCAAAGAATCATAAGTTAAAACGCTTCAGAAGTTACGTTAGAAGAACATAATTTACTGACGTTTCTAGGTTGTCTGACCAGGCTTGGGAAATAACGTTGATCAGGTGGCTCAGCTGACGTTCTTGGAACAACTAATCTGAACGTTTCTTAAGTAAAAGTCAGTAGAATAATATTAATTGATGTTTAGTAACGATTCACGGTACCGAGGGTATAACGTCAAACAAAAACATGGTTGGAACATTCATCTAATGTTCAAATGCAACGATTGCTAATAATGTAAGATGTAAATAATGTAAAATATAAATACAACGTTTTACGATCTATATTGGAAGTTTTTATTTTTCGTTTTATTTTAACGTTTTAAGATTAGGAAAACAGAACGTTTTAAAAACGGAAATTCAAGATAATCAATTTAACGTCACAAACAAATATATTACCAACGTTCAAAGAATTATAATTTAAAATGTTACAAAAGTTACGTTACAAGTACATAATTTACTAACGTCTACAGTTTTTCTGACCAGACTTGACAAATAACGTTGAATCATGTGATTCAGTTGACGTTCTTGGGACAACCAATCTGAACGTTTCTAAAGTAAACGTCAGTAGAACGATATTAACTAATGTTTAGTAACGCCTCACAGTATCAACGATATAACGTCATAAAAAACGGAGTTGAAACATTAGTCTGATGTATTACTAACGTTCAAAGGATCATAAGTTAAAAAGCTACAATAGTTAAGTTAGAAGAACATAATTAATTTACGTTTTTAGGTTGAATCAGGTGGTTCAGTTGACGTTCTTGGAACAACCAATCTGAACGTTTCTAAAGTAAACGTCAGTAGAACGATATTAACTAATGGTTAGTAACGCCTCACAATATCAACGATATAACGTCATAAAAAACGGAGTTGTAACATTAGTCTAATGTATTACTAACGTTCAAAAAATCATAAGTTAAAACGCTTCAGAAGTTACGTTAGAAGAACATAATTTACTGACGTTTCTAGGTTGTCAGACCAGGCTTGGGAAATAACGTTGATCATGTGGTTCAGCTGACGTTCTTGGAACAACTAATCTGAACGTTTCTTAAGTAAAAGTCAGTAGAATAATATTAATTTATGTTTAGTAACGATTCACGGTACCGAGGGTATAACGTCAAACAAAAACATGGTTGGAACATTCATCTAATGTTTAAATGCAACGTTTGCTAATAATGTAAGATGTAAATAATGTAAAATATAAATACAACGTTTTACGAACTATATTGGAAGTTTTTATTTTTCGTTTTATTTTAACGTTTTAAGATTAGGAAAACAGAACGTTTTAAAAACGGAAATTCAATATAATCAATTTAACGTCACAAACAAATATATTACCAACGTTCAAAGAATCATAATTTAAAATGTTACAAAAGTTACGTTAGAAGTACATAATTTACTAACGTCTACAGTTTTTCTGACCAGGCTTGACAAATAACGTTGAATCAGGTGATTCAGTTGACGTTCTTGGAACAACCAATCTGAACGTTTCTAAAGTAAACGTCAGTAGAACGATATTAACTAATGTTTAGTAACGCCTCACAGTATCAACGATATAACGTCATAACAAAACGGAGTTGAAACATTAGTCTGATGTATTACTAACGTTCAAAGAATCATAAGTTAAAACGCTACAATAGTTACGTTAGGAGAACATAATTAATTGACGTTTTTAGGTTGTCTGACCAGCCTTGGGAAATAACGTTGATTCATGTGGTTCAGCTGACGTTCTTGGAACAACTGGTTTGAACGTTTCTAAAGTAAACGTCAGTAGAACAATATTAATTAATGTTTAGTAACGTTTCACAGTATCGGCGATATAACGTCATAAAAAACGCGATTGAAACATTACTCTAATGTTTTAATGCAACGTCTGCTAATGATGTAAGATGTAATGAATGTAAAAAAGAAATACAACGTTTTACGAACTTTATTGGAAGGCTTTATTTTTCGTTTAATTTTAAAGTTTTTAGATTAGGAAAAAAGAACGCTTTAATAACTGAAATTTAATATAATCAATATAACGTCACAAACAAATGTATTACCAACGTTCAAAGAATCATAATGTAAAATGTTATAAAAGTTACGTTAGAAGAACATAATGTACTGACGTCTACAGTTTGTCTGTCTAGGCTTGACAAATAACGTTGAATCAGGTGGTTCAGTTGACGTTCTTGGAACAACTAATCTGAACGTTTCTAAAGTATACGTCAGTAGAACGATATTAACGAATGTTTAGTAACGTCTCTCAGTATCAACGATATAACGTCATAAAAAACGGAGTCGTAACATTAGTCTAATGTATTACTAACCTTCAAAGAATCATAAGTTAAAACGCTACAGAAGTCACGTTAGTAGAACATAATTTACTGACGTTTCCAAGTTGTCTGACCGGCCTTAGGAAATAACGTTGATTCAGGTGGTTCAGCTGACGTTCTCGGAACAACTGGTTTGAACGTTTCTAAAGTAAACGTCAGTAGAACAATATTAATTAATGTTTAGTAACGTTTCACAGTATCGACGATATAACGTCATTAAAAACATGGTTTAAACATTAATCTAATGTTATAATGCAACGTTTGCTAATGATGTAAGAAGTAAAGAATGTAAAATAGAAATACAACGTTTTACGAACTTTATTGGAAGGGTTTATTTTTCGTTTTATTTTAACGTTTTTAGATTAGGAAAACAGAACGTTTTAAAAACTGAAATTCAATATAATCAACATAACGTCACAAACAAATGTATTACCAACGTTCAAAGAATCATAATTTAAAACGTTACCAAAGTTACGTTATAAGAACATAATTTACTGACGTCTACAGTTTGTCTGACCAGGCTTGACAAATAACGTTGAATCAGGTGGTTCCGTTGACGTTCTTGGAACAACTAATCTGAACGTTTCTAAAATAAACATCAGTAGAACGATATTAACTAATGTTTAGTAACGTATCATAGTATCAACGATATAACGTCATAAAAAAACATTAATCTAATGTTTTAATGCAACGTTTGCCGATGGAACATTATAAAAACATTCAAAATAACGTTCCGTCATTGTTGAATGAAAGTAAAATTAAAACGTCAAAAGATAACATTTTGGCGATGATTCTGGAACGTTTAGAAAAAGTACAGTCTATCTCTGAACCCTTTCTGAACGTTCGGAGAACGTGCTTAAACAAACATTCTGAACGCAACCATATTAGAACCAATTAGGAATGTTACCAAAACGTTTTGTGTTTGCTGCGTTACGTCCGCACGAAGGAAGATGATTGGGATGACTATCTACCGTATGTAATGTTTGCATATCGATGTACTTTGCAAGAAAGTTCTGGTTGCTCACCGAACTTTTTAATGTTTGGTCGGGATGTTTACACCCCTCTCGAACTCCACTATGGACTTCCACCAGAAGTAGAGGAAAATATTGATGGCTATGCGGCTAATATCCGAGAAAAATTTCAGGATACCTTTGCGTTTACCAGAGACCACCTGAAAAACTCAGCTGCTAGACAGAAGAAATATTACGATTTAAAATCGTTTTCTCGAAAATTCCAAACCGGAGATTCGGTCTATGTCCATTCTCAAGTGCATAAGACGGGTATTCCACCAAAGTTCTATAAACCTTGGACAGGACCTTTCAAGATTGTAAAGAAAATCACTGATACAACAATGGAAATTGATTTTGGTACAAAACGGAAAGTAGTCCATACGGACAGATTAAAACTTTGTCCTGTCGAAGAGACTTGTAATGAGCCCACTTTCAGTACCAATAGTTTACAGGATTTTGATCGTAGTCAGGAAGATTTTGAACCAGAAACCTCTCATCAAAGTCAAGAAGACAATCCTAGTTATTTTCGGTCAAAATATAACCGACAATCTAGGTTACCCTCGAGGTTTGGAGAATACCTCTTGTATTAAAATGATTGACTACAAACAGAATCTCAAGAACTGTAGGTGTTCAAGTAAGCCAGATGATGGAGGTAAGGCCTGATTTATACATCGAGGACGAGTAAGAAGTTACGAAGGCGTGGGTAGTGAAGCAGTCAAGTGCCAGGTTATTCGCGACTACTTTGTTTGTTTTTACTAATACTATCATATTTCATTATTTTGTTAGAGTAGGACATCGTCATTTATATATATATTAAACATGTATTTTATATCTTATTATAGAAGTCTATAGTAGCATATTCTCTTTTAATCATTTCTTTAAATACCTTAAAGGACAATATTGGTGCCAGTCATTATCACATATGTGATAGAACTGATTAAACACTTTCCAAATATAATATTAACACAGAGATCATCGCTACCATAGGGGAGTAATAAAGGGTTCATAAATCGGAAGTGACGAACGCCAAAGGAAAATACGAGTAATCTCTCTAAGTGAATGACTGAAGTGACGAGTGATGACAGATAAACGGCCGAATTTCTGCTCACTAATAATTCCTTCGAAGACAAAAAGTTGTTATATGGGACCGCAAGAGGATACCTGACGATTCAATAAAGTAATTAAGTGTCATAAGATAAGAGAACACGGGAAAAATAGAAATACTCCGTACAGCCCCTTGTTTTTATTCATTCCATAGGGGAGACCGGGGCACATTGAACACCGTATATTGTTGGGTTGTATAGTATTATTTATAAAGGATATATCCATGGTGGTTCAATGTGCCCCGGTCTCCCCTACCTTATAAAAACATGGTAATGCACGAACTTTTTTCTGTTTTTCTTTCATGTTCTCTTATGTAGTGGCAGTCAATTCTTTTTATGAATTGTAAGATATTCTCTCACAGTGTCACACAGCAACTTTAGGTCTTCGAGGGAATTATTAGTGAGCAGATATTCGCCCATTTATCTGTTATCACTAGTCACTTCAGTTAGTTATGTAGAGGAATAACTCGTGTTTTCCTTTGGCGTTCGTCACTTCCGATTTATGAATCCTTTATTACTCCTCTATGGTAGCGATGATCTCTGTGTTAATATTATATTTGGAAAGTGTTTAATCAGTTCTATCACATATGTGATAATTACTGGCACCAGTATTGTCCTTTAATATTCCATACCTTTCTAACCAGGGTAATTATTTTTAGATTAGGGTAATGGATAACTCCTACCTCTTAAAATGATTTATATAATTAGTAAATAATTATTATTGTCTAATGATTGATGTTTTGTCATATATTTTGTGTAACCAATATATACATTGTACTGTTATAATCGATATAATACTGTGTATTAGTCGTGTTTATATTCTTGTGATTTGATCTTTCTAATGCAATATTTGTAAACCGCCAGTAGAAATAAATGTCTCTTATAGATACAGTTAGACGGCCGGAATTTGCACTGTAGGCTAGTCTAAGAGACTGCGGCCGACTGTCAGCGAATATCTCGCTGATGACGGCAAGCTACGTTCCGAAGGCTTAGAACCTCCTCTCGTGAAAGAGGTCCCTCCCCTTTCATTTTCAGAGAGTACGGCAATCTAGAATTGCCCGAAAAAGACAAGTTGCAGATTCAAGAACAAGTACGGTGAATGCTATTCACCCGAAAAAGGAAAGCTTCAAGAAAAGTACGGCGAATGCTATTCGCCCGAAAAAGGAAAGATTTCAAGACAGTAAGGCAAATGCTATTTGCCCGAAAAAGGAAAGACTCTATTATAGTACGGTGAACGCTGTTCACCCGAAAAAGGACAGTTAACAGAATTAATCTTATTGGAGCTGTAAATACTTATTATATATTTGAAAGTTTTTGTTACATAAAGGTGTGAAAACTGAACGACTCTGACTTATTCCTACGGTGAAACTTATAACATTAATTTAAGCAAAACACCGTTAATGACCACTTTTTAGCTGGTCCTTACACACCCTTCCGAAGTTCCGTTTTACCGGTGGCTCGTGATCAGCCAGGAATTGATCACTGGTGGCAGAGATATCAAGCTCCCCCTACCCCAAACGTGGTTATCCCGTCAAGGAAACGTTACAATCTCTACTTTCTAAACATACCAAAATTGCCATACTTTTATTGGCAATAACCACCCGATAAATACTTTGCTGGAAACCCATCTTTAACATACGTTGTAAATTTATATTGTTGTGTAATTAATTAAAAATAAACAATCATCATCGCTTTTTGGAAAACTCGTCTTAAATAATGATTGATTCATTCTGAAAATTGTGGCTACAAAGAAAATTTTCGGGCATATAAACTCTGTGCCCCAATTGAGATTGACCCCTTACGCCTATGTGGTCAGCACCAATTACGGACATTATAAGAGATTCCTCAATCACATTCAATGCCTTGTAGAGGTCGTCCGAGATCTATAGGTAGTATCAAACGCTGCTGATAAGACAAGTATGACTAACATTTTAAACATTTCACAATTGTCTACAGTTTAGATAAACCCAGTAGACATTTGAGACCAGGTTCTGCGCCGAGTGCTGCTCATAGATAGTAAATACGCAGTCTGGAATTTACCTCACAGGTTAATAGCTCGTTCAAGGAAGTTTGATAGTTATAATTTGACTAATATTTATAGATTATTGGATATTAAAGGCAAGTTTGATACTGGTTGATGTTTTTAATTACACACCTTGGGGTGTTATTTCCTTTGATCTCCCATACATGTTATGAAACGTATCAACCTGTTGTGACGTCATCAGAGGCTGATATCTGATATCGACCCTAGGGACTATATCAGATATCACCCTCTGATGACGCACAACAGGTTTACGGATGCTGCAATGAAAAGGAGCACAAATTCTTTCTTTTTACATTTTATTCACTTTTTTGTACAATGTTGTCAAGCGATTCGAACAATGAACTTTGTCAGATCAAGAACTTGTCTGAATCTCTAAAATTATGACTTGTGTAGTATATCGTCATCCACATCAGTTTTATTTGCAATCTGGCCTTGGGTTATATTATTTCACATATCAATACTCGATTAGGGTAGGCCTAATATTTATCTCTCGGATATAAAAATGCGGTTCAACATGCAAATTTGTAGTTATCTGCTTTGTCGGTGTCAATACGAACCTGAACTGTATTTAGATTTGTGAACAGTCACGACTAAATACTATTTGGATGACATAGCGTTATAAAAATGTACATATTTTAAAGACTGCTTCGGTTGAAATTCCTGGAAGACCACCCCTAAATACATTTCACATATACTGTTGTATTGGTAATACTTTATAGTTAACGGGTCTCGATATATCCCCTTTATCAATAAAGAATAAAAGTAGCAGAAATTTACTCTGTATAACATGTGTTCATGGCATCTAAAATGATACCTTCAAATGTTTAATTCCTATTGCGTTGCAGTTATCCTTGCGAAATGAAGTTTCTTTGAAAATATGATTGGGGTTTGGATGGGGGTCATAGTACCCGTAACAGATGTGTCTATAAAAAGTCTTAAACGGGATCTGCCTCTTATTCGCTGTCCAGTGTATGTTTGTTATATTCTGATCACCACGATATATCAAGGCGTTAAAGCTGTAATTTCATATTTTTAAGTTATATTTTTAAAATATATTAAAATAAAGCCTTAAAATAGATTGTATATATAAACAGTCCTACCCTGTTAAAGAATAATCATATTAATCCTATGATTCACTATTGTCAGTTGAGAAATTGGCAAAAATATCAATTTCAAATTCAAATTTAAACGTTTGAAGATAGCTATTGCATGGAGGGGGGGGGGGAATGGAAAAACAAGGGAGGTAATTGTGTTATTATTTCCGATGTCAAGGATTTGTAAGTGTGGAAAATAAAGCCCATGATTGTATAATAGTGAGTTGACAACATATTTTAACTTAAAAGTAAAAGACATAGAATTAAATATGTTTTGATTCTCTTGGAAAATTTGAAATTCCCGCTTTAAACAAAATTGTTTTTTGTTCAGCGCTTTGACACTTGTGTGCCTCAGCCTAAGTGTGCATCAAAACTTAAAGAGACATCATGTAAGGTTTAAAGAAAGAAATGTCGGGTCTGTTAAAATAAGATTATAACAACTTACTATGACTGTTTCATGTTTCAAAGTTCGACTTGGAATAAGCAAATAAGTGAGAAGAAGCTGTGATTTGCCCCACCAATTTGGAGGTTAATTATGCTGAATAATACATAGTTTGCGACCAATTAGAATCCAGCAAAATGGTCTTATATCTATAGTCACCCTAACCCTGTCATTTTAAACAGTAGTGTTTAACAAAAGGGGCAAAAAGTTTTGCAGCTACAGTAAGGCAACCCGGGGGGAATGCGCCAGAATAGGCCCCCGTTTTGATTGGTGGTGCAAGGGCCAAAGCAACTTTTTCATCCAGGGGACACATGCAAAGTCAATCTGGTGTGGAATTAATTCATACATATTTTTTTCATAAATAGGGCCTAACATGAGCTCTTGTACCAACTCATCTATTTTGGTTCTCTTTTTCTCCATAACATCTTGGGTATATTTCTTAAAGTACTGTGCATGGTGTTTCACCTCAATGGTGACACAGTCTTCACCATATTAGTCCTCTATTGGTCTGAGTGGTCTTGATTCGAGTAGTCCTTACTCCTTGGTGACTGTGAGTTGTCATGCATTTAGGAATATAAGAATATCTATCTTTATCAATCAACATGTTAAATGATCCCCTTAACAAATTAACCAGACCTGTTATTCTTTTTTTTGTTGGTAAAATTTTAGCTGCTTGCTTCTAACATCACTTTCTAACTTTCGTCAACAAGTTTGGAATCGTGATAATGTTTCATACACAGTTGTTGTTTTTTTTTTACGTTGAAATGTGAGAACTCTGTATTATTAGTATACCCCATTGATTGAGAACTTTGTCTGCACATTCCCGGAGTTATTTGTCTTACAAATCAGCATTTGTCTCCGGCACAAACCTGTCATTTCCATCTAATTCGATCCAATGGTTAGCCAATACCTAAAATTGTTCCCGGCTTGTCGCATTGAACGGTTTTAGCTTAGTGTTTTTAACAAAATATTCACAAGTATTCAGTTTTCGCTATCCTTCCGCCATATTTACTATCTAAACAGAGCGGTGACCTTTGACTCTACTCGACCTTCCATTGTGTGTGTCTGATTGGCGAGCTATGTCACGTGATTTGTTAAAACCAAATCACCGCGAAATTCAAATACCATCGCACATTAAGTAAGCCTGTATTTATTTTACGGTTTCTGTCAAACGTCAAAGAATGGATAACAGAAAAGTCGCGTGGCAATGAAGTAATACTAGAAGAATTAGATGATGTACCTTTTTTACCCGAAACTTGCTAGGACGGAAAACAGAAGCAGGCTAGCTAGAAATTTCACACCACGGCCTATATATATATATATATATAAATAAAATCTAAGTGTGTATGGGTGTGTGTATGTATGTTTGTGTATGTTTTTTCGCCCATCACTTTTCGTCGCCACACTCCACCTACACATTATTATGTGTTATTTAATTAACCAGCATCACAACAGGAATGTTTTAGGCCAGTGAATTCGGGCCCAAGGCGAATTACGCTTCGTCGCCGCGCTTAACCCCCACATATCTCGTATCAAATTGAAAAGAACGGCTACGTATGTATTTTAAGCCATCGAATCTGTCCTACAGGCAAATTTGGGCCACGAACGAATAAGACCTCGGGCGAATTTAGGTCCCGTGGGAATTTGGGCACTGGGCGAATATGGGCCCCTAGCAAATTTGGGCCATGGGCGAACTTGGACCCCGGGCGATCAATTTGGGCCCGTGCATAGGCGGGTAAACTACGAGTAGTTTATTTGATAACATTTGATAATATTAATATAAAACGTATTCTGGATTGCCACCCTTGTTGTAAGATGTGTGTAGCATTCGTAATAAATTACCGATTTCAAATTATTTCTAAATTATTTTTTTTTCGTTTTATTGACGATATACTGCGTTGTAGCATACGATATCATGCTAAGCTCGCACGCGGTCTGCAGTTGACCGCTGTACGCAAAAGATTACAAAGATGCATTGATGTATGAAGCCGATTTATATGTTTAGTGTTAATTTTATTGCAAACAATTAATAGATAACATGTGTTTGGTTGTAAAATGCCACGAAATCGAGCATAAGAGTAAATAATAGAATGGGTTATATAGAGTGGTGATCTGTGGCTTCACGAAAGAATTATTCAAGACGATATTAAAATTTTTAAAAGCAGGACCGTAGCAAATCTAAAAAATAGAGCAAATAATAATCACGCTGTAATAAAATAATTCTGTATAGAATGCACCGAGTCCAGTTATATATTAGCATTCAACATTTGTTCTCTGAACCAAATACTGAATTAGAAATTGATAAAATGGTCGCAAATATATCGTTCTTCATTCTTCGGTTGCGACATTGGAGATAAACTGACTGGATTAAAATTTCACAGTGTCAAAACTTGTGCCAAGACGATTAATGTTGTTGGGAAAAAAAGGGTTTTAAACATATTCACAGATTCAAATTGATCATCGTTTTATCCTTTTCTGTTATTCATATTCCATCAAGAGGTTTTTTTTTATAAAATGGCTGACGTTTTACTCCGTGCATCAAACAATTATTTTATCATTGGTTAAAGCCGTCTAAACGCGGGGAAATTTATAGTAGCTATTGGTTAACAGCACGCATAAACAATCTTATTTGCATATTGCATACTATTTATAGTATCATTAGCTGGAATTATTTCAAGTCGATAGCATCAATGCCCAACATAACCGTGTTTTGTGTAAGAGTATAGCATGCAGCGCTATAGCAGACGATATATCAACCGCGCAGGTACTGTCCAGTCGGCAGTTGAATGTAAATATGATCTAGACCAGATCTTAAAAAAAAAATCTTTTGTGTTAATAGTCCTGTAATTAATAGATAAAATTTGTTTGGTCGTAAAATGCGTAATAAATTTGAGACCAAATTCTAGTTCACGCCATGAGCACGGACCAGTCTTAACTCGTTTTCCTAAATTATTGCAATGGCCATTACGGGTCTGCTAAACTTGCCGTATCTTTTCTATTTCGAAGTTTTTGTAAATATCGGTATCTGGCATCGGTCGGTAAACCTTACATGTATATAGAAATGGCGACCGGGTCCATTTTATGTAAAACAAGCTCACTGTACGGCGGTATTTTCACAAAAAAACACACACTGGCCTATGGGTTACAGTTTAGAAATAAGGCCAGGGTCTGCGCATGACCGAAAATGACGTCAAAATGGAAACCCGTAAAAGCTCCTATACGTAGGTATACTGGTTTGGTCAGTTATTTTCCCTACCGCTATTGGTACCGTCATTAAGGCTCATTCAAATCTGAACATAAGAGAGGAAACTCTGGCTTAGTTTCTGCTTGTGGAGGTGGTATAAAGTCAGACTTTTAGTCGGGTCATTCCAATGGGGCGAGGGGGGGGGGCAGTTAACTGTACATGACTGTTCGAACACAAGTATTCGCGTATATATATTCTTTATTTTCCTCCAATTATGAAGAGTATAGACAATACAACATTATGAGATACACACAATACAGAGAGTAAAATACAAAAATATACAGTATACAATCGAAATTGAAGTAAGGACCTAAAGGTCACAGTGACGTAAAGCAAAATATACAAACATTATTGCAGCTCTTTGATAGTCATAGATAGTTGTGCTACTGACAGTGATAACACGTGATTGTTCCACTTTTAAACTTAACAGATCCCTAAGGAGGTTATTACGATCTGCGCCAAACCATAGTTTGAGACTTGTTCTCGCGTCGTTGAATAAATCGCATTCTAAGATTAAGTGTTCTGGTCTAGAACTAAAGAATCTACCACACTTTTCACATAATTCTGTTACCAAAATGTCATCATTTTGCCGGATTGAGGTACATGCTCTCACAAATATTCTGCAAGCAACTTTTAATGAAGGGTCACGCATCCACACTGAAAATACGGGGTGTGGCGACAACTCATTCTGTATTTGGGAAAATAGACGAAAGTCATTGTCTAGCGACATCCGTAACTTCCAATCGTTACACTCTTTTGCTTTAACAGCCTGTTTCACAATCCGTTTCCAGGTGCAATATCTAAGAAAAACACGATTTTGGAGGAACATGGACATATATTGATCAAGACTGTATTTATTAATAATTCTACATACGTCTGGAATAAAGCCTTTCTGATGTTTTGTACAATCTAAATTATATTCCAAAAGTCTTGTGATGAGTATTGATCTTGGAAGGTATTTAGGGTTCATGTTCAAAATGTGACCAAAGAAGAACAGTTTTCGTTCGTCAATATAAGATTCCAGAGATCCCCATCCGAGAAGACTTGTACACATGTCTGAACGAGTTCGAAGATTTAACCCAAGAACATATTTACATGCAAAGTGTTGCGCTCGTTCTAGCATGACAATTTCTTCACGGGTAAGATTGTTCCATAATTGACATCCATATAAAGCTTTAGCATATACACACTGTTTTATCAACTTAGCACTGATTAAAGGGTTTAATCCATCCCGATGAACACCAGATTTAGCCAGGACAGTGACACCAGACCGAATAGCGCGACATGCGCCAATAGTCCGATCTTTAGATTTAAAGGTATCGGAAAGAGCGACTCCAACATGTTTAATGGTGCTAACTATGGGAAGTTCTTGGTTGCAGAGGTAGATTTGTTCTTTCTCAATAAATTTTGTGGATATGGAAAAATTCAGGATCACGCTTTTGGTAGGTGAAAAACAAAATCGCCATCTCCTACTGTAGGTTTCGCATATTTGTAACAGTCTCTGTAAACCAATGAGCGATGAGCTAACAATGGCAACATCATCGGCCTGTGTGGGGCAACATACCTTGACACCCAGGAGTGATGCGCCAAAACTACTGTTTGATAGTTCATCAAGAAGATCGTTGATGAACAGAAGATACAGTTTTGCCGAGAGAACGCCACCTTGTCTAATACCTCTATCTAGTGTGAAGTCTCTTGACAGTTGGTAATTAGCGCGAACACAGCTCTTCATATCTGTGTACATGTCGTTTATAACACTCCAAATCGCAAAATGGGTCCCGCACATGCGCAACTTATACAGAAGACCATCGTGCCAAACACAGTCGAAGGCTTTGGCGCTGTCTAAGAACGCCACATAGACAGAGTTCGAACGAGCTTGATAATAGTGGATTGTCTCTTGAAGGTTGAAAGAAGCATGTAACGATGAAAGACCCTTCTGATAAGCCACCTGCTGCTTGTTAGGGAAGGCACTTGATGGATGTGGTGACAACAGACGCGTTTCGAGTAGTTTTTCAAATAATTTACCAATAGTTGGCGTTAGAGAAATTCCTCTGTAGGAATTAGGATTACTTCTAGGTTTGTTGCCTCCTTTAAAAAGGGGAACGATAACACTATGCTTCCATTTGGTTGGGACTTGTTTCAGTTTTAGAACAGCATTGAATAAGTTAGATAGATGATGGTATAGACATTCACCTCCGTGAATGAGGTGTTCATATACAATTCCATCAATGTCAGCGGCTTTATTACGTTTCAATTTGGAGCAGAGTTGTCGGATTTCACTCGGAGAAGTTAATAGATGTAGGGGTAGAACACTGTTTCGGGAATTTACTTTACATTCTTTCACAAAGTTTGAAATATAAGCCTTGAATCTATCATCGAAACTCTCGTCATCTTGATTCGTGAAAATCGATTTAAAATGACTTGCCCATCCATCCAGAATGGCTCTCTCGTCCCTTAAGATATTACCGCCAATTGAAAGGAAGCTAGCTCCTGAAGATGATTTCGGATTTCCTCTCTTTACAAGTGACCAGAAAATTTTTGATCCATGTCGTAGGCGGAATCTAATTCATTGTAGTGATTGCTGATGTGATCATTAGATGCACGCCTTAGTTCGCGCCTAAATGATGTCTTACACAGTTTATATGAGAGACGATTTGGATCATCCGCATCACAGTTCTTTCCATGCCGTATCCACTCCTGTCTAGACACACGCATCTGCGGATGGAGAGTCTTCAAGGTTTCGCACCAGAAGGGTTTAAGAAACTTCTTAAATTTTTTTCGTGTAAGCATCTCATTAGATGCTGTAAGTAATGCCGTGACTATCTCGTTATAACAAGTTTCAAGATCTGTAATGGAATCTATCGAATCTGATGCCAGTGTCCAAAGACCATTTGACACATGGTATGTGTAATCAACTACGTTACCATCTTTACGAGCTTTATTCCACGCGAACGAAGTAAATACAAAGTCATTTGTTTTCCCTGATGGAACGAGATTGAAAGAGCACACAACTGGTAGATGATCGGATACATTGAAATTGTGGTGCTCAAGAACAGCTGCACCAGTTATTAAGCTTAAAGAGTCTTGCGAACAAATTATATGGTCGATCATTGTTGTTGGACCTCCGTCATATGCATGAAAAGTCCATGTTGGTCCAGTACACAGTGAGCAAACGTTTATAGACACGTAATTCAGTCGCGTAAGTAAACTCTGAATAATATTAGATCTCTTGTTTGAATTAAATTCACAGCGAGGACCATTAATTTGAACGTTAAAGTCACCAAGGAAGAACACCTGACCCTTGGTTGAGTAGACATGATATAAAATTTCCAGTTCGTGAACAGCATCTGCGAATTTGGTAATGCTATGAGAAGATGATGGTAGATAAACCCCGAATATAAACAATGGTTGGTTGCTTCCAATGTTAATTTCTACCCCAATTACGTCATTGTTATCTAGAACAATTTCGGAAACATTGTCAGCATACTCTTTATGGACGAGAAAGGCAAGTCCACCTCTGTGGACTGCACGATATTGTGTATTTGCCGATGAATTGTGGGGATAGCATTTACAGAATGAAACATAATCTATATGAATATCAGAGAGAATAAACTGTGAATGTTCACTTAACCAATGTTCAGTAAGGCAACAGACATGAATGTCATTAGACTCTAGACACCGAACTAAGTATGGTATAGCGGAATAAAAACCTCTACAGTTCCATGTCATTAGATTCAAGAATGCTCTGACTTCGATTCAAGAAATTTTTTCCACGGAATCCATGGTTTGACAATGATACCTCTTGGCCAAGTGTCAGGATTCTGCACAATATTATTGGCTTCTTCGGCGACATTAATATGCGCGGCAGCGAACCGTCTATTGGGATTATTGAAAAATTTGAGAAATGTATATTTCAGATTAATGTCACTCAAATAGTTCTTAAGTCCTTCTTCTGTGGAGTCTTTTGAAATTCTTCCTAGGTAAAATCTCGAAATCCGAGTCCGTTGTTGTCCCATAAATACAGGTTTGTGGTTTTGAACACTTACACATTGATTGGAGGATATCACAGTTTCAATTGAGAATGGGCCTATTGATTTATTAGAATCACAAACTTCATTATCTGCACAGTCAACGACTTTCGGTTTAGTGATATCAGAGTAGGATAGAGTCTGTCTTGGTGTTGTCGTTTTGTTATCCGTGCTTGGCCAAATAGTTGGCTCTTGGTGTCTGTTATGGTTTGTTTCTAAAATAACTAGTTTATCACTCAAAATAGATACAGAATTTTGTAGGTGAGCAATAGATTGGGATGATGCAGTCGAGGTATGCATGAATTTTTCCATCTTGGCGGATAATTCTTGGAGTCTTTCTTCGCAAGTTGCGAACGGGATCTTCTCGATTTTAGATAGTCGTAAATTGGAGTATGTGACGTCGGCTTTAGTTGATTTTATCACTGATGTTGAACTTGTGCAAAACCATTACTCAACTCAAGACTCGAATCACACACATTAATTACAATGTTCTTTAGATCGTCAACGTCAGTTTTAATATTGTCGAGTTGACACCTGAAATCAGTTAACTCTTTGCTAAGGTGATTATTGTCACTTTTAAGATCATTTATTTTATTTCGAAGGCAGTCAATCTCTTGTGTGTGTTCACCGCGTAGTGAGATTAAATCTCTTTCAACTCTAACGATGTATTCTTTTAGATCAAGAAGCAAAGTATTGTTCACTGGATCAGATTGAGTTGAGTATCGTTCACTTGCAACAACATGGGTTGAGGAAATCGACCTAGATTTGGTGTTTAATGTAAATATTTCTGATAATTATATGCCGAATTCTCCCAAACAGGCCCTTTGTAGATTAAAACAATCTCTAGCTAATTTAATTTGTACCGAATCTGTTACTTTACCGACAGTCTTTCTTCTCTCTTTCAACACAAAATCGCAATACGGGAAATTATCAGTTTGCTTGGCTCTGTTAAACAGTTCATTACGTAAACATTTTAATTCTGTCGAATTGCGCTTCTTCTCGCACAATAGACTAGAAACAAAAGAATCCCTGGGTTTTGAAATAAAACTGCCACCTAAAATTAACTCTAGTATATTTAGGGATTTTTCCTCGCTGGTTATGTCAGCTTCACTCTGTATATTGACGGGTTGTACAACTCCAGACAAAGGATATTGACTTGAAGGTAGTTCATCTTGGCTACTAACAGCAAAATTTTCACAATAATTTGATCCAATATCCTGAAGTGTATCCACGGGCACATTTTGTAATTCCGTAAAGTCCTTATCTGAATTATCACTCGGGCACAGATCATAAAATTCATCAATAACAGAGAGGTCGATAGCGTGACCGACCCGGTCCGCCATTTTGAAATTATTATACCCCTACGCAATAGCAGCCTTATGAATTATTATACAATCGAGTTGGATCAATGTGCAGACGATTATAGTTATTTGACATGCATTTGTTGCTCAATATAACGAGATATTTAAAGTAGGGCATTTCATCTGATTATTAAAATTGTATTCCCTTGGCGCCATTTGTCCAATAATAACATAACCGCCGATTTGAGAGTCTATGTTAATTAAGTTATACACATGGATACGAAAGGATCGCTTTCTCAACGTCGAACCCCGGTCGTAGCAAATACCTTGATGTGACCTAATTAGTGTACCGTCAACTATCGTAAATAGCTGAGCGATAACTATAAGTGCATTTTTTTGTTATAAAGGTTAATAGGCCTTAAATTTGAAATACGTCATTAAATACTGATTAGTTGATTGGTTAACTTAATATTAAAAATATGCATGATATTTGTAAATTTAAAACTGGCATTTATTTTAATGCGCAAATTCCCCGTCCTTTTTCAATGGAAGAGATGGTGGTGGTGGCGTCTTGGTAAACAAAACGGAAATATATGGCAGACAAACAAGGCGCGATGTTTCGTTGACCCAAGGGTTATTCTAACATGTAAATATGAAATGAAATGAAATTGGGTTTAACGTCCTACTCTTCTGCACCTAATGGAAGATGGACATACGCCATACAGTGTGCTATGAGGGAAATTTTGCCTAGGCAGCGGCGCTACCGCCTACTCTTATATCGAATTCCAATTTCCAAGGGATCTTTTACGTGCACGCCAATGTGTATACGGGACCTCGGTTTTTCGTCCCATCCGAACGACTAGACAGCTGACCTCGTCTGCATCATTGACAAGGAGAAACCACGCCGGAAAAACATATACTACCTCATAAAATTTGTTTACGAATTTGAACCCAAAATTAGGCCGAGGTAATATTATTGCTACTGCAGCTCTTAATATAATGCAATCTGACTAAAATACAGATCTATATTTCGTTTCGTTTGTTTGAACTTTCGAATGCCTACACATCATGAAGATCTAACCGGTTTTTGTGATAGGTCACTTCAGAGGTAAAACGAGCGGCTTTGGGCTATATGACGCCAGACATTTGATTAACGAATCAGCATTGATGCTACTAGTGGATTACCTACAGTTCCGTGCAAAACACTCCTAAAGCTCAACGTAACAGGCCGCTTAATTGGCTAATACCCCACACCATTCAGAACACGTCGATGATAGTAAACACAAGTTTTTTATTCACATAGCTGTAAGTCATTGACTTTTAGCTTTAAAACACAGTACAGCAATGGTAACACATAAAATAGAAAAATTCATAACATGAGATATTATAGAAGTAATAGCTCACAGGGTGAGTAATGATTTCCGAAATTTGAAGGCTTCGAAGACATATCTACTACATAATTTAACTTGAAGATTTCCATTATTTGTAGACATTAATTTATTAAATTTATAAACAGTAGGGTGAAGTGAATAAAATTTAGGGATATATTTTGTTCTTAGGTGATTTAAAGATTTACAACACAGACTCATGGCATAATTCACATATTCTATTTTGTGCTAATATTTTAAAATATCGACCTTTCTCAATAAGTAAGTCATGTGAAGTACACCTAAGTCTGCAAAGTGATATACAATAATTTAAATAGCTTTCAAAACAAAAATCATTTTAAATAGGTTATAATACTTTAGTTTAGATAGGTTCCTACGGCTCCCATTCCAGGATTGTATATATTGATCACGTATGCGAAGCATTATTGGACCAGGTTTGGGTAAACGACACAAATGGTTAGTCCAGATGTAAGATAAACCTAGATTGTTTGACGGCTGTGTAAATGTCGTACGATGGCCTTGGTAAAGCTCTCAGATGAAGCCGGAGAAACGATAAATTTTATCGAGTTTAAAGGACGACTTTATCCGAATTTTAGCATCAGTTCGGTGAAGGCTATACCCAATTTTAAAGTAAGAGAGGATGACATCTTTTTGATAGCATATCCAAAATCAGGTAAATAAGTTGTCTGGTATTTTCTTTTCTAAAAACACAAACCCCAAGTTCTAATTCGGATGTGGAGGGGGGCGAACGGTTAGTCCGATATCTGCCACTCGTTCGCTTGACTTTTAACGGATTATATCCCACCCCATTTTGTGGCGGTAGATGGCCCGATGGTTATCACGTGCACGCTGTATCAATAGGTCTGCCATTGCGTCAACTGTCGTGATTTCGATTCCCCGTTTGTGCGTGACAAAGAGTAGAGTCGCATGTCCAACCTCACGGGTTTTCTCACTGTTAAAGACCTCATGCGTTCAAGCGAATTATTGAAATAAAAATGAACCATGTGTTAGTCCCAAAATGATCTACATGTAGTGTATGTTGAGTGGAGGTTAAACACCATTTCTCTCTCTCTCTCTCTCTCTCTCTCTCTCTCCCCTCTCTCTCTCTCTCACCCCTCTCTCTCTCCATCCCATTTTGTGTCCGTTAGTTCGTGTTTTTTTTTATCTGCGAGACAGACTCAGTAGATGACATGATTTGTGGCATTTGAGATGACTGGATGTCTGAGATTTCGATTACTATTGTAAATTTCAGGTGTTTATGCTCGTCTTCTTTAGCTCAGTAGGACATTAAACCTCATTTCATTTCTAATCGAAATGATACACCACAGTTAATATATTGTTCTATTTTATTTTCTAATAGGAACTCACTGGCTTTGGGAAGTGTGTAGAATGCTGGTAGCTGGAACTGTTGACGTAAAGGTTCGACCAAAACAATCCATGATGCTGGAATTAGCATCGCATGAAGAAATCGACCAGGAACCATCTCCGCGAGTTCTCAATTCACATCTCAGATATGATGAGTTGCCAAAAGATTTTAAAAAATTCAACAACAAGATAATCTACATCAGAAGAAATTTGAAGGATATTGCTGTATCATTTCATAATCATTCGTTAAAATTCCGTGATTATTATCAATATAAAGGAGAATGGAAGAACTACCTTAAAATGGTTGTAGACGGTAAAGGTAGGTGAGGTTAAAGATACAGTGTGGGGGAATTAGATAAATAGTTGAGCAGGAAATCGGATCTTAATCCAGTAAATATCGCACGCTAGCCTTGATATCAAGAGTTGATAACGGTCTGGATAAGATAATTAATGTCTAATTAATAATTAAGGTAAAATTTCAGACCAAAAGAAAGACCTGCAATAGGCATTAGATAATAATTGATCCTTATAAGACGTATAGAATTAGATTTAACATAAAATAAACACTTTTATATGGATATACAACTTCTAAATTTTATAAACATACTACGTTTCAATATACATACAGGTATCATTATAATGATTAGTTAACAAAACTGTGGTGCAATATATAGATAAAACAATAACAACAAATTTAATAACAGGAACAAGAATTAAATGCATAATATAAACAACAAGTAGACACCATTTTAGCAAATAATTGTTGTTATTGTGATATTTGTTAATAATATGGCCTTTATAATATTCATCTGGTGAATAATATTCATAACGTGTGCTATTCTCGGTCTAGCATACCATTAGTCGGGCCCTTTTGTGGGTACAGTTCTTAGTTCAAATTCCGGTGTGAGAACCGAGGATGGTTCCAAATTTTACGGCTTAACACCATCGGGGCTACAAAGAGTGGATGCCCTGAACCATGAGCTACCGCTGGTTCATTATAAAAGATCGGTTCCTGTAAATATTTGATGATCTAATTTGTATTCATTTATTTATGATATAGTTGATTATAATTCATGGTTTGATTTTGTTCTACATTGGGAAGAGGTCATCGCCACACATCCGGAATTACGTATATTAGAATTAACTTACGAAGATATGATTGAGGTGGGTTCCAAGTTTACATTACACCCATTTGTCCATTTTATGATTTGGAATTCAATGACATTCCACTTATTTGTATTGAAGAGACCAGGTCGATTCAGGTGCAAAATAAAATCATCCATTTCGTATGATTCTTTGAGATGACATCTGTCTAGGTTTAATTTTCTGGCTACTTTAAAAGAAGATACAGTAATGAGAAACAGCCGATTGTCTTTTCGATAATTGTAAAACATTGAAACCAAATTTTGCATTACAGTGTCCTCATAGAGAATTTAAGAAAATTGCTGAATTTTTAGAAGTTCCCTTTAATGATAAACTTCTAGCTGATGCAGTCCACAAGTGTAGTTTTAAAAGTATGAAGGAAAGAAAGGGACACTTTTACGTATCACCGGAAGGAGATTCGGCAGTTTATAGAAAAGGTAATTCAATTCCAATTAATAAAATATTTGAGAGTTTGTCCCAGTGGTTCGAGAAAACTCAATTGATACTTATTATTTCATACCCAGCTTGTTTCTGCTGCATTTTGAAAAGATTGGGTGACCAAGTGGTCTGGTGCATCTGCTTTAGATCATAGTGTATGTCACAGAATAGTGTTTCGATTCCCAGTTGATAGTTGAGTCAGAGAAATGTCGCCTGTCTGATCACGTGTGTTTACTCCGGATCCCCAGCTCCCGGATACCACTACGTGCGTTACTGAAATAAAGTTGAGCCGTTTGCTAGTTCTCAAATAAGTCTGGATTGAGTAGAGCTGTCGTTAAACACCATCTATGTCTGTCTCTCTTTGCTGCACTTGGACACGTCTGTCCAGCAAGTGCAAACAAGCAGTTTGTGTTACCAATTTACTATGTGTATCCCTTGCAAACTTCTGTTAAAGGGAGTATCCAGCAGGTCCAGACACGCAGTTAGTGTCAGCTATTTTTTCTAGTTATTCAAACACGCATGAAAGACATGGGCCTGTTTTATATATGATATGGGTGCATGTAGTTTCGTAACCTGTCCGTTTCGTACTTCACTTCGTACACCAAATTGATTCTTACCTTTTCCTATGTTGTTGAAATCAATTGAAAAAAAAATGAATTATGCCGAACCAGAATTAGAATATGCGCGAAATTGCTACCTCAAATTGATTAGTTCCTTTCCTAAATTAGAATACACACATAGTGCTTCATATTGCTTCGTACCTTTTCCTATATGTTGTTGAAATAAGTTGAAAGAAATTAAGATAATTCTATATGTTGTTGAAAGAAATAAACGTTTATCTGCCTTTTGGTGTTTTTTTTTTTAAATTTGGTGATAATTAGGGCTAGGTTTAAGAATTTGGTTAGGGATCAAATCTCCACATAAGCACTGACCTAGGATGATGAAAATTTGGTTCGTGATATTTCCTTATTTAATTAAAAATACATGCAATACATTAGTTTCATTTACACAATTCGTTTCGCTGTGTTTTGGTGTTGGTGGCGCTGGTGGTCTTCCTTTAATATTGCTTGTGGTATTCTGGTATTCTCATTTCTGAAGAAGAAAGGAATAAATTGAAGGCTCTCGGGTGAGAGCCACATTAGTGTGTTTCCTACTAAGAATTGGGTTTTCCAAAAGTGAGATTTTTCATTATCCCGGGGTTAGAGCCAGCGATTCTTATAACTATTTGATAACTAAAGGCAAGAATAGGGTTTGATATATTATTTGCATTGCATTAGAGTGAGATCTTGTCTTATTTAGTCTAATTTACTTTTATTTTTAGAATATGCAATTCGATGTCATAGTTCTGGAAGGTTGTAAGTGCCACTTATGACCCAAATAGCTTTTTTGCATAGGATGACTAATCGCAATTAGAGGCTTCTCTATGCAAAATTTCAGAACTGTAAGGTCGTAACTTTCACAAAAACATTGCTATTAAAATGTTGATATCCTTATTGCGTTATTAAGATTGGAATAGGTCTTCTTCTCAAAAACTAAATCCGACAATTTTTGAGACTTAAGACCTTTCAGAACTATGACATCGAATTAAAAGTTTCGGGTGATTTTCTTGGAGATCAGTGTAGTGTTTTATGATGATTTTGGACACAATTGCTGCTGTTGCGGTAAATAGAACTACAAAAGGGGCCATTGCGCTAGTGGAATGAATATTCAATCCAGAATTTTTCTCTTGTTAACCTAAACGTTTTAATTTATCCTGAAGTTTCAAAGTCGCTCTTGGGTTTTTTCTATTGGCGTGACGACAATTGATTGGTGATTGTTAAAGCAGATTCAAAAACGACTGAAAATATTTAATCTGGTGTTGATTATGGAACCATGGTGCTGAGTGAGTTGTCATTTGTGATGATTGACGACAAAAGAACAGATCGAAAAGGTGCCAAACGTGTGAAGATGGGCGTATGCGTTTTTTGATCTATTATATCATGGAGCGTAATTCTGTTATTGAAACCCAACTGTATGAAAATGGCTTGCGATTGTAACCGATATAAATTAAGTGAAATGCTGAAGCAATTTTAGTTTAAATATATCCTTTGTGTGTGAATTACTACTATTGAAAATATTAATTTTTGGATTTGAATCGTGACGCGTTTTTTTTTCTTTTTAATATTTTAACTGTGCTGTATTTTAAATATTTCATAATCATGTAATAATCAATGCTTCCAATTCGCTTTTTTGATATTAAATCATCGTAGCTAATTCTCTTTCGGTAGTTATTTTTTTAAAAAAAACATTCTTTTTAATATTTTCACAGACTGTGATATATGATTTAATTGTTTCATAGTCATGTAATAATCAATGCATAAAATTTGTTTTTTTATTATTAAATCATCGCTAATTCCCTGGTCATTTTCGGAATGCTAGTTGAATGGCGTGGTTTCGATTCCCCAGTTTTACGTGACAAGAAGTAGGGTAGCTGGTCCAACATCGTAGGTTTTCGCCGGGTCCTTCGATTTCCTCTCATAGGTTCCCCCCATGTTTGAAACACCTGTGCCCGCGGGTTATTGAAATAAAATTGAGCCGTATGGTAGTTCTCAAATAGCCTGGTTTGAGTAAAGCGCAAGCGAATTGTTGAAATAAAATTGAACCATATGTTAGTAAAGAAATGACCTAGTTTGAGTCGAGTGAACGTTAAGCTCCATTTCTCTTCCCTTTATTACCGACCATAGGCGTATAAGGCCGAACTTGTTGGGGGGGGGGGGGCGGAGGCAGCATATTTTTCCGACAAATATATTTCTTCGCGGAGTGGCGGGCGACAAAGCCGTCCGGCCGCGAACGCCCGAGGCGCTAAGTCGAGTGAACGTTAAGCTCCATTTCTCTTCCCTTTATTACCGACCATAGGCGTATAAGGCCGAACTTGTTGGGGGGGGGGGGCGGAGGCAGCATATTTTTCCGACAAATATATTTCTTCGCGGAGTGGCGGGCGACAAAGCCGTCCGGCCGCGAACGCCCGAGGCGCTAAGCGTCCGAAGGGGGGCTTGGGGGTCCTCCCTCAGAAAATTTTGAAAACCAGACGGCCGTAGACGCGATTTCCAGGCATTTCGAATACTTTTTAGTAATTTGGAGTGGGTAGTAAATTATGTCAGTTGCAGCATAATAACTGGTAAAAAGTCATCAAGTGAACTTGAAATTAATTAATTAATCAAATTTAATAACAATTAGTAAAATTGGATTCAAATATTACATAATGTAATAAAAAGCTTATTTAATGATATTTAACATCTACATTATATATAGTGGTTTGGAACTTTTTCCTTGAGAGATGTATAAGTAAAATAAGCGTTGTTGCAGAGCACATTATCTTTGTATAACTCTTGCCATTGGCACTTTACATTCACCTATGAATATTTATTTCTATCACTGGGCTCGTCCGGTGCATGGAGTTTGATGCCAGTATACAGGAACACAGTACTCAAGAACTGTACGTGCTAGTTCTATTCAGATGGCGTACGTGTTCATCATTGACTGGACTGCTTTCTTTCCGCTTCCATATTATTAAAAATATTCAAAACCCGACAGACGGCGCGACACTCCCCGACAAGGCCAAACCCCTACCCCCACCCCATTTTCAAAAACTCCTCGCCTAATGACCGATCTCACAATTCTGAGCTCTGAGCTTTCAAGGCCGCCCCGCCACCACCCTCTCCCCTGTCACGCTGTACTCAAAAATGGAGTATCTCTATTATTTCGACTTTTTGGGTTGTATTTTGGTAGAACCAAACTGTAAAAGTTACCAGATTGTATGCTTACCTAGGGGATATAATAAACAATAATTTGATGTTTTGCAGGTGAAGTTGGCGACTGGAAGAATTGGTTTACTGTGACACAGAATGAATGGTTTGATCAGATATATGACGAAAAGATGGCGGCATCAAAATTAACGTTTAAATATTCTAAATAGGACATATCCCCTTTCAACGGGAGTAAGGTCAAACATGGAATACAAATATTGTTTATTAAGGAGCTTGTGATACGTGTATTCCTGAATGTAGACTGTTAACCCAATATAAAACATGATTCATAAAATTAGTATACATAAAGGAGTTTAACGACCAGTCGACACACGCTAGGTCATTTCGAGACTAACATATGGTTCAATCTAATTTCAACAATTCACTTTCGCGTAGGGGTCTTTAGTAGTGGGAGAAACTGGAGGACCCGGAGAAAACTTACGAGGTTGGACAGGCGACCATATTCCTTGTCACGTACAACCGAGGAATCGAAACCACGCCAGACAACCTAAATTGTAGAGTAAACCTCTAGAAACATCAATCCTGGCTTCAAGTTAACAAAGCATTCTCAGACGTAAGTTGAGAATTTACTCAACCTTCAATCAATGTTTCTGAGAAATATCTTTTATCAAGAAACACAAATCTTTGCACATAGTTTCTTATTGGTATATGTGATATATTAAAAAAAACGAAAGTTTTATCAGGGGCTATATTTTAGTTAAAATAAGGCAATCAATTTTGAGTAAATTCTCAACTTAAGTCTGAGAATGCTTTGTGAACTCGGGGCCAGATTGATTAATCGATGTCTGTCGTCGTAGGGTCGAAATGCGCTTGTCTGACCCCTGACGCGCCCTCCCAGTACAACTGGTCAGATTATCATGTGGTGTAGGCTATCGAACGTATAAAAAAATGAAACGTAATATAAATCTGCTTTTTAATAAGATTGGATATAGCTCTAGATTTATTGGATATAGCTGTATATTTATTAGCTATAACTGTAGAGAATGAATAAGTGATTTATTGTATCAGTATCTGACTGACAAAAGGTGCATAGGATGGATTTGGTTAATTTAATTACCAATATTGCGTTTGAAAACTACATTAGATTATGAATATATTGGAAATTTTGAAGTTTGCGGTCTATAATTAAATTATGTGCAACAGTTTTGATTTAAACATCCCTTGGGTTGACTTTGATTGTGTTCATCGTAATTTGATGTGACTCGTCGATAACCATGCGACTCGCCAATAGCAGCAGAATGTAGGACTTGTCGCAATGTGGCATTTGGGCCAGCCTGGGATCGCACAAATAATGCCAACTGAGGTGGGAGCCGGACTACAATATTCTTGTAGAAATCGGGTTTTCACTTCATCAAAGGAAGACTTAACAGGTATGGACAAAGTGTTGAACCAACCTAACGCCGGCCCTTCCAAATGGAAATGGAGTGCAGCGACTGCTTTCGAGCTGTTGATAGAAATGTTGACCAGTAAAAAATAAGAAAATAGCTCACTCAGGAATTTATTACCACCATCTCCCATGTATCCTTTGAATTTTGGGATAGATTTCCCTGATTACATTCATTGATGGGTACCATGTGTCAGGCCATGATGGGGAGCCCATATCGGACCCCGACGTTTTTGCACCCAACATCCATATGGGCTCAACCATATGGGTACTAAATGGGGTTTGTATGGGGCCTATATGGGTAACTCATTTAAAATAATACGGGTGTTATATGGGACCTGTGTGGGACCTATATGGCCATGTTAAGAACAAGCCAACAGTGAGGCTGATGTCCCCCGCCGAAATCCCAAAATAAATAGATGACACATATTAATTAATCGCACATTTATTTTTTTCAAATGTATCCAGCAATCAAACTGTACACGAAGTGTCATCCAAAAGTGTTTTATAAAGAAAAATGCTAAAACCGACGAGAAAAATGAAAATGTACCCTAGTTAGGGTGACCCTAAAGGCAGACAAAAGTACCCCCCCCCCATGCTTGACAAAAGTGCCCCTCTGGCCAAGGGAAAGGGCCCTCGTGTCCGAGTCAATCGTTTCTATACACTGTTACTGTCGAATCCATTACTGAATGAGAATGCAGTCATTGTATTGGCATAAAAATCATCAATCAAGATGAACCTAAGTTATCTTGTCCCAAAGTATCAACCAATCAAATTGCTTATCTCTGCCTACCCTAAGAAGAAAATGCTCATCTTCGAACTCCATCAAGGCATTGACCTAATAAGCATACACACACACACCAATTTTGAACATTTTAACTCAATTCGAAGGAGAGTTATTGTGTTCCAAAGTCTCGGCGAATCAAATTGCTTATCGCTCTGCTTACCCTGAACAGAAAATGTTCATTATCGAACTTGGTCAAGGTATTACTGTAATGAAACTATACACCACGATTCATCAATCTCACTTAATTAGAACTAAAGTTATCGTGTCCCAAAGCATCCACCAATCAAATTGCTTATCTCTGCTTACCCTAAGCGGAAAGTGCTCATCTTCGAACTCCATCAAGGCATTGACCTAATAAACACATACACCAAGTTTGAACATTCTAGCTCAATTAGGAAGAGAGTTATTGTGTCCCAAAAAGTGTGACGGACGGACAGACAGACAGACAGAAGGACAGACAAACAGACAGACAGACGGACAAACCCATTTTAATAGTCCCCCAACTTTCTTCGAAAGGCGGGGGACAAATATAATATGGGTACTATATGGGACTCATGTGGGGTACAAATAAATGATATATGGGCCTAATATGGGAACCATATGGGCACTAAATGGGGTTTGTGTTGGTTCTATATGGGTAAATCATCTAAAATAATATGTGTGTAATATGAGACCTATATGGTCTTGATAAGACATGTAATATGGGTACTATATGGGACTCATGTGGAAGTACAAATCAATGTAATATGGACATCATATGGGATCTGTGTGGATACGCCAGGATATTAATTTGGGCACTAAATGGATTTCCTGTGGGATTCTAAGAAATACTGTACTTAGCTTATTTGTGGTGACAACAGTAAACTATTCAAAGTAGACATTATAGCCGAACTAAAACCCCGTTTACATTACAAATTTAAAGCGTGCCAGGTACCGTTCCTGGTACGGCACCGTTAATTTTTTTGTAGTGTAAACGGGTAAAACACAAGCGTGCCGTACTGAGTACCGTGCCAATCTGGCCCACTGAAGTGAGGTGGTCTCGGAATCGTGCTAAGAACGGCCCGGTTTAAATTTTGGCAGTGTAAACGCTAACCGGTCTGAATCTTGACCTTTTTTCCGGCGAAATTTGACAGCTCTGTCATCAGTTCTGTCAAAATGGCTACACGTACCAAAATCAACCGCCATAATTGTTTCCATCCGGGTAACTTCCTTAGGGACCGAAATTAACTTTTCTGTGAAGAGTCCCACATTTGGCGTACTTGGCACGGTTCCAAGACCGGTTATGTAAACGGGTCAATTTCTTGAAATTTGTCGCGGCCTGGTACCGTGCCCAGTACGGCACGCTTATCGCGGCCAAGTGTAAACGGGGCTTAAGATTAATTTAATCGTTTGGTCAGGAACACGTGAAATAGTTGACAGTGCTTATGTTGTCATTTTAATTCTTTAATCTGTTGTTCCAATTTGGAGTGTATTTGAATTACCCTCGTTTCAAATAGATAAAGCTCTAAAAAGACCAGATTTAGCATTTATTATATCTTTGTTTTAAAGTTATTTCATCTTTACCAAATTCAGTTATATAATGTCATTTGTATTTCGTTGTATAGCTTATAAAACTTCCAAACGTTTAGTCCAGCAAGAGCAGGAAACATATTTTGCTATGACACACAATAATACAACATATGTTATAAGATGAAAATGGAAATAGTCACCTTTCTGGAAATGACAGCTTTCTTGTTTTAGAGTTTACCAATATTCTGTCAAATCAAAATAACTAAGAAAAAAAGAAACATCTATTCAAATCCATTCTTATATGGTTACAAAACTTTTGTATAAGTACTTTGATGCACTTGTATATTTCCACAGAAAATGATCAACTCATTTGTATCAGTTATTTTCCAAAAGACATTTTTTCGAAATATAGAAACTTGAAATTAAAACCTTTCATTTCATTTGTTCTACCCAAAAGCCATTAAGCATATTGTAGTAGGAAAGGATAGGAAAAATTTACCTTTGATTAAGTTTTGTGAACTGATTGCAGAGATGTGTACCACTTTCAGCAAGTTCTTCTTGTTAGTACTAATTATATACATACTTCTACATTGTAGAATCTAAATTTCAGCCAGTGACCAAACAGACTTCAAGAGACTAAATTGGTTGTTAATGATGACTCGCTGACAGGTTTTCATGGGTGACTTGGTGACCTCCACAGTAAAGTTCGATATTATATAATTTTGTGTACAGAATCGGCTATAGTCATTAAAATCGTACTGGCAAGATACTACCAGCCAAGCTGTATTCATAATACATTTGAGTAATAACCGGTCCTATTTGGCTTTTTTTAAAAAAAAAGAATAAGTATTAACGACTTTTTTTGCTTTAAAGCTCTACAAAGACCGACATTTGATTCGAAAGGCGGGGTGGAGTATTTCTTAAAGTGAAAACATGTATCACAATTTCATTCATAAATAAACTCTATTTTTTTATTCACGGTAAACATAATTATTAGTATAGTCTGTCATTTGGTATACCAGCCATTTTACTGTAATCTGTATAATCTCTGCAAAGTCCACATTAGTGTATCACTAAATTTTTAGTGTTTTGACTGTTATTTTATTTAAAATATGCGACAGTAGACTAAATCGCCTACCTATGGAGTAACTATTTATATTACATGTAAATCTTCAGGGCAATTCCACACCAAAGTATACAATTAGGTGAAAAATTTAATTAGTTGAAAAGTTGGTCTTGTGTCAATGTTTACCATATTCCTGAAGCAATGGCCCGAGAAATCCCTCTCTGACCATTGCTGGAATAGCGTCTGTTTCTTGAACTTATGCGGGAGTGTGTCTATTCTTTCCGTTCAATGAAAGCTATCACTTAAGTACAGCAACGTGACAGTCCTTCGTTTAATCTGGGTCTTCCCTATAACTTTGGACAGTGATTTAAGGTATTCAAAACTGTGAAAGTATGTTCGTTTCCAAACAGTATTGTTTACATTTCATTCGACTTGATAGCCTCGTTTGTCACGCAATTAGTTTTACTGCAGTATTCTGCTATGCACGGGTTAATTAGGCATAATAAAATCGTGAGTCATGACGTAACGTTATGTAAACATATTTGGTCCAATATTGGCAGCTAGTGATTGGTTGGTAGATGAACTACTGACAAATCAAAACAACAATATCCACTCATAATAGCAGTGTGTAGTTGGATTACCTATAATCAAACACAACACTGCGCGGAGTATGATGTTTACATTCTTAATGTCGAATTTATAAATTTTTTGTATTTTCTTACTTTGTGATTGTTTGATTATTCTGAATCACAATGAATGATTTGGCATTCATTATCTGTCAATGTATATAAACATGATATTTATACATTAAAATATAAAAATAATATAGTTTTGCAAAAGTAACTAACAATGAAAAATATTGCTATATGAGAACCTGCGCCTGTTACCAAATATTTACATTTTTTCTCTCTCATTCATATCTATGTATGGAAATGTTTAAAACTTCATTATCTAAAGCAAGAATAACCCATTCTTATAATAATGTCCATAAAAAGAAAAGATTTGAAAAAATCCCCAGTAAAACTTTGGTTTTCATAGATGTACGTCCAGTCCATTACTTTTCACAGCATTTCATGTAATCAAATATTTACAGTTTATTTCTCATTCATATTTTTTATGGAACTGTTCAAAAACTCATATTCAAAGCTAACATCACCCATTCTCGTTATTATGACCGTAAAAAGAAAACATTTGACAAAATTCTCTGATTCACTTAAGGGATTTCAAAGATGTATGTTCGTGCGCTACCAAAATTTTAGGGTCACAATATTTTATTCAAGGAGTAATGTTTTTTGGAAAATAACTGCTCCATTAATTCAAATGAGTTAATAATTATTATTATGTATCAGTCCGATTATTTGAAAGTTTACATATCTCATGTAATGGGTTTGCAATTTGCACTCGTACGTCCGTTACCACAATAATTTCTAATTTACTGGATTACAAGAATCCAAATGTGACCATACAGTAGACATTTAGTATTAGTGTCCTTTTTTACAGGGAGAAAAACTTTTTAATTCCACCGGACAATACAGAGTTTTGCAACTATATGTTCATGCAGGCAAATCATGGTGCCCATTTCTGTACGTCTATTACCTATACTTGGAGGAGCCAATATTTATTTCCGGTGTTCATGAACAAATAAATTAAAATCATGTCAATTGATATTTTAATCATAATTTATGTTTTTAATACTAAATAAAACCAAAACGGTTAATTATTCATGGCTAGATAATATTGGAAGTAATAAAAAATATGACGAGTTCAAAATATACGTGGAATTGCCCTTTAGCAGATTTAACTGTAGAAACTTCATCAAAGCGAAATTTGAAAGATATTTAGACAACCTCTTTCTTATTTGGAAAACTACATGTAATCTTGGTCATATAGCAGATTTGCACAAACGTTTAAATGATATTAAAGTCATGTTGAAACAGATACAGGTGTGAGTAACCCCATATGGATACCATATTGGAATTAGATATATTATATTATATGTGGTAAATGCCATATAGATATATTAGCCCCTGATACACGTGTGGGTAATCCCATATGGATACCATATTGAACCCACATACATAATACACATGAATGTGGTCATACCATATCCATACCACACAGACTCCAGGTGCACATGTTGGTAATCACATCTGTGCATATCGGTTCAAGGTGCACACAACTAAAAGTGTGGATTCAATAATGAGCTAACATACGCAAAAAAGTAATCCCATATGGATACCATGTTGGTCCAAGATATACAAAAGTTAATATGTAATCCCATACAGATACCATATTATCCCCAGTTACAAACATGGATAATCCGATGTGGACACCATATTGGGCCCATGTTTACAACAACGGAGTTTTTAATGCGGGAAATCCCATATAGATCCCATATATCAGATACACACTCTATAAGGTCAGATTATCATTGTAAGAGAAGTAAGCATTATATAATTTGGCTTGTGTCTGTGATATTAATTTATATGAAAATAAGGTGTATTTGCCTACATCTGTATGTAGGAAGATAGTATGGGTCCAGTATGGGAACCTTGTGGTATGATCTGGGCCCACAGCCCCTTTTTCCCCATATGGTCCCCATGTTGCAATTAATGTTTATGGGGTTGTTGATGGTGGAGGTAGTACAAGAAGGTGCTGGCGGACTGGCTCCTGTCAAATTCATCATATTCAATGGCGGCGGTCCAACAGGACCACGTGCGGGCAACAGGTGGTCGACTGGTGACATCGTCATTGTGATAAACGAAACATTAGGCCCCTGTAGCTGTTGTAGCGGGAACGACGAACTCGGAGAAGAAAACAAACTGTCGCCTTCCCACTGAAACGGCATCTCCACCATATTGGGGGTATATCCCGATATCAACATAAACTTCAAATTTTGGTTTCATCCACTTCTTTCCTTTTTGTTTTCCCATGGCGCCTTCTGTTGGCTTTTGTGTTACAAATCAACAGTCATAGTTTCGTATTTTGCTAAAAGGAGTTATCTCCCTTCAACTGGATTTGGGCTGCTGTCACTGACCTCATTTAATGTATACAACAGAATGTTTCAAAATATAAATAATTCCTGCTTTTCTATAAAACTTATAAAGTTTGTTTGTCGTGAAATAACTGTTCATAAATTACATATTTAGAAAAACCTACTTGTCTCCACGGTGCGGCACTGGATGAAGATCTACACACAAACAAACACAAAAAAAATAATAAATAAATAAATAAAATGAAATGGGCCTTAATGTCCTACTGTTCTGTCCCTAAATTGGGCTAATGAAGACACGCATGTTATGAGGGAAATTTGGCCCGGGCAGCTGCGCTATGTTCCTACTCTTATATCGAATTCCAACTAGACAGCCGTCCTTATCAGGCCCTCCTTCCTGCATCACTGACACAGGGGGGTTGGGGGAATAAATAGGTCAACAATAATTTAATTACTTTATCACTATTTTGATAATAATAAGGCTAATTTAATTACAGCTATATAGACTTACACTTAAAATTTAGTTTATGATGCTGTACTTATACTTATTCATTTAAAAATTAAAAACACATATTTAAACAGGATTCTAACTGACCCTGTATAATTAATAATTAATATTGAGAGAGATACAGAAATGGGGTTTAATGTCCACTTAACACAATTATTAACTAGGTGATTTCAGGACTAACATATGGTTTTTGATTTTATTTCAATAATTTGCTTTCGCGTAGGGGTCTTTAGCAGTGGGAGGACCAAGAGAACCCACAAGGTTGGACAGGCGACCCTACTCCTTGTCATGTACAACCAGGGATACTAAACCACGCCAGTTGACTCAATGACAGGCTTTATGATACAGCGTGCACATGCTAACCATTCAGCCATCCTGTATTAATAGTACTGGTAGCCTAATAATATGCTTATCATTGCAGGCCCGGCGGAGTACCCTTAGCAAAAAGTCCTATAGAATACCAGTGTAGTTTTCTAAAGAAATCTATTGAAAATCTATAGAGTTTTGTGGAGGAGGGGGCGTGTCCCATTTTCTGTATGATGAAATTATATAGTATTCTACAGAATTTTGGGGGCCTCTCGAAAATAACGGCCCCAAATATTCTACAGTTTATACAGTGCAAATCCTATAGTTTTTCCTACAGATATATGGGATAATTTCTATAGGAAAATATTGTAGTATTCTATAGGTTTTTATTTCACTTTCTGTAGGATTTCTACAGTTGTATGGGAATGAATACTGTAGTATTATGTAGTTTGGAAATTCGGTCACTACAGATTTCTGTAGGAATGGATACTATAGAAATCTACAGATTTTTTATTAATTCTTTTTTGGGGAATAAATATAGTTGGCCCACGATTTCTTCCAAATTGATAAGCTTATTTTTTCACTCATGGATGAATCTGAATTCTGCTGCCGATTCACTACTCAGAACTTTACAAGGTTTTTTTTCTTGGTAGAACTGAAATATAGGGAAAATAATAGTTAAATAAAGTTAGGTAAATAACAAAATCACATCAATCTTATCTAATTTAATATTATTGTTGAAAAAGTAATAAAGTATACTTATCTTTCTAGCACTATTCTCTTCAGTTTCTTGTTAATACCATACTCCGCACAGCGTTTCGTTTGATTAGAAGTAATCCCACTACACTGCATTTTAGAATTTAAAATTCAGCCAATGACCAAACAGATTTCAAGAGAGTAAATTGGCTGTTAATTATAGTTTGTCGACATGTATACACGGTTGACCTGTTGGCTTCAACAAATGATATAATTTTGAGTACAGAATCTGGTATAGTCATTAAAATCTAACCAGCAGGTCGCCAAACAGTTCAAATAAAATTTGTCTTTACTTTGTTGATCTATCTTAAATATTATCTGTTATTTTTGCTGTGAAGATCTACCTTTACTGCCATTTTTGGAAGGGTGGGGTGGAAAATGTCTTAAGAGTGTCAACATGTATCACTATTTCATTCATACTCTACATTCAAATAATATTACTTTAAGACTTTATTTTTTATCATTTTAAGCTTATTTTAGTTTGTCATTTGGTATCACAGTAAATTAAGGAAAACTACATCTAGGAATTTTTTGTTATATACTTTTAACTAATTCACACATGTGCATCACTAAATTCTATAATAAACATCCTAAAATTTTGAAATCTGTAGTATTGAACATTATTACTACATTATTATGTAGGAAACTATAGTAGGTTATTTTTTAAAATGGTTTAAGTAGCCTACCGTATAAATTATACCGCTGATTATTTGAGTAGGCATCCAAACAATGTATGTCCTGAGAAGGAGTCGATTTCTGTCTGATGAATACATCAATTACGTATCAGCGAATGCGGTTCCTAAAGCGACGACTCTTAAAGACACAATTTTACAGAAAATCCTACAAGCTCTGCAAATTGGTTATTGGACTGACCTTTACGTTAAGGACTACGTCAAAATTAAAGACGAATTGACTGAAGGAAATGGTGTAATACTCCGTCAAAATCGTCTTGTATTACCAACGTCTCTACATCATAAAGCGGTCGAATTAGCACATTCGGGACACCAGGGAATTGTGAAAACGAAATGTCTTTTAAGAGAAAAAAATTGGTTTCCAGGCATAGACAGAATGGTGGAAAACAAAGTCAGATCTTGCATTCCTTGCCAAGCAGCAACCAACACCCCAGAGGAAGGAGAACCACTTGTAATATCTCAAACGCCCTCAGGTCCTTGGGAAAATTCGGATTTTGCTGGTCCATTTCCAAATGGAGATTATTTAATGGTAGTTATAGACGAATATAGTCGTTTTCCTGAAGTAGAAGTCATATCAACAACTTCAGCTCAAACAGTAATTCCACGTCTCAACACAATATTCGCCAGACAAGGAATTCCCAGGAAACTCAAGACAGATAACGGTCCACCCTTTAACGGATATGAACTAGACGTTTCGCCAATCATTTTGGATTCCGTCATCAGAAAGTAACTCCGCTGTGGCCAGAAGCAAATGGAGAGTCTGGACGGTTTAGGTCCACTCTTAACAAATCAGTTAGAACATCAGTAGCAGCTGGTTTGAAATGGAAGAACGAATTGGTTGAATTTTTACGTCAATATAGAGCAACGCCTCACCCGAGTACCAAACTCGCACCGTTTGAAGCTTTGTATGGTAGAAAAATGAACATTCTTTTACCTTCAAGTAATACTGAGAAACCGTATAACAAACATGAGGAATTGGTGCAACAAGATAAACAGAGTAAGGATGACACCAAACAATATGCTGATAA
Organism: Patella ulyssiponensis; assembly: GCA_963678685.1. Lineage (NCBI taxonomy): Eukaryota > Metazoa > Mollusca > Gastropoda > Patellidae > Patella > Patella ulyssiponensis. Next base: position 6,173,946 of record OY783231.1, read on the forward strand.
AAAAAATGTCACACAAAACCGTCTCCTGTCAAAATTGGTGACACAGTATTAGTCAAACAGAGAAAAATCACAAAAGTATCTACACCGTTTAACTCTAAGCCATACAGAGTTATAGAGAAGAAAGGAAGTATGATCACTGCTCAATCTGGTGGTCACAAGGTCACTAAAAATTCTTCACCCTTTAAAAGAGTTAATGTGAACCCAGAGGTCACATTTCAAGAAGAAGAGGAAGAAGATGATAACAATTTTCAAAATAATCAAAATATGGAGGATGAATATCATCATAATAACCATCAACAAAATAATCAAAATCTACACGAAATAAATCTACCTATACTAAAGGATGCCACAAAGTCAACGCGTAGAAAGAAGTTACCTGCAAAATATAAAGTCTTTATAATGTGAAATTACAGACTGTTAATAAGAACGGCAAACACATTTTAATAGTGCAATGACAATACATTAATTTCTAAAGAACAGTTCAGTTTATTTTATTGAGTGAATTACAGACAGTGGATCAAATACGTCCTTTCAGAATTTATTAATTCGAGTTTAAAGTTTTAACCCTTTTACATTTTGATAATTAATTTTAGGAAACAAGGTTAGGAGGATTGTCGTGTCGCGATCTATGGTTTGATCCATGGTTTGATTATAGATAATAATATTGTAATAGAGTTATCCCCCTTTAATTGTAGCACGCAAGTTTTCAGATTATAAACGTCAGACTGCCTACACACCGTCTTGTTATTTCTCCCCTAAAAGACTCGTACCCACACGATACACAAACATTACAGTCGTGTAATCCTATAGTTTTCTATAACATTCCGTAGAAAAGCTATGGAAAAACATTTTATTTTACAGATTTTGTGGAGAATTTATACGGTAGGCTACTTAAACCATTTTTAAAAGTAACCTACCTATAGTTTCCTACATAATAATGTAGTAACAATGTTCTATACTACAGATTTCAAAAGATTAGGATGTTGATTATATAATTTAGTGATGCACATGTGTGAATTAGTTAAAAGTATCTAACAAAAAAATTCCTAGATGCAGATTTCCTTAATTTACTGTGATACTAAAATAAGCTTAAAATGATAAAAAATAAAGTCTTAAAGTAATATTATTTGAATGTAGAGTATGAATGAAATAGTGATACATGTTGACACTCTTTCACCCCACCCTTCCAAAAATGGCAGTAAAGGTAGATCTTCACAGCAAAAATAACAGATAATATTTAGGATAGATCAACAAAGTAAATACAAAGTTTATTTGAACAGTCTGACTGTTTGGTGACCTGCTGATTAGATTTTAATACCGTTTTTTTTATACTATTACGCCAGGTCTTTCTGTGGTCGTCATCTTTTTGTTGAGAGTGGTAATACTGCGCTACAAGCACCTTCCTGTCGTCCCCAAAGGAACTGTGTTCATGAACCATCATGATAGTATTCACGGGGCAGTGTACAACAGCTACAAGATGACAACCACTTAAAGACAAGGCATGGCAATACTTTTTTACGACTTTCCGGTTGCAAAATTTGGTAACCTTTTGGGATATTAAAAAGTTCACCTTAATAAACGCATTAAAACCTTTTCTTGCAATTTGTTGGGGGTATCTTTAATTCGTTCTGAAAATGCACGTTTGGTTACTTACTGGATCAATAATTGGCTGGATACAATAAAATAACTGTAATAGTGGATATAAATGAAATGAAATGGGGTTTAACGTCCTACTCTTCTGCACCTGCCCTGGGCTAATGGAAGTCGGGGGACATAAATGAAGTTTCAATTATAATTGATAATTGTATTGTTTTAGCGTGGGTTCCCTTTGAGACAGATCGGAGCTCCTGGCAAGTCACATTGTCTTGTCGTTCCGAAGATCACTAGCGTCGTTTTCCTCACGGAGCCCAATCAGCACAAGAGTCATCCACATATCAATTAACGATAATTAATATTTAGACAGAGCGACGTAAGATGACCACATTTAATTCATAAAGCAATATATCATTTTAAAATATCTCCAGTAATAATTATTTGACATAGAACTGGGTAGATTAAAGTACCGAAGTCTCTAACTCAATATCACCCGAAGTTTTCGACATTGAAAACACGAATTACTTGTCAATTTCAATCAGCATTGATGCTGTGATCTCACCGGGAAACGATGGGATTCTGATATTCAATATTTAAGACAAAATAAACATTTTACCATTCGTGTACCATGATGTGTTTCAGCGCCATTTGTAACCAGTGACTCGACGAACGAGGTTAGGCGTTTTCCACAAGCAGTGACGCTTTTTTCTTCTCTGTAGAGCATGCGCAATAAATACTTTCGGTGTAGACGGGAATAAACAGACGCTAGAGATTGCCATTCTAATGAGACGTCTGGCATAACTGATTTGAAGTTATAGTGAAAACGTCAACGATTGAATGTAAAATAGTTTTTATGAATTATATTACATGTTTTTGCGTGTGACCCATTTGTGTCAATTTCTGGGTCCCAAATATTAGCGATGTAGCCCCGTTAACGAATGAAAATCACCATACAATAACGACATTAAAGTAAAAATAATGACAAATTATCTATAATCAATATTTGAATAAATTAACCTATGTACTTTATCGAGATGTAATTCAAATATATGTACCTACAGAATCAATGCCTAGGGTGTATGTTGAATAATATTAAATTATTTTAATAAGTGTTCAGAAAATGTAAATAGATAAGACAGTTCGATCTGATTAGAACCCTCGAGTTTCGGAGTAAAGATTAACTTATCCATTTTAAAGTAATCTGTTTGTTGAGATACGTAATTACATATATGCAAGAATATGTACAATATGATCTATCTACTATTGTGTCTTGTTTATTTCGTATCTTAGTGTAAGTTTGTGATCTATTATTAGTATTTATGTATTATTTAATACATTTATAATGCCCGAAAATCTTCCTTAATCATACTTCCATTGAACTGATTTTTATATGAGTCAAATGTATTAAATTTTCATTGTTGTACGCGTTAAAAATAGTTAATACCATGTAAAGATCGTCTTTGTCAGTGTTAGCCGCTTATTCAAGATTTCAATTATTCATTGTGGATACGGTGTCTAGAATATGCATATCTATAACACACCTTTCCTTGTGGTTTAATGTTTTCAGTACTTTGGGTTCTATTGACAAACACACATTCTTTCTCGGTGAGGAATATGATCTTAAAATAATGCATTGTCACCTATTTTGAAACCCTAGTACGTTAAAGCGGAGCGCGTGCTACTTAATATGGTTGCAGAAATATGTTATACATAACAAATCCTAATCAACAATCATTACATTTCATGTAACTGGTTATAGACCCTTCAAATATCTCTAAATTGAATATTGTGAAAACATATTTTGCAATATGACGGGTGTTAATTTTAGGGATTATTTCACAGAACGAAAAAAAATATGTTTCACCTCCTAAAGACCACACACCTGCCTAGCAAGATAAGATAAAATCAATGATTGTCGCACACAGGAATAAGCTGAAAGAGGGACTGACAAGTGTCTGAAATTAAGCTTAACATGTCTATTTGGAGGGAACAAACGCCCCCTCATCGTTAATTACACAGCTACCAACTTAAAATTATTGGGTTCAAAATTATGCAATTCAATAAATTGATTGTTAAAGTAAACAATGAATCGCAGCATTAATAAATACATCGATACGTTTTATTGTGTAATCATCAATAGATATATTATGATCAACATAAATCTACACGTCAGATATAGAAATATTCCTTTCATAATATTTTATATTAAACACAGGTCACTGGCAACGTTTCAAGTAAAAAAAAACTGTGGTGAACTGTCATGGCCACGAGGACCCGTGGTGGTTATACCTACAACCTGTCATGGCCGCAGAGAATCGTGTGGTTAAAGCTACAACACGTCATGGGCGCGGAGAATCGTGGTTGTTAAAGCTACAACCTGTCCTGGCCACGGAGAACGATGGCGGTCGTGTGGTTATACTACAACCGATCATGGCATCAGAGAACCGTGGTGGTAGTGTGGTTATACTACAACCTGTCTGCAGCCTCGAACACCGGGGTGGTTAAAGGAACCAAATTGCTATTCTTTAGCACCTAGAAATGGACACAAACACATATGTGACTGGCCACGTCAAAATGAGTCGGAATGCGCGCGATCCAATAATGAGATAAAGACAAAATAAGTGATAACATTGATTTTGATCGAAATTGAGATTTTCACAAATATGAGTCTATAAATATACTATGTATCGGCCCAAAAGATCAAAATAGCAATAAAACATTTTAAAACACCTTTATTTGGACGTTTTGTAAGCCTATGGTATTCTTCAATCTGTCTTTTTCTGAATATTCTCAGCGAAATTAGATATTTTCCTCTGCTCACAGCGGGACGACCGGTCAATCCTTTTGCAAAATACTTGGCATCGTTGTAAAGCGGATAATCTCTAGATTGTACATATGACCACAGTATTGCCGTTGAGTTCATTTTGAAGGAATACCAAAGGGTTTTAATGTAAACAAACTCCGCTTGTTGCTATGCTGTCAACACGGCTCGTTTGCTGATTGGCCCAGACCACGGGTGCAAAGCATTAGCTGTAAATTGAAATGGCGGCGACTTCTTCGTCGAAGTTTCATGGCGTTTAATCAGAAAATCCCATTGTGTGCATACAATGAATTAGGCGGGTATAGATAAAAATACACCTAGAAAAAACTGCAACAGAAATCATTTCTTTGAGAACTGTTCAGATGTGGTCTCTAGTACTTCCATAACAAAAGCGGCCATTATCTGTCTTGGTGGAATTTGCATAATTAACATAAATCCAAGATGGCCGCCAGTGGACCAGAAAATCGCTGAAATCTCCGAATCGGTTGACTTTAGTGCAAATAAATGTATTAACGACCTATAGGAAATCGATACTCGGGAGTTAAATAATGCCGACATTTTTAACCTACGATCTTTTTATAACGTCGTAACGTCACTTTGATGGAATTACGTCGTTCTCATTGTGACGTCATTATCCAATTGTATTGTAACTGCGCTTGGAAAACTGTTACCTTGATGTTGGCAAATACGTAACACCAAAGTCGCAATTTTGGCGATAAAGTTTTGGGGTTCTGGCGATACTTTTTGAGAACTGGCGGAAAAAAATCTTAAAATTCTAATCATTATTGAGTATCAATCACGTGGCTAAACACAATAATAATAAATGAATCAACTGGCTGATAATCCGGATCGAGTCAATGAGTAATACTAATCAGTTGTCTTGGATTAATGATTAGTTGATTGACTTACTTAACTTATCAACACTGGCAGATAAAATATTCAAGTTGGCAGAAAAAAATATGAACATTTCTTTATATAAAAATTATCATCCATTTTTGCGGGAAAAAATTGAGCCCTGCGTAACACAATATGAACATAACATGATTCAACTGAAAGGTGATATATATATATATATATATATATATATGCACTATAGATGATTAATATCTACATTCAAGTTAAACCAACTGTGTCTATATATTTTTTAAGTCTTACGTCGAGCTGAATAAACTAAATGATTTATTGTCATTAAAACTCCAATGGCTGGTTAACAGTGTGTAATTCAAGACTACAAATGGATCTTTGTAGAAATACGCATATTAATTTATTTAAGGTGTCATACCGATGCACATACCTCTCAGGTAGATTCAAAGACATAATATAAACGAAGATAACATTACATTATTTAATTACAATTCTCAGTAGGGGAAGGGGTATAATTTATTGTGTAACATTGTGATTATAATCAAAACAATAAATCTCGTCCTATACTATAAACAAGCCATAGCAAGAAATACCTCCTATTGTCAATGTTTTAATAATGTACCTAGAATTTTCTACACCACCTCTATTACATCCAGATATTTAAAACGTGTTAACAATATATTTATTTAAGAGAAACTATGTAATTTCGAGATTAACATATTCATTTGATGATCGATCACCTATTTACAAAACTATGGTTTATCCCAACTACAGTATAAACATGGTTTAGAAACCCTATCTGAACTACAGGTACATCATGGTTAAGAGACTGAAGGGTACATCATGGTTTAGAGACTAGGGGGAGAGAGAGCAATGGAGTTTAACGTCCACTCAGGGGCGTAAATGTGGGGGGTGTGGGGGGGTGGTCGGTCGCAAAATCAGTGCAGTCGGTCGCAAAGTAGAGGTAGTCGTTATCAAAATAAGTATACGTCACGCTACTCACGCAAAACTTTAGTATAAAAATAGTCGGTCGCAAAATCAGTGCAGTCGGTTGCAAAGTAAAGGTAGTCGGTATCAAAATAAGTACTCACTGTATACGTCACGCTACTCACGCAAAAAAAATAGTCGGTCGCAAAATTAGTGCAGTCGGTCACAAAGTAGAGGTAGTTGGTATCAAAATAAGTACTCACTGTATAATACGTCACGCTAATCATGCAAAACTTTAGTATAAAAATAGTCGGTTGCAAAATCAGTGCAGTCGGTCGCAAAATAGGAGCAGTCTTAGTATAAAATAACCTTGTCAACTTATCATTTCTGAAAAGATGTTGTGTTTCACTCTCATTCTGTTGTGAGTATAATGTTAGTCTTACAACAAAATGTAACCCAGGGAGAAAAATAGTCGGTCTCAAAATAAGTGCAGTCGGTCTCAAACACAATGCCAGAAAAGATCCCAAATACTGTATATTTGCGTGAATCCGTGAGCCTAAATTGCATACGTCACTCTTATTCTGTTGTAAGTATGTTAAATTGGTCTAACAACAAAATTTCACGAAGGGAGAAAAATAGTCGGTCACAAAATAAGTGCAGTCACTGCAGTCGGTCTCAAAAACAATGCCAGAATAGATCCCAAATGCTATGTATTTGCGGGAATACGTGTGCCTAAATTGCATACGTCACTCAAAACTATAGTATAAAATAACCATGTCTGCTTGTCACTCTTATTCTGTTGTGAGTAGTTGTTCTATAAAATGTTTTCTACCACGGCAAAAAATAGTCGATCTCAAACCAAAAGTACTCACCGCAGTCGGTCTCCGACTAAATGAATTAATGAAATAAACATACAATCATAAAACAAGCGAAATTGACAGATAAGCCTCAAGATTCTGTCCCATTTCTTATCAACCCCAGTCCTAAATATTTAAAAGCCCTGTTACATATCTGAAATTTTTTTTCGTGCCTTCGGCGCGATTAAATTATAACATCATTCTTCTACTCGGTTGCATATCTGAAATTTTTTCGCGCCTGCGGCGCTCGATTCCATTTTAAAATCATTATTCTACTCGTCAGTTGTCTTATACTGTCTCAGCACTATCATATTCACGATTATAGTGAACTGTCCAGTTTGTAGTACCACTGGTGTGTGGGGCGGGTGTATGTGCATCAGTCGGTCGCATTTTGGCTAAACACCCCCCCCAAACGAAATCGATATGTACGCCCCTGATCATGTTATGTATGTGGCAGGTGGTTTTAACGGGCCGCCACGCCATCACTTGAGTCTGGAAAGGGCTGGTATAATAGACTTTCTGGGCCGGGTGCGCTGGGTGTGGGCCAGAATTCGGAATCCTGCAATGGGGATTCCGAATTTCATCCGAAAATTTCATTGGATTCACCCGACACTGTCGTCCGCAAATTGACTAATTATTAAGTCACTTGCACCTTGTTTGTGGGGATACGCCAGAATCCAAAATTCAAAAAGCAACTTTTATGAATTTCACTTTCGTCACTCTGTACCAATGTGTCTCGTGGCCTTCCATCACCGGAGGAATCAACTAGCGCTCCCGGCAACAAAAATGGGACATTTTTTAATGAAAATATTCCTACTTATTCAATATTCCTAACTGGTTAATCAAATGGTCAAAATTTTCTCAACTAGTCCCATTTTTTAACAAGTTAAATTCTCTTGACTATGGACGATACAATGATAATACGTTAATTTATAATATGACGATATGATACTTTCACAGGTTAATGGTTGTAAATTACTAAGTTAATCGATCTATGAAATATATTTTTTGACAGAGATTATAATCAGATATGTCACCAAATCGGATATTTAGGGTTCATTTTTCAAAAATTTTCAAGGGAGAAGCCCCCAAAACTGCGCCCCCCCCTCCCTGGCTACGCGGTCAGTAAAAGGGGCCGCTCCGACACGGAAGCCCGGACCGGTTCCTGACCCCAATCCGCCCCTGGGGACAGGCTCTGATAAACGTACTACTGTTCTGCTTCTAAACTGGGCTAATGGAGACGGGCATACGCTATACAGTGTGCCATATCGAATTCCAACTGCCAAGGGATCTTTCACGTTCAGGCCACGTGGTCCCCCACCCTCTAAATCAAACGTGTTTTATAATTCAGCTAATGCCACATTTGGCATTTTTGTCCAAACGTAGCTCAAACGTGTTAATAAATTTGCCACAAATTTGCCACGTTGTAGCATGGTAAAAAAAAAATGCCACGTTTGTCTTGAGTGCCGAAACGTTGCTGTTTAGATGGCCATGTTTTTGAAATGAGGTATGTTGTCCAGAACCAGGCTGTGTAAAAAATGTCACGTTTTCAAAACGTGGTTTTCTTCAAGATAATTATTACCGGTACTTGCTATCAACAAATAGAGCCACAACAATTATGTTCCGACCTTCACGTGCAGATCTACAAATTAGATTATTAATCGGGATATCACGTGGTTAATTATGACGGTTTAATTCACACGAATTCACCGGAATTCTATTGTGTATAATAAACATGGCTTTTGGTGGTTCTTCTCGCATATGTTAGATTAAATAAACACTAATTTCTTCTCTGCGATATCAGACGTCAAGTAAATCTATTTCACACTCAACCATGACAATATGTTCACCTATTTTGACTGTATATACGTAATTGGACACAACGTTCGGTAAATAAGAGTGATTTTAATTGCTAAATAAAAGATGAATATTTAGAATATGGACCATGTTGTCTATATAAGATGTTTTTTTAAAAATCTAACTTTGAATACGAAAAATAATTACCGAGGTAATTGGTGCAGGACGGAGGGCCTGGCAAGGACAGTTGTCTAGTCGTTCAGATGGAACGAAAAATACATTGGCATGCGCATAATAAAATATCCCTTGGCAGTTGGAATTCGATATAAGAGTAGGCCATAGTACCGCTCCCCAGGTAAAATTTCCCTCATAACACACTATCTTCTCGTAGGATGTGAAAATTATTTGGGTTTTAAAAAATGTCTGAATGGGCGTGGAAATAGTCAAGTTAATCTCATCTTTCAGATAAAGAAACGGTGATAATTGGTAAATGCCATGTTAAAATACCAACTATGAGAATGTACAGAGTGTCTGGAGCGGAAACAATACTAAAATATATTATTGAAGAAGTGTAAGAAGTGGTTATTCGGTTCAGCGTGCAAATTGGTGACGCATGCCAAAGTTCCATAGCAAAGGAGTAGATAATAAAGATATCTGCCTATATGTAATAGTTTATTAGAACAATAACCTGGTAAACGATAACAACAAGAAGGCGTAGATCCTTGTTTGAATGGTGACTAGACGTGACCATATATAGGCATGGTGACTGTAAGCGTTTAAGTTTATAGAAGAAGGATGTCCGGGTACAATTCGTCGAAATCGCATGGCGCATGTGACCATATATAGACATGACATTATCATTATGCATCTTAATATGACCGAAGTATTCCATGAAATGTTTACTCCCCAGAAACATAATCCTTCTACATAACTTCATATTTCTTTTCTTTCCTATCTATGCCCACCTGCAAAAAATAACAAAATCGTTCCGCATAGGTAAACTTTCAATATGTGCATATCATGGTGTCATATTTAATGATATTTTTATCTATTCATCTACAAATTCCCCGTTTAGAATTCCTTGTTGGTGCTTTATTCACACTTAAATTGCATGTTAGACATCTGTTTAAAAGGACATGGCCACATAGTGTTGCTGTGTTTAACTATGCAGTTTACCATACAGAAAGAGTGTTGTGTGCATCAGGTCCATCATTGTATGGTCGCAGTTTTGAATGGAGTCGTTTATACCGACAGGAACGCGGTAACTGTCTAAAGGTTTGTTTAAACTAAGCGCGACCGCAACCGTGACCGCGGCGATCACAGGTTTGAATGGAGCCGTTTATACTGACAGGAACGCAAACGTCGTCCGATATTCTTTCGCGCTGAGATTGCCTCTAGGGCGAATGTTTGGGAATAGTTTGAGCGAACGATTTTCATTAGTCGAAAGGCTTACAAGGTCAAATCGTATATGCGCCCGTTTCACCTGCGAATGTCCGTATCGCTGCTCACAACCGGAACGATGATGATTCGCGGACCAAGTTGAATTGGACAGTTGTCACTCAGTATAAATGGCCCGTTACTCATACGTGGACATGTACGTCAAAATCAACTTGGGAGTTGGAATTCGACAAAGAGTAGGCGGCAACACACTACACGGCGCATGCCCACTTTATTATGCCAGTTACAGAAAAGCAGTTGGCTGGGGCGTAAATGTGGGGGGGGGGGGTACACCCCCCTAGCAAAAAAAATAGTCGGTCGCAAAATCAGTGCAGTCGGTCGCAAAGTAGAGGTAGTCGTTATCAAAATAAGTATACGTCACGCTACTCACGCAAAACTTTAGTATAAAAATAGTCGGTCGCAAAATCAGTGCAGTCGGTTGCAAAGTAAAGGTAGTCGGTATCAAAATAAGTACTCACTGTATACATCACGCTACTCACGCAAAAAAAATAGTCGGTCGCAAAATTAGTGCAGTCGGTCACAAAGTAGAGGTAGTTGGTATCAAAATAAGTACTCACTGTATAATACGTCACGCTAATCATGCAAAACTTTTGTATAAAAATAGTCGGTTGCAAAATCAATCAGTGCAGTCGGTCGCAAAATAGGAGCAGTCTTAGTATAAAATAACCTTGTCAACTTATCATTTTTGAAAAGATGTTGTGTTTCACTCTCATTCTGTTGTGAGTATAATGTTAGTCTTACAACAAAATGTAACCCAGGGAGAAAAATAGTCGGTCTCAAAATAAGTGCAGTCACTGCAGTCGGTCTCAAACACAATGCCAGAAAAGATCCCAAATACTGTATATTTGCGTAAATCCGTGAGCCTAAATTGCATACGTCACTCTTATTCTGTTGTAAGTATGTTAAATTGGTCTAACAACAAAATTTCACGAAGGGAGAAAAATAGTCGGTCACAAAATAAGTGCAGTCACTGCAGTCGGTCTCAAAAACAATGCCAGAATAGATCCCAAATGCTATGTATTTGCGGGAATACGTGTGCCTAAATTGCATACGTCACACAAAACTATAGTATAAAATAACCATGTCTGCTTGTCACTCTTATTCTGTTGTGAGTAGTTGTTCTATAAAATGTTTTCTACCATGGCAAAAAATAGTCGGTCTCAAACCAAAAGTACTCACCGCAGTCGGTCTCCGACTAAATGAATTAATGAAATAAACATACAATCATAAAACAAGCGAAATTGACAGATAAGCCTCAAGATTCTGCCCCATTTCTTATCAACCCCAGTCCTAAATATTTAAAAGCCCTGTTACATATCTGAAATAACCTGGTAAACGATAACAACAAGAAGGCGTAGATCCTTGTTTGAATGGTGACTAGACGTGACCATATATAGGCATGGTGACTGTAAGCGTTTAAGTTTATAGAAGAAGGATGTCCGGGTACAATTCGTCGAAATCGCATGGCGCATGTGACCATATATAGACATGACATTATCATTATGCATCTTAATATGACCGAAGTATTCCATGAAATGTTTGCTCCCCAGAAACATAATCCTTCTACATAACTTCATATTTCTTTTCTTTCCTATCTATGCCCACCTGCAAAAAATAACAAAATCGTTCCGCATAGGTAAACTTTCAATATGTGCATATCATGGTGTCATATTTAATGATATTTTTATCTATTCATCTACAAATTCCCCGTTTAGACATTCCTTGTTGGTGTTTTATTCACACTTAAATTGCATGTTAGACATCTGTTTAAAAGGACATGGCCACATAGTGTTGCTGTGTTTAACTATGCAGTTTACCATTCAGAAAGAGTGTTGTGTGCATCAGGTCCATCATTGTATGGTCGCAGTTTTGAATGGAGTCGTTTATACCGACAGGAACGCGGTAACTGTCTAAAGGTTTGTTTAAACTAAGCGCGACCGCAACCGTGACCGCGGCGATCACAGGTTTGAATGGAGCCGTTTATACTGACAGGAACGCGAACGTCGTCCGATATTCTTTCGCGCTGAGATTGCCTCTAGGGCGAATGTTTGGGAATAGTTTGAGCGAACGATTTTCATTAGTCGAAAGGCTTACAAGGTCAAATCGTATATGCGCCCGTTTCACCTGCGAATGTCCGTATCGCTGCTCACAACCGGAACGATGATGATTCGCGGACCAAGTTGAATTGGACAGTTGTCACTCAGTATAAATGGCCCGTTACTCATACGTGGACATGTACGTCAAAATCAACTTGGGAGTTGGAATTCGACAAAGAGTAGGCGGCAACACACTACACGGCGCATGCCCCACTTTATTATGCCAGTAACAGAAAAGCAGGTCCACTCGACACAAACGAGGTCATTTCAGGACTAACACATGGTTTAACCTTATTTCAATAATTCGCTTGCGCGTAGGGTTGTTTAGCAGTGGGAGGAAACCGGAGGACCCGGAGAAAACCCACGAGGCTGGACAGGCGACCCTACACCTTGTCACGTACAACCAGGGATTCGAAAACACGCCAGTTGACTCAATGACATGCTTTATGATACAACACGCACGTGCTAACCATTCAGCCATCCAACCCCCCATTTAGAGACCATATGAACTACAGGGTACATCATGGTTTAGACACTCTATCCGAACTACAGGGTACATGATTGTTTAGAGAGACTCTATCTGAGCTGCAGGATACATCATGGTTTAGAGACTCTATACGAACTACAGGGTACATCATAGTTTAGAGACTCAATACGAACTGCAGAACACATCATGGTTTAGATACGCAATATATACGAACTACAGGGTACATCATAGCTTAGACTCTCTATCCGAACTACAGGGTACATCATGGTTTAGGGAAACTCGACCCCGGTCCGTCCCTGGTAACATCAAGACCGATAGTTACCGCGGGTTCATTTAAAACAAAATGGTTGATATTGTCGGATAAAATTTTACTACGACGATTATCATTTCGGTCGCCATTTTAAAAAACAAAATGGCGGGTATTATCGGAATGACTCTTATACATTAAAGTTACATTATGGGAGATAAGATAAAGAGATGGCGGTTCTCACTATAATAGTTAAAAATTAGATAGTGTAAAGGTAATTTGCTGAAAATTTCAGTCAAATTGGTCCACTATTAGCCGAGAAAAAAGCGTTTGAAATATTCACATAGCCTCGGTCATCATCACTCAAATCCTTATTATAAACAGCATAGTCTCGATTATCCACTTGATTGGTTTAATTATCAACGTCCATTAAGCGGCATATAGGAATTCAATCCGCCAACATCGAAGGCTAGCCTTGACTTTAAGAGTCTATTATGGTCTGGATATGTTAATTAATGTCTAATTGATTATTTAGATAACATCTCGGGCCTAAAGAAAGAACTGTAATAAGCAGATTTTGCTATTGCATAATGCTATTTTTATAAACACATAAACTTGTGAAAACTCGAACATTTGGAAATGTTTACTACAATTTCCGTCTTCGGCATCCCTTAAAACCTCTAGAATAAGTATTCAACGACAAAACAGCAAATAAATGGCTTGGTTGCTAGGGGATTTTGTTTTGAAACATACCAAATCTTTGACTTGACTTTCCTCAAAACTTACTTTGGTGAGTTGGGTGGCTTTAAGCGGACACAGCTCAGTCAATTTTTGCGCGATTCAATCAAACTATACATCAAATTGAAGGTATTGAGATGGAGAATGTGAAAATAACAATAACTCAATTTTCAAAATTTCCTCAATATGACTCATTATGCCATGACGAGTCACATATTATGAATGTAGATAAACTGATTTACATTCAATCTGTCTTTTTTTTACCATAATTTTGAATAAGCTATTTACGTCGAAATACGCGAGTACAAATCGATATGAGTCTTTGGTGTCTGTTTTTTCCAGTCTACACCGGTAGTGTTATCCTGTGGGATATGTTTAGCCTCGTTCATCCATCCAGTCGCTTCATGCAATGCCGTTCGAAAAATTTCTAGAAAGTGTCAATTTTAAAATGCTCATTTTGTCTTTTCACGGTAAGATAATAGCATCAATGACCAATAAGTCTTGTTAGCAATGTCGAGTTAGTTAGTGACCGACCTCCTTTAACCTTGGAATTCAGATAAAACCCAAAACCGAGAGAGAAAGAGAGGAATGGGGTTTAACGTCCACTCGACACAACTAGGTCATATCGGGACTAACATATGGTTTTTAATTTTATTTCAATATTTCGCTTGCGCGTAGGGGTCTTTAGCAGTGGGAGGAAACCGTAGTGCCCGGAGGAAACCCACGTGGTTGAGAAAGCGCCCCTATCTCCATGCCACATACGCTCACACCAGGGCTCGAAACCACGGCCGCAAGCCAGAGGTGACCGGCCAGCTAGAGGTCGAAGCGCGGCACTCTAGACCACTCTCCCCCCTCCCAAAACCGAGACTATCTTAAAGATAATATCCGTAGCATGTATCAGGACCGCGATTAATATGTTTGGAATTTTCAACTGAACAACAACGACGATAAAATAATGCCGCAATAGAATGTTGCTTGAATTGTTCTATAAATGTCAATCGAAATTCGTTCTTAATCTGGAAAATGTCCATAATTGCAGCGACGTTGTAATTTGATGTAATTATTGCCCTTAAAGATACATTATGTAAGTATCGTGGAACCGAGAGTTGATTAAGACCTGGATCAGTTAATTGATGTCTAATTAATACTTTAGAAAACATTTTAGGCCTATGGAGAGGGCTGCAATAGGCAGATTTACCTCTTGCATAATGCACGTTTAAGTAATTCCCAGATAACATCCAAACCAAGCACTAATAAGATTAATTATGCACTAATATTTTATGCCATTTTTACATAAATGGAGCAAAGCATCAAGATTACATAATTTAAAAGAAAGTTGCAAATACATGTATTAAATAATATGTACATAAGCAAGGGAGGGGAGGCATACTGGTTCAATGAGTATAAGACGTTGGCCGAGAATTTTCAGCTAGATTTTAGGTCATAGGTCCATCATGTCAGTAGTGTAGGACATGGCAAGGTATAATTGGGCACAAGCCCGGAATCGACCCCCCCCTCCCCATTGTGTTCACTTCAAGGACCCTAGACAATTGAATTATTTGACTCAATGACAAGACCTTCTGATCCAATGTGGGTGTGTTTACCATTTGCGCCCTCTCTCGGGTTCCCTTGACAGTTGGAATATTTGATATAAGAGTAGGTTAGTTGTAGGACAGGATCACCCTAATAACACAGAAAAGTAGAACGGGCAAGAAATGCAGGTCAAGGCTTTTTGTAATTCTGGGTATATTTGATCTACATTTGGTTTCTAAATATTGCCTATTAAATACTTTATGATTTCCGACCATATTTCTAAGTGAGTTATATGTCATTTTACTGTCTATATGATACATAAATTTGTAAATAGAATTAAAATCTGATTGTGTTTGGGAGAATATTTAACATTAAAAACATAAATAAATATTTAAAAATTGGGTCAAATGCATTCTTTTCCAGAATTATAAAATAAATTGATACCTGGGTTCTGTCGTTGTTATCACACATCAAAATCTCTTTCAATGGTGTTCCAGTCTAAAAAATAAAAAAAAATAAGCAATAAGAATACTTTTTTTATGGTTCACAATGTTTAAATAAACAATTTATTTTGCAACATCCAGAGTGAGTCTCTATTTTGCTTTAACTTTGCGTAACACTTAGTATGTCTTGTCCAGTTACAGACCCGGGCAGATTATTATATTCAAATCAAACGGGTTACAACTTAGAAGTCAGAAAAAAATCGGGAGATCTGGGACTGAAACCTCATAATAGGTCAACAATTCACCCGGTTTCAACATGTATTGAGTTTCCAAATCCAAATTCTCTACTACATCAGGACAGCGCCTATTTACTTGGCAATGTCTAATTATTTTGGCCCATTCATATTTTTTTTCCATTGGCAACAAATTAGATATTACCTTTTAAAATCTACTTGAAAAGTAAAATATTGTCCAACAAATTTATACTGCTATTTACAGTAAAAATACACTTATCACAACTTGAAGAAAATCTATGGATGTGATTGTTAAACATAACGCTAACGCTACAATATACGTCCACATTCCTGCTTTGATTGATATGGTACTTTGTCAAGAAGGCTAGGCGTTTGGTTTGTTTAGCGTTGAGGGTCGTGCCTCAACATCAATAGTTGCCGTCCTTGGAGTATAAGGAATAAGTATACCAAGATAATCAATTCAGAATTGAGCCTTCCTAACGCTAAAGGCAAAAAGTGGGCGTGGCCCTGCCCCTGGGGGTCGGGACATTCATCAAAATCAATAGTGGACGCCCTCAGGCTATAAGGAATACAAGTACCAAGCTGCTTCATTCAGAATTGCGGCCTGTAAACGACAAACACAAAAATTGGGCGTGTCTTGCCTGTGGGAGTCGGGACATGCAGTTGACGTCCTTAGGCTATAAGGAATACATATCCCAAGTTTAAAGACGATCCATTAAGAATCGTGGCCTGTAGACAACACACACAGACACGAAGTAAAAATGGGCATGGCTCTGCCCGTGGGGGTTAGGAAATCACCAAAAACAATACGGGTCATCTTTAGGGTATAAGGAATAGGTATGTAAAGTTTTAAAAGGATCTGTTAAGAATTGCATCCTGTAGGCGAACACACGACACAAAAGCATTGGGCGTGGCTCTGTCCCAGGGGGTCCGGCATGCACCAAAAATAATAGTGGTCAGCCTTAGGGTATAAGGAATAAGTATAAAAAAAGTTTTCAAGACGATCGATTAAGAATTGTGGCCTGTAGCTGACACACAGACAGACAAAAAGAAAATGGGCGTGGCACTGTCCCTGGGGGTCGGGCATGCACCAAAAACAATAGAGATCTTCCTTAAGGTACCAAGAATGAGCATTCAAAGTTTCAAGATGATACATTAAGAAATGCAGCCTGTAGACGACAGACAAACAAATACAAGAAATGGGTGTTGCTGTCCCACGGGGGTCGGGCATGCACCCAAAACAAAAGGGATCATCCTTAGGGTATAAGGAATAAGTATTTTAAGTTTCAAGATGACCAATTAAGAATTGTGGCCTGTAGGCGACACACAAAAAGAAAATGGGCGTGACTCTGCCCCTGGGGGTTGGGCATGCACCCCAAATGATAGGAATGTTCCTTAGGGTACAAAGAATAAGCATATAAAGTTTCAAGATGATACGTTACGAAATGTGGCTTGTAGACGACAAACAAATAAATACAAGGAATGGGCGTGGCTCTGCCATTGGGGGTCTATCATGCACCAAAAAACAATAGGGATCATCCTTAGGGTGTAAAGAGTAAGTATACAAAGTTTTAAGAAAATCCAGTTAGAATTGCGGCCTGTAGGCGACACACAGACACACAAAAAAAAATGGGCGTGGCTCTGCCCCTGGGGGTTGGGCATGCACCCCAAACGATAGGGATCATCCTTAGAGTATAAAGAGTAAGTATACCAAGTTTGAAGAAAATCCAGTAAGAATTGCGCCCTGTAGGCGACACACATAGACACACGAAAAGAAAATGGGCGTGGCTCTGCCCCTGGGGGTTGGGCATGCACCCCAAACAATAGGGACGTTCCTTAGGGTACAAAGAATGTGTATGCAAAGTTCCGAGATTATAAGTTAAGAAATGTGGCCTGTAGACGACAAACAAACAAATACTAGAAATGGGCGTGGCTATGCCCCTGGGGGTCGGGCATGCACCAAAAACAATAGGGATCTTCCTTGGGGTATAAGGAATAAGTATACCAAGTATAAGGAATAAGTATACCAAGTTTGAAGAAAATCCAGTAAGAATTGCGCCCTGTAGGCGACACAAAGACACAAGAAAAGAAAATGGGCGTGGCTCTGCCCCTGGGGGTTGGGCATCCACTCCAAACGATAGGGATGTTTCTTAGGGTACAAAGAATGTGTATGCAAAGTTGCAAGATTATTCGTTAACAAATGTGGCTTGTAGACGACAAACAAACAAATACTAGAAATGGGCGTGGCTATGCCACTGGGGGTCGGGCATGCACCAAAAACAATAGGGATCTTCCTTGGGGTATAAGGAATAAGTATACCAAGTATAAGGAATAAGTATACCAAGTTTGAAGAAAATCCAGTAAGAATTGCGCCCTGTAGGCGACACAAAGACACAAGAAAAGAAAATGGGCGTGGCTCTGCCCCTGGGGGTCGGGCATGCACCCCAAATGATAGGGATGCTCCTTAGGGTACAAAGAATGTGTATGCAAAGTTTCAAGATTATAAGTTAAGAAATGTGGCCTGTAGACGACAAACAAACAAATACTAGAAATGGGCGTGGCTCGGCCCCTGGGGGTCGGGCATGCCCCCAAAACAATAGGGATCTTCCTTGGGGTATAAGGAATAAGTATACCAAGTTTGAAGAAAATCCATGAAGAATTGCGCCCTGTAGGCGAACCACAGACACACACACACACACACACACACACATACATACATACATACATACATACATACATACATACACACACACACACACACACACACACAGACAGGGGCGACGGCATAATACGTTCACATTATGAATGTGGACGTATAAAAATCAAGCATGCCAAGTACTTGAAAGGGCTGAGTCCTAGGCATTGCCCCGATTAGAAAAACTCAGATTACCAAGCAAGTGTATAGAACTAGTTCCTTAATTAAAAATACAAATATGTATGTTACTTACATTTTGCCTCATTATCAAATTTTGTGAGAAAAAATGTCCACAATATGAATAGCCATTTCAAACTGTCGTGATCTTTCTGATGTAGTTAACTGGGAAAAAAATATACTATATTAGTCGACTTAAATAGACTCAACAGTTATAAGATGAAAGCTTTAATTTAATTACATTGTATGATAAATGTTTTAGTTAGCTTTGTCACAGATGAAACGAGATGAAAAAATGAAATGAAATGGAGTTTAGCGTCCTGCTGTTCAGCTCCCACTTGGCATATGCCATACAGTGTGGTATGAGAGCAATTTTTTCAGGTACCTCGACCCTAAGGTCTACTCATATCAAATGTTAGTTACATTTTCCTGTTTATCAAGCTGTGTGAGAAAAGTTTCCACAATATAAGTAGCTATTTCCAATCATCTTAATATTTCTTCTATAAATGCATCCTTGCATCTTAATTTCTTATGCATTAGCGACATCCAAATCTGATATGTTGAATTTCTCTCAGAGAAGGGGAACCTTGTTTATTCATATATGGCTGTTTCTAAATGTATATGTACATGTTAGGGGTACCAGTCAAGTCGTCCACAAGCAAAGTCGTCCACAGTGAAGTCGTCCACACCCGTTGGTGGAGTCGTCCACAACTGTTGGTGATGTCTTCCACAGCTATTGGTGATGTCGTCCACAACTAAGAATAGGATTAGTAAAACAACTAAGAATAAGACTCGTACACAATTTAATCGCATAGAAGAAATAGCTAGTACTTGTTGACTATTTATTTTGTTATTTGATTTCAGATCGAATCACCGATGACTTGTAATAAAGTTAATCGGATTGTTTTTGTAATCGTACTTGGTAAGCGGTTGAAAGTTTCAACCACTCTAAATAAACTGGTGCGATAGTTTTCGGGTAGCGGCAGCGTGTACCTACTCTATATACTTTCGGAAGTTTCCCCAATCCCTTTACTAATTGATTAGTACGTCGTGACCGACGGAAGTACAATTCGTAATTACATTCAACACCTATTGCAGATCTATTTTACACCTTATAACTGTTTTGTTTCTCTTCACATTTTATGTTGACTTAATTTATATTAAAATGTCTAGACCAAATATCTGTGTTGTTCTGTTCAGGGAAGTGTTATCTTTTGACTGACACCTTGCCCTCGTCTACCGATCAGGATTTTATGTTAGCGGAAAGGGGTTGCGTATTGCGTTAACATTAGCCCTTGGGTACGCTATACAAGCTTGCGTTCTTTACCTATTCATAGGCTACATTTTGAACCATGGGCTGCAATAGCAGGAAAGCGCGTTGCCATGATGCGGCCGTAATATTTTCTAATTTTTTCTTCTTTGTAAGCGGGGATTTGTCTGGCCTTCCAGCCCCCCCCCTCCGACATTCATCTGACCCGTATGTCTATGGGAAAAAACAAAGAGTAGATTGCTAATTCTGGATAGTAAAATACAATAAATTACCCTAAACACCATTGACAGGTAGCTCAAATGGCCAAGTCGCTGACGCTTACAATAAGGTCTCGGGTTTTTTCCCGGTGTTGACCGAAAAAGTTCCTTCAGATTTTGCCACGGTTTCCCCATGTCGGTCGTGTAAGGTGGAGGGCCTGACAAGGAAAGTGTCTATTCGTTCGGATGGGCGAAAAATCGAGGTCCCGTGAACAGGTAGAAGCTCGCTTGGAATTTGGTATAAGAGTAGACCGTAGTATCATTAGCTAGTCGGAGATAAACCTCATTGCGTTTCATTTAGCATGTAGGTATATTCTTTATTTCGAGTGTATATTATAGATTGTAGTGTTTCATATACCATGTAATATTCTTTATTTGGATTGTATGCTACAGATTGTAGTATTTTCAGATAACGAAAATATCAGACATTTTGTCATATCTTTAAACATGTTTACCTGATTAAATATTCATGGACCTGACCGAAACAACCAATCAGGATGTAATTTAATCTCTTGTACATAATATACCATCTCAGCTTGTAATTTAATCAACCATAACGATCAGCGCAACCCTAACACGACATTCGTTGGAAAACATGGGCGGGCCCCTAGAGGGGGGTGTGCAGTCGATACATCGCCCCGGGCCCATGAAGCCCCCGGAGGCCCATAAAGATCTATTAAATTTTATTTACGTCGACATGGCCAGTATTTGTGCAGCAGAGCCCGCGGTCCGATACCTGATGCCGTACTCTGAAAGGTGGTGGTAAAATTGGTCCTGCATCCGCACATGAAAATTGTTTCGGCGCCCCTGAGCATGAGTGTAGCACGTGAAACAAGAACCGCTTGAAGCGTTCTTTCATCCAAAATATTGCAAAAAATAAACCGACAAAGACAGCTATTATATAGATAGTATATTATATGATATTCGAACTTTTAATAACATAAAAAAAATGATATATTTACGGATATTAAAATCTGAAGAAAGTAGTGTTATACCGACACGTACATTTATAGTTCAAAGGTAAGCACGATAATATGTAAAGACATTAAACCGACAATTATCCCTGGAAATTATCGGGGAATTTCATTGATAGATATCGCCTGTAAAATACTATGCACCATTTTGAACGAAAGGCTTGTTAAGTGGTCTGGTGAGAAAAATGTGCTTGTTGAAGAACAGGCAGGTTTTCATCGTGGATACTCTACAGTTGACAATATATTTGTTTTAAATGCAATAATCCAAAAATATCTTTTAAAATCAAAAGGTGGAGTCGTATATTGTGGATATATCGACTTTTCTACAGCCTATGATTGTGTTCCAAGTAGTAAATTATTCTATATTCTCCTTAAAAATGGTCTAAATGGCCGAATATATAATATATTGCATGATATGTATGATTGTGTAAAATCATCAGTAAAAGCTAATGGTGTTCTCTCTGAGTCTTTTGAATGCTCTTCTGGAGTTAAACAGGGTTGTATTCTCAGCCCTTGGTTATTTGGGCTGTTCATCAACGAGCTAGCCTTGTTAACCAGCGCTCAAAGTGGTTCTGGAATCTTCATTGACCCTAGTATCGGTGACGTATTCTTACTTCTTTTTGCTGATGACCTTTCCCTCCTAGCTGATACGCCGGCAGATCTGCAAAAGAGGCTGGATATTCTTGATATATATTGTTAAAAAGTTAACATGAAAGTCAATCTAGATAAATCCAAAATAGTAGTCTTCAAGAATGGGGGTATTCTGTCTAGGAGGGAGAAGTGGTATTATCAAGGAAAATCTATTGAGGTCGTAAACCAATATAAATACTTATTCTCAAATCGACTCAAATGGAATCTGTGTTGTACAACATTAGCACAACAAGCTTCTAAAGCATTAAATGTCATCAAACTATGCATTTCCAAACTAGATCACAAAAATGTTAAAATCGCATTCAAACTATTTGATTCAAAGGTTTCTCCTATATTGTATTATGGGGCTGAAGTGTGGGGAACTGAATTAAGATCAGATATCGAACAAGTCCAAAATAGATTTTGTAAGTGGTTATTATGTACTGGTGTAAAAAAAATGCTTCAGCAAGAGCCGAATGTGGTAGATATGAATTATACACTAATTATATATGTAAACCCATTAAGTATTGGTTTAAATTGTTGGGCATGGATTACTCGAGATTACCGAAATTGTGTTACAAAATGCTGTATGATCTGGATGTACATAATAGAATAAATTGGTGCACTAATGTACGTATGATTTTGTTAAAATATGGATTTGGTCATGTTTGGTTTAATCAAGGTGTTGCTAATATTGCACAGTTTATGTTGTGCTTTAAACAACGCGTTATAGATGTAAGTCTTCAAGAATGGCACGATTTTATAACCAATTCCCCAAAATGTATGTTTTACAGTCTACTTAAATCTAGTATATATTGTGAATCCTATTTAAACAGCAATCTTCCTCATAAGCTGAGATTTGCATTAGCAAACTTTAAATGTTCAACTGTTCTTCTCGAGATAGAACAAGGTCGAAGGGACAAAACCCCCCGGATAGAACGTATATGCAAATTGTGTAACACTAATCAAGTGGGCGATGAAATCCATTTCATGATATACTGTCCAATCTTGCGAGATCTTAGACATAATTTTTTACCATCATGGTTTATTAGATTACCAACAGTAAGCAATCTAGTTTCACTATTTAATTCGACTGACCCCATTGTATTAAGGAATTTAGCCTTGTTTATATCAAAAGGTATAGAAGTAAGACAAATAATGCTCAGCTATTAACCCGAACTTAATTGTGAATATTTTAACTAAAATAACAAGATTTAAATTGTAAATTTAGTCTTGTAAATATATATTTAAAATCTCGTAAGTTTCAATTTTTTTGAGTATGTCTTACTTTAGTTAAACATATTATGTATCGTCAATTTAGAACATAGCTTGTATTAAATTTAATATTACTTACATGTATAACATTATCTTTCAGATTTATTGTATGTCAATCTGATTAAAACACAGATCCAATTTCGTTTCGTTTTTTATAGTTCAAAATTTCGTTTTTACTTGTCTTCACTACTCTTGGATCTGGAGGACTTGTTATTTAACTGGTGTTCTGGCTGAAATGAGGGGTCAGCCAATCAAATGGTCTGTCAAATCGACCGTTTGACCTTTTCATGCGTGGAACTGTGGGTAGATATTACCAGCCAACGACGTCTGTACTAACACCAGCGGATAGAAATCATAACAAAACACAAGTGGATTTTGAAAAGCATGGCGATCGCTAATTGGTTAATCGAATGACTGACGTTATCGGGTCAAATGTCGCGTGCTTGATACCTGACGTCATAGAACGTGAGCGTCCACTATAACTAGTTAGATCTACATGAGTGTAGGCCATCGAAACTATAAAAAACGAAACGAAATATAGATCTATATTTTAATTAGATTGATTGTATGTGTACTGTAGGCTGTTGCCTTATAGTTATAAATAAACTGTTTGTTTGTTTTTTGTAAACCGACAAAAAAGACAAATATATGTAAAAATAACGTCAGCCCGCCTACGGTACGACGTATAAAAAACGCGGGTTTCAGAAAACAAATTTAAAACGTGGGTCGTTTGGTAGCGGTGTAGGAATATATTTCTGCATAGGGTTTATTTTGATGAAATTAGATTTGTTTTATTGAATAAAATGATTTACTTTGTTATTTATTCATGAACGGGGCCGCTCAAGCTTGTGGACGACTGTATCATCGTACTATTATATCCGGAAATTAAACTAAGTTGTGTGGACGACTCCGCCAACGAGTGAGGATGATCACGCAGAACTCGGCACAAAAAACGTATACTATTACTAATAAGAAAGGAATACCCATGTCGCGAAAGTAAACTATGTCGTGTGGACGACTTTACCATTATATCCCAAAATTAAACAAGTCTTGGCACCACAAATGTCTTTTGAAATTTCTTTCTGTACAAGCTAGATGGCTTGCTTTCACTTTTAACTGTAGTTCTTTGTTGTCAATAATGTCATATTATTCTTTATCATCTGAAATAAGCAGAAGAGAACTTTTCTAAAACACTTGTTCTCGGTGCATCAAAGTGATCAAATGTGATTATTTATTTTAAGCTTTTTGCTTCAAGCACTGCTAATTTATGTAAACTACAATTATAGTAGACACATCAACCAACTGTAGAATAAAGTTGTTGTGGTCATTACTTAATAAAGCAAGTAGTGATATTTTAGTTATTATGCATTTAGGTAAAATCAACATACCAAGCATTATTTCTTGACTTTTGTCATATCTTCTGTATAGTTCCCTTGTTTGGTTTGTAATGAAACTGTTCTCGGCTCCTGGATAAAAATATATAATTGCTCAAAAATGGATAATAACAACTGAAGATGAAGTCAGAAGCCCCTTGACAAATTGACATGTTTCATCAATTAGTTCCACCATGGCAGTTGGGAATACAATATTTGCAAACAGTATTTTAGTATATTATTTATATTTTAGCGCTTTTGGCTCTAACAAATTTTGATGCATTTTAACGCTTTTAGGGACTATTGTTTTTTTTATGAAAGGGTGTAACATATGAACAAGTAAAAGCTTAATACGTATATATGAACAAGTAATAGCGTACTACATGAGCCAGGAAATTTCATTAAATTCAATTAACATAAGTCAAAGAAATTCAATTGTCAAAAGTAACTTGGTGTTCGTACTTGAAATGACAAAGCCCAACCAAGACATTGCATGCCGAAGAACAACTAGATTGTGGGGAGTATGGACCCGG
The DNA here is from genome assembly GCA_963678685.1 of Patella ulyssiponensis. Classification (NCBI taxonomy): domain Eukaryota; kingdom Metazoa; phylum Mollusca; class Gastropoda; family Patellidae; genus Patella; species Patella ulyssiponensis. The sequence continues at coordinate 6,199,245 of OY783231.1, forward strand.
TTCCTCATTCAAAAACAAATATGTATGGTACTTACATAGCCTTTAACTGATTGGCAATCTCTGAGAACAAAATTTCCACAGCCATTTTCAACTGACCCTTTGGCGGTTGGTCACTGAAATAAATATGCCAGATAGTAGTTGACTTGAATTAAGTTCACAGTTTTGATTTGATCATATTCACAATCAGTTAAAACGTGTAAAATATAAGTCCATAATCATATGGCGATACCCTCACATTTTTGTTCTGTACATGAATGTTGTTTTAGAGAATCCGATATTTTTGTAGTAAGATTTTTAAGTATGTACTTCCTTTATTATAATATGCAGAAAATCATATTTGTAATATGTCATACTTTTATTATCTTTTTTCTAACTTTTATTCAGTCAATAACCAGGCCCGTATCTAGGCTTTTGTCGAGCGAGGGGCCATACATTGGAGCAAATGGTAATAATCAGGTTTGGTGTAGTCCCCAGCGGAGATAATGCGAAAATCATGTTTAAATCATCTATTAAAGAGTAGATATGTGAACTACAACAGTAACAAAGCAAACGAAACGGGGGGGGGGGGGGGGTACGCCCCCCCCTGGATCCGCGCCTGGTTAGAAGATACAGTATTTAGTTGTGGGATCGGAAACAAGCATGGGCTTACATAAATTCATTTTCCTGTATCTTTATTTAAAATGATAATTATAGGCAAAGGGCATTATTGTTAAAAAAAACTAATAATATAAAAATATTACCGGTCCTTCTTTGCAAATTCTAAACGATCTGCTTAAAACTGGACGGCCATATGTACATGTACTACATCATTGTCTGAAAAAAAAAATCTAATCATATTAACTGTGGCTGAAATTTTTCACATAATGTAGATTTCATTTCAACCAAAGAACTAACACAAAAGAGCAATAACATATTATTTAGTTTATGCACGAGTTAATTTCTATTTTGGCCAAATTTTCCAAATCAAAATGGCGGCGTAGAAGAAAAATAAATGAATTGACTCTCGTGGAACGTACAAATTCTTACCAACTAACCCTAGTCGAACGATTTTTTTTGAATATTTGGAATTCTTGTGATAATCGTGTAAAATTTCAGAAAAAGTAGATGATTAAGTACATTATTATGATTACAGAATTAACCTTCCTTTTCTTCCCCTTGCTTTGTCCGCCATTTTAGAAATACATGCGTTACTTCCGGTGTCCCATGGCTGTAGAAATCGGCAAACATCGGTAGAAAATGGCCGATTGGATTCAGTGTAGCTAAACTGATCGTCGGTATTATATTATAACCCAATAGTAGCAGCCGTCGGGGTGTTTAACGTCTGCTTCCACAAAAAGAATTTGCCACTAGAGGTATATTAAACTTAGACTACTACTACTACTTAGTGTTTAACGTCTACTTCCACATAAGTGAGAAGATACATTTGGTAATGAATGTTAATTGTGTGTGAGTTAGTTTTATTTAACGTCCGCTTCCACCGAGGTGATATCGCAGACAATTACGTGTTATATGTGCATGGTGATAATATTTACAACGTGATTAGTGTGGATTAATTAGGTCTTTTAATAGATATATGTGTGCAACGAAAATACAGAGACGAGACATGATTTAACAGGTGTAACAAGTGCAAGCTGGGACAGTTACAGATATATGGTAGAACAAACATGGACATGGACGAACATTTACACAGACATGAAGGTGGACGAACATATATATATATCTATTATGTTATTTTGGTTGGTCAGGTCGTTCTGTCCGGTCGAATGGCAGGGCGGTGCAACTCTTCCTTGGGGCTTGTTGGTGAGTTTTAGGACCTGGTCCATTCTTCCTTCCATTTGGATATGTTGTCCGGCGTGGTGGTATTATTTTGTATTTTGTTTCTATGGTTCATTCCTTTGTTGTTGGTTCTCAGAAGGAAGAATCCAGCTCCTGAAAAGAGAGAAGGAAAAAGATAGTATCTGGTCTTACAGTGATATGTGTGATGATTTCGTCTAGTAAGGCTTCTGGGAGGGGGGCTAAAATAATAATAATAGTAAAGAAGATAATAAGAATAAAACAATAATAAAAATAAGAGTAATTAGATAAGAATAATAATAGTATCAATTTAGTGTAGAGTAAGATGAATTTAGAGGGTAATAATATTGAATGATGTTAGGGGTATTTAGGTTTTTAATACAGTAGTAGTAAAAAGAGTTTTAAAAGATACTTAATGAGTCATGGAAGAGACTGAGGCAGTTGTCGATCTTCCATTGAGAGATGATAAATCGATAATCAGTTGCAGTATTCGTTGATTACTAGAGGTAGTGCTAGGGGTAGTGAGTTCCGTTTAAGTTTGCGGATTATGTTTATATAGTCAATCTTTATTAATAGACAATCAGTTACAATATTTGTTAATTACAAGTGGTAAAAAATGCATTATGGCATATATGTTAATCAATATACAATCAATATTTATTTAATCGACAGGAGGTAATAAAAATATGATCTATAAACTAATTTTATTCAAATTTCATAAGATACAATAAAGCATATATGGTGGATTATTAAGATCTACAATCAATGTTTTGTTTAGTCGAATAAAAATTAAGATGATATAATCCATTGAGTTTTCAGGGTATGTAGCGTTTCCCTCGGTGGGGACAGTTTTGCGCCAATACCCTGCTGCCAAGTATTTTTAGAGGTGTAGAATGAATGAGCTTCCTTGGAGAGGACGTTTTTACTCATCATCCTACTGTGTGATTTGTGTGAATGTGCTTGATTAATTAGTTTTAATGTAATATTGTTTATGTCGTAGAACGATTTGCGCTTCCCTCGAGGGGACATTTTTGCGATTTCGTTCTACTGTGTTGATATTGGTTAGTTCTGTTTGTTATATGTATTTTTTCATTCCTATTTTTTCAACAAAGTCCCAGATAAGCTGAGATGTCCAGTATCTGTCATTAGGTGATGGAGAAAGTAGGGATTTAAGACAGAGAGTTTTTCCTCTCTCTGTTAGTTTTTTAATCATTGGTTGACGTTCATTGTACAGTTGATTAGCAGGTGTGGCGTGGTTGCAATTTGTCCACACGGGCATTTTATTGGTGTATAAGTGAAATCTTTAATTACATTTACTGTTTTAAGCCTAGTGATTAGTTTGCATATTTTGATGGAAGGATGATTGATGTAAACCTTGTCGACAAGATTGCTATCTATTTGATAGCGATGGGTGTTTTCTTGTTGTAGACGATTTTTCCATGCTTCATTGATTTTTGCTTTAGCTATGCTTGTAAATTCCTGTCTGCTGTATTCTAAATAATCTAATTCGTTTAGTGACGTCCCCTCCTTGGCTAGTGTGTCAGCTTTTTCGTTGCCGAGAATATTGATGTGGGAGGGGATCCAAGCGAGGACTACCTCCCTTCCATTGTTTTTAATTTTCTGATTAATATCCCTGATTTGACTGATTATGTCCTGCCTGCTTTTTGAAGAATCTGATTCTATAGATTTAACGCTGCTCAGGGAATCGGTCAGGATTACGGCTTTTTGGTGCGTTTGCGTGGCTAGCCATTCTAGTGCAGTTTTAATGGCCATCAGTTCAGCGGTGTACACAGAACAGTGTTCTGGTATCCTTTTCCTGATGTTTAGCTTTGCTTTGGGTATGTGTATGCCGTACCCTGTAGACCCCTGTGTGGTATTTTTGGATCCATCTGTGTAGATTTTGAGATGATCTGCCCATTCGGTGTTTATCAGTTGAAGTGCTAGAGCTCTAGCTTCTATGGGATTTACATGTTGTTTGTACTGCTATTTAGTTGCGTGTTGGTGATTGGATTGCTTAGTTTCCATGGTGGGGTGTCAGGATAAGTTTTTTTCTGTATAATTGTACCTTTCAAGCTATGTTTGTTTAAAATATCGTTTGTCATTTGTCCGAATGTCATAGGACGGGTGTTTTTCCTGAAGCCTATGCGTTTGAATTGATTGAGGCACTTGTATGTTGGACATCTCTCTTCTAGCATTTGCAGTTTTCCCCAGTACTTGAGCGACAGTTCCTCCCGCCTGAGATCAAGCGGGAGTTCTCCCATCTCTTGTAATAGGGCAGCTGTTTTGGTTCCTATGGCGGCTCTTGTTATTAGTCTTAGTGCTTTGTTTTGTATTATGTTTAGTTTGTTTAGTTGTGTGTCACTTGCGTTGGCATAGGCCACACACCCGTAGTCGATTACCGAGCGGATTAGTGATCTGTAGATTAGCATAAGTGTAATTCTGTCTGCGCCCCATTGCGTCCCTCTGATATATTTCATCATGTTGAGTGTTTTAGATGTTCGATTTACTAGGCCGTCGATATGAGATTTCCAAGATAGTTTAGAGTCAAATGTCATGCCAAGAAATTTAGCCTCTGTTTTGAATTCAATTCTTGAGCCATTGAGAGTTAAGTCGATTTTCCTGTTATTGTCTGTTGGATGAAACAGTATTGCTACTGTTTTCCCTTCTGAAATTTTGAATCCCCATTCATTTGCCCATTTTGAAATTTGTTTTAGGGTATATTGAAGAGATTTTTTGATTATGCCTAGGTTGTCTGAAGCTTTCCAGAATGAACTGTCATCAGCAAAGAGTGCGGATTCTGTGCCGTTCCCTACGTAGCTAATAAGATCGTTTATCATTATATTGAAGAGTATTGGGCTGATAACGGATCCCTGCGGCGTTCCGTTTTCCATTTTAAATTTGTCACTTAAGCAATTTCCTACGCGTACCCTGATATGCCTATCGTTGAGGAAGTCCTCTATCCACTTGTACATTCGGCCTTTGATTTTTGCTTTGTGGAGTTTGTGTAAAAGACCATCCACCCATACCAAGTCGAAGGCCTTTGTTAAGTCGACGAAAATTGCACAGAGGTATCTCTTGTGTGTAAATGCTCTGGAGATGTCATGTTGTAATCTAATGATATGGTCTGCTGTTGATCTTTCGGAACGATAGCCGCTTTGTTGCTTTGTGAAGATGTTGTTACTTTCGCAGTGAAATTTTAGCCTATTTGTGATTATTGTTTCTAGTGTTTTGCATAAAGTGGATGTGAGACTTACTGGACGATATGACGTTGTTTCATTTTTTTTATTTTTATTGTGTTTATGTAAAGGGACGACTGAGGCAGTTTTCCATTCTTGTGGTGTTTTTCCTTTAGACCATGAGAGATTAAAGACATCTAAGACTAATGATAGTGCTTTCTCTGGTAGATTTTTTAACATTGTGTATTTCACACAGTCTAGCCCTTCTGCACTGTCGGATTTAGCCCGCAATGCTTTTTTCAGCTCATCTATATTGATGGGTTTATTTATATCTGATTCATTATCTGATTCCTCGTGTATTATTGGCGGTTGATTTTTTAAGAATGTATTTTTATTAATCTTGAATGTTTCATTGTGTTGGTTGTTGCTAGAGCCGTCGGCATAAGTCGTGGAACGTACAAATTCTTACCAACTAACCCTAGTCGAACGATTTTTTTTTTGAATATTTGGAATTCTAGTGATAATCGTGTAAAATTTCAGAAAAAGTAGATGATTAAGTACATTATTATGATTACAGAATTAACCTTCCTTTTCTTCGCCTTGCTTTGTCCGCCATTTTATAAATACATGCGTTACTTCCGGTGTCCCATGGCTGTAGAAATCGGTAGAAAATGGCCGATTGGATTCAGTGTAGCTAAACTGATCGTCGGTATTATATTATAACCCAATAGTAGCAGCCGTCGGGCTGTTTAACGTCTGCTTCCACAAAAAGAATTTGCCACTAGAGGTATATTAAACTTAGAGAAGATACATTTGGTAATGAATGTTAATTGACGCATGAAAGAATAAATTTCATTGGTTACTTTTTAGTGAACCAATAATATTTAATTTCGATTTTAACAACCAATTAAATTAAATGAGACTTTAACTAATTTTTCCCACGCAGGCTGAATCAACTGTAAAAACAACAATGTACTTAAATCACATTTAGATTATATATTCCTTTGATCTACCAATTTATAGGGCCAATAAAAATCCTCAACTTGCAGACATTTTAACTATAACAGACATCTTAACACCAATTAACATCCAATTAATTTCTGTCAAGCCATTGTCTGTGCAACAAATGTCGAACTAAATAGTGGATATTGTCTTAATAATCTTTTGTTAAGTAACTAAAACATTTAAAAAAACAGAGACAAAGAAATAATATAAGTTGACATAATTCGACCTCTTATTGTAGTTTTCGTTTAAAAACAGTACCTTTTCAGTCGAAAATATAATGAAATGTTAGAATTTTCATCACAAAACTTCACAAAAGTTTGCTCTGCATATAAGCAATACCTAGGGGTTATTATGCAATTTTATATTTCACGACATACCTGTAATTAATAATAGATTAAAACAACACATTACTTGTGTTAATTATATGAAAACACACAAGATTGTATAAATCTACACAAGTTTGTGTTAATGCAATGCAAAACAGCACAAACACAAGTTTTTTTTTCGGTGCACCATACTGAAATCACGTGTTTAGGAGCTGGTCTCTTTGTTCAGAATTCGATACTCTATTGAAATTTATAAAGATTAGTCATGTGTTCGGTGTACTTTCATTTATTTATGTTTAAATTATTATTAAAAATATTTTGTATAGATATTTTGAGTGTTACGAATGTTAAGCACAATTAATATCGATTGAAATGGTCGTTAGTCATAAATGTGACGGGATCCGCTCCCAGTATAACCCTATCGTTTGCGTTGAATCATATCAATTATGAAACACAAAGTAGGTCTTTGGATAATTTTTTTTAACCTTGTTTAGTGGAGGGGGTGGGGGATTGAGAGTTAACAGGGTAATTGGAGAATATCCAAACACACTCATTAAAATAAACATTATGGGAGATAAGATACAGAGCTGGCAGTTCAGACTATAAAACTCACAAACTAGATAATGAAAATTTCTGTCAAATTGATCGACCCTGAACCGAGAATTTGGTGATTGAATTTTGGGCCTAGCTAGATCATCATTACTAAAGTCGGTACGATCAAAAACATGGTCTCGCTTATCCAATTTTTATACGCCCACATTTTCATGTGGACGTATATTGTCGTCGCCCCTGTTCGTCCGTCCGGACGTCCGTCCACAATTGTTTGTGAACAGTCTACAGGTCACAATTTTTATCCGATTTCAATGAAACTTAAAATATAGGTTTATCACCCTAAGATCTCGGTTCCTTTCGATATTGGCATGTATCGGACCGCAACTTCATGGGTTATGGCCCCTGATTGTACGAAAAATCACGTTTTTTAGCTTGTGAACAGTGTAGAGGTTACAATTTTGAACCGATTTGGATGAAACTTGAAATGCATGTTTATAACCCAAAGATCTTGGTTCCTTTCGATATTTGCGCCAATCGGATCGTAACTTCCTGAATTATGGCCCCTGATTGTCCGAAAAATCACACTTTTTAGCTTGTGGTCCCTCTGGAGGTCAAAATTGTTATCCGATTTAAAAAACCGTTTGATTATATCACCGTCCCATGGTTATGAAGGTTGAGTTCGAATGTCGTGAAAATCGGACCAAAATTGACGGACAAAATGGCCGCCGTTTGTACGCGAATAGTGTGAAAATATGTTATATCAAGGTTGTTGACCTTATAGAGGTCACAATTTTGAACCGATTTTGATGAAACTTGACATGTATGTTGATAACCCAAAGATCTTGGTTCCTTTCGATATTTGCGCGCATCGGATCGTAACTTCCTGAATTATGGCCCCTGATTGTCCGAAAAATCGCCCTTTTTAGCTTGTGGTCCCTTTGGAGGTCAAAATTGTTATCCGATTTAAAAAAACGTTTGAATATATCACCGTTCCATGGTTATGAAGGTTGAGTTCGAATTTCGTGAAAATCGGACCAAAGATCTTGGTTCCTTTCGATATTTACGCCCATCGAATCATAACTTCCTGAATTATGTCCCCTGATTGTCCCAAAAATCGCTTTTGTTAGCTTGTGGTCCCTCTGGAGTTCAAAATTATTATCCGATTTAAAAAAACGTTTGATTATATCACGGTTTCATGGTAATGAAGAGAGAATTTTGAATTTTGTGAAAATCGGACCAGAGTTGACGGATAAAATGGCCGCCGTCTGTACGCGAATTGTGTAAAAATATGTTATATCAAGGTTGTGGACCCTATAGAGGTATCAATTTTGAACTGATTTTGATGAAACTTGAAAGACATGTTTATAACCTAATGATCTTGATTCCATTGCATATTTGCGCATATCGGATCGTAACTTCCTGAATCATGGCCCCTGATTGTACGAAAAATCACCCTTTTTAGCGTGTGGTCCCTCTGGAGGTCACAATTATTATCTGATTTAAAAGAACGTTTGATTATATCACAGTTACACCGTAGTTATGGGTGAGTTTGAATTATGATTTTCTGATGATTACTTAAAATGCAACAACTCTTGTTGACTGCCCGGACGATTTGGCTGCTGTGTGGGCGTATGTTTCGTTGCCTGGCAACCTATTTTTTAATTAATCATCGCCAGCAACAGCTCCTATCTACATCCCACAGGTGCTCGCTCCTACAAACTAAGGGCCCAACCACCTATAGACTATAAACTCACTAGGTTTGATTTGTAATGAATTTACTGGTCTGTGGGTTGGCTTTCTATATACTGAGATAACTATTTTAGAGTCATCTTTTGTTACTAGTATGCCTAGGAAAGGTAGGCTTTTGCTGGTGAACTTGATCCTTGTGTGTTGGTTGCTCAGATTGTATAGTAGGGTGCCAGCATCTTCTTTTATCATAACAAATACGTCACCGAACTTGCGGGACCAGTTTAAGTGGAGTGGCTTCTTCAAGTGACGTCATGAAAATTTCGGCTATCGGAAGGGTGGGGGAGTAAGGGACCATGGATCTGTTGATAATAGTTGTCACCTCATGTGAAGTATGTAGATTCCAAGGGCATTGCTTGGTTAAACAGATGATGGTATCAACGCGCGGGGGGTTGGGATGGCCTAGTGGTCTAGAGTGCCGCGCTTCGACCTCTGGCTGGCCGGTCACCTCTGGCTTGCGGCTGTGGTTTCGATCCCTGGTGTGAGCGTATGTGGCATGGAGATAGGGGCGCCTTCTCAACCTCATGGGTTTCCTCCGGGCACTCCGGTTTCCTCCCGCTGCTAAAGACCCCTACGCGTATGCGAATTATTGGAATAAAATTGAAACCATGTTAGTCCCAAAATGACCTAGTTTGTGTCTAGTAGACCTTAAATCCCATTTCTCTCCCTCTCTCTCTCGGTATCAACGCGCAAAGATGTTTCCACTGGCATAGAGAGTTGGCGGGGCGTAATCTCTTGGCACATTTTTTAATAGATCAGCAATATCGTACGTGAGGATTTTCCCTGGATTATAGAGTATATCAGGAGTCTGGCTTTAATTGGATCTTTCTGGGTCTTTCCTGATGATCTAGCATATCGTGATTTCAAAAGCTTAGCATAATCTGTAACATATTTATTGGTAGAGTCTTTTCTAGGACGTCGGTAGACTGAGGTATCACTGGGTAGGTCTTCCAGAATGGTGTGGTATTCGTCTGTATTCATCACTATACCGCTGCCGTGCCCTTATCCGCTGATACAATAGTTATCTTCGGATCACTGCGAAGGTCTTTTAAAGCCCTTTTCTGTTGCAGGGTTATGCTGCTTGCTTGTGGTTTGGCTTTTAGGAGTAGGTGGTCTGTTATTTGATGTCTGAGGTATTCAACCTTCCCACCTGGTGCTAGTTGACGTAGCCCATATTTGATATTGGCTATAAATGTATCAGCGTGAGGTTTTTGGTTGGATGGTATAAAACTAGGTTGTATATGATATTTATGTAAACGATGAAGGCGCTGTAACCCGGATTTATTCTAATTGTAACTCTTAACTTTTTTTGTATATCTGGGAGTGATGATATTGATTATAAAACGTGATTTTATATCATCAAGGCTAATCTATCTAACCTATTTTCTATTGATCAAAATTGTATAGTTACCAAAAGGATTTCAAAAGACAGAATTCGAAAAAATATATAAAGACTAATCAAATAGATCCTTAAGTATTTCAAAAACACACAACTGGACACGAAATTAGTTAGAACCATAATATGTGCAAAATGCGCTGCAAATTATGTCGAAATACTTGGGTTTAATTATGTTGTCGGCTGTCGGCATCGCCATTGTAAAGTGGTGACATCATACATTTGACCGCCTACCCCTCCACATTTAGCTACGGGTCTGGTTAAAATTATCATACAGGTTTTGTAAAATAGTCAAAAGTCTACCATCATAACCAAGCGGCTGTCAGACAGGACAAGTCAACATTTTGCAAGGATGGATAGAGAGCAAGCTTAAAACAAACTCGATTTTTATGCGCCCACATTTTCATGTGGACGTATATTGTCGTCCGTCCGCCCGGTCCGTCCGTCCCCAATTGTTTGTGAACAGTCTACAGGTCACAATTTTTATCCGATTTCAATGACATTTAAAATATAGGTTTATCACCCTAAGATCTCGGTTCCTTTTGTTTGTGAACAGTCTACAGCTCACAATTTTTATCCGATTTCAATGACACTTAACATATAGATTTATCACCCTAAGATCTCGGTTCATTTCGATATTGGCATGTATCGGACTGTAACTTCATGGGTTATGGCCCCTGATTGTACGAAAAATCACGTTTTTATACGCCCACATTTTCATGTGGACGTATATTGTCGTCGCCCCTGCCCGTCCACAATTGTTTGTGAACAGTCTACAGGTCACAATTCTTATCCGATTTCAATGAAACTTAAAATATAGGTTTATCACCCTAAGATCTCGGTTCCTTTCGATATTGGCATATCGGACTGTAACTTCATGGGTTATGGCTCCTGATTGTACGTTTTTTAGCTTGTGAACAGTGTAGAGGTCACAATTTTGAACCGATTTGGATTAAACTTGAAATGCATGTTTATAACCCATAGATCTTGGTTCCTTTCGATATTTGCGCCAATCGGATCGTAACTTCCTGAATTATGGCCCCTGATTGTCGGAAAAATAGCCCTTTTTAGCTTGTGGTCCCTCTGGAGGTCAAAATTGTTATCCGATTTAAAAAGAACCGTTTGATTATATCACTGTTCCATGGTTATGAAGGTTGAGATCGAATTTCGTGAAAATCGGACCAAAATTGACTGACAAAATGGCCGCCGTTTGTACGCGAATAGCGTGAAAATATGTTATATCAAGGTTGTGGACCTTATAGAGGTCACAATTTTTAACCAATTTTGATGAAACTTGACATGCATGTTTATAACCCATAGATCTTGGTTCCTTTCGATATTTGCGCCAATCGGATCTTAACTTCCTGAATTATGGCCCCTGATTTTCCGAAAAATCGCCCCTTTTAGCTTGTGGTCCCTTTGGAGGTCAAAATTGTTATCCGATTTAAAAAAAAACAACGTTTGATTATATCACCGTTCCATGGTTATGAAGGTTGAGTTCGAATTTCGTGAAAATCGGACCAAAACTGACGGACAAAATGGCCGTCGTTTGTACGCGAATAGTGTGAAAATATGTTATATCAAGGTTGTGGACCTTATAGAGGTCACAATTTTGAACCGATTTTGATGAAACTTGACATGTATGTTTATAACCAAAAGATCTTGGTACCTTTCGATATTTGCCCCCATCGGATCGTAACTTCCTGAATTATGGCCCTTCATTGTCCGAAAAATCGCCCTTTTTAGTTGTGGTCCCTCTGGAGGTCAAAATTGTTATCCGATTTAAAAAACCGTTTGATTATATCACCGTTCCATGGTTATGAAGGTTGAGTTCGAATTTCGTGAAAATCGGACCAAAATTGACGGACAAAATGGCCGCCGTTTGTACGCGAATAGTGTGAAAATATGTTATATCAAGGTTTGTGGACCTTATAGAGGTCACAATTTTGAACCGATTTTGATGAAACTTGACATGTATGTTTATAACCCAAAGATCTTGGTTCCTTTCGATATTTGCGCCCATCGGATCATAAATTCCTAAATTATGTCCCCTGATTGTCCGAAAAATCGCTTTTGTTAGCTTGTGGTCCCTCTGGAGGTCAAAATTATTATCCGATTTAAAAAAACGTTTATATCACGGTTTCATGGTAATGTAGAGAGAATTTGAATTTCGTGAAAATCGGACAAGAGTTGACGGATAAAATGGCCGCTGTCTGTACGCGAATTGTGTGAAAATATGTTATATCAAGGTTGTGGACCCTATAGAGGTCAAAATTTTGAACTGATTTTGCCCATATCGGATCGTTACATGGTAATGAAGAGAGAATTTGAATTTCGTGAAAGATCTTGGTTCCATTGCATATTTGCGCATATCTGATCGTAACTTCCTGAATTATGGCCCCTGATTGTTTGGAAAAATCACCCTTTTTAGCTTGTGGTCCCTCTGGAGGTCGCAATTATTATCTGATTTAAAAAAAACCGTTTGATTGTATCAGTTACATCGAGGGATGGGTGAGTTCAAATTTTGTGAAAATCGGAGCAAAATTGACGGACAAAATGGCCGCCGCTTGTACCAAAAAATTTAAAAATATGGTATATCAAGGTTGTGGAACCTGTGGAGGTCACCATTTTAAAATCAACTTTGATGAAACTTGAAATACATGTTTATAACATACAGATCTTTGTTCCTTTCGATAATTTGCGCATATCGGATCATAACGTCCTGGATTATGGCCCATGATTGTACGAAAAATCGCCTTTATTAGATTGTGGTCCCTCTGGAAGTCAAAATTATTACCCGATTAAAAAAACGTTTGATTATATCACCGTTACAAAACTGACAGACAAAATGGCCACCGCTTGTACGCAAATACTATACAAATATGGTATATCAAGGTTGTGGACCCTGTAGAGGTCACAATTTTAATCTGATGTTGATAAAACTTGAAATGCATGTTTATAACCCAAAGATATTGTCTCTTTTTGATATTTGCTCATATCGGATAGTAACGTCCTGAATTATAGCCCCTGATTGTACGCAAAATCGACTTCTTTAGCTTGTGGTCCATCTAGAGGTCTCAATTATTATCCGATTTTAAAAATAATATTAAATGTTTCGTATACTAAACGTTAGAATGGGTCGGAACTTTATAAAAACCAAACAAATTCTAATGATTTTCTGATGATTACCTAAAATGCAACAAGTCTTGTTGACTGCCCGGACGATTTAGCTGCTGTGTGGGCGTATGTTTCGTTGCCTGGCGACCTATTTTTTGTACGATCAGGGTCGATAATCCAGAAAGTTATTGTCTGAAATATCAAACGGGGTTTTTGGAATATAAAGGTATGTTTTAAGTTTAATCGAAATTTGTATTACATACTTATGCACAATTTGCAGACAAAGAGCACCACTCTTGTCGGACAGTTTCATTTCGATTTTCCTGAAATTTGAATTCAACCTTCAATATCGGACACTGTTGCAAGGTATAAACTTAAAATAAATTCCCCGGGAAAACCTCTCTGTTATTTGTGGTATACGTGAGATTTGCATGTGTACATTACATAGACTGATTGCTAAACTGAACAAAGAACGGTAGTCTTAATAAATACAACGAGAGATTTTAATGTGTGATCATCAATAGATATATCCTTGAATGACCTTTAGAAGTATAATATTCATAAAAAAAAAATCAAATCAAATCAAATGGGGTTAAACGTTCTACTCCGACTGGGCTAATGAAGACGGGCATGTGCCATACAGTGTGCTAGACCGGCCTCGCAATTGTATCCGTAGTTTTTTCTCTCTCGGATAGGCCACCAGTCTACGCCGCTTGTAATTCATTTTCAAAAGCTCGCAGTTTGCAGTAATATATATCTGTCAGAAATGAGAATTTCAAATTTGAGGTTTTTAAATTAGGAAACAAGTAATTATGGCTTGTTTTCAGTTAGTTAAAACCCTCAAACCTTTGCATCTATTAGGCGACTTTTAGAAATTGTTTAGCTATTCGGAATTTAATACATCTTTTAAAACTTCAGCCTGGACTGGAATGAAGCCTATGCAGTCTACCATTACCAACTCGCCACCAATGGAGTTATCCTTTTATTGGACAGTTGACGCTTTTCAGGGAATTATGTTAGGAACGAATCCTGGTGGGGGGGGGGGGGGTCTTTGAGTTCACATATTCCTTAATAACGTGTGAATATTGAGCTCTAAACTCAGCAAGTATGATTTTTTCCATCGGTAATCGATATCACGGATTAAAAAAAAATACACTTAGGCGTCCAATATGGCCCCACTCCATATAACTGCTCATAACGCTGTTCCTGGTGTCTATGCCAAGGTTTTAGTTGTAAGGCAACACATTACAACCAACCACTTGATGAAAAAAGCACGTTGCAATTGTGAAATCCAAGATGTTCTCCACCACATTATATAAACTGTCACAATAGGCATCATAAAACTTTTATTTTTGTTTGCATCCTTCATTTGACTCTTGAATCATGTTGGGAACCTCTGCGGGAGTATTATACAACATGGGTGGTAACTTGGAAGCATGGTAAGAAAGTGTGAAATTCAAAATAGGGTCAAAGATGGCAACCATTCCATATAGCAGACCATAACTACTCTCTTGGATGGGGATACCCAGGGTTTAGGGGTTAAACCATCCATTTAAATCCAAACGCCATATGGAAGGCGTGAGAAATCATCGAAAAATCCAATATGGTCACTCGATAAACACCAAACTATATAAACTATTAAATTGGGTTCGTCTGTCCGTCCGTCCGGTGGTCATACATTTTGGGACACAATAATAGGGTGACCCGTGCAATCTAAAGAAAGTTGGACTCTTCAGTGACTGGGTCTCGAGACCATGAATAGCCAGCCATGGAGTATAAAAAGCCATGACACGTGCAATTCTCTACAAATCTATCAACTATTACAGCCGTAAAAAATCTATTGTTGACTAGCAGTAAAATGTAGCTTCTTGGTTATTACAGCAGTTTTAGAAATTATGTTCGGCATTTTTTAAAATTGCTTTATCATTAACTGTAGGAACGGCATATTTTGATTTAGTACAAATAATATCTCTGAAAAGCTTTCGTTAGCAAGAAGATGATACTAACAGTAGTTTCATTTTACTTTTACAAGGTTCTTAAACAATTGTTGAGTTGCCTAACATGCGTATTTCTCAATTCAATCTCTTGTTCCAGGCTTCTGTTGTCATACAGACGTAGAATGGTCGGTAGACTGGTTAAGCGAGACTAATATCTAAACAAGGGCACGTAACCTATCTTTACTCAAAAGTCTGGATGTTATCGACGACACATTGAACCAGTTTTCAGTCTATTATTTATAGATGGTTAAATGGTCATAGCTTATTAAGTACAACATAATCGTTTATTTAAGGCTTGATATATATATATATATATATATATCCGAAATTATTAGGACAACCGCAAAGTTGCACTACTTTGTTTCACGGTAAATGATAAAAAGATAAAAGGTATGCCGACACAAACTGATTTCAACACTGGTTTAATAACATTTTAACATTTTAAAGTACTTTTCGTCCGTCTTGGGACTATTCATAAATAATGTCATTGTATAAAGATGGACATTATAGTATATTTATACATATTTACATAGTAACACTGTGGTTTTAATTAGCTATAGTTACCATTGTCCATATATATATAAATATTGGGTCGTAATTGTCGAGATATTTGGAGATCAGGCGCGAATGCAGAGGGGAGGGGGTGTCCAGGGGGTCCGGACACCCCCCCCCCTCTGGATTCGCGCCTGATCTCCACCCCACCCCGTTAATCGGTTGAACGCGATTAGTTAAGCAATTATCAAACCTAGAACCCCCCCCCCCTTTGGAGATATTTACTTATGGTGGGTCACCCTAACAATAACCGAGCTAGAGTGTTCAAACGTGATGTAGGTGTTTATTTGGTCAACGCCTTGGTAGATTTCGAAAATGAGCATTCCTGCTCAGGTAAAGCAGAGATATGCAATTTGATTGGTTCCTGCTTTGGGACACAATAACTTTAGTTCAAATTAAGTGGGAGTCTTGGCACTTGGTGTATGGTTTCATTATATATACCTAGATTAAGTTCTATAATCAGCATCTTTTGCTCAGTGTAAGCAGAGCGATAAGCAATTTGATTGGCTGAGACTTTGGAACACAATAACTCTCCTAATGGTTAAACTAGGTGTAGGCATTCATTAGGTGACTGCCTTGGTTGATTTCGGTGATAAACATTGACTAATGTGACCTCACATTGGGTTTTAAATATGCATTTCAGGTTTGATCACAATCGGTTCAAAATTGTGACCTCTAAAGGGTCCACAAGTTAAATCGTAATTTTCGTATAACCAGGGGCCATAATCCATGAAGTTTCGATACAACGGGACGCAGACCACCATTAATTTCCCCATTGACTTCAATGTTAATTCTGGACTCTTTGCCCACCTCCAACTTTTCCCGAAATTTTCGTTGGGCGAAATGCTTTCCACTACAGACTGATAACAAATCCAACCGGTGTCCACATAAGTAATACTGTTGATGGAATATGGCTGAAAGCCACATTTTTCTATCCCTGGCTTGTATAGATACATACAAACACAGGTGCTTGTAAGAAATATGAATCATTTATTAAAATATGGATTGATAAATGTAAAATAAGTGCTGTATTTAGTTGACAACAGCCACTCCAACAAAAGGATCACAAAGCACTATTTTTTTTTTTAAAAAAATGGGAATATTTCAGTATTTAAAACACTTTAACAATCAGAGGTACCCTTGGAATTACATAGTGTCAATATTTTGTGGAAGGAAGTTGTTTTAATCTTCACATCAATTTCCTGACAAAATGAGGTGGAAAAAGGGAGTTATGACATAATTCATTGCATAAAAGGAGTATGAAAAGGATATTAATTAATATTTCATTGCTCTGTAAGTGACACATTTTAAACGATTACCACAAATAATAGATTTACATCAAAAATAGGTTGCCATGCAACGAAACATACGCCCACACAGCAGCTAAATCGTCCGGGCAGTCAACAAGAGTAATCACCAGAAAAACATAATTCAAACTCACCCATAACTACGGTGTAACTCATATAATCAAACGTTCTTTTAAATCAGATAATAATTGTGACCTCCAGAGGGACACAAGCTAAAAAGGGTGATTTTTTGTACAATCAGGGGCCATAATTCAGGAAGTTACGATCAGATATGCGCAAATATGCAATGGAACCAAGATCTTTCACGAAATTCAAATTCTCTCTTCATTACCATGTAACGGTGATATAATCAAACGTTTTTATAAATCAGATAATAATTTTGACCTCCAGAGGGACCACAAGCTAACAAAAGCGATATTTCGGACAATCTGGGGAGAAAATTCAGGAAGTTACGATGGGTGCAAATATCAAAAGAAACCAAGATCTTTGGGTTTTAAACATACATGTCAAGTTTCATCAAAATCGGTTCAAAATTGTGACCTCTATAGGGTCCACAACTTTGATATAACATATTTTCACACTATTCGCGTACAAACGGCGGCCATTTTGTCCGTCAATTTTGGTCCGATTTTCACGAAATTTGAACTCAACCTCTACAACCATGTAACGGTGATATAATCAAACGTTTTGTTTTTTATAAATCGGATAACAATTTTGACCTCCAGAGGGACCACAAGCTAAAAAGGTCATTTTTCGGACAATCAGGGACGATAATTCAGGAAGTTACGATCCAATGGGCGCAAATATCGAAAGGAGCCAAGATCTTTGGGTTATAAACATGTATGTCAAGTTTCATCAAAATCGGTTCAAAATTGTGACCTCTATAGGGTCCACAACCTTGACATAACATATTTTCACACTAATCGCGTAGAAACGGCGGCCATTTTGTCTGTCAATTTTGGTCCGATTTTCACGAAATTTTACCTCAATCTTCATTACCATGTAACGGTGATATATTCAAACGGTTTTTTAAATCGGATAATAATTTTGACCTTCAGTGGGACCACAAGTTAAAAAGGGTGATTTTTCGTACAAACAAGGGCCATAATTCAGGAAGTTACGAATCAATGAGCGCAAATATCGAAAGGAACCAAGATCTTCGGGTTATAAACATGCATGTCAAGTTTCATCAAAATCGGGTCAAAATTGTGACCTCTATTGAGTCCACAATCATGATATACCATTTTTCAACAGTATTCGCGTACAAAAGGCGGCCATTTTGTATGGCAATTTTGGTCCGATTTCCCCGAAATTCGAACTCAACCTTCCTTAGAGTGTAACGGTAATATGATCAAATTATAACCCAGACCTTTGGGTTATAAACATGCATTTCAAGTTTCACCAAAGTCAAGTTAAAATTGTGATCTCTACTATTCGCGTACAAGCGGCGGTCATTTTGTCATGCAATTTTGGTCTGATTTTCACGAAATTTGAACCCAACCTTCATTACGGAGTTACGCTGATATAAACAAACGTTTTTTGTTATTTTTTAAATCGGATAATAATTGTGACCTCCAGAGGGACCACAAGCTAAAAAAAAAAGCGATTTTGCGTATAATCAGGGGCCATAATTCAGGAAATTAATTACGATCCGATATGCGCAAATATCGAAAGGAACCAAGACCTTTGGGATATAAACATGAATTTTAAGTTTCATCAAAATCGAATTAAAATTGTGACCTCTACAGGGTCCACAACCTTGATATACCATTTTTTAACAGTATTCGCGTACAAGCGGCGGCCATTTTGTATGTCAATTTTGGTCCGATTTTCCCGAACTCAACCTTCCTTAGGGTGTAACGGTGACATATTAAAACGTTTTTTTAAATCGGATAATAATTGTGACCTCCAGAGGGACCACAAGCTAAAAAGGTGATTTTTCGGTCAATCGGGGTCATAATTCAGGAAATTACGTTCCGATTGGCGCAAATATCAAAAGGAACAAAGATCTTTGGGTTATAAACATGTGGGCGTATAAAAACGTGATTTTTCGTACAATCAGGGGCCATAACCCATGAAGTTACACTCCGATACATGCCAATATCGAAAGAAACCGAGATCGTAGGGTGATAAATCTATATTTTAAGTTTCATTGCAATCGGATAAAAATTGTGACCTGTAGACTGTTCACAAACAATTGTGGGCGGACGGACAAACAGGGGCGACGACAATATACGTCCACATGAAAATGTGGGCGTATAAAAATGTCAAACATTAAGCTGCAAAAGACACATCTACAACATATCCATTTTGGGGTGTGGACTCATTTGGGGAAAATGTCATACAATAACATGTTTGGCCATAAACAAAAAGTTTTAAAAATTCATGGAATGCCGACACAAACTGATTTCAACACTGGTTTAATAACATTTTAACATTTTAAAGTACTTTTCGTCCGTCTTGGGACTATTCATAAATAATGTCATTGTATAAAGATGGACATTATAGTATATTTATACATATTTACATAGTGACACTGTGGTTTTAATTAGCTATAGTTACCATTGTCCATATATATATAAATATTGGGTCGTAATTGTCGAGATATTTGGAGATCAGGCGCGAATCCAGAGGGGAGGGGGTGTCCAGGGGGTCCGGACACCCCCCCCCTCTGGATTCGCGCCTGATCTCCACCCCACCCCGTTAATCGGTTGAACGCGATTAGTTAAGCAATTATCAAACCTAGAACCCCCCCCCCCCTTTGGAGATATTTACTTATGGTGGGTCACCCTAACAATAACCGAGC
The DNA here is from genome assembly GCA_963678685.1 of Patella ulyssiponensis. Lineage (NCBI taxonomy): Eukaryota > Metazoa > Mollusca > Gastropoda > Patellidae > Patella > Patella ulyssiponensis. Next base: position 6,219,019 of record OY783231.1, read on the forward strand.
TAGAGTGTTCAAACGTGATGTAGGTGTTTATTTGGTCAACGCCTTGGTAGATTTCGAAAATGAGCATTCCTGCTCAGGTAAAGCAGAGATATGCAATTTGATTGGTTCCTGCTTTGGGACACAATAACTTTAGTTCAAATTAAGTGGGAGTCTTGGCACTTGGTGTATGGTTTCATTATATATACCTAGATTAAGTTCTATAATCAGCATCTTTTGCTCAGTGTAAGCAGAGCGATAAGCAATTTGATTGGCTGAGACTTTGGAACACAATAACTCTCCTAATGGTTAAACTAGGTGTAGGCATTCATTAGGTGACTGCCTTGGTTGATTTCGGTGATAAACATTGACTAATGTGACCTCACATTGGGTTTTAAATATGCATTTCAGGTTTGATCACAATCGGTTCAAAATTGTGACCTCTAAAGGGTCCACAAGTTAAATCGTAATTTTCGTATAACCAGGGGCCATAATCCATGAAGTTTCGATACAACGGGACGCAGACCACCATTAATTTCCCCATTGACTTCAATGTTAATTCTGGACTCTTTGCCCACCTCCAACTTTTCCCGAAATTTTCGTTGGGCGAAATGCTTTCCACTACAGACTGATAACAAATCCAACCGGTGTCCACATAAGTAATACTGTTGATGGAATATGGCTGAAAGCCACATTTTTCTATCCCTGGCTTGTATAGATACATACAAACACAGGTGCTTGTAAGAAATATGAATCATTTATTAAAATATGGATTGATAAATGTAAAATAAGTGCTGTATTTAGTTGACAACAGCCACTCCAACAAAAGGATCACAAAGCACTATTTTTTTTTTAAAAAAAATGGGAATATTTCAGTATTTAAAACACTTTAACAATCAGAGGTACCCTTGGAATTACATAGTGTCAATATTTTGTGGAAGGAAGTTGTTTTAATCTTCACATCAATTTCCTGACAAAATGAGGTGGAAAAAGGGAGTTATGACATAATTCATTGCATAAAAGGAGTATGAAAAGGATATTAATTAATATTTCATTGCTCTGTAAGTGACACATTTTAAACGATTACCACAAATAATAGATTTACATCAAAAATAGGTTGCCATGCAACGAAACATACGCCCACACAGCAGCTAAATCGTCCGGGCAGTCAACAAGAGTAATCACCAGAAAAACATAATTCAAACTCACCCATAACTACGGTGTAACTCATATAATCAAACGTTCTTTTAAATCAGATAATAATTGTGACCTCCAGAGGGACACAAGCTAAAAAGGGTGATTTTTTGTACAATCAGGGGCCATAATTCAGGAAGTTACGATCAGATATGCGCAAATATGCAATGGAACCAAGATCTTTCACGAAATTCAAATTCTCTCTTCATTACCATGTAACGGTGATATAATCAAACGTTTTTATAAATCAGATAATAATTTTGACCTCCAGAGGGACCACAAGCTAACAAAAGCGATTTTTCGGACAATCTGGGGAGAAAATTCAGGAAGTTACGATGGGTGCAAATATCAAAAGAAACCAAGATCTTTGGGTTTTAAACATACATGTCAAGTTTCATCAAAATCGGTTCAAAATTGTGACCTCTATAGGGTCCACAACTTTGATATAACATATTTTCACACTATTCGCGTACAAACGGCGGCCATTTTGTCCGTCAATTTTGGTCCGATTTTCACGAAATTTGAACTCAACCTCTACAACCATGTAACGGTGATATAATCAAACGTTTTGTTTTTTTTAAATCGGATAACAATTTTGACCTCCAGAGGGACCACAAGCTAAAAAGGTCATTTTTCGGACAATCAGGGACGATAATTCAGGAAGTTACGATCCAATGGGCGCAAATATCGAAAGGAGCCAAGATCTTTGGGTTATAAACATGTATGTCAAGTTTCATCAAAATCGGTTCAAAATTGTGACCTCTATAGGGTCCACAACCTTGACATAACATATTTTCACACTAATCGCGTAGAAACGGCGGGCCATTTTGTCTGTCAATTTTGGTCCGATTTTCACGAAATTTTACCTCAATCTTCATTACCATGTAACGGTGATATATTCAAACGGTTTTTTAAATCGGATAATAATTTTGACCTTCAGTGGGACCACAAGTTAAAAAGGGTGATTTTTCGTACAAACAAGGGCCATAATTCAGGAAGTTACGAATCAATGAGCGCAAATATCGAAAGGAACCAAGATCTTCGGGTTATAACATGCATGTCAAGTTTCATCAAAATCGGGTCAAAATTGTGACCTCTATTGAGTCCACAATCATGATATACCATTTTTCAACAGTATTCGCGTACAAAAGGCGGCCATTTTGTATGGCAATTTTGGTCCGATTTCCCCGAAATTCGAACTCAACCTTCCTTAGAGTGTAACGGTAATATGATCAAATTATAACCCAGACCTTTGGGTTATAAACATGCATTTCAAGTTTCACCAAAGTCAAGTTAAAATTGTGATCTCTACTATTCGCGTACAAGCGGCGGTCATTTTGTCATGCAATTTTGGTCTGATTTTCACGAAATTTGAACCCAACCTTCATTACGGAGTTACGCTGATATAAACAAACGTTTTTTGTTATTTTTTAAATCGGATAATAATTGTGACCTCCAGAGGGACCACAAGCTAAAAAAAAAAGCGATTTTGCGTATAATCAGGGGCCATAATTCAGGAAATTAATTACGATCCGATATGCGCAAATATCGAAAGGAACCAAGACCTTTGGGATATAAACATGAATTTTAAGTTTCATCAAAATCGAATTAAAATTGTGACCTCTACAGGGTCCACAACCTTGATATACCATTTTTTAACAGTATTCGCGTACAAGCGGCGGCCATTTTGT